>CM016487.1:9638727-10838727 GCA_002890555.2 Lagenaria siceraria
TATTCTTCTAATTTAAAATGTCATATAATTATTTAAAATAACAATAACAAATTATTTCAAGGACCTCTTAAACCTATTTTTAAAAACTTGTGGACAAAAAATGTACATTTTGAAAATATAGGGACCAAATAGACTTATTATTATAAACTTGGGGACTAAAATGGTGCATTTTTAAAAATCAAGTACAAAATACACATATTGTTCAAAACTTGTGGATTAAAAATGTGATTTTTCCTAATAATAAATTATAAGTGTAGTCCTTCGGTAGTATTTAATAGATTATTAAACTTAAAAAAATGTTTAATAGTCAAGCTAAACATAGTTCAATTGACATACAGATGTGTTGGTTACCATGAGGTCTATTGTTCAAATCTCCCTCCTATTGTAATTTTTTTTTAAAAAAAAAATGTAATAAGATTTTAAACTTTTAAGACAAAATTTGTGATTTAATCAACGGTTGGAAGGTTCGTGAGCTTTAAAGAGAGTATCTATGAACCTTCCATTATGTATGAACTTTAAATTTTTATATCTAATAGGTCTTTAACCTATTTAATGTATCTTATTTTAATTTTACTGACTTATTAGATACAAAATTAAAAGTTTAGAGTTTTTTTAGATACAATTTAATTTAATGTGTAATAGATCTATTAATTTTCATAAAAAATGTGAAATAGGACAAGAGCTTATTGCAAAAAAAAAAAAAAAACTTAAAGTTGAAAGACTTATTAACATCTTAATTTGAAAGTTGAAAGATTTTTGTTTGGAAGAAGATTCGAAAATTAGATTTATTAGATACAAAATTGATAATTTATGAATTTATTAGTGCAAACCTAAAAGTATAGTGGGAAGATAGAAGATGAGTTTTTAACATGTATAGTATCAATTTTCTAAAAGGGTACTTTAGTATCATAGTGAAATTGCAAACCTAAAAATATTGAAAATGCAAGAAAGGAGTGGTTGGTTTGATAATTTGAATAATTCTAAATTTTAAAGATGGATTTCAATCATGGTGCTAAATTTACAAAAGTTTTATTTTTATTCTTAAACTTTAAATTTATTTTAAAGTAATATTTTTGTCACTTTCTCATGAAAATGAAGATAATGAATGACGTGGCTTGACATTAAAACTGATAGTCGGTTTGATTTTATCGATTTTGGGGTCAACCAATAACCAAATTAAACCAGTTGGTTTTATAAAGAAAAGATTCAAACCGATGTCTAATAAAGAACAAAACTAATGGATTGGTTTTATTTAGTTCGGTTTATTATCGGTTTGGTTTTCAGTTTTGACATTTTTTTTTCTCTTCCAAAATTTAATTTTTATTTCTAATTTTGTTTTGAATTGGTCATTTTACTAATTTTAAATTAAAATTAGGTCCATTTCTTTTTTTGTATATTGAAATTGGACATTTTTATTTTTTTTCTTGGTACTTTCTAAATAAATATCATACATACCCCATAATAATTGATCTTTTTTTCTTTTATAAACAATAAAAATGTATGCACCATAATAATTAAAGCAGTAAAAGATACCTAATATTGTTAGAGTTTATTTTAAAGAGTATACCTCTAGTTTGGCTTGGTTTTGATTAGTTTTTCCAATCAAAATCCGATTCGAACCAATATTTTTTGGTTTTCTCTAAATAAAAATTAACATGTCCAATTTTATACTAAAAAACCAAACCAAACCAAACCAAATCAACAAATTAGTTTAGTTTTTTTATTTTTCGATTTTTTGTAACACTCCTACCTGACATGGTATAATAAAATAGTTATACACAAGCCAATATTTGTTTTAGTTTAGTGGAACAAAAAATTGATAGTACATGAGATTATTTGAATTTACAAGACTAATTTTATAAATACATGATTACACATGAACTCATTTTTTTAATTAAAGAATCCTATTTTTAATGAAATTGTTATTATTTTGGATTTATAGTTTGCAAAAATAGCCCAACTTGAGAAATGGGTTTAAAAAATTTGAATTTAAATAGTTTAGTACGAGAACAAACTCATAGCCATAGGCCATAGCTTGAAATAAGGTAAACATACATACTAGTTTGACTTAAATCTCAAAACTATCCAAATTCAATAGGTCTAGAAATCACAAATTCCAAATATAGACTACATACAAAATTTGGACTTCTCAAATCTAGCCTTCACAATAACTTTGAATCAAGTATATACCAAAGATGTTAGAAATCCTAATTTATTTGTTTCCTAAATTTCAACACCCCAATATTTATAAATATTCATCTTGGGTCCTTTTAGTCAACCTTTTGTGTATTCTAATTAGGAATCTTTGACTCAATTTGATAGCAAACTAGATGCATTTAGTTTAGAAAATAATTACCACTAAGTTAGGTATACTAAAGGAAAAAAAATAAATTAAAATATCATTTTGGTCCTACACTTTGGAGTTTGTTTAATTTTACTTCTAGTACTTTCAATAAATCTTAAATTTAGTCCCTCAAAGTTACACTTTATTGGCATTCGGTAAATAATAATAATAATAAGTTTCATGCAATAAAATACAATATGAGAATATAATTCCAAAAGTTTATAGTAAAAATGTTAATAAATACTATTTTTTTAAAAAAATAAATATATAACAATAAACTAGTTATAGGGTCTAAATTTAAGATTTATTGAAAGTACATTGACTAAAATTAGACATTTGAAAATACATGGACTATAATTAAACAAGTTTGAAAGTGCAATGACCAAGATGATATTTCAATAATATATAGAATAAGTAAAACATATATGTAGCACCCGAATTCAAGAGGATTACATGAATGAACGGAGACCATATCCAAATAAGAGGAGATCCTGAAGTAATGAAATATAATATAAGCTTAAAAGAATTGATGATAGTTACCACTTATATATCAACCAAGTGCACCCTCTTTTTGTGTGGTTCAATCACAGTAATTCTAAAGTTGTGTGTATTTGGTTTGAAGTAATCATATGTTAGCATGTTGGAAGAACGTGTATTGATCCATAAGAATCACTACCACTTTTAGAAGCACTTCAAGATAAATAAGGAATACGGAGAATGTTGGAACCATCAAATGTCGAACCTAAACCTGGAGCATTACTATATGTTAGAGAATTGAATTCCTCAACTCCCCCTATGAAGATGTAAATGAAAATTATAAAATAACTACCTTCAAACAAAATTCAGACCATCAATGTTGTTTTCATTTTTAGTACTCAAACCATCGACTAAATTCATAATTGTCGAACTAAAAAAAGGTTGAAAAATACTTTTGGTCCCTAAAATTTCATAAAAGTAACAACTTAGTCTTTAAATTTTGGTTGGTAACGATTTAGTCCCTATACTTTTAATTTTGTAACAATTTCGTTCCTAAACTTTAATATGTAACAATTTGATAATTGTACTTTCATATTTTTAACAATTTAGTCTTTAACGTAAAAAAATCATCAAAATTAGATGTCAATTTTTATTAATTTTTGATGTAAACTTTGTATTATATAAAAATATTGAGTCTCTAATTTGTTTATCGGTTTATTTATGCAAAAAAAAATCTAACTAAATCTTAACACTAGTTTCTACAATAAAGACTAAATTGTTACAAATTTTAAAGGACAAGGACTAAATTGTTACATAGTAAAATTAGGGACTAAATTATTATAAAACTAAAATTACATGAACTAAATCGTTTCACGGTAAAGTTTAGGGACTAAATTGTCATGGACTAAAAGTGATTTTTTTTAGAAACCTAAATTCTTAATTTGAATTTTGAACTAAACAAAAGTTCATAATTTAACACTAAAAATTTTGATTTAAAAAAAAAAAAAAAATCGGAAGGTCTTTTTATCTCTCTCGTGGATTTTGTACGGATGATAATATTTATCCAAATCGTCTTTTCTCTTGCAATTGTAAAGAAAAAACTTGCTTTCCTCTTCCTGTCGGAGCGCCGCCGGTAGCCGGAGAAGGTGTGGAAGGTCCTATACAATAACGGCACGGAATTGCAGAGGTAAAGTATCATCCAAATTTTCCACGGATCCTTTGGTCGGTGCGAGAACCTAAAATGCCCTCTGGAGCCGCCGATTTCCTGAGAAGGTGTGAACGGTTCTATATAATCACGGCACGGAATTGCAGAGGTTAAGTATTATGTGAGTTTTCTGCGGAGAATTTGGTCGGTGCACATGCTAAAATGCCTTCTGAGCCGCAGATAGAACAGGCACAGCCGAGAATAATGATGTAATCGTGTCGCGATATTCAGGGAGAGGTTGCTCCGCCGTCATTCTGGAAAATACTTTAACTGGTGACGTACATCGAGCAGTTAGTTTTTTTTTTTTTTCTTCTTTCTTTTACTTTTGTGTTGAGATATTTAGTCTGTGTTTCTACTTCGTGCTTGAGAGTTCGTTTGGAGTGTATTGGATTTATTCATGGAATAGGAATAATTCTGAAATGGTAGGAGTAATAATGGCGAACGTAAATTTGTGCATCCCTAATTGTGAAAGAAATGGATTTCCGGCACTACATTGTACCCAGAATTCCCATAATTTTTTCGGGTTTTCGTTCTTTCCTAGTTCAGTTTCTGGAACTGACTTAAATTTTGGCGACGCGAAGAATAGAGTTTTAAGGCACAGGGGACATAAATGTGGAGCAATTAAGGCTTCATCAAATGGAGAATCTGATATTCGATTGTCAAGTGGGAATATCCTTGAAAACGATTTTCAATTTAAGCCATCGTTCGATGAATATGTGAGGGTCATGGAGACTGTTAGAACTAGAAGGTATAAGAGGCAGTCGGACGATCCTAATAAACTAACGATGAAGGAAAATGCGAGTGCAAAGAGTGCTGAGAGCACTTCCATTTCTGAAGTAGATAATGGAAAAAACAAAGTGACTGATGTTCAAGGTAATATGGACGTAAAGAACTTGTTTAAACGTGTTGATCGAAAAGATTTGTCCAATAATTCAGAGAGAATTACTCGTAGAAAAGATTTGTCAGGAAATAAATTTGATAGCAAAAGGAAAGGAGTTACAAGATCAAATGATGAGGTTAAAGGCAAGGTGACCCCTTTTTACTCGCAGGCTAATGATAAACAACATGAAGAGAAAAGGATTGGAAACTGGTCGAGTTACATTGAGACAAAAGTACCAAGGTCGTACAATGAGAAACTAATTAATTCTAAGGCTAATACATTGGATGTCAAAAGAGAAAGCCACCGTGTATGTGATGGAAGTTCCATGAGAATATCGGAAAAGATTTGGGCCGACGATGACACTAAACCAGCTAAGGGTATTCTTAAGGCTGGGAAATATAGTGTTCAGCTTGAAAGAAACTATATTCCAGGCGACAGGGTTGGTAGAAAAAAAACCGAGCAGTCCTACGGAGGGTCATCCAAAAGTGGTAAGCGGCTTCTTGAATTTACTGAAGAGAGTAGCTTGGAGATAGAACATGCAGCCTTCAACAATTTTGATGCATTAGACATAATGGATAAACCAAGAGTTTCAAAGATGGAAATGGAAGAGAGAATCCAGATGCTTTCTAAGAGGTTTGCTGTCCCTTGCTCACTTCTCTGTCTTGCTGAAAGTTTAAATTTGACTTGGTACAAGTTTGAGATCAGAACTAATACCTTATTCGATATGTCTTCTTTGTTTGGGCCGGCGTCTGTGAAATTAATACTCTTAATTAGTTAAATTTCAAATTTCTAGAAACATTTTAACTAGCATTATTATGGGTGGACGAGGTTGGGTACTAGTTCTTCTGGTTGTGTTAAATATTTGCCTAGCTTGGTCAGGATATTTTATTGTTGAGTCTTGATGCTTTTCTTAAGGGTTGAGTTTAAGTATTTCTGTGGCTTGATTTTTAGTGTTATGTTGATTGAATTTCAAGTCTTCAAGTAATTTATAGGAAATTTTAATTTAGTTTGAAGAGTTTTAACTTCAGCTGCACCACTTATTCAATTTTAGACTTTAGAGTTCAATCTAAGAACTTAGAAGTCTACTAAGTATTAAGCTAAATATTTGAGGGGTAAATATGAAATTTAGAAGTCTACTTGCATTTGGTTATAACTCAATTCCATTGAGATAATATATGTTACGTTCAAATGATGGTCATGAACGGTAACTAGCCTGTTGTTTTATATTTTCTTTTTTATCACTCACACATACATTGCGGGCTTTTGAGTTATTCATTGTATGGAGAGTTCTTTTATATATATATATATATATATATATCCGTGAGTGTCTAGGCCAGCTTACGCACACCTCGACTAATCTCGCGGGACAATCCGCCTGACCCTACAACATTTGGGTGTCAAGGAAACTCGTAGGATGTTAAATCCTAGGTAGGTGGCCACCATGGATTGAACCCATGACCCTTAGCCCTTTGGCCTTTTTGTGATATTCCCACTACCACTAGGCTAACCTATGATGGTTGACTTCTTACATAATCATCTCCAACATCTTTTATGATTTGAAATTTAATTACTAAACTGCACTCAACTGTATTATGAGGGGAGTCCAAGTGTACCAATCAATTAGCAATTATTTGAACTTTGATGATTATCAATTAGTCTCTCCATATTGATTCATTTGAAGGACTTCCTTGTTAACAGATTGAATGGTGCAGACATTGATATGCCTGAGTGGATGTTCTCTCAAATGATGAGGAGTGCAAAGATTAGATATTCAGATCACTCAATATTAAGGGTTATTCAAGTGTTGGGTAAGCTAGGAAATTGGAGGCGAGTGCTACAAGTCATCGAATGGCTTCAAATGCGTGAACGGTTCAAGTCACATAAGCTGAGGTTTTTTCCTATTTCTCACCTTTACTACTTGATTAATGTAGTGAAATTTCTAGAAAAGTTCTTGGCCATGATGTTTTAAAAGACTAAGAGTGGTCTGTGATGACTTTCCTCTGTCTAGAAGGGCAATTTAGATTTTTAAAAATTCATTAACAATGCATTACTAAATTAATGATTGAACAGACGTGCAAAACATTTTTTTTTTTTGAAAAAAGATCATCTAATTGTTGATATTTTTGGAGAAATATTGAATTTTCTCTTATTGCTGAAAAGAACCCAATAATGGGTAAATATAATACAAGAGAAATTTTAACTAAGGGAACTAATTATACAAGGAAAGGGCATCTAAAAATAATAATTAAAATAATAACTAAGGCAACTATATTATACACAAATCTACACTCCCCCTCAAGCTGGGTTGTATATAGAATACAATCCAAGCTTGGAATTAAATTCATCAAAATTTCTCCTTGGTAAAGCTTTGGTGACAATGTCGGCAATTTGATGGCGAGATAGAACATAATTTAGTTCCACCATGTTCCTGTTGACCTTCTCTGATATGAAATGTTGGTCTATCTCTATGTGTTTCATTCTACCATGATGGAAGAGATTCTTTGCTATGCTGATTGTTGCCTGATTGCTGCAAAGTATTTTGAATGAACTTTGAGTTTCTATCCTTAGTTCTTTCAAAAGCTTTTGAATCCACATCCCTTCACAAATTCCCAAAGCCAGAGCTCGATATTCAACCTCTACACTACTTCTGGCTACAACTGTCTACTTTTTGCTTCTCTAAGTGACTAAGTTATCCCAAACATAAAAGCAATGTTCAGATGTAGATCTTCGACTAGTTGACTCTCCAACCCAACTAGCATCAGTATAAAGTTCTACCATTATGTTTGATGACTTTTTAAATAATAACCCATGACCTAGAGTACCTTTCAAGTATCTTAAAATCCTGTTAACAACCCTAAGGTGATGTTCATTTGACTAACAATTCTCATAGAATATGATATGTCTGGTTTGGTATGTAACAAGTAAATTAACTTTCCCACAAGCCTTTGATACATGCACTTGTCAACTAGACTAATCCCTTCACTTTGATCTTGGCCTAGATTTGGATCCATAGGTTTTTCAGCAGGTCTACACCCAAGATTTCTAGTCTTCTTTACCAAGTCTAGAATATATTTTCGTTGAGAAATGACAATGCCTTCTTTAGATCTCGCCACCTCCATTCCGAAAAAATATCTCAAACTTCCAAGTCCTTGATTTCAAACTCAGTTGCAAGCATCTTTTTCAAATTAAGAATCTCCCATATATCATTTCATGTGATGATGATATCATCTACATATACAATCAGGATTGCAACTTTGTTGTTTGTAGATTTCACAAATAGAGTATGATCAGTTTGACATTGATGATAAGCACTTTTAATTATAACTTTGGCAAATCTGTCAAACCAAGCACGAGGAGACTGTTTTAATCCATATAAAGACGTTCTCAATTTGCATGTCTAACTCTTTGTTAGACTTATTTTCCATTCCAGGAAGAACAAAATCGAAGCTCAAAGAGAAACATGAAACCTAATAAGGGCACAAGTATCAATAGGCTCCTTTATCAACCCTCTAAACACTCTATTGGAATAGGATTAGGTAGATTGGTGATTTAACATTGTATTAGAGTAGGAGGTCCTCGTTTCTAAATCCCTAAAATATTATTTCTTCTTCAATTAATATTGATTTCTACTGGATGGGCCTTTCACAAATTTTTAAGCCCACAAGTGAAGGGGAGTGTTAAAGTATTAATATGATTAAATTTACCATAACCCATCAATTTAAGCCTTTGAGTTGGTTGGTGATTTAACAAAAAGTCTTCATCTTAATGTTTTCTAAAGAATCTTGCCCACTAAAAAATTTAATTAGAGAGAATTCAAATCTTAGTCTAATAATATATATGCAATCATTAATCAATTGAATAGGAAACCAACAATAATGCTGAAATATATCTCAAATATAATTGAAAACATCAGAAATCTTAAAATGGAAAAGATATTTACTTTCTTGTATTACCCTATCACCAAGTATTTTCTCTGACTAACCAGATTTATATACACCACTGCCCTTGATGTACTTGGAAAAGCGAGGAGACCTGTGGAGGCACTCAATGTATTCAATGCAATGCAGGTGCCTATAACTAACTACCTTCATTAGGATTTGCAGTCTTAGTCTGTGCATGTTTATGTAAATAGATGCTGAAATTGATAGAATTATACTAACCCTGGTTGTTTCATCTCCGTTTCCTTTCAGCAACACTTTTCCTCATACCCTGACTTAGTAGCATATCATAGTATTGCTGTCACTCTTGGACAAGCAGGATATATGAGGGAACTCTTTGATGTGATTGATAGCATGCGGTCTCCTCCAAAGAAGAAGTTTAAAACAGGGGCACTTGAGAAGTGGGACCCACGGCTGCAACCTGATATAGTTATCTATAATGCGGTGAGTCATAATTGATAGATTATTTTATATTTTACATGCAATATTTGGTTAATGTAAAATACTGCACAATGTGCTGGAAGAAATGTTAAAGAGCAATATAATCTTGTTATGAATATTTTCAGCATAATTAGCTGTTTTGCTCATAACATATTTTTAGGTCTGGAAATTCAATTACGACAATAACCTAGATTCTAGTGAATATTTTATTATCATGGTTTCATGATTGAGAGGATTTAGATTTTGTATACATGGTTGGGATTATATTTACTTTTCTTTCCTTTTTCCTTTTGGATAAAAGCACCACTTTTGTTATGAGAAACGAAAGAAATATAAGACGAGGCCATAGGAAAAAAGCTAGGTTCTACAACAAAATGGGCAACCAAATCCGAGAGAAATGTACACTAAGAACACTAATTCATTAAAAAAAGGAGAAAAATCCCAAAGCAAGTTGCAAAAACCAAAACGGGTCTAGTGAAGGTGCGAGTTCGTGGCAATCTAAAATTTGGGTTTCCGAGGTTTTTTTTTTCTTTTTTTGGTAGGAAACGTTAACATTTTATTTAGATGGTATGAAATTACAGAGTTGAGTCTTTGAAGCATTATTGATTTTCTTCACGTTTTCATTTTCCGTCCAACATGCTCTTGCTATTTCCCTTTCTATTTTTTTCATAATATTTTAATTTACTCAGTCATTAAGGTAAGTCTCCATCATTGCTTCCTCCATTTAGTTCAAGTATATGTTATTCTTTTAAAAAATTAAAAGTAATAATTTTTCTATCTCTCTTCAATTTTGTAACTTTAACTCATTATTATATTTATTCATTATTGCTATGGAATGCTAATAAAAACAAAAGGATTTCTGAATTCTTTATGGAAATATACCTTGTATGGGTTTCTTTTGAGTTGTTCATTTGTAGTCTTTATATTTCTTTCTTTCAGGTTTTAAATGCCTGTGTTAAACGAAAAAATTTGGAAGGGGCATTTTGGGTCTTGCAGGAATTGAAGAAACAAGGTCTACAGCCTTCGACCTCAACATATGGATTGGTTATGGAGGTAGTTGGTCCTTTAATTTCTTTCTATTGTTCATGTGGTTTGCAAGTCTATTTTGAAATTCAGAATGATTTTTCTAATGCTTGAGAGTCTGAGACGCTGCGAATGAAAAATGCTTGATTTTGTGCATGCAAGAAGGAATGTTCACTCATTAAGTTGCGTTGAATCCACTCAGATGTTTATGTTAAATATTATTCTTACTTTTTATTGGTAGAAAGTAAATGGTTTTGGGTATTGCATGGACACGGAGTGGACATTTTGGTTTTTGAGTCTTGGAAGAGGATTAGTCGTACATGTAAAAGGTTACTATAAAGTAAGGCACTGAATGGTAAGCCTAGAAAGAAAGAAGAAGATCGAGACCATTCTTTTCATGACGTTGAATAGAAATAAAGAACGTCAATCTTTCGTGCAGTTCGACTCATCCTTTCTCAATCAGTCTCATACGAGAAAGTGCACGCTTGGACGTGGTCAAGGGTGCATTTGATGGTTAGATTATGCCTCAACTTGTCAAAAGCAGCTTTTGAAGGATTACTTGCGTTGCGTCTATCCTTCATTAGGATATAAGCTATTTGGTCGAAGGTTGCATTCATGTGTACTTAAAATTATTGTTCACAAGTTCATGATATTTAAAAAGAAAATTTTAGTTCTGTTAGGTACTTAAGCACCTTGGAGAACTACACCCCAAAAGCTATCTATTGAGGTGGGAGAGCCAAACCACTTAAGTACCACATTGGTCATCCCATTCTAACCAATGTGGGACAAAGGTAGCCCATACTAACTTGGTTCCTAACAATACTCCATCCCCGGAAAGCCGACGTCCCGGCGGCTACTCCGATGGTATTTCACTCGGCCACACCCAATCAGAACCCTCCGCCGGTTTCACTCCAGAACATCAACAACCGACTCTGATACCATTGTTAGGTACTTAAGCACCTTGGAGAACCACACCCCAAAAGCTAGCTATTGAGGTGGGAGAGCCAAGCCACTTAATGTAGGAAAATCTTGGAGCTTTCTTGAATACTAATGTAGGAGAATCTTGGAGCTTTCTTGAATCTTTTTCTTTTATTGAATAATCCTCAATTACAACCTAGGGATCCCTATAAACAGGCTACAAACCAGCCTATGATAACAACTAAACTTATGGTAAAACATTTTTAAACACAAGTAACTAATTAAAGAACTAAAAGATAGACTATTTAAAAAAAAAGAAAAATTACTGCAAAGTAACACAGTAATTGAACTAAAAATAAAGCCAAACAAAACATAGTCATGCTACATCAATTCCCTCTGCTTTAAAAAATAACTCGTCATCGAGTTAGGATGCTAATTGAAACTCATCAGGAGCACGGCAGGCAGTGAGATCAGAAACGTTAAAAGTGGAATGGATCTTGAAATGTGAAGGAAGATCGATCTTATAAGCATTAGGACCGAAACGTTCAAGAATAGGGAAAGGTCCAATTTGCTTAGGATGAAGCTTGCCATGAATTTCAGAAGGCAACCTAGATTTTCGAAGGTGGACCATAACTAGATCACCCACCTCAAAAGATGTGAGACGGCGATGAATCAGCTTGTTGTTTATATGTTGCAGCAGCAGTTTCTAAATGTTCCTGCACCTCTTTGTGAAGCTTGGCAATACGTTCAACCATTTCTTCGGCTTCCTGATGCACATGTAAAGAAGATGGTAATGTAGCTAAGTCCATAGTTAAATTAGGAAGTTTAGTGTAAACAATTTCAAATGGTGACTTCCCTGTGGAACGGTTCTTCATATGGTTATAAGCAAATGAGGAAGAGCAATATCCCATTGGCGTGGCTTATCCCCACAAAGACAACGAATCATATTGTCAAGAGTTCGATTAGTCACTTCGGTTTGACTGTCAGTTTGAGGATGACTAGAAGAACTAAATTTTAATCCTGTGGCAAATTTCTTCCAAAGAGTCCTCCAAAAATGGCTTAAAAACTTAACATCCTGGTCAGAAACAATAGATTTAGGTATGCCATGCAAATGAACAATTTCTTTAAAAAAAAGATTAGCAATTGCAATAGCATCAAAAGTTTTCTTACATGCCAAAAAATGAGCCATTTAGCTATATCGGTCTACAACCACAAAAACTGAACCATTACCCTGCTGAGTCTTAGGCAAACCTAAAATAAAATCCATAGAAAGGTCTTCCCAAATAGATTGTGGAATAGGTAGAGGGGTATAAAGACCCGTATTATGAGACTGACCTTTTGCAGTTTGACAAGTAAAACATCTTTGAACGAAGTTAGTAACATCCTTTCTAAGTTGTGGCCAAAAATACCTTTCTGACACAAGCTCATAGGTTTTATCTCTCCCTAAATGGCCAGCCAAACCTCCACAATGTAATTTTTTTATCACTTGCTCACGTAAAGATGTGTGTGGAATACACAAAACATTACCATTAAACAAATATCCATCAACTATATGAAAGTCATTTGGATTAACATGGTGATAGCATTTATTCCAAATATCACGAAAATCAACATCAAACTCATACAAGGAAGGTAACTCCTCAAATGCAATTGATGTAGCATGACTATGTTTTGTTTGGTATTCCTCTTTGCTTAGAGCCACGACTGTCTTCCACTTTTCTTGCTAAAGCCACGGCCTCAGTAAGGTAATAAAGGGGTTGTAAGTTGACCTTCTTCTTGATATCTTCCCGTAAACCATCTACAAAACGAGCAATCTTGTGCTGTTCGGTTTCAGACAAGTTGTTTCTTGCACATAATCTATGAAATTCTTCTGAATATTCAGCCACTGTTCGATTTTCTTGTGAGCAGTGTTGATATTGATTATAAAGTAGTTGCTCATAGTTCACTGGGAGGAGTGTGCTCTTTAATAGCTTTAACATCTTGGGCTAAGATCTAATTGGTCTCTTTCCATACCTTCTTCTATTGATTTGCACTTGATCCCACCATGCAGAGGCTCCTCCTTTTAGTTTATATGCCACCAACTTCACCTTCTTGTCTTCGGGCGTGTTGGTGTAATCAAAGAAGACTTCCACTTCTTTGGTCCAATCCAAGAAGGTTTCAATATCAAATTTTCCACTGAAAGAAGGAAGATCCACTCTCATTTTGTAATCATAAGTTTGTGGAAGGTAATTGGGAGCATTGAACCTTTGTGGTTCTGGATATTCACAATTTCCCCTTTCATAAGGTTCTTCCTCATCACTGGAACTATCAATTCCTACAAATCTTGGATCTTGAATTCGAGGATCTTGATTATGAAGTACTGGTAATGTGTTTCTTTTGTAATCTTGATGTCTTCTTGCCATTTCTTGAGGATGTCTTTGATGGAATAGAAGTTCTTCCTCCCTGTAATGTTCTTGTGGAATGTGGTTGGGTGGAGGTAGAGTTCTTGCAATTTCTTGGTGGGTTCTTGCTTGATAAGGAGCATGTCTGCCAAGGGGTGGGATGGGGACATCAAGGTTATCTAGATTTCTTGGTTGTGGGTTATAGTTTGGCCGAGTAGACATCAAATCTATTCGTTCGGTTCGAGTCTTCATCATTTGGTGAAGATCAAGTTGGCTATTTCTCATTTCTTTCATGGAGTTTTCCATTCTGTGGAGATGTTGAGAGATAGTTCTTGGAGTGAGTACTTCAACCTCATCACTAGTTTGAACAACGTCAGAACTAGAGGTGGTGTTGATTGGGTTCTTTTTTCTAGTCATGTTGGTTCCCAATCTCGGTTGCTCTGATACCAACTAATATAGGAAAATCTTGGAGCTTTCTTGAATACTAATGTAGGAGAATCTTGGAGTTTTCTTGAATCTTTTTCTTTTATTGAATAATCCTCAATTACAACCTAGGGACCCTTATAAATAGGCTACAAACCAGCCTATGATAACAACTAAACTTATGGTAAAACATTTTTAACCACAAGTAACTAATTAAAGAACTAAAAGATAGACTATTTAAAAAAAAAAGAAAAATTACTGCAAAGTAACACAGTAATTGAACTAAAAATAAAGCGAAACAAAACATAGTCATGCTACATCACCACTTAAGTACCACATTGGTCATCCCATTCTAACCAATGTGGGACAAAGGTAGCCCATACTACCTTGGTTCCTAACAATACCCCATCCTCGGAAAGCCGACGTTCTGGCGACTACTCCGACGGTACTTCACTCGGCCACACCCGATTAGAATCCTCCGTCGGTTCCACTCCAGAACGTCAACAACCGGCTCTGATACCGTTGTTAGGTACTTAAGCACCTTGGAGAATCACACCCCAAAAGCTAGCTATTGAGGTGGGAGAGCCAAGCCACTTAAGTACCACATTGGTTATCCCATTCTAACCAATGTGGGACAAAGGTAGCCCATACTACCTTGGTTCCTAACAGGTTCATTCACTGTTGAGAATGAATTAAGTTAACCCAATTTCTACAAAACCAATTACCTAATTATTTTCACAATTTCCTTTTTCCTTATAAACAAAAGATCAGTTCTTTAAGTCAACTCTTAAACTGCCCCTAGATTTTCAATTTAGGTGAAGACAAATAATTTGATCGGTTTGTACCTCTAGTATTATAATTTGAAAGTCATGATACCATGACTTGAAGGATGGTGAAGCATTTGATGAAACTAGGCCACTAGCTTCTGATTTTACATCTCATGACTTTCTTTTGATGTCTTATGTATTTTGTGTTGTTTACTTCCAAAATCTTAACGAATTGGCATCTCCTTAGTCAGAGTTTAGTAATATGTTTCCTGGTGTGATTTTGCTTGGCACTTTGGTCTGTATTCTGCTTCTTGTTGTAGTGTCTGAACACATTTAGTAAGCTCAGATTAGTTTATTTGATTATGCTGAATTTCCATTTTAATATGCAAGTAAGCCTATAGTTGAAATATTCTATTTACTAAACGAAACATTTTCAATGAATGATAGGTGATGCTTGAATGTGGCAAGTACAACTTAGTTCACGAGTTCTTCAGAAAAGTGCAGAAATCTTCCATTCCTAATGCTTTAACATATAAAGGTAGTCGCAATGTGTCTATTTTTTTCTAGTTATATTATTTGCTTAATGCCTTAGCTTGTCAAACTTCCAGTTCTTGTCAATACACTTTGGAAAGAAGGAAAAACAGATGAGGCGGTGCTGGCCATTGAGAACATGGAAAGACGAGGGATTGTAGGTTCTGCAGCTCTTTATTACGACTTTGCTCGTTGTCTTTGCAGTGCTGGTAGGTGCAAAGAAGCCCTGATGCAGGTATTTCACAGTAAATTTTTGTCGTTTCTTTCAGCCTTTTATTTTTGTTTTTTTTTCTCTTCCACTTAAATATGGCATTTTTTTTTAAAAAAAAGGTTTCTTTTGGTTTTTTCTTATGTGAATATTTTATACATTATTATTGATTATTTCCATGAGCTGGTTCAAAATGTTATCCCCTGAGTTTGAGCTCTATCTCCTAAGAAGGGAGAAGTAGAAGTGGTTTATTATTTAAGAAGAAATTAGTCGACCTGACTCAATGATAAGTCAAAGGATATAAGGATTTGGTTTTTCTGTTTATCACTTCCTCTTTTTTGTTTAAGGAATGTTGAACTTGAGGTTAACTAATCACCATATCTTAAAAATTCTCAAAACCTTTGTGTATTCCTTAATCTTGCCTACAATTTCATGGTTAGCTTTATTGTCCAATTGTAATGTTTTGGCCTGAGACATCTCTTTCTGAGTGAATTGCTGACTCCTTCATATTCTTGGCCTCTCCTTTGGGAGGTCTATTTTACTTCATAATTCAAACTGTCTGGTTGCACTTTCTGATTGCAGTATGATTACACGAATGATAAATGGTAAATAGACCTCACAACGGCCTTGCTATTGTTTACAGATGGAGAAGATATGTAAAGTTGCTAATAAGCCTCTTGTAGTGACTTACACCGGTTTGATTCAAGCTTGTTTGGATTCAAATGACCTGCAAAATGCAGTCTATATATTCAACCACATGAAGACATTTTGCTCCCCCAATCTTGTTACTTATAATATATTGTTGAAAGGTTACTTGGACCATGGGATGTTTGAAGAGGCTAGAGAGCTGTTTCAGAATTTGTCAGAGCACGGACGAAATATCAGCACCGTATCTGACTATAGGGATCGAGTATTACCAGATATCTACATGTTCAACACCATGCTAGATGCATCTTTTGCAGAAAAAAGATGGGATGATTTTAGCTATTTCTATAACCAGATGCTTCTTTATGGGTATCACTTCAACCCAAAACGTCATCTGCGGATGATATTGGAGGCTGCTAGGGCTGGAAAGGTGGACTTTTTAAATTCAACTTCTTATGCTCTCCTTGTTTCTCCTTCCTTTTTACGTTTTTTAAAGTTTATCCCATCACTAGCCCATTTTAATTTGGACAGTTCATTACCAAACGTGTATAGTTTAAGGTGGCTCTAGGAAAGTTGCTTAAAATTGACAATAATCTTAAATATTCTGCATATGTAATGATAATAAGAGATATAATATCATGAAAGTCTTGGAAGCAGAACTGGACCATTTTCCCACGAGGTTTGACTTCGTAGGAGTATGTCATTGATCATTTGTTGAAGTACTGAGAAGACACGACACTGAATCAATTTATTATGTAATCTATCATGAAAATTCAAGATTGAATTGTATGTTGGCCACTCTACTGAATACATATGTATATCAATTATCATGGGGTTCACATTTATGCCTGGAAGTCGAGCTCTGCTGCTATTTGTTTATCCAGAGATTACACTGAGAATTGAAACTAGATTTCTTTATGATCTGTGTATGATTTGGTGTAAATTCTCAGTATAAGTTGATCGCTTAAACTCATTACGGTTTTTGCTTTCAATTAATCACGGACTTCTGTTAAACAGGATGAGCTACTGGAAACAACATGGAAGCACCTTGCTCAGGCTGACCGGACTCCACCGCCGGCGCTCCTGAAAGAAAGGTTTTGCATGAAGCTGGCTAGAGGTGACTACTCCGAAGCTCTCTCTTGCATTTCAAATCACGATAGTAACGATGCACATCATTTCTCTGAATCGGCTTGGCTAAATTTATTGAAAGAGAAAAGGCTTCCTAAAGATACTGTTATTCAGTTAATTCATATGGTTAGCATGCTTCTTACTAGAAATGATTCACCAAATCCAGTGTTCCAGAATCTTCTATTTAGTTGTAAAGAATTTTGCAGAAGTAGAATTAGTGTAGCTGACCATAGACTTGAAGAAACTGTTTGTACAAATGAAACCCAATCTGCTGCTGTCATGCATATTTAGCATAATTTGAGAGGAAATAATTTCTTCTATTCATTTTATGTATTACATAAAGGAACTAGAAAATGAAAATCAATATTTGTATAACTTATTCTTGATTTAAGGAATAGAGTTTCTAAAAGGCTTGATCAACTTCAATTTTTTTGCTCTTTTTGAAAAAAGGATTTTTTTTTTTTTTTTTTTTTTTTTTTTTTAAAAAAAAAAAAAAATAGGGAAACATACCTTTTGGTTTTTGGGTTGAGGATTGAATTTTAAACCGCGAAATTTGATAGTACAAATTCATGCTAGTTGAGTTATGCTCATCCTGGTGTTAATTTCACTAAATTTTTTTTGTTGAATTTAAAATTAATTATAAATTTTCACATCAAAATTATTTAAGTAATTAACTAAAAGTTAATACAAACGATAAAAAAGTGAGCATTAATGAAAGCTTGAGGTGAAAGTGTAAAATAATGAAATCTAAAAATCAAATGAAAACTAAAAACTCAAGAATAAAAATGTAAAATTTTAAATCTCAAGGATCGAATGAAAATTAAATTCATAATTTAGAGGTAAAAGTGTAATGTTCTAAAATTTAGAGACCAAATGAGAACCATATTCAAAACTTAGGAACTAAATGAATATTTTCCCCCTTTTAATATGAGATGGATATGTAGATTGGATATAAGAATAAAAATCGGTGATTGAGCCATGAATATAGTAGTGTTCTTAGTTGAGTAGAAATAAATTCTCTTATTTGATTCTTTGTTTATTCACCTACCTTTTCATAAGTCATAAAATCTCTATTTATTTGAGCAGCTAGTCTTTCCTGCTTAGTAAAGTCTATTCGATATATATATATATATAATTGAAATATCTGTTCACTCCTTTCATTGTTAAAAGCAAAGGAACAAAATAGAATGCACGTGGGAAGGATCTCATGAGGCTTCTTGTGAGTGAAAGGGAAAAGTTGAGGCTTTTAATTAATGTTCTGATTGTGATAGCCATGGCTCCATCTGGATTCTAAATTTCTACTTCACTTGGTGGGATGGGCAGCTATAAATTTGACCATCCCCAAGTTATAATGCCTCTCCAACCATTTTCATTTATGAAACTATATTAAATCTTCTAAACTTGGTTCAACTTGAACTTACAACCTTTAAGAGGTTGTTTGAGAGGCTGGAATGTAGTCAAGATTACTAAAAATTAGAAGAGTGTTGGAATGTGTGAGGAATCAAGGGCGGAACTGTATTGAGATTGTGAAGCGTGAAAACGGTGGGAAAAAGGGTTGAGTTGAAAACTGTGGGTATGAAATGAGTTTGGTATGACAAATTAGATTCAAAATGTGCCATCTAAAATGAGTTTTGGATTACATTACATTACAAACTCATTTCATTACGGGTCCTCAAACAACTCCTAAATCCGTTAGGAGATTTTAGTATGAGAAGTTAATTAGAAGAATCTTGTGCATGGTTTAAGTAGGACGAGGGTTTTGTTAAATTTTTGGAGTTGGAATACTTGATATAAGTCGTGTTTCAATTATAAAAAGATGTAATAGTTTGTTTGGTTCATGAAAATAAGAGGTGAGAATGAGAAATGATATTTTATCACCATGTTTGGTACAAGTTTTCAACATCGGGAATTTGAATATCTTATTCCAAGGCATCCATGGAGGCATTTCATAACCACCCAAATAGGTGAGTTTTCTCTATTTTCTATGGTTTCTCTCTCTCTCTTACTTTTTATCGGAGGAGATTTTTAAAAATAGAAAAATAAGGAAAACTATTTACATAAAATAACAAAACTTTTAGATAGTTGTGATTGACGCTAATAGAAGTCTATCAGGGTCTATCGGTGATAGAAATGATAGAAGTCTATCAATGGTAGATGCTAATAGAAATCTATCAATGTCTATCCGTGTTTTTTCTTTTGTTATTTTTCTGTATATAGTTTGACATTTTTTCTATATGTAAAAATTTCTTTTTTATCTTCTCATTTTATTTGTTTTTCTTCTTTCTTGATATTGTTTAATTTATTTAATTTTTATAAATATGTTTAAATTAATTTTATAATTGACATATATAATTAATTTTATTAATAATAATGCTAATATACTAATTTATTCTATTATTATGAATTAATATGAATAACCACAATCATTTTTAAGAAAAAAATGAATAACCATAATTATATTTGCTTAAATCTCTTTTTATTGGCAATATATATTGTCATCATAAATTAATTGTTAAAATTATTAATTAGTCTTTAAATAAATATTAGTTAATTAACTAATAATAAAATAAGTTAATTTTTTCAATTAAATAATCTTGTACACTTATACTTCTAGTTTTATTTTCTTAAATTAAAAACATTGTTTGATGATTTAAAATCAATTACTTTATATCAACTTCTTTTGTATATATACATAAGGCTTATAATTGATATTTATCAATTAGTTAATTAACTCTTTAATTAATACAACTATAGAAAAAAAAGAAAGAAAATAAATATTTAAATTAGTTACCGAAAAATTATTTTAAATGACAAAATCTTGAAAATATTTACAAATATAGCTCATTGTCTATACATAGAAACATATAATAGTCTATCGCAGATAGACAGTAAAATTTTGCTATATTTATAAATATTTTGGTTAATTTTTCTATATTTGAAAACAACCCTTAATTACAAAGATTTTTTTTAATAAAAATTGATAATATAAATGTGCAATATAAAAAATTTAATTGATAATAAATATATTAAACTGGAGGGTGAGTGGCTAAATTTAATAAAATTCTAATGGCTTAAAATTGATTTAATAACTTAATGTAATAAAAATAAATTAACAAACAAAAATTAATTATTGAAATTAGTTTTGCTTAATTTTATATTTTATAATTGCATAAAAAAGTATAGTACATTTGCAGACATCCTACTCCCATTCTCATACATAACCAAACACAATCATTTTGATTCACATACATCCTATTCCCAAGCATCTATAAAACTTTAAACCAAACAACCTTTGTGTCTTTTCTTTTCTAGTTCAACAACATACATAAGTAAAAATTTGAATCTTTGACCTCTTGATCGAAGAAATAATGTTTTATGGTTCAATAATTGTGGAGGCAGAAGATTGAACCATCGACTTTTAAAATGATAATTAATGTGTGAGCTAAACAAAGAACCCTAAAAAACTTAAATTTATTTTCCCTCTCTCTTCACCAACATTTCACTGTCCATTGGTTGACAAATCATGTTGTGTCCTTTTTGCTTACCCTTTCCATCATGTGAACAAAAAACCTTCCTATTGGACAAAAATGGGAGCAAATGTGTTGGCATCATTTTTACACTTTTTTAATTATTATTATTATTAATTTAAAGGGAAAAGTTAATTTATCATGAGAGAGAAATTTAAATGAAATGTAATGGTCCAATAACACCAAAAGTAAGGACAGCCTAACAACAAGAGGCAGAATATATGCAAAAAATTAAAAATAAAAAAATAAAAAAATTGGGTAAATGGCATATTGGAATATGTCATTGTAGTCCCTAAACTGACAGACACAACTGTTTGGTTGGTAAGCATTTTAATTTATGGGATTTTTAAGAAAAATCTTCTTCTTCTTTTTTTTTTTTTTTTTTTTTTTTCTCATTTATTGTTTTCTTTTCTTAAAAAAAAAATTAATAATCCATATTTCATTTTCAAAAAACACATATTTTTGTCTTCTATGTTTTCAAAAACATAGTTGTCAAATTTCTAAATTCAGTAAGAGTATGCCCATCTTATTAAAATATAAATTTTATATCTTTAAATTTGACTTTTTTTTTTTTTTTTTTTTTTTTTTTTGCAAATTCTCTCTCCTTTTTATTTATTAATGATTCGCAGCCATTTAGAATAATAATTTCGACCTAAACATTTAGGTTTGTGTCTACTTGGACTATGGACTTTAAAAGGTGAATAATAAGTCCTTAAACATTATGTGCATAAATAATCAAGGTTTAAAATATCGAAGTCTTGATTTTACAAAAATTTTGATAAAATATCGATCTCGATGGATATTTCTAGAAAAATTTTAAAAATAAATTTAAATAAGTAAATAAATATTTTATTATTTTCAAATAAGTATACATGTCTGTTATGTATATTATATTTATATTAGTGGTATTTTGATGCTTATTTTTTTTTTGTATTTTATGAATTTCTCTACGATATAATGGAAATATCGATTCACTCCTCATATCGATATCGAACCTATGGAAACGTGAAAATATCGACATATCAATAGAAATTTAATACTACAATAATAATAGACCAAATTTGAAACTTTTAGAAAGTATTTAATCTATTAGATATAAATTTACATTTTATACCTAATGTTATAAACTTTTAGTTTTATGTCTAGTGATTCATGAAGTTTAAAAAAAATTAAAAGTTCTATCGCTCAAGTCATAGAATTTTATCGCAGTCTATCGTTGATAGACAGTAAATTTTTTTCTATATTTATAAATAGTTTGACTCATTTTTTCTTATATTTGAAAACAACCTTACATTTTAATTAGTTAAAAATATGACACAGGTATTCTAATAATTTCATTATACTAATTTTTTTAATTTAAAATTAAACAACATCAATGAGTTACTGTTTTTGATTTTAGATAACTTCTAGCTTTAACAATTTTTTTAAAAATGATTTTTTTTTATATATTTTTTTAAAAAAGAAATGATTTTGCATAATGATTAAGAGTCCGTTTGGATTGACTTTCTAAGTATTTATAAGTGAAAAAAAAAATTCATAGTAAGTAAATAATTAAATAGAGAGTCAAAGTGAGCTTAACTCACTGATAATTGACATGGTCATTCTCTTTAGAAGTTGGAGGTTCGATCTTCCATCTTCGCGATACCAATTATAATATTACAAGATTGATATTAGTTTTTAATTAAAAATAAATAAACATATAGATAAACGTAAAGAGGGTTAAAGTTTAGGGAAGAGAATGTGTATGTATTTATAATATTTGAATATATAGAAAGAAGGAAATTAATGAAGAAAAAGATAAAGAAGAGAGAGGAAAAAGAGAAGGGCCCACAGAAGAAAAGAGCATTAGGCATTGAAAGAGCTACCAACTGTGACAGTGCTGATTTTGTTGCCAAGTGTCACTTTTTTACTTCACTCTTCCGTACTCTCTAACGCAGCCTCACTGCAAAATTTCCTATATGCCCACTATTTATTATTATTATTATTATTATCATTTTTTTAATAGCAATGTTATGGTAATTTTAGACCGAAGGACATAAACGACATTCAGTGAGAACATGGGCACTATAATCGAGAAGATAACATGATTCGGACCAAGAATAACAACCTAGGATCTCAAAATGGGTTTAGGGGAAGTGAGTTGGCTTAGCCCAATCCAGTGAGGTGCTCGACCTAGCGAAATGTTAGACAGGGCAAACCCCTCACACACTCAAACCCAATAAGTCAAAGGATAAACCTAAAGCAACTTGATAACCCTAAAGAGAGGGTGTATGTATAAGTCAACTATAACTATAAAAGTTTCAAAAATATCTTTTAATTTTTTTTAAAAAAAGGTCCAAATACCCTTACAATGTAACTTTTGAAAGTTTGGAGGTCTTTTTACAACGAGATATTAGCTTTTTATGTTCATATTTTAACATTAAGGGCGTTTAATTTTTTTTTTTTTTAAGTTTATGGGCATTTTTGAAACTTTTGAAAGTTTAAGAGTATTTTTGAAACAAAACACTAATTCTTTCCATCCAAAACTAATAGTAAAAGTATTTTCAACTCTTTTTTTGAAAGTTTAGGGTATTTTGAATCTTTTAAAAGTTTAGGGATATTTTTTTTTTTTTACTTAAAATACAAAGTTTAAGGGCATTTTTTTATTTATAATTTAGCAAAAAAAAGTAGACTTAGAAGTAGATAGCTCGTCGAAATTGAGTAAGAGTGTATATAGAAAGGATTTGATACTACTGCCTTAAAAAATAGTAGGAAAAATATCAATTTATACACCTAAACTTTGGGAGTTGTATCAATTTAACCTTGAACTAATATTATATCAATTTACACCCTCAATTACATTTTGTTTGAAAAAAATATTGTATTAAGGCTTATAATTATATCAATTAAACCCTAAATTTTCAAAAGTGCATCAATTTAGAATCTTCATTAGAATTTTATTTGAGAATTGTCCACGAATCAACCAACAATTGAAGATGTTTACACATTTGTGACGATTGTTGCAGGAATGAATTTCAAATGTAATTGTAAAGAGTGGTCTAAAATTGATTCTCTTATGAAAATTTAGGAATTTAATTGATATAAAGTATAAGTTTCAAACAAAATATGGAGGAGGGTCTAAATTGATATATTTATTAAAGTTTAGAGTTTAAATTGATACAATTAATAATTCATGATTTTATTTGATACAACCCAAAAAATTAGAAGTATAAATTGATATTTCTCCAAAAGTGTTAAAATACTACTTTTTATTTGATACAACCCAAAAGTTAAAATTTAAATTTAAATATTAAAAAAAAAAAATCAAATTTTAAGAGTTTTCCCAAAAGTGTTAAAATACTACTTTTTGTGGATCTCTATATACTTTTGATTAATCTTAAAATGAGTTAATTGAAACAATTTTCTTTATTTGAAATTGATTATATTTTTAGCATTTTTTCCTTTTTCTTTCTTTTGAAAAACCAATCCAAACATACTAAACCTTCTAATTTGCCATTATAGTTTCTTCAATTTTAGTGAAAAAGTGAAGAGAGCTTTTATCTTCTGACACACTCGCTCAAGAAACTGGTGATGAAAGAGTTTTTCATCTTCTTTACTCTTTTTTCCTTATCCAGAGTGATTTGTTACTCCTGTATCTATTGACGTTGTTCTCTGTATTGTGTTAGTGGGTTATCGTTTTTCTTAAAATAAAAAAAAGTGGAGAGAGGAGAGAGATTAATTTTAAGGAAATTACTATAAACAGAAAAAATATCAAACTATTTACAAATATAGAAAAATTTCACTGTCTATCAACGATAGATTGCGATAGACTTCTATCGCTCTTCGTAAATAGTTTAATAACCCTAAATTTTATCTAAACAAACTTATCTTATTTATGGAAGAGTGCAAATGAGGGGATTCTAAAATCAGAAATTCTCAAAATTTAACCTAATTGAAGGATTGTGATAAGTGGGGAGAGAAGCTTATGAAGTAATTCTTCAACTAAATGATGCCTCTTTCTATCATTTCCATTCTCCCAAGTTTTTTGTTTTCAGTAAAAAGGACTAAAAAAGTCTTGTTTATTATTCATCATAAGTATTAATGGATTAAAATTTTGACTATATGATTCTCCTTTCCATCTAATAAAATAAGATCAATTTTTTTATTTGATTATTTTCTACACTATTCTGCCTTCTTTCTCCAATGTTATTGAAAAAAAAAAACTTAAAATCATATCTCGAGTCTCACTATTCTTTCTAGACAATACTCTCATTTAAGAGACTTTAATTGTTATCGATAAAATTCTTGATCGTCACAAAAGTTTTTCTTTAGTTTGTATTCCTTAGTATATTCAGAGAGTTAAAATGATCATACGTGTGTAACATTCAAGTTCATGAGAGATACATAAATGAATCAAAATCATGTCTGAATGAGAGGAGATCATCAGACTATGAACATAGTTCACATAAGCTTAAAAGAATTGATAGTTATTACTTATACCAAGAAGGTGAATCTTTCTTTTCAGTGACTCAATCATAGAAACTCCAAAACTAAGGGTTTGGAACAATTTTATGTTAGATGACCTCCTAGAAGTTTTTTTAAGAAGCATGCGAGTGACGGGACAAAACATGCTAAGAAGACTCATATTGGTTAGTTTAAGACAAGTAGATGACATAGTCAGATCACAGAAAAATGTCGGGGCCATCAAGTGTCGAACCTGGATTATGAATTCTGGGACTGAGATGTATTAACGCATGTTATCATAGTTTTCTTTCTTAAACCAAGTTAGGAAATTATCTTTAGAAATAATGTGTTTTTACCAAAATTTGTTGGAACTATTATTATAACCATGAATGAACTCTTGATGTTCATGAAAAGGTTGAACTTGCTTTGAAAATTGGACAAAGAGAACAATGGTTAAGAATTGAGAGAATAAGTAGTGGCACACCTTTAAACTTATAATTATGGCTTAAGCCTTAAGGCTTTGAGGACTTTTTCTTTTTCATATCATAAAATGCAATATAAACTCTACTGCTCATACTGTTACTGATTAAACACCCATCATTCAAGGGTTTGAGACCTTTTGTTCTTAGTCCCCTCCTTTACCTGTTTTAATTTGTCAAGAAAAGGTTTGTGTTTCATATTCTAATTTTTCATTTTTGATAATATACGAGTTGGGAGAATCGAACATCTGACTTCACAAGATCAAAATTTATGCAGTTAAACTACGTTGATGTTGGCATTTCGTAATCTAATAATTCACGTACTCTAATTTGTGTTAAAAGTCTTATTTTACATATTGATAACGAACATTGTGAGCTATTTATCGAACTTATTTATTTATAGTTGTAACGTCCGAGTTTAGGAGATGTACATGAATGAACTGAAATTACATCTAAATGAGAGGGATTATGAAGATATAAAAGTATGGTTAAGAAAAGCTTAAATTAAAATTACTACCTATACAAACAAGGTGCACATTCTTTTTTGGTGATTCAATCATAGAAACTCCAAAGCTAAGCGTGCTTAGTTTGGAGCGGTTCTATGATGGATGACCTTCTATAAAACATGTTGAAAGACGACCCGTGTTGGTTTGTGAAATAGTCTTTACTCTTAGAAGTAGTTTAGGTCTTCAAGACAGACAATTCGAATTCTAAATTTTAGTCTGAATTCTGAGCCTAGGAAATGGATTTTTTAAGCTTGAGATCAAAGAGATAATTTAGAGACAAGATATGGCCACCAAGCCTAATATGCTTTCTTGTCCTTTTTTATAGTTTTGTTATGAATTTTAATCGGAGAATTTATGCTTATTTCATGAACATTTATAGCTAATTCATGTTCTTAGAGATTAATGTACCCATTAATTTTTATGGTTTGATTAATTGAATGTTTTATTAATACTTAGTTTTCCATTCATGTAATTACTTACTTATTGTTCTAAGTTTGCTTGAGATTCTATTTTGCTTAGGAGAGACAGTTATGACATACTTGAATTATGGCTGAAGCGATCTTAATGTAGTGATAATTGACATGCATTTCCTTCCTTAGATTCGATTTTCCATCTCTACGATTGTTGTAATAAAAAAAAAACTTAATTTATGGAATATTTGTATGTTGTTATTTGTATCATGTTGAATTAAACCATAAATCAATGGGTAAATTAACTCCATAAAGCACGTTTTTCATAGATTTTTTTTTTCTCATTTTCATTAATTTTCTTAGTTTAGTCCAAGTTCATCACACTTTCTTCTAAAAAAAACAATCAAACTTTTGTATTTGCGGTACTTAAATGACTGGGTAACCAAATCTAGATCCTTGACACATATACTTGTTGTTAGACGTTTAAAGATGCACCCCACCGGTATTTATTTATACCTCTAACCTCTAGGGAAGAAGATTATGTCAATTACCATTATTCTAAATTTATTTTGGCTACCCTACCTTTAAATAACAAAAAAAAAAAAAAAAAGGAAAAAAAAGAAATTTTTAGAATTTATTTATACCTTATTTTATTCCAAAGAATAAAAAAAACAAAATAAAAAACTAATAATCTAGAAATAATAGAATAATTCATTAATTAATTATATATATGTCGATAGATAAATTAGTGAATTGAATTTGCTCAATAAAGTAGAATAGCATTATAATGAGAAATTCAGAAGTGTTAATCGCGCGTGGTATACACGCGCTAAATACAATGTGGACAAACAGACAGCTCCCTGCTCCGTCGTCCGCTCCAAACAGAACTCCACCTTCTCTTTCCCTTTCTTTCTTTCTTTCTTTCTTTCTTTCATTTCTTTACATTTCATTTAATTTTCATTTACTTTCTGTTTCGATTAACAACGTTCCCTTTTTCAACCCATCACCCCATTTTACGTTCTTCCTTTTCTCTTTCTCTCTCATTTTCTCACATATCCACATCCCCATTTTTGTTCTTTCTTCCAATTTCATTCCTCTCCGCCACTTCCATTCAATTTCTGGTAACATTCTCTTTTCTTTTTGCTATTTTCCTATCTGGGTTTTGCTTGGATTGATGCAATCTCTTTTCCCTTTTCCTTCTTTATGATTTGCTTTCTGACTCTTGCTTTTGAAGATCTTTTGAATCACTGTCTTCTCAAATGGGGTTATTTCTAATGTTTTTATTTCTACTGTTTCTGTCTTGCTTGCCATTTTTTCCCCTTGTTTCAGTTACTTCTTTGCGATCAAAGCCGTTCAGTTAGCTGGACGTGAACGTTTTGGTTTTTCCTTTTAATTAATTACGTTACTTTTGTTTTTGTTTTTATATGGGATTCTCTTCCTTTGACCCCCCTGCATCTCTGTTTAGGGATTGATTTCTTTTTTCTTTACTTGTTTTTCTTGGTGAAAGTGGACATGACTGGTGAGGTGATTGTTGTTTTTGAAGAAAATTTTTCTAGTGCCTTTCTTGTAATGGGAATTGATCTGTAATTTGAGATTTGCAGTCTGATTGGTACTTGGTTTCCATTAATGCATGATTGATTACTATAATTTGCATTATACTTTTTCTAATCTTATCACCATCTATGAAGTGGAGTCGGTTTTTTTCTTTTGTTTCTTTTGTCCTTGTTACGTAGTTTGAAAAAAGAAGTTATTGTTTTTTATATTTCCTAAATTTTTTTAGAACTTTGAATTTTGTTTAAATTTGGCTTTGGGGTTTCTCCTGTTAGTATTTTGTCTCCTTTTGTCATTCAGAAGTATGAGATTTGAAAGTGATCATATCTTGAGGGTTCACATTTGTGGCTGTTTTACTTACAGAATTTACTGATAAGTTTTTGGTTAAGTTTGCAGGATTTTACACCACAGCTCCATCCTTAAAGTGGGCTCATTGAGTTACTGTCCCATAATATAACGAAAGATAGAGTAATTTCCCAAATGCTCAGTTTTGGTAGGTCGAGAAATCAATCAAGGTTCGGTAGATCTGTGTCATTTGGAGGTGAGTTTCTCTTCTGTAGTGTTTTTTTTTAAAAAAAAATCTATGTTTATTGCAGGTTGACTGCATGGATGTTTCAAACTTTTAGGTTGCTTGAAAATAAGTGAAAGTTGTAGCTCTTTAACATCTTCAAGCTTGTTTACTTGTTTTTCTTGGATTTACCTATCTTTCCCTTATAGGTATGGATTATCCGGATCCCAAACGGAAGAACAATTTTGTAGGAAAAATCATTTTGGCTGCTTCACTTACTGCAATTTGTATCATTATGCTCAAGCAATCCCCAAATTTTAGCACCCCAACGCCGGTAGCTCTCAATCTTTAATGATACTTTTATGGCTTTATATCACTCTGACCAAGTACATTCCGTCGTGGTTATATTATTTTCCATTGAAAGTCGACAAGTCCTGTTGGATGAATCTTCAGCCTTTTTCACTTGTTATGTGGCATGTCATGTACCAGATCATATTTTACAAGTTTGGTTTAAGGAAATTTTATGCAATAGCAATACAGCTGCCAATTAATTTTTTTATTTAACTTATACAACATATTGCATACTTTAATCCCATTTAATGTTAATCTTTTTCACGTATTTGTATTCCTATTTTTCTATTGTCCATACACCTCAAAGGAATTTATCAGCCAATTTTTCTTCTCTGTTTTTGTGACAGATGCCTAAATCCCTGTAGTATATTGATTGTTTTAGAATTTTGATTATCATTGATCTGACTGGCAAAGTGACATTATGTTAAATCTACCTTGAAATAGGAGAATCATTCCTTAGATAATGTAGGGTTGTGTGCATTCCATTTGTAGGTTGTTTCCAACATCATGTTGCTGATGCCATCGTTTACTAGTGGTTCTGAGTCTTCTGACCTAAGAGGCTGAAATTTCTTTGCTCCAAGATTTGTTTTTGTTCATCATTCACTCTTCTCTGTTCCTGTTTAAAATATTGCTGTCATGAACTTTGCCGTTCTTTGATTACTGTGTTACTCCATGGAATTTCCTTCAACTTTGTTGTTCTTTAATTGTAGTTTAGGAATTATGATCTGATATTTTTGAGCAGTAGTCAAATCATTCATAGTTCTCTTTCTCTCTCTCACAGATAAAGCTCTTATATTTGTTGCTCTTTGTAATCAATTTTGTAGATACCCATCTTGGTATTTTTGCTTGTAAACTCCTTGGCTTATTGAGAGGATTTCTTATTTCTTATCCTGCCTTTATTGGGCAACAAAAGAACTTTCTTTATCGAAAAAAGACGTGTTGAGAATCACCTTTCCTAAGAGAATCGTTCTTTTATGCAACTTCTAAAGTTGTTGTGCATGTTCTTTTCCTTCCAGTTTGCAATTCATCAACTAGGAGTCACTCATGTTCTAGTAACAGGAGGTGCAGGATACATTGGCTCGCATGCTGCACTTCGACTATTAAAGGACTCATACCGTGTAACAATAGTGGTATGACGCTTTCTAAGATCGTACCCTTTTCATATGTTTGGTGTTATACCCTTTCATTAATAATTCCTTCACGTCAGGACAACCTATCACGAGGAAATCTAGGTGCTGTGAAGGTTTTGCAAGAATTGTTTCCAGATAATGGAAGGCTTCAGTTCATCTATGCTGACTTGGGAGATGCAAAATCTGTATCCTTTCTCGTGACACATTATGATTTAATTTCTGAAGAATCCTCCAAATACTAGCTGCCTTGAATGCAAATGTTGCCTTAACTGATATGTTCAGGTTAATAAAATATTTTCAGAGAACGCTTTTGATGCTGTCATGCATTTTGCAGCAGTAGCATATGTCGGGGAAAGCACCCTTGATCCTTTGAAGTGAGTATAAAATAAACTGTTAGAGTTGTTATTTTTTGTGTTGTCGGTCTCTGGCTTCTTGCATCATCATGTAGATTGTGATAGAAGATCGTTTTCCTCTCCATAAATGGATTTGAGATCTCATACATATAAGCAGTCTAATAGATAGCCAACATTTTACAAATAGATGGATGATGTTGAAAAGCTTGTCCATGATCATAAGTTCTAGTCCATTGTTCTTGTCAACCTGTTGATATACATCTCTGAACTTGAATGAATAACAGAGTTCAATTGTGTTGGGAAAGGGAATCTGAAGAAGTTTCTTGTTTTCTTTGGGTTGAGAAATGAGAAACATGGAGGGACTGTTTCGAGTTTTAGCGTTAATAAGTAAATCGTTTCTGAGCACGGTATTTCTTGTTGTAGGTATTATCACAATATTACTTCAAATACCTTGACAGTATTAGAATCAATGGCAGCACATGGTGTGAAGACATTGATATATTCTAGTACATGTGCTACTTATGGGGAGCCAGAAAAAATGCCTATCACTGAAGAAACTCCTCAGGTTTGCATCGTATGCATCAGCTTGTGTATACTAGTGGAAAGATTTTGAATCTGTTGTCGCCATGTTTTAATGTTTTTGTTTCTTCTACGTGCTATTATCTTGTACGGATGCAGGCTAGAGTTCGATTCACGAATATTTGATTTGTTTTCATTCCAGGCCCCAATTAATCCTTATGGAAAAGCCAAGAAGATGGCAGAAGAAATCATCCTTGACTTTTCAAAAAATTCAAAGATGGCAGTCATGATCCTAAGGTTGTTATTTTACCTGATAACTCATCTTATAAACGGTGGTTCCTTACCCTTTTTCTTTGCCTATTTCTATTTCTTAAGTTACTAAGACAGTTTATTTTCATAACTATGTTTCAAATTTTCAAATTTCAGATTTTTTTCGGTAATTTACTGCACTAACTGTGAGAAATGGGAGTGAACCTCCGGAAAAGAGGATGTATTTGGGAACCTTTATTCAGTTTTTGTTGAGTGAATCATCTGAATAAGAAATCTGATGCATGAATGTGTTGAAAATTGTCCAGATACTTCAATGTGATTGGTTCTGATCCAGAGGGCAGACTTGGGGAAGCTCCAAGACCCGAGCTTCGTGAGCATGGACGCATTTCGGGTGCTTGTTTTGATGCTGCCCGTGGCATTATTTCTGGTCTTAAGGTAATTTGTTAATCCATATATAGAAATATATAGTTCAGCAAGCATGAAATTATTGTATAGTTAAAAGATGCAGCTGGAGAATTAATGTTTTGAGATATGTGATCAAGTGGGCTACTGCTTTTGATGTTTTCAGGTCAAAGGAACAGATTACAAAACACACGATGGGACTTGCATACGCGATTATATTGACGTCACTGATCTCGTGGATGCTCATGTTAAAGCGTTGGAGAAGGCAACCCCGGGAAAAGTTGGAATCTACAATGTTGGAACAGGAAAAGGTAGGACGAAAGAAAATGTTGCAATAGTATACTTCTTTTTTACCCCTCTAGACATGGCAATGTGAAGGTAATTTTTGGATGTTTTTTATCAGGCCGATCGGTGAAGGAGTTCGTGGAGGCGTGCAAGAAGGCAACTGGGGTGGACATCAAAATCGACTATCTCCCTCGTCGACCAGGTGACTACGCCGAAGTATTTAGCAACCCAACTAAGATCAAGAACGAACTGAACTGGACAGCGCAGCATACCGATCTTCAAGAAAGTTTAGGGGTCGCTTGGAGGTGGCAAAAATCGCATCTCAATGGCTACGGAAACCCTTTGGTTATGTCTTCTTGAAGCACATTGTTGATGGCAGCAGCTAATAGCAGAAAGACTGAAAGAGGGAGCATCTACTGACTTGAGGATTACTTCTTTGCTCACATACAAGTAGGAGAATACCATTATTCTACATTTTTGTAGTCTCTATTTTACAATATTGTTTGTTGGTATAGGTAGCCATCCCATTTGTTATTATGTATTGGATATGATTGGTTATTAATAATGAATTCATCATAGGGGTAGCACCATCTTGGATCATTGTCCTCAAATCCCTAAAGGAAATACTAGTAAGATTGTGTAAAAAAATCACTTGCAAAACATTAAATATATTATAGTTCAACAACTCAAAACTTTTGATTTAACGATTCCAACATGTTTGGGAGTGATTCTGAAATAGTTAAAATTATTTTTATCATTTTCGAAATCACTCTTAAACATGTCATTAAAAATCAATTTTGATGCTAGCAAAACTACACTTAATAATATTAAATTAATTTCGAGTGATAATAGTGATTTTAATGATACTGAAATCGCTTTCAAAACATCTAAAACGTCAGCTTGAAGCACCCTGGCAAAATATCACTTCGTTGAAAAAGTAGAAAGTATAGGCTAAGATTGTGTTAAAGAAAGAATTGAAAACATTAAATATATTTTAGTTTTTCAATAAAAAGAAATATATTATAGTTTTAATAACAACAAGGGATTTAGCTATAATTTTTTTTAACATTATGTGGGATAGAAAAGTCGAATTTTAGATCTCGAGATTGATAGTACAAGTTGATGGTCGAGTTATACTCATGTTGGCGTAATTTAGTGATAATTTAAGCGGTTGAATTACTTTGGAAAAACATCGTCTTATTAAAAAGTATATTATAAAATTGATGGCATTACTATCGTAAGCATATGTTCACAAGATTAAGTTAAAATATATATCATTGGTCTAAAAAGCCAGAAGTTTAAATCTCCACTCTCATATGGTGGTTAATGTAACGCCCGAGTTCAAGAGAGAGTACACAAATGAATCGAGATCACGTCTAAATGAGAGAGATCTTGAGAATATGAAGGTATAGTTAAGAAAGACTTATAAGAATTGAAGGTTGCTACCTATACCAAAAGTGTACCTTCCTTTTTGGTGGCTTATTCATAGGAACTTCAAAGTTAAGCGTGCTTAGCTTATTCTATATTGAGTAGTCTCATGAGAATTTTTCTAGAAAACATGCGAGTAAGAAAAAAATATGCTAAATCTCGTGAATATTGAGATGGTCTTTCAACATTCTCATTCTGTAGATGTAAAAGTCTATCATTTAAACCCTCCGTGGGTTGTCCTTCCAATCTTTTTTTTTGTCCTTTTTTTCAACTCTTCAATCTCATCTAATATTTTTTTCCCTTATGGATTGTTAATTTGTTCCCTCATCTTCTTGTTGTTCTTCATTTTGTCCTTCAAAATTTTCTTTAATATCATTGATTTAGATTCTTCTTTTGTTGGAACCAATGGAAGCACAAAAAAATTGCATGTAAGCACACAAATTATCAATGATTAACAGAAAAAATTCAGACAAAAAAAAAAAAAAAGATCAAATGTTGAAGTCTACCACTAATAGTTAGTGATAGAAATCTCTATTACGTTCTATCAGTGATAAACTTTGATTACTGTTACAGTGATAGAAATCTATCACTGATACAAGTTTGATTGAAATAAGCAGTTACTTACATTGATTGCAAGGAAGATGTTTTCATTGAGATTCTGCTAGTCATCAGGGTCCATTGATTCCGATGCAATGATTCTTGAAATTCTATTTGCTATTTTTCTTCTAAATCCAACATTTAAGTTCGATGTTTGGGAATTATCTCAAAGGCCCAAACACTAAAGCAATAGGAAATCCTTGGAGGTAGACTGAATATTTCCGACTGTTAGAAGCCTTTTTAAAGTATTTACCAGTTAGGTTGAAACAAAGTCTCCCCATGGATATTCTTTAAACTTTTATTCATTATCAATCAAGCTTACATGCTTCCAATTCACTTTGTTGTGTGGCCTTGTTTTGGAATTAGAAGAGATTTTGTAACACTCCAGGCCCAGGATTGGAATTAGGATTTGAAATTAGGATTTGAAATTTGGATTCAGCACTTAATGGCCCCAACATTCTTCTGCGATTAGTAACGTCATCCTTGCTTGTCTTGACTGTTTCCAAGAGTGGACTATCCTCACAAACCAACACGAATTCTTTTAGCATATTTTTTCCTCACTCACATGCTTTTGAAGAAAATTCCTAGGAGGTCACCCAACATAGAATTGCTCCAAGTTAAGCACAATTAATTTTGGAATTCTTGTGATTGAGCCATTGAAAAGGAAGGTGCACATTGTTGGTATAGGTAGTAACTTTCAATTCTTTTAAGGCTTTCTTATCCATACTTTCATATCCTAAGGATCTCTTCCATTCAGATGTGATCTCGGTTCATCCTTATACCTCTCCTAAAATCGAGGATTACAGATTTTAACATATATATAGGTCTGCAATCTTGACCCTCAAAGTTTCATCGGGGCACATATGAAAGACTTTGAAGATTCTTTTAATATCATTCCTATTTATTGTTTCATTATCCTTAAAAATTGTGTTCCTAAGCTTAGAAGGTCTTATCTTTTTTTTCAAGGTCAATGGGAGGAAACTCATCACAGTTCAACCCCGTTACTAAACATAATTCTCTTAAACCAAAATCTATTATATCTCTATGGAATTTAAATGCTAGGACATTTGGTTTATTACTATTGCACTGCCTTTTAATCAAATAAGATAGGAATTGGTCTGGAATTTGTCATTTTTAGATCTAAGAAGTGACTAAAAGGTCTATCCCTAAACTTTCTAAAACACGTATCATCTAAGGTTTTCATTATTTGTGTAATTACATCTAATGAAGGTACATTGTAATTCTTAGAGATTTATTTTGGTCTTCAAGAATGTATTCGTGTTCCTATTTAAAGAAATAATTAACATATTAAACCAGTGATATCATAGTCTATCACAAGCTATGGCATATTGATCAAAGTCTATAATTATCTATCAACATGTTGATCATAATCTATCATTGTCTATTATAGTACATTATATCGAAACATATCATATCATAGTAGTATCAATATGAGGGTCTATAGCATGGTTATCATAGTCTATCAAAATGTTGATTAGTGTCTATTATTGTCTATCAACACTATATCATACTTTAATTAACAATATAAGGGTTTATTGACATGTTGATCACAATTTATCATAGTCTATCAGCATGTTGATCATAATCTATCATATCTTAATTTTCTTCTTTTCTGAAGATGTTTCTCCTTTTATCAATTTTCTTTTCTTTGAATAGATCTCTCCTTTTATTAAACTTTGTTTGTTTGTTTTTTTTTTGTTGTCCATCTATTAACAAATAAGATATTACTAAACTACGCCATGTTTAACAATCTGTAATCAAAATTGGTGTAATCTTAATGAGATTTCATTGATAGATTAATCGTAATAGGCCTCAATCGTAAATGTAATTGGATTGCTTTTGATCACATTTATTTAGGCACTTTGCAAACGTAATTTGATTACGATTGAGACTGTTTACTTTACATTGTCTAGTATCATTGTCTTCTTACTGTTACCGTTTACAGTCAATCAGTAACAATATCGTAATGGTAACAGTAACTGTGACATATTCAGAATTCTCCTACTATAATAGTAACCGTATCTATAACGGTAATGATAATGTGGTAAAAGCTAGTAAGTCCCACGTAATTTTCAAACGCAATCAAATTGATCACCCTCAGCCCCACAATTAAATTGCATTTGTTGATTACAGATTTGGTTGCTGGCCCACATTTCATTACGATTACAGAACACACATGTAAACAACAACAAACATAATTAAATGAAGCCCACTTTTTCAGAATATCATTGATAGATTATGTTTCTAAGGAAAGAAACATGACCTTAGTTCAACAAGAAAGAAAATCTGATGAGCAGACATGCATATTAGATGAAATAAGAAATTAGAAAGAAACCTTGCAGTTAGGTCTTTGAGGGAAAATTGAGGAAAGAAACGCTAAAGGAAGAGCATACGTGGATCTTGGACTGGGTCTGCGCGTGTACGCTACTAATAGTCTAATTAAATAGGCAAAATTACAAGAATATCTTAAATCCACAATTTGTTTTCATAAATAGATTAATGAGTTATAATATTACATAAAAAATCAAACTCAAAAGTCCATAACATTCCTATTAATTTCTAGCCATATTTATTTTAAAAAATAGAAAATTCATAAAGACACAAATATAGAAAAAAATAGAAATCATTTTCCTATTGAGTTAATTTTGAATTTTAGTTTTAGTGTGTTATTATTCATTTGGAATGTATTTAATGTGAGATAATATATATTTATTTATGTTTAATTGTAGGAGAGAATTGGTTTATTTAACATGGGACAATACATATTTGTTGTTTTTTTTAATTGTAGGAGATCTAGTTTATTTTTTTCCTTCCCCTCGAAATTTCATCTATAATTGTGCGTCATTGTATATGTGATTTTTTACATGATTTTTTCCATTTTTTATTCCCATGATTTTATGTTGTTTGAGTCTTATACGTTTATATTTACATTTTTACCATTTTTCATTTTTTTCTTAATTTTCTATAGTCTTTTTTTGGAAATATATCATCATTTATTTTTTTGTGTGGATAAATATAGTGGAAAATGAAAATATGCATCTCATATATTATTTGATATATAAGATGATATATTGTAAAAACTATTATGTTCGTGCACTTAAGAAATATACTGTAGTTTATTCCTTGAAAATACAAATATATTGTAAAAACTATTATGTTCGTGCAGTTAAGAACTATTGTATAAGATGCTATATCATAAAAATTGTCACGCTCATGCACTCAGAAAATATACTGTTGTATATTTTTTTAGAAAAAAATATATCGTTGTATATTGATATATGAATGTGGTTTATATGCATTTCATTTTTATGTGTACAAGGCTTATTTCAAATATATGCAATGTTTATATCAAATGTAATTAGAACAAATATAGATTTTAGGTAAGTTACATAATATATACATCATATTAAGATATATATTCTACGTATTTTGTCATATATATATATATATATAGTTATTTTGAAAATATATACCTCATATTATATAATAATAATGCTAACGCGTGATAAATTAGAGCATAAAATAAGATAGATGACGTCTTCATACTATTTGAAATTAACCCATACATATTTAAAATTGAAAACAAATTCCTAAATTGAAGGAATATATTCCATAACAGTAAAGGAATAAAATAATAATCACTAAATCAAACTCCATCATTAATATCATTATATCTAGCATAAGATAATAATTAGAATTGTTTGCTATTAAATCGAAATTTCTGCAATTTGTTATTAATATTTAATTATAAAAAAAAATGATACATTAATAAGAGAGATATTGAGCCACAAGGATAAATTTGTCCAAAATTCATGAAAGAAAACTAGTTATGAAATATATTAGAATTTTAGTACATTAGTGAAATAATGATTTTGAAGAAGGTTAAATCTCTAAATCTTCATTTTAAAATTTTAGTTTATAATTGTGGATTGTGGGAACTGGTGGGCCTTTTGGACTTTTTGCATGGGGTGAGTAAAATTTTGATATAGTTGTAAAATTTTTTGGGTTTAGTTATATTTGCGATTAATTTAGCCTATTTTGTTATATATGCAATCAACTCTATTTTTTTTTAGTGCAAAACAATATTATTAATTAACCATTATAGCATATTCTTGACTAAATTATAAAAAATGCTCTTGAATTTTGATCTTTGTTTAAAAAATGTTCTATGCTTTTAAATGTTGTAATCATATTACCTTTGACCTTTCAAATGTTTCAAAAGTACTACTACTCAAAAATTGTTCTTGAATTTTGCTCTTTATTAAATAAAATGTTCATATCCTTTTAAAAGTTGTAACTATGTTAACTTTGAATTTTTATAAACATTTTAAAACTACTACTCAAACTATTCTCTTAGTAAATTCTTTTAATTTTAGACGAAATTTGGAACTTGAAATAGTGCGGTGAAAACTTGGATGAGTTAGCAAATCCTTTATTCTTTTACATATAATTTAATTAAATAAATTAACCAAAACCTATCATGAAGAAATATTCGTCTCCATTCAATTTTATTTTTGGAGATTTTTGGCAATTCAGCTGTTCGTTTGTCTCTCTATTTTTTTGTTTCTATATTCACCATTGATTTATGGCTGAACAAAACATCACAATTATGGTTTATGGTTCGATTGGATTGACTAGAGAAAAAAATATTTTTCAAAAAATTCATTTTTATTTAAACTCTTTTGACAAGAACTGTTTCAAAAGCTATTTTGAGTGGTTGCCAAATGTCACGGTCGGGCTTCTCCAACCGTGCGGCACCATGACAGTCACCCGTACATGGTCAGCCTTAAGGGGAACTCAAGTCCCAATCTTCTTTTCTCCATTCTTTTTGAAGCTTCAACGGACCTTAGGCGAGGTTCACTCGTCCTCAACCGAACTGAGCTCATGCGGAACTGAACTCTATTCAGACATACACGTTACCTGTACGTGTACTTCCCTCCATCAAGCGACTCCATCTGACTTGCCTTTAATCTAGGCCAAGTCTTACAGCTCAACCTTGCCTTTGCATGAGGCTAAGGTTATTAGCTTTCCCTCTCCAACTCGGGTCTGCTTGTCAAGAATTGTCACAACTACCCCATGGGCATACTTCCAACGTCGGGACTACCCGGACATCCATCCATCCGAACATAACGAGGCATGAACCCTTCCGTGTCCATGCTAAATCATTTGCCGAGATAAAATGGCATAGCGGGTGCTATATCGAACCTCCGGCCCATGGGAGAAAGCGCAATGTCGGCACACCCGTGCCGTCCGACACTGTCCATGAGATCCCATTCTCAATGGAAGACGCCTAAGACTCTTGTCCCGGAACGCTCGCCCACGCCATGACACATGTCTGTGCCATAGGGTAGCTCGCTTAAGCCATCAGGCCAAGGGGTGGTGGAGAGCTGACACCATGCCTCCCCCTTTATAGTACATTCTGAGCATTTCTCACCTTGGCACCGATGAACGTTGACAATGCTACCTCGTCACAAGTTTTGTACAGCGCCCGTCCGAACTCCGATTGACATGAAATTCGACGTGCTTCCATATTCCATCAATATGGTTCTAACTCCAAAGCCGCTCGTCCAAACTCACAACGAAACTCCTTCTTTTGAGGAAACGGCCCGAGGCCCCATCTGGCCCCCACTGAGCTTGTCACTGACACTGTCAATGGCACTGATGCTTGTATTCTCGCTTGATGCTCGACTTGGCATGCTTGCCCATTTATCTTGGTGTGTTGGATGATGCACCGTCCTCCTCGGTTGCATCATGACACTTGTCTTGGCCCTCTGTCGTTGCCAGATGTGTCGACACTCCCGTGTCGCCACTTACACTGTCCGCCCCACTTATTAGCAGGGTCACAATCTACTTACTTCAAGTATGATTGTGACATCCTCCCCCACTTAAACTGTCATCGTCCTCGATGACATACTCGTGGTACAATCCAACTTCTTGGGATTGTAACACTCTCCCCCACTTGAATGGTCATCGTCCCCGATGACATACTTAGGGTACAATCCAACTTCTTGGGATTGTAACACACTCTCCCACTTGAATGGTCATCGTCCTCGATGACATACTTGGGGTACAATCCAACTTCTTGGGATTGTAATACTCTCTCCCACCTGAATGGTCATCGTTCTCGATGACATACTTGGGGTGGGCGCAATCCACTTTGTCACGTGAGATTGCAACACTCTCCCCCACTTGAACTCGGCATCGTCCCGATGACGACCCGATTAGGCTGGCTTGTTAACGGACTCGCTGAAAAATAGTTGTATGTCAGACCAAGTATGAAAATGCACACTACTTATGGGCTATCCCACCTTTGGACCTCATCGCGCCCCATTCTAGGACTTGGCCCGAGACTCGCACATAAGCACGGCAAATGGAACTAAGTGGTTGTGGGCTTATCCATTTTGGGACTTCTCGTCCTAGGTCCACCAGACCAACCACGGTAACAACGCTTCGGCATTCTCGCCTCCGCAAACATGAGGGTCACTTTTGATCCCTCCGGAACCTGTGCTTCGGCATTCTCTCGCCTCAGCAATATGAGGGTCACTTACGATCCCTCCGGAACAAACGCTTCGGCGTTTCTCTCGCCTCAGCAGTACGAGGGTCACTTACGATCCCTCCGGAACAAATGCTTCGGCGTTTCTCTCGCCTCGGCAGTACGAGGGTCACTTACGATCCCTCCGGAACAAATGCTTCGGCATTGTCTTGCCTCAGCAGTAAGAGTTACTTTCGACCCCTTCGAAACCTGTGACCAACTTTAGGGCCACCACATACCTTCTGAACAACACAACGGGTGCACCCCTCGGGGTGAGGCTCGCAAGCCAACCACGGAACTCTTGTGGCACCACCACACCATGCGAAATCAGAGAACAAAACACATCCTTCCCTTTTGTTGGCGCTACACTCCAGCCAACTCTCTGGCCACCTGTTGTGGCGATGCTGCTAAGATGCTTCTCTTGCTCTTGCTGCAACTTCTCGAATCTGAACTGCCAGGTCGTTGGTCCTCCCCAACGTGAACTGGCCCCAACAACTTTTGGAAAGTCATCCACTTTGGCACGTGGAACGACTTAAGGGACACACCTGCTCCAAATAAAGGAGTATTCTCGTGGGACAGTAATCCATTCTTGCGAATTACTCCCCAATCAACTTGGCTCTTACTAGCCATGACGTCCGCCCATACAGACTTGAAATGAATAACTGTGCACTTGACCGATGTATGTCTCCCTGACCCCCGGTTCTCTTGCTTACAACCATCAGCACTATCCCTCCTGGTGGTAATGGTTCTTTCGAAGGCACCGACCTGGTACACCTTCGGTATAGTCTCTTGCCAACGGAACATCCAAACTCTTGGCAAAGGAGCTTGGTTCTACTTACTGACGGGACAGACTTCCCCCAACGACGTGTCAACATACAACAATCTTGAGTACAAAGGAGTCTGGCTTCAACCCACTTACTGTTTCTGATACTGACTCACATCTGCCCTGCCGAACTGGCACTCTTGATGCATCTGTGGAGTCTTCAAATCGATCCTGGGAATTTCTCTTTCTGTCTTCCCGGTTCCACTCGCAAAATAGTGGTTATGATAACGACTCACATTCACCCTGCCAAATTGGCACTCTTGACGCGTTTGTGAAGTCTTTAATCCGATCCTGGGACCTTTCCTTTCTGTCTCGTCCGACTGCGTTCAAAAAGAGTGGCTCTGATACCAACTATCAGAGCATATGGCTTCCACCTCAAAACTAATTGACTGGTCGAGTCCAAATCTTATTTTATTGGGCCAAATACCCGTTTTGAGCTTTATGGCTCTGATACCAACTGTCAGAGCCATATTGCTTCGATCTCAAACCCCATTCGGCTCTGATACCAACTATCAGAGCATCTGTTCTTCCATCTCCACCAATCTGGCCACTTGGGACTTGTTAAGCTGTTTAGGCACCGGTATGATTGCTGATTTCTCACTGAAGGAGCCAACTAGGCTCTGATACCAACTGTCACGGTCGGGCTTCTCCAACCGTGCGGCACCATGACAGTCACCCGTACATGGTCAGCCTTAAGGGGAACTCAAGTCCCAATCTTCTTTTCTCCATTCTTTTTGAAGCTTCAACGGACCTTAGGCGAGGTTCACTCGTCCTCAACCGAACTGAGCTCATGCGGAACTGAACTCTATTCAGACATACACGTTACTTGTACGTGTACTTCCCTCCATCAAGCGACTCCATCTGACTTGCCTTTAATCTAGGCCAAGTCTTACAGCTCAACCTTGCCTTTGCATGAGGCTAAGGTTATTAGCTTTCCCTCTCCAACTCGGGTCTGCTTGTCAAGAATCGTCACAACTACCCCATGGGCATACTTCCAACGTCGGGACTACCCGGACATCCATCCATCCGAACATAACGAGGCATGAACCCTTCCGTGTTCATGCTAAATCATTTGCCGAGATAAAATGGCATAGCGGGTGCTATATCGAACCTCCGGCCCATGGGAGAAAGCGCAATGTCGGCACACCCGTGCCGTCCGACACTGTCCACGAGATCCCATTCTCAATGGAAGACGCCCGAGACTCTTGTCCCGGAACGCTCGCCCACGCCATGACACATGTCTGTGCCATAGGGTAGCTCGCTTAAGCCATCAGGCCAAGGGGTGGTGGAGAGCTGACACCATGCCTCCCCCTTTATAGTACATTCTGAGCATTTCTCACCTTGGCACCGATGAACGTTGACAATGCTACCTCGTCACAAGTTTTGTACAGCGCCCGTCCGAACTCCGATTGACATGAAATTCGACGTGCTTCCATATTCCATCAATATGGTTCTAACTCCAAAGCCGCTCGTCCAAACTCACAACGAAACTCCTTCTTTTGAGGAAACGGCCCGAGGCCCCATCTGGCCCCCACTGAGCTTGTCACTGACACTGTCAATGGCACTGATGCTTGTATTCTCGCTTGATGCTCGACTTGGCATGCTTGCCCATTTATCTTGGTGTGTTGGATGATGCACCGTCCTCTTCGGTCGCATCATGACACTTGTCTTGGCCCTCTGTCGTTGCCAGATGTGTCGACACTCCCGTGTCGCCACTTACACTGTCCGCCCCACTTATTAGCAGGGTCACAATCTACTTACTTCAAGTATGATTGTGACACCAAACACTCTAATTTTTTTCAAAATGACTTATTTTTTAAATTAAACATTTTAAAATATATTCCAAACACGCCCTTAATCAAGGACTCAAAAAGCCATTTGTTAATTTTGTAGTCGAAGTTGATAAATTTCAAGAGTACTATAAATCTTCTAATGCATCCTCTTCATCATCCATGTTTTATTTGCCGGTTTAGATAACATGAATTGTTTTCGTTTTTTCTTATCTACCAAATGGATCATAGATAGACTCTATTATTAGTGATCACATGACAGATAATCCCAATTTATTTGTATTGTCATCTAGATTTCTTATGAATATTACTTTAGCATTTGGATCCAAATCTTCTGTTCTTCGATCTGGCATCTTCAGTCTCACTCTATTTATTTCTTTGTCTTGTGTTCTTCATTTACCTCTATTTTCTTTTAACTTGATATTTGTTTAGTAAACTCACTCATGACCTTAATTGTTATGCCTAATTCTATCCTGTCTATTGCTTGTTTTAGGATCTTGTGACGAAGAAGATTATTAGGAGATGACATGAATCTAGATGGCTTCATACTTTTGATGATCAAGTACCAATAATTGTTGCTTGTTCTGTGGTTGTTTGTCTTTTTTATATTCCTTGTCGTCCTGGTAATCCATCTTTGTCAGTATTGAAAAAAAAAAAAAAAAAAAAAAAAACTCTATCTCCAATTTCATAATTTATCTTCATTAAGTTGTGACTTGTGTTAGTTTGCAAAATTTCATCATCTTAGCTCTAGCCCTTAGAGTTGATAAAAGAGCAATTTTTCTTTTGAGTTAGTTTATTATGATATTTAGAGTCCTTGTCCAATTGTGTCAAACACTGGAGTTTGATATTTTATCACCATGTTGATGATCACTCTCACATGACCTGACATATTGTATGAAAAACCGTTCTAAATTGCTTTCACATTTATGTAATTTTCATGTTGAAATTCAAACTCAATTTAATGTTTCCCTTAAAATTTTGAGAAGTGGCAATGCTAGTGAGTACTTCTTGGAAGCAAAAAGATGATACCTTTGTAAATAAGAGATTACTCATCAATCATTTTGTGTCGATACTCCACCCCAAAATGGAGTTTCTAAACAAAAGAATAAACATCTTTAAATTGCAAGGGAATTATCTTTTCAATTGTAGTTGTAATATTTTATTCTTTATATTTCCACCTTTATTTTTTTTTTATAATCATGAGCTAAAATCCTTTTGGGATTCAAGCATGTGGATATTTTGATTAGGAAGTAAGCCCCACATTGTTCTTATATATGCATCTTAGCTCAATACTTTTAACCGTTTGCTTTTATTCATTTTAAGTTTCATTACTAGCTTGATTTGATCACTTAAGTTATCTTACATTGTGTGAGATTCAATACTAAAAAGGTTATTCTAATCACGTGTTTTCATAAAAGCAATCTAGAAAAAAAGTATCTAGAAATATGATATATCATTAGAGCCTCTAGAGTCTAGAGTCTAGAGTCATTAAAGATATATGTTTTATTTATCTGAAGTAAAATTAGTCAGACATATGTGTTTAATTGCTTAGTCTCTTAGAAGCACTTAGAAAATAGTTGAATAAGAGTGGAACTTGATTTATGGTTTTAAGTGTTTATTAGAGTAGGTTGCGAGCGCATTTTAGTTGCATTCTATTTGAACCTTATAGAACTCGACAGAGTGAGATGCACGTGCATATAGGTAGCAACGTTGAATGAGCTCCACCTAGTTAGGTTATTTGTGGGTGCATGGTGGGCACATTTTCTACTATGGTTGAAACGGTTTGAATTTCCCTCTCTTTTAAGTGCTTACTCTTGCTTTTACTGCTCTCTTTATATCACTTCCATTTTGATTTACTTATTGCTTTCTTTCAATTAAGTACCAAACTCCCAATCACAAATATTTTTTGTTACCTTGGTTTCCAAATTTTAAGTATTTGTTGAAATATTGAATTTTTTGTAAACCTTGTTCCCATAAAATTTGATACTTGAAATATTTCCATTTTAAATTACTTGTTGGCAATGTATACTTTCATTAAGGGACTCTTATCTCGACAAAATCAATACTCTTATTGGCCGTTCAATAGTTTTCTATTGAACATCTTGAAATTGTATATATTCTCTAAGAAGCTGAAGCTAATTTTCTACGTTTACTACGTTTCGTTCTTGTTTTCCTTATGTTTAGTTTATGAAAAAGCTCAAAATATAATTGATGTAGGAGAGAATCTAAGCCCAACGAATTCACGTTGTCTTTTTTAGACAATTTTTTCACTTTAGTGCCTGAGTTTCAAGAGTTGTCTCCTAGGATAGAATATATTACTTTTCTTATAGAAGCAACATTTTGTCCATAAGATCCAACAAACTCTACTTTGTAGAGTAAACCGAACTTCAATAAATTTGTAAAAGGGATAAAAAAAAATTTATAGGAGAAAAGTGTTTATGGAAAAGTGAAAAAACCAATTTGAAGAATATGAGTATTTATAGACTAATTCATGACAATTATCATCAGTTGGCCTAGTAGTAAATAGAAGGCATAACCTTGATAAATGGCTAAGAGGTCATATTTTCAACCCATGGTGGCCACGTACCTGGGGTTTAATATTATGCGAGTTTCCTTGACACTCAAATGTTGTAGGGTCACTTGCCACACATAAGCTGGCACAGATACTAATAGAACATCGCATATAGCCCCTTAAAACTTACCATTTATGATTATCAACCACTTATAGAAATCATTAAAAGCATAATTTGTCTAGTCGTTCATAGGCATCACACTTCTTTATCAATGTGCTGAAAGACTTAAGCAGTTATAATTTGCATCTCTCTTAAGTACAATAGTTGAATTCTTTGCCAAATTTCAAAAACATAAACAAATTTTTAAAAGTTACTTTTTTTTGTTTTCAAATTATAGCTTGGTTTTTTTAAACCATTGATAAAAAGTAAATAGGAAAAAAATAAATTTGAAGGTGGAAGTGGTGTCTATAGGCTTAATTTTCAAAAACAAAAACAAAAAACGAAATGGTTAAAAATAAGGGCCTTAGTTTTTAGTTTTTGAAAACTAAGTTTATAAATACTACTTTCTTTTTTTTGTTCATTTTATAATTTTTAAAATTGTTTTCAAGTCAAATAGAGATTGTTTTTGTTTTTGAAATTTAGCTAAGAATTCAAATGGTCTTCAAAAACGATAAAATATATTATAAAGAAATAGTGAAGGAACAAGCAATTGAAAAGAAAAAAAAAAAAACTTAACAATAAAATCGTTATCAAAAGGAGTGGTAATTATAAAAGATTTCAATTTGTGGAGACTGATTTTTAACTACAGAATCTATTTAATCAGAAATGAAATGCTCCCAAGGTTTCCAACTCCATTCAAACTAAAATGATCCTTTTGTCTCTTCCTTTTCTCCTTTTCTTCATTTCTCCAATTCTCCATATCAGTTTAGAAGGAAGATAAGTTCTTGAAAGAAAGCAGTTAAAAATAAAATGTCAAAGGATCACCACTTTTCCCACAGTTAAATCAATCCTCCACGTCCTCTGCCATCAGTTATCCACCAGAACAAACCGTCAAATTACAGTTGGAATTTTCAAATCTTAATTTACCCAAAAACTCCCAACTCCTGGCAGGATTTGAACTTTTGAAGCATCTCTCTATGATCCCATGATTCCCATACTGCAAAAAGTCTCATCTTTTATACATCTTCTTACTTCCGATCCCTCACCCTTCCCTTCTCTTCTCCTACTCCTCATCTTCACCTTCCATATCCCCACATGTCGTTTCTTCTCTTACCACCATTTTCCAAGGCCTTCTCTGTACTATAACAATTGTGCTCGCCATCCTAAGGTACTCTGTAATCAGATTGCAATATCCAGTCCTAGAAGGTTGCCTTGTGGTGGTTGGGCTTTACGAGCAGCGCCAATCGCCTTACTCGTGACGGCAAGTTGGTTGAGTCAGAAGGACTCAGCCAGAGTCGCTGCTGGGAAGTGGGGGTCTCAGGGCTGCCGTGTTCCGACCATTTCAGAACACAAGGCAGAGGCTGAAGAAATTGGTGGTTGTACTCCTTGGGTTCTTGTTGGAATGATACTACTACTATTCAATATGGCTCAACGGCAGGCTCTCATTCGGCACTGCTTGTTTGTAAGAAGTATGTGAATTAAGTGTACAGCTAGAGACTAATCAACACTTGTTTGTAAGAGAAGTTCATTTTCACTAATGATTGGAATGAGAGTTTAATTTAAGTTTGTGTAAGACCTGTAAATCTAATACACTGACCATTTGCATTGCTTTCTAGTTTCTACTATAAATGATTAGAGAATGTATAGCAGTTTCATGTACAGGCATATTGGTTGATCATTGATGAGATATAAACGTACTCTGTGATGAAAATATAGAGCTAGCATGACGTAAAATAGAATACTTTTAACGTCATCCAAAACCCATAGATTCATCTAATATCAACAGTAGAAAAATATTTTATGTAGCCCTTGTTAATGGTTTACATAATCATTTCCACAAAATTTATGTTGGGGCAACCATTACTAGCAAAATTACCTGTGATGGCATTGATCTGTAAACTGCAATCACTCTATGCCATATTCCTCTGCAGATTGTCAATAATTTGCAGCCCACTTTCTGATGCAATAACTGCTGTGCATCTGTAACAAATGGGGAAGTATCAGGAACGATTCAACTTTTATGAACTTAAATTCAGTATGTTATTAGCCAAAAAAATAAATGTGGACCATGCTGAATAGTTAAGAACATGTAAGGGTTATAAACAGAGAAGATATGAATGTGGAATGAAGTATAATTCAGAGGTATTATCTTTTTGCTATGAATAACATCTATTCAACAAAATAAATTTATTGGACTTGAAGCCGTGGAAGGATGATTCTGAAAATGAGGTATGAAGGCAGACGATGACGTTCAATACGTAGGACCAGGCAAGACGAATGTCATTTTAGCAAAAACAGAAGCAAAGGAGAGAAATACTGACGGAAATTTAGAAATGACTCCATGATCTACGACTCCATTGATCTGATCAAGACGTTCTGCTACTTCAGCTGCAAATGCATTTCATGTCTTGAGAAATTATTTCATGTCATCAATGAAGGGATGAAAATAGAGGCGAGATTAGAAATTGTTACACACCTAGGCTTGATATAGGAGATGTAAATATGACATCCAGTACGTTATGCCCTTCTCTAGTGACAAGTGGGAAGTCGCCCCCAAGGGGACCTGCATGCCCAATCGATGGCCTCCTCCATACCTTCATATGGAAAAAATTGATGTTATGGTGAAGTTTAAATAATATGAAATAGGACTCCTGCTAAATACCGACGCTTAGAAACCAAACGTTACCATTCCATATCGAATACATGTTTACAATTGGCATCTTCCACCAGAAACATCATTCAATTACAACCTTACTTGAACAAGATTTGTTCTATAGGTTGTACAACTGTGTCCTTGAGTTTTAAAGTAACATCATTCATTTTCTTGACCAAATAAAATTACTACATTACTTTTACTTAATAGAGACCTCTTTTGATTTTTCACCCTTATGGAAGATTCGAGTCATTCAACGATACATAGCTAACGACAAAGAAAAGCAAGCAAATCAATATTTCCATATGTTGTGCATAGTTAAATAACAAAAGTTAATCAAAATTGAAATGAAATATAAGATGAAACAACGTAAATCTTTTATATTGTTTTGCCAGGTCTGTAAATTATTAACCCTGACCACACTTTTGATTTTTTTCTTTTTTTTTTAATCGTGAATTTTGACTTAAAAGTTACAAACAGTTTATTGTCTTTTTCATAATTTACATTATGTACAGCATTCCTCAAAAGAAAAAACTATAATTAGCATGCTGCTTATTAAACTGAGATTTCTAAATATGTAACCTATTCATAAGCAGGTTAAACTAATGAGTTTGGCTCTCTGAGCTTTACATAGGTAAATAATAAAATCAAGGAGTCCACTTAGTAAAAGTAGCATGTAAAGTTTGACAACATTGTAATATTCGTCAGTAAAAAGCTCACCTCTGCATCACCTAAAAAGAGATCATCAATTTCTTCTGCAGTTTGCATCCAATTAAGCTGAAAATAAATTTCGGCTTTCAGCATTAGCTATCTGGTAATCTATATCATATATAAGCCATGCTATAGATTTATAATGATGTCTTCTCACAGAATTCACTAAAACTGGAATCGAACCCTCAGGGCCACCCATATATTGGCTTTCTTTTATCATGAATGCAAGCTGGTTGGAGGCATTTAATATAGACTGCAAAGAGATGAAAGACAAGAAATGAACTTTTAACATAATAATTATATCAATATATTCAAGGTCTTGCAGGTTTAAGTCTTCACATGACATAAACACCAAATTACTATCGTACACTAAAAACAGAATTGTTTCTGATAAATATAAACGATTGGTTCCAGACTCAAGGATTTTTTCCCTAGTACAAGTTGAAAAGTGTAAGCACATTGATCTAAGAGCTTTTGACAAAAGGAAGAGTTTATTCACCTTCTCTTGAATTATTGACTCTTCAACTTGCGGTTTCCTATACCCAATGACAGCAATAAGTGTTCCTTCTTCTATAATATCAGCATCATCAAATGAAAAATCAATCTACAAAAGAACAAACTTCTTATTTGCTTGACCGAGGTCTAAGATAAAAAATTATACTAAAATAAATTTCCAAAAAATAAAAATTTGATAAGTACCATTATTTTAGACAGAAAAAATGTTCAGAATATAAATAATCTTTCATATCACTAGAGAAAAAATGAACTTTTCACCTTCAATGCCCAACCTTTGAAGAGTATTTAAAATACAGTTCTATTCTATAATTCCCTGACTTTGTTACTCCTATTTGGGTTAATTAGGTTCACTACAATTACTAGTTCTTTTATCAACAGAGTTCTTATGAGAATCTTAGTAATATCCAGAATAAATTAGGGTTCTCTTGTTCATTATCTTAGTTTCTCATAACTTGGTAGGTCACAAAAACTCTGCATATTCCAATTTCATTCGTGCATCCTGATGATAAAGAAACGTTAAACAAATATAAGGAGTCTCTCATCTACTCTTTGAGATTTTCCCTTTATAACTAAACTTAGAGACAGCCTTGGCCTCAAAATGCACTCCAGTAAAGAGCATAATGAATTAAGAATTAAATGTTTAGCTCACTTGAGAACTATCATTGAACTGGTCTAATGGAATTCCTGCCTTGGCAGCTTCACTTGCACTTGCTATGGACCTGCATCAAGCCAAGGAAACTGACACAGTGCGTTAAGAATGAAACATACAAAAAAGCAAGTTATTTTGTATTCCGGCAATAATAACATGGTGCGTAAAGAATGAGAAGTACAATAAAGATGTCATTGTCTTAAATTACAAATGTAACTACAATTATTATGACAGTTAATTTGTCTTTCAGAAACATCTTTAACAAGTTGGAAGTCGCTCAACTGATAAATATGTAGACATGGTCTGTATTCAAACCCCAATGTAAAATAGGAATGGAAATTTAATAACAAGCTCATGGTTGAAATTTGGTGGAAAGAATCTCAATTTGGATTTTGGCCTGATATCTCCAATGGCTTCAAGAGATATGCACACTTTACAGTACATCTTCACTAACTTTATACTTCTAAGGATAGAACTTTACTTCTAAGGTATAGAACTTTAAACACAAACTATTATTTCTGGCCTTTTAATTATTTCTAAAAATGCCTCTTCACATAAATCCTATCCAGTATCGATGAGAAAGAAGAGCGTGATAACAAACTGCTAATTGTTTTAATGGAGTTCAGATTGGAATTAGGTAAATGATGAAACCAAGCAGAAAGTATCTGACACCATCAATGAATTCAAAGGATAGTAACTCACATGGGTACCCCAACTATATCTTTCAAAGCACCTGTCCGAAGCAGCCGGCCAAGATATTGAATTGCCATGCCAGAAGCTTGACCAGACCCCAAGCCAATAACCATTCCACTTTTTACGTATGAGTCCACCTAAATTACAAAGACTCACGTCAATAATTTTCCTCCAGAACATAACCTCTAATTAACAAAAGCATTAGCGAAACTAGTTCACATATAGATCAAATAATCACAAAACAAAAATTATTGACTCCTCTAAATATTCCAATTTAGACTATCTATCCATCATTCCACTAATGCCCTTTTAAGATTTTTCAATCTCGCGTTTTGATCCTTTCTCAAACCAGAAGGCCCTCTTTCAGCCAGATTTCACCAAGGTGCATGAAGAGTAATGACAACTTTTCTGTTGACTCATACAAAGTAAATGTTCCCAATTTTCAGATTGACCCTAAAGTTTAAGCTGATAGGTGAAGGTAAATTTAATCTTATATCAATACTTTAACACTCTCCTCATTTGTGGGCTTGAAATTTGTAGAAGACCCAACAAGGAAATCAATGTTAATTAGGGAGGAAATAACATTACAGAAGTTTGAACATGGGAACTTTTGGTCCTCCTAGACCTCCTACTCTATTGCTACGCACCGATTGACCCAAAAGCTTAAACGGATGGGTGAAGTAAACTTAATATTATATCAATACTTTAACACTAACACTTCACTCTCAATCAATGCCTTTTATTTGTTTGCCAATGTACTTATAAGCTAAGAAGCACAGACAAATTAGTTTGGTTAGCGTGTTTGTGTCTGACGCGTATCGGACACTTCGACACTCCAACACTTGTTGAAAAGATATCAGACACTTGTTAGTACAATAGATATGTTAGACATTAGTTGTACAAAGTCAAAATAGGACCAATATTTGTGACAAAAATAATAAAATTTGAGAGTAAAATACATCAAGCTAATTTTGTAAGCATAGAAATAAATAAACTCATTCACTTTGAATTTTCTTCTTATTTAAAAATGATATATATTTAAATAAAAAAATGCATGTTGTAATAAACGTGTTCTTGTCGTGTCAGTGTCCTTAATTTTTTAAAAATGATACGTCGTCGTGTCAGTGTCGTGTCATGTCCGTGTCTCGTATCCATAATATTTATGCTTCTTAGCTTATAAGTGCAATGAATCACTGCAATTGCTGCTTCTCCCATTCTAATCATTCCCATTTGCTCTAATTAATTCACCAGTTCAACATGCTAGGTAAAAATAAAATCACACAAACATTTATATATACACACAAGCAACGCTACGCCTTACAGTCACATTATGATTACACAAAGAAGATTCCTAAGACACAGAGTTCATGCATCACTTTTACCAAAACGAGTAAAACACAAGAACGCTATCAATCGAGATAATGATTTCAAAACATAATCTAAGAAATGCTCCTCACTTGCAAAACATACCGTATGCTTGGCTGCTTGAAGAAGGGGAGAACCACCGGCAAGAACGGAGGTTGAAGCAGAGATTGTGAAGCAATTTCTTCCAAGTTTGATCTTGGAGCTACACTTAGGCAAAATAATGGATTTGGAGGAGCATGTGTAAGGAGAAGTTGAAAGCGAAGCAGCCATGCCCACTCTCATTCCGCCTCTCTTCCACTACCAATAATTTTCATTTCAGATTCAAGCAATGGAATGGATAAGAGAGCTTGAGGTAGAGGCTCGGTGTCAGTGACATGTACGGCAATTGTTGGGGCCTTGGTTAGGAATTTAAGCTAATGAGTTTTTTTTTTTTTTTTTTTTTTTTTTTTTTTTTTTTAAATAATGTTATTTAATTAAATATTAACAAAAATAGGGTGAAAGGCATAGTAATGTCAAAAATAGGGTGGAATGTTGAGTAATATCAAAAATAGGGTTGCTAAATCGTGGATGGAATATACGATTGCATAAAATCGTATACCCGAGATACGTGACTTTACCAAAATTGCATACCTCATTTACTAGTTAGGTTTGTCCTACGTCGGCCAAGTAGGAATCGTGTACCAGGTACACGTGTACAATATGAAAATTGTGTACCAGGTAGTGTTTCCCTTTAAACTGTGGACGGGATCCACAATTTTGTGGTCCCAAAAACCCGACCCCTACCCCATCTTTTATATCCACCACACTGCAAACGAAGCAAGTCTCTCACAAGTCCCCATCGTGTGCTTGTCAGCATAAAGCACATGGGCTGCTTGAAACTACAAAACTTGAAGGGGAACACTCATATTTGTACTTAGAATTGACACAGAATCATTCACAACTTGATTCTAACTTTATGAGTAGTGAAATTCAAAATATTGTCCGAGTTGATCCTAGTGTCCCTCCAGCTTTACTACAAGAAACAGTTAAAAAGGAATATGGATATTGTGTGAATTAGAGGCATGTGGCAAGCGATGATGAAAGCATTAGTTAAAATTTTTGGTAATTGGGAGAAGTCATATGCATAGCTTCCATATTGGTTGAGTGTTGTTGTGCACTACAATTCTTAAACACGAGTGGCATAGCATTTTATTATGTTTGTTGTGCCAGGTAGGACTATTTTTTGTTGACTTTTATGGTCATTTGGTCTTGCAATAGAATACTTTAAAATATTGTAGGTCATTGATTCAGATGAATGGAACTCGTCTTTATGACAAATGTAAAGGAAAATTGTTGATAACCTCATCTAAATCGACATATATTTCCCCCAGCTTTTACTATTATTGACGTCTAGCTGGTCATGGTTTCTATTTGCGTTGCGAGAATATATTACTCAACGAGATGGTACATGCATAATTTTTTATAGACATGGAGGCATTCTAGCTTCAGTTAACAGTGAGAAAATTGGTTTGGGTGAACCTAGAGGCTAGAGCATACCATTGTTACTATCTGCAACATGTTGCTAGCAATTTCAATAAAAAAATACAAATCGAAGCAACAAAAAATTTTAGTGTATAAGGCTGGAAATCAACACCAAAGGCACAAGTTCATCAGGTACATAAAAGAATTAAAGCGATTGAACCGAGAGTGTCTTGAATTTTTCTCTAATATAAATGTAGACAAATGAACACCAGTCACATGAAAATGTGTATCGTTATGGATGGATGACAACCAATGTTCCTGAATGTATTAATGAAGTTTTTAAAGGAGCTAGAATGTTACCGATCACATTTTTAGTTAGGCTAACCTTCTATCGCACAGTTTGATAGCGCCCTAAAAGCGCTACTTTCCTTAGGTTAAATCTACCCTTAATACTCAATTTTACTCATTAATTCTCTATCTTTGTAGGTTTTTTGTCATCCCGAGGGTAAAAGAGCCATTTGGAGCAAAAACGAGTCTAGAACGAGATAAGAAGCATCAAAGGTCAACAATGTGTCAAAATTACCAAAATGCCCATTGAAGAGCATCGCACAGCTAGCTTTATGCCCCTTTTCTGCTGAAGACCTGAGAGCTTCAAATTTCTGCACAAGCTAGTAGCATTGCGATGCCTAGCCAAGCGCAGCCCTACGCTGCGGCTACATAGACCAGCGTCGCGATGCTAGGTAAGAGCGCAACGACGTGTCAATAGGAATTAAATGTTGGATCGGTATGGAAACCCTAGAAGGGGGTGAAAAGGGTTTCTTTAAAATACTTAAAACTTTTTACTAATGTGAGCCCAATTAAACAATTGATACACTTTTTAGTGGTAAGTAACTTAAACAAAGATTATATGCAAATAATTTCACTTTGAATTAAACAAGAAATTAACAATAACAATTGATAACACCCTATTTAATTTCAACAAAAAGATTGGTATAAGATATGAGATTTTAAGAACTACCAATCAAAACAAACAATTATGAGCAACTGATTTCAAGAATTAAAAATTGCAATTAATTTTAAGTAATAAAATGTAATGACAAATTAATTGCAAAATTAAATAGGATAGGGATAGAAAAAATGACACCTGAAATTTATAGGGGTTCGGCACAACCGGTCTACATCCACTTCCCAAGCTCCTCTTGGGTGTATCACTACGAACTTGACTCTTTCCACGGCTTAGAGTCGAACCGTTACAACGTTCCTTTTTCAGGCTCAAGAACAAACTCGATCCTTTCCACGGTTGAGGATCAAACCGTTACAACCACTCTTTTTAGGGATCAAGAGCAACTCTTACCATGAATTTGGAAATGAAGAACAATATGAGAAAATTCTCTCAAAGAGTAGATTTACAAATTTGAGCACTCAACAAATAAATCCTCACGATACAATATATCTCTCTCAAGAATAAGATGAAAAGAAAAAAATGAGAGCTTTGAGAGAATAACAATGGTGGCTTTGAGAGTTGTGAAAATATATAATTGTTGTTAATTTTGGAGAAGATAAAGAGTTTAAAAAAGAGATGGAGTAGGTGAAAACCAAATTCAATTTGGACCACTAGATGTAGGTAAAAGAAAATTGAACGGTGGAGATTTAAACTCAACTAGCCGTTAGACACAAATATAAAATAATATATTTGTTTTGCCCACCATGTGTCTAACTAGCCGTTACACACAAACATAAAATAATATTAAATCTATTTTTTTAGAACCAACAAAAATCAAAAGCCCCATATGCCACCTATCTATTGCTCCACTTGTCACCTTCTAATTGAGTCCAATTTGATGAATAAGTCGCTACGTCACCTTGGATATTTTTCCGTTAAGCTTGTTTTGGCCATATCTTTTTCGTTTGAACTCTAATTTAAGTTATTCAAATTGCATTGGAACCGTTGTTCCAAGCTCTACACAATACACACTTCAAAACATTCAAATTCTTAATAAATAAAAGTAAGTTTGTTATCATCAAAATATTAATTAATTAATTGATTAATTAAAATTAATTAATTTGATATTAAGAGCAAAAAAAACTAACATTAAATACTTTGAATCAGTTCTTGCCCGAGAGAGAGGTCCAATTTTTGTAAAATTTTGGAGAGTTTTTCATTTGCTTTAGTTTTTTCTCTCTACTTTTGTGTATCCTTTCATCTATTCATTGAAGGATGCAACGCTAAGGTAATTTTTATGGGAACTTAGTAGTTGTAGTTCAATTTCTTGAGAATTTCTTTGTTAATCTTTGATTGAATTGCATGAATCTTGATTGATCCTTGTGCTTAATTTTGGAATTTGTATCGATTGAAGTGATGACTCAGGTTTAGATTCAAGTTCTTGATTGCAAATTCATAATGCGCTAAGCATAAAAATTATGAATAGGTTGCAAGATTAGGGATGCATGCCTTCGTTTAAAGCATTTTTCTTTAAATCATAGCATGTTGATCTAATTAGGATTAATCAATAAATTGGATTAACAAAGAGGCTATCCGTTCTTTAATTCGTTGCAACTACGAAACCTTGTTCTTAATGCGAATTTCATTTGGTGTTGAAAATTGCTAAGGGATATATATGCTAAAATAGAATTTAGAGTGAATCTTGAAGCAATTCTTGATTTACAACCTAGGCATTAGAAAGTGGGCTTTAATTTTACTAGCTTAATGAGTTAGAACGATTAGGGCTTTAATCTCTTTTTAGTTGTGGATTCATTGCATAAATGAAGCCTATTTGATTCTATGAAAGAAATTGAATTCAACTCACTAAAATTCTCATTCCTATTCAATTTGTCTCTCCAAAAATTCATATATAAAAAATATTCTTAATTCTTGCACTACTTCGTTTTTCACAAACCCCCTCAAAATAGGTAGAATTCAATTGATTGTGATTAATAGTTCAATATATCGCTGTGGACCGATCCCAAACTTACCGCTTATACTAAATTTTTAATTTTTCATAAGTTTGGAGTAATAAATTCATTTGATCCTTTAAATATGTTTAACAACACATGTTTTTAAATCGATCATAGTTCTATACTTTGGATGTCGTAGAGAAGAAATTGGTCATGATGATCATGTGGTGACACATAAACGGAATATGCTACGGAAAAAATTAAAAGATGGGAAAAATGAGTTGCTTCACATACTGTGAAGTCTATTGATATAGGGAAACTCAGGGTTTGGAAGTTGAAACCAAAATGAGTATGATTTCTCTATACAAAGGTCAACAGACATAAGTTGTAAGTTTGAAAGAGGGGACATATTCTTGCAACAGGTGGAAATCCTTCAAGATTTCGTGCTCTCATGTAATTGCAGTTTGTATTACACATATTTGACACATTTACCTTTTATTGACGAATCTTACAAAATGTCCCAGTACCAACGATGTTATAAATCTTGTTTCTATCCTATACCACACGAAGACTATTGGCTAGAGGTAACATTTGAGATAGTTCATCAAAACGAAAATTTACTAAGATAATATAAACGACCGAAAAGTTTTTGAATTCATAATGAGATGAATTGGTGCGAAGCAGGTACAAAAGTTCGATGTAGATTATGTTAGAGAGAAGGACATAACAAGCGTGTACTTGTCCAACTAGTTCGTTAGGTGCTTCCTCTTTAGGTAATTGATGAATAAGTTCGATGTGTATCTCTCGTTTTTTTTTTGTTTAATTTTGTTTTTGTAATGGACTTAATTTATTGTGGTGAATTCATTCTTTTGTTAATGGACTTTTTTTTTACTTGTGTAATGAATTTTTGTTATATTACTATATTTATTAATTTTTTTTGTTAATTTATGTTTATAATCTTTCAATGTTGATTATGGATCATGGTCCTACTAATTCAATTTAATTATATCTACAACAAATCCACAGTTCACAATCAGTATATATAGGATACTTAGTCTACTATAGTTTTAGGGTGTTGAAGAATAGAGACAATAGTAAAATGGAATATAATGTTAGATCCACAGGTCGTGTCTTACCCATGACAGTATTTTTTAGGAGTTGCACAGATTGTGTTTATTCAATTAGATTGACATCTCATTACTACTTTAGTAGAGTGATGGAGACCAAAAACCCATCGATTTCACATGCCTAGTGAAGAATGTATAATTACATTGCAAGGTTCAATTTGGATTACCAGTGGATGAAGAACCTATAACTGGATCTTTGCAGTATGATTGGAAACATGTTTGTGAGGATCTTATGGGCGTTCAACCACTTGAACTGAAGGGGCCTATTAGAACTGAAACTATGCTAATGTCCTCAGCTTAATTCGGGCTCGTTCAAGGATTCTGCATGCTTATCCTATGATATTATAGGTATTGAGCAACTAAGAGGTAGAATTGACCATTGGAGCTGAAATAGGACGAATATGAACCAAAACAGAGCTTTGGAGCATCAACCATGAAGAGAGAGAAGAAAAAAGGATGAAATTGCCCTTGGGTTTGGCGCAGCGGCGCCTTTTCCCGAGAGGGCCTATATGCATTGGCACCGCAAAGGCTAGCAATGCGCTACAACGTTGCGACACTGCAGGTTTTGACAGCGGCAAAGTAGCGCGCGCTGGCGCCGTGGCGCCAACCTGCTTTATATATGTTATTTTGCCCAATTTGGGTCCGATTAAGCTTCGATTTGAACACTTCCAACCTTCAATTCTCTATATTGGGCTTCATCTTAGCACATTATGAGTGACTAACGTAAGTTTTCTAGCTTAGAGTAGGATTGAAATCCATTCTATTTGGTTGTGAGACTTGGGTTTTATTTCATAAATGTATATGTTTGTTGATATATCGTTACAAGTTTTTGTTTTTTATTTCACATGCTTTGTCATGTATATTTAGATATTTTTCGTGATAAATTATGACATGACTTTGAAAAATAAAATCTATTATTTGAAAAAATAAACCAATATATATTTGGAAATTGAAAACAAAATTTAGAAATAAACCCCGTACATATACTATGACAATAATGTCTCCATAAATATGTATTGCTATACATATTGTATACTCCTAAATCATAGATTTGGTCAGCGACAAGAGCGACGAGCGTCGACAGTGGCACGTGATTGGTCAAGCAGATTTGAATATGTTCTCTTATTACATAAAAGTGGTGGATGCAAACGTAACGGAATGTGTGACAACAACGATAGATTTTGAACCATCATCACACTCTTGCAAATCAAAAGCGTCGGCAGGGGTGGAGGCTACATTTGTCTTAATTTCAAGGTCATCAACGGTAGAGGAAGAGCTCGGAGGCAATTTCTTCTACTCTTCAAATGCCGCTTCAAATAGGTCATTCTATCTCTCCATTCTTGTGAAAGTTCTCTGATAAATATTTTTGCAGACACACACAAAAAGTTTGTAACGGGCACTAGTGGTGAATAAAAAAGGAAAATGAGGGAAGGGTTGCTGCTGGGAAGTGGGATAGAAGAAAAATGATGAATAGGAAGTGAGAGAGAAGAAAATGAGAGTGGGAGAGGAATGGCCGTAGGTAGCTGGTGGGTGAGGGAAAAGAAAATTAGGGTAAGGAAGATGCGAAAACAAAATAAATTTTTTATTTTTTATTAGATTTATAAAAGAAAATTTTTTCCATATAGAAAAAATATCAAACTATTTACATAAAATAGCAACAAAAAAAAATATTGATAGACATTGATAGACTTCTATCAGCATCTATCAGTGATAGACTTCTATTATTTTTATTACTGATAGACCCTGTAGACTTCTATCAATGTCTATCATAATTATCTAAAAATTTTGCTGTAAATAGCTTACCTTATTTTTCTATTTTTTAAAATTTCCCTTTATAAAATAGGAAACTTTATGATTTTTCTTTAGCTTTTGTAATGTTTAAATGGTTTCGAAGGTTGAAATGTAAATATTCTATAATATTTGTATAAAATAATAATCTATTAGGCTATTTATATAACAAATAAGAAAATTTAGATAATTATATAATTGGACCTATTTATTTAGGTTGTATGTGTAGAAAGTTGTTTTTTATTTTGTCTATTTTTCAAAATGTGATCTTTAAAATGGCTGTACAATCCAATTTCTCTTGCTTTTACACTAACCCACGTATGAAAGCATGCATGAAGCCACCTCATGCTTTTGAGGCCCACATTTGAATTCCACTACACTATTGCACAAATACACTATACTATTGCATTACATTTAAATTGAACATTGTCAAACACTCCTTACTCGATAGCAGCTAAAATTCCCACCAAACTTCAAAATAATCATTAATTTAATTGAAGCCAATCATATCACAGAAAGAAAACTTTAACAAAACCACAAAACAATCCTGATATTCATTTAGATACTGTTGGCCAATTCTCCTTATGGCTACATGACGACAATAGCGATGGTATCTGATAAATGGAAGCAAAAAAGATATCGAGAAAAAAACGAGAGAGTGAATGAGAGAGGAAGATCCATGGTACTCATCGTTGTTACCCTTCGCGATGGAGGCAGTCTCAGCACAAACAACAATGTGAGACAGTCGATGGGTGTGGCGGAATGGCTCGTGGTAAACTACAGTTGAGCGGAATAGCACAAATGACGATGTTGGTCTTCATGCAAAGGAGGAAGCTTGTGAAGGAAGGGAAGGGTGGCGGCTTTGTGCGAAACTTAATTAAATATAATTTTTAAAATATATATATTTAGGCAGCTATGTGGAGCATTGGTAACATAAAACTTAGGTTTCTTTTTTTTAACATGTCATTTTATGATATATATTTATATATATATAAGTAAAAATTTTCTTTTATATCTTAAATTCCAAATATATAAATATCCTTTTCTATATCTTTTATAAATAATTATTTTCTCCAATAAACTTAAGTTTTGCTCTACAAATTCAAAATCAAAAGAAATACATTAAACTTCCAAGATTATGAAACTTACATTCAAAATCTCTAATTCAAAATTTTAAAAACTAAAATATTTTAATTTGATCTATTGTAAATCTAATTTATTAGATCTCAAACATCCATTATATTAGAGATGTTGCCAAGATGGATCAAAGATGACCAAGCCAAGTCACGGTGCAAAACCGTGGAAGAGAGTGCAAAAGCCCAAGAAGTCTGTTATGATTTCTTTATGATTTTTCTGTTATCATTTTATCGTGTTTTATCTGATTGGGCCATCTGGCAACTAGGTTGTTAGAAATTATTCTTTTTAATTATTTTTATTCATTATTCTTGTAACCCTAGAAGGGTATTCATTTTGTATAAAGTGAGGCAAAGTCTCCAGTAATCAAATAGAGGAAAAACATCTGAATATTTTTCCTAAAATAGCAATTTTCAATATCTTAACTTGGTATTAGAGCCATCAATGGCAAACGCATCGTCTACCGGAGCTCCAGTCATGACCAGCGAAACGACCAAGTTCAGCAGCCCTCCGTTGAACCAGCTACTCAGTCAGATTACAGTATTAAGCTGGAGTGAGGAAACTTCATGTTGTGGAAGACACTTCTCTTCTGATTCTGCGTGGCTATAAACTAGAAGGCCATCTCAGGTTCTAAATCTTGCCCTCCCATGTATCTCACCCTCCATACTCCTAGTTCCACAGGAACAGGGCTGTAGTATCTAGTCCCGATGATGTAGGAGCCTCTAGCTCATCTGGGGAAAAACCTTTGAACCCTCAGTATGAGGCTTGGATCACTGCTTTTAGGCGGAAAAACCTTTGAACCCTCAGTATGAGGCTTGGATCACTGCTGACCAGCTGCTTTTAGGCTGGCTATATAATTCAATGACGTCCGAAGTTGCAGTTCAGTTGATGGGGTTTGAGAATGCCAAAAGTTTGTGGGATGTTATTCATGCCTTATTCGGGGTGCAGTCCCGAGCTGAGGAAGACTACCTACGTCAAGTCTTCCAACAAACTCGTAAAGGTAATTCGTCTATGGCTGAGTATCTAAAATTAATGAAACTTCATGCTGATAATCTGGCCCAGGCTGGGAGTCCGGTAACAACAAGGAATTTGGTTTCACAAGTTCTTCTAGGCCTAGACGAAGAGTATAACCCTGTGGTGGTTGTCCTCCAGAGCAAGCCAGATATCTCATGGCTTGATATGCAGTCAGAACTGTTGTCGTTTGAAAAGTGACTTGAACATCAGAACACCACCAAGAATGTTGTATCCATTGCGCACAACACTTCCGTGAATGCAGCATTCAACAGAACAATCCCGATTAGTGACCCCCTAATTAGGGAAATAATCAAGGAAATCGTTAGTCATTTAATGGTTCGAGAGGCAGTCCTAACTACAATGGGGGCAATAACAGAGGACGCGGCTGTAGAAGAGGAAATCGCCCTACATGTCAGGTATGCACCAAGTATGGTCATGCTGCTGATGTGTGTTATCAACGTTATAACAAAGAATTTGTACCAAATCAGAACCAAGGAAAAGGAGGAAATGGTCAGGTCAATTCGAACTCCAATCCAGGAGCATTTGTGTCTACTCAGACCTTCAATCCTTTTGCTACACCTGAGACTATGGGGGACATGAATTGGTATGTCGACAGTGGGGCTACAAATCATGTTACAGCTGACGTTAATCATATAGCAAATCCCACAGACTATACAGGTACAAATCTTGTTACAATAGGTAATGGTGAACAATTACGTATCTCTGCTGTAGGGAATTCTTCATTAAATAACTCTTTCTGCAGTCTAAATTTACAAAATGTACTATGTGTACTTGCTATTGCCAAGAATCTGGTTAGTATATCAAAACTTGCTCAGGATAATACTATTTTTGCTGAATTTCATGGTGACTGTTGTCTTACTAAGGATAAGCATACGGGCAAAATTCTGGTGAAAGGAACACTTAAAGACCGTTTATATCATCTTGACAATGTGGAGGTGAGACCAATTGATATCTGGGGAGGAAGAGTAGACAAAGATCACAGACCAAAGCACAAAAAATAATGGTTCAACTGCATTTCTCTTATCAAATCTCAGTGTAAATGTAGTTGAATCTAAGGCTGTGTGGCATCGGCGTTTGGGACATCCATCGTCCAAAGTTTTAGATTCTATATTAAAAGAGTGTAATCAGGTTGTTAAATTTAATGAAGATAGTTTATTTTGTGAATCCCGCTCTTCATTTCTCTAACTCTCATTCTCATGCTTCCACTCCATTTGAATTGGTACACTCTGATGTATGAGGTCCAACCCTTTTGATTTCCACAAATGGATTTCGATATTATGTATCATTTCTGGATGACTACAGTAGGTTCTTGTGGACATATCCTCTCAGGCAAAAGTCGGACACACTCGCAGCGTTTAAACATTTTCTCCAAATGGTTAACACACAGTTTAAGACAAGCATAAAAGTTTACAGTCAGACAATGGTGGTGAGTATGTCAAGATTCATCAACTATGCTCATCCTTAGGCATCCTCTCAAGATATTCCTGCCCCTATACCTCTGCTCAAAATGGCAGAACTGAGCGAAAGCATCGACACTTAGTGGAAATGGGTTTAACCTTGCTAGCCCAGGCGTCTATGCCACTATATTTCTGGTGGGATGCAGTATTATAGGCAAATTTCCTCATAAATGGGCTCCATATCCCTGTTCTCAATGGATAGTCTCCACTTCAACGTTTACACAATAAGAAACTTGATATTAGTACAATCAAGGTGTTTGGATGTGCTTGCTACCCCTGCATTCGGCCGTATCAACAACACAAATTTCAGTTTCATTAAGAAAAATGTGTATATCTGGGCCTAAGCATTTGTCATAAAGGATATCGCTGCTTGAATCGAACTGGTAAAGTATATATTTTCATAAATGTAATTTTTAATGAGGCTGATTTTCCATTTTCCTCTGGTTTTCAGGGCTCAAATTCCAACCAAATAAATGAAATCCCAAGCCTAGAACAATGTGTATCTTGCCCACAACACACCCAACCGAATTTTGGGCCCATATTAAATAATTTTTCTGATCCAATAGCCCATCTTAATCCATCAGTCAATCAAAATAACCAACCTACATCCATCGATATCTCTAGTTCGACCCAGCCCAGTTCAGGCCCACCCATCATTAATGAATCCTTCACTCCTCTTCCCTAAACCAATATTCAGAACTCGACCCATGCTGACAGCCCACCTTTTAAGTCATCGACAATCTCTCATCAAATATCACCCTCGGTGGTTCCCTCAACTCTTCTCCAGGTACCTCACCACCGATCAATACTCACTCACCCTCTGTTACCGATCCACCTATTCCATCGCAACCATCTCACCCTACGATAATCAGAGCCAAAGCTGGAATTTTTAAGCCCAAAGCCTGGCTAACTTCAACAAAGGTTGATTGGGTTGCAACAGAACCAACAAGGATAAAAGAAGCTCTAAGTACTCCCCAGTGGAAAGCTGCCATGGACAGTGAGTACTCAGCTTTGGTGCACAATAACACCTGGCATCTAGTACCTCCTTCCTCTTCGTTCAATGTCTTGGGGAACAAATGGATCTTTAGGCTGAAGAAGAATCCAGATGGTTCGATACAACGTTACAAAGCACGGTTGGTGGCCAAAGGGTTTCATCAACACCCTGGGGTTGACTTATTTGAGACATTCAACCCTGTCGTTAAAGCCTCAACTATCAGAGTTGTACTTGGGATTGTTGTTACGCGAGGATGGAAATTGAGACAATTGGATTTCAAAAATGCCTTCCTAAATGGAAGGCTTGATGAGGACGTCTATATGCAACAACCACCTGGATATGTAAGTACCAAGTACCCACACTATGTGTGTAAATTGGATAAAGCAAATTGTGGCTTAAAACATGCTCCTCGTACTTGGCATAATACTATGTGTGCTACTCTTGTCAATTGGGGGTTTAAAAAACTCGAAATCAGACACTTCCCTATATGTTTTTAATTCTCATGATTCAATTATTCTGCTGCTGGTATACGTTGATGATGTTGTTATCACAGGCAACAACTCTACTTTAATTATTTAGCTTATTCAAACTCTTATACTCAATTTGCTCTAAAGGATTTGGGAGACTTAAATTACTTCCTAGGAATTCAGGTGCACTATCTGGTCTCAGGGTTCATTTTAAATTAGTCAAAATATGTTGAGGATCTACTTCACAAGTTGGATCTTACCGACTTGAAACCAACAGCTACTCCTTGCATTCTGGGCAAACATCTCTCAGCAACTGAAGGCACACCATTAACAGACCCGTATGTCTACAAAAGTACTATAGGTGCTTTGCAATATCTGACGCATACAAGGCCCGACATATCCTACATAGTGAATCACTTGAGTCAATTTCTAGAACAACCAACTGATCTTCACTGGCAAGCAACCAAACGTGTTCTTCGGTATATAAGTGGAACACGAAATTTTGGGATATTGTTTCAACCAAGCACTGATTTGAACATTACAGCGTTCTAGATGCAGATTGGGCCTCGAATATTGATGATAGAAAGTCAGTAGCTGCATATTGTGTGTTCATTGGCAACAATCTTATTTCCTGGTCATCTAAGAAACAGACAGTCGTGGCTCGCTCTAGTACCGAATCAGAGTATAGAGCCCTGGCTCACGCTTCATCTGAAATTATTTGGCTACAACAGTTGTTAGCAGAGATCAATGTGCATCCAATGAGAAAACCAGTCCTGTGGTGTGACAACATTAGTGCTGGGGCACTTGCAACCAATCCCATATTTCATGCTCGTACGAAACATATTGAGATTGACGTCCACTTTGTGAGAGATCAAGTGCTCAAAGGTAAACTGGAAGTCAGGTACGTTCCTTCTTCAGACCAGCTGACTGATTGCCTTACATAACCTCTCACTCATTCACAGTTCTTTTGCTTACGTGACAAACTCGGAGTCGTTAACCTCCCCACGAGTTTGAGAGAGGATATTAGAGATGTTGCCAAGATGGATCAATTAAGAAGTCAAATACTGCCACCTCAAGATGACCAAGCCAAGTCACGGTGTAAAACCGTGGAAGAGAATACAAAAGCCCAAGAAGAAAAAGATAAAAAGCCCAAGAAGTATGTTACGATTTCTTTATGATTTTTCTGTTATCATTTTATCATGTTTTATCTGATTGGTCATCTGTTAACTAGGTTGTTAGAAATTACTCTTTTTAATTATTTTTATTAATTATTCTTGTAACCCTAGAAGGGTATTCATTTTTTATAAAGTGAGGCAAAGTCTCCAGTAATCAAATAGAGGAAAAACATCTGAATATTTTCCTTAAAGTAGCAATTGTCAATATCTCAACTCATTAAACCCAAATTAAACTAAATTTTGATTTTATCCAACGCACCACTTATTCCAAAAACAAACAACAAAGACAAAATTCATAATTAAATTTGAATGGATGAAAAATAGCTATTTAACTTTACTTTACAAAGACAAAATCTAGATTAGTTAAATCTCATAGCTTTGAATGGGAAAAAAATAAGGAATATATGAGTTTAGTTTCAATGAATTCATAAAGTAGTTTTTAAAATCTAATTTGAATTCCAAAATAGGCAAAAATTACAAAATGGTACTCATTTTCATTTTTAAAACTAAATCTATTAGATTATAATCTGATTAATTCGGTTATTAATCAAACTCCCAATTAGACTGTATTTATATCACAATTATTAATCAAGTTGTTCACTTACACTGTATTTACATCTCAGTTATTAATCAAGCTCTACACTTACGCTGTATTTATTTTCGAAAAGTGGTTATATCAAAGCAAATCTTATATTTAAACCGCCAATTCAAAATTCAAATTGGGCGAAAAATCCGCCATTTTTTATCTCTTGAATCTGTTAGGTTGGAATCTCATAATCGACTCTTCCCATTTATACTATATTTCTATTCATAATTGATACATTGTATAGCAATTATACTGTATTTGAAAATGTTGTTATTCGACCATACTAGGGGCAACTTTGGAATTATAAAAGTGTTTGTTATGTGAGCGGCATGCGTTTTGCCAAAATTCTTATTATTTTCAATTTTTGACAAAAATTAAAAGGACCTCCTAAATTTTTTCATTTCCTCCAATTCCTCTTTTTTTAATTGGGCTGGTGACCCATATTTTATATTTACTTTTAGACAAGATATAGCAAAATGAGTCAACTTATTTACAAATATAGCAAAATGTCATCGTTTATCAATGAGAGACATTAATATACATCTATCAATGTCTATCAATGATAAACCGTAATAGATAATAGTAGTCTATCAGTGTCTATTACTGTCTACCACTGATAGACATTGATATTTTGTTATATTTGAAAATATTTCCAATAGTTTTGCCATTTAAAAGGTCAAGTACAAAAGTGACAGAAAATTAACTTCAGGCATTTGTATTATGTTTGGAAATAATCCAGTTGTATGGGGATCTAGAAAACAATCTATTATCTCAAGATTAAGTATAGAAGTCGAGTATATAGCCTTAGCTCTTGATGCTATAGAAATTGATAAGGAGCTAGCCAACCAAGAGAAATATACGGCTCAACATGCTCAAACCAGCTTGAATGAAGAGGAAAATGAAGCTCAACAAGCTCAGCTTAGCTCAAATGAACCTCATGTTGAAAATCGATGGGAGAACTTTCCAAGTCAACCCAATCATGAGGCAATCATTATGCCACAAGGACCAATAACAAGAGCTAGAGCTAAAAGACTTCAAGATGGATTAAATGCTTGCTTCCAAGCTATGTTTACAACCCATGATGAAAAGTTGCAACCATTTAAGCTTCTAGATACACCTTTTCATCCAAGAGTCATAATGAATCTAAAAATCCAGATTCATTCACATATTTAATTTCCCATGTATGCAATTTAATTTCATGTTTTTATATTTATGAGGGTAGTTGAAAGGGTGTAGATGAATTTAATTTGAAAGGTTATGTCCTTTCATGGTGCCTTTTCAATTAGTATAAATAGGGCTGTAATTCTACATTTTGGGAGGAACACTTTGAATTTGAATGAATTTTTTATAGAGTAAATCTCTCAAGCTTTTATGCTTTCTTTGTATTCTTGTGTTTAGAATGCATGTTTAGAACTTTCAATCTAGTTTGATCAATTAGATTGTGGAGAGTTCGAAATCTTGAAGTTAGGAACAAGTTCTCCTTTCTTCTTGATCTTTGATCAATCTTCCAAGCCAAATTTGTTTAGCTTTCTTGGGGTTGTCTATCAAATTTGTTTATTGGGGGTTATTCTTATTATTGTTGTGGGGGTTCACCTTGTTTAAAGGGGAGTTCTCAAACGTGATTGAGGTAGTTCCCTTTATCATTTGGTATCAGAGTTTTGGCTTTAGATCAGATATATGTTTCTGTTGCTGCAATGTTTTCTTATTGTTTATTTCTGTCAATTATTTTTTGTCACATTCTGTCCATTATGTAAAAACTCAAAAAAAGGTTTTAGTTCTTGTTTTCATTTTATATTTTTATCTCTTTCAAAGTTCTAGATCGTGTCCTCATATACAAAGAGTTTTTCTTTGAGGTCTTTAAATTCAGCTTCGTTCGGTGTCAGATGTTCTTGTTTTGAAAAAAAAAATCCTTCAACATAAAATTATGTAATCCGAGATCTCATTTCTTGTTGAATTTTGTTGTTCATTGATTCAATTACAAGAAGATAACTACAAGGCTGCATGCAAAGAGATCCTTAAGATTCGAGGACGAATCTTCTCGAAGAAAGGGAGAATGATAAGCAAAAAAATTGGCAACAACAAGAACTAGAGCTAAGGGTCTTCTTGAAGCATTAAATGTTTACTTCCAAGCCAAGTCTCCAAGCTATATTGAAGGGTTGCAACTATTCGAGCTTCAAGACCAACCAAATGACACCATGAATTTGAAAATTCAGATTTATCTACACATTTAATACTAAATGTATCAATTTATTTTAATGTATTTACATTTATGATGGTTCATGCATGGAATTGAAGAGTTTTGTTTGAACCTAGACAAATAGATGAAAGGTTGTGACCTTTCCTAGTGACCTTTCAAATAGTATAAATGTTGATGTAATTTTGTCATTTAAAAGAGGAAGAGATGGAAATGTAGAATTTGGGTTTTAAACCTTGAAAGCTTTTAAGCTTTGTTTCTTGTGTGTTCTTGAGATAGAATGCATGAATATTTGGAGCATTCAAGTGAGGAGTGATCTATCTTGCTTGTGGAGTGCATTGAAGATCAAGGGTTGATGGGAGTTTTTTAACTTTGTCCGATCCTTGGTTTATTAGATCATCTAAGTAATCTGTTTTCTAGCCTATCTTAGGGTTGAGATCAAAATTGGTTTTGGGGTCTTTTGCGGTTGTGTTCTTTGGGTCATGTTCTTCAACATGGTTCATAGATCCGATTCTCTTAGGGTTTCTTAACATTTTGGTATCAGATAAAGGGAACTACCTCAATCACGTTTGAGAACTCCCCTTTAAACAAGGTGAACCCCCACAACAATAATAAGAATAACCCCCAATAAACAAATTTGATAGACAACCCCAAGAAAGCTAAACAGATTTGGCTTGGAAGATTGATCAAAGATCAAGAAGAAAGGAGAACTTGTTCGTAACTTCAAGATTTCGAACTCTCCACAATCTAATTGATCAAACTAGATTGAAAGTTCTAAACATGCATTCTAAACACAAGAATACAAAGAAAGCATAAAAGCTTGAGAGATTTACTCTATGAAAAATTCATTCTAATTCAAAGTCTTCCTTTCAAAATGTGGAATTACAGCCCTATTTATACTAATTGAAAAGGCACCATGAAAGGACACAACCTTTCACCAAATTGTCTAAATCCATGTACACCCTTTCAACTACCCTAATAAATATAAATACAACAAACTAATTTGGTACATAATATATTAAATAAGAGGATGAATGTGGATTTTGAGATTCATTGTGTCTCTTTGATGAAAAGGTGTCTTTTGATACTTGAAATCTTGCGTCTCTTCAACTCTAGTTGGAACCTTAGCATGGAAGTAACTCATCTAATGTTTCAACTAATCATTACCAATTATTTCCTTATCATTCTCCCCTTCTTCGAGAAGATTCGTCCTCGAATCTTAAGGATCCCCTTGTAAAGCAACTTTGTAATTATCATCACGAACTTTGGAAAGAAGTTTGTAAGGTACATCTCCTCCAAAATCAAATGAGTAAATTCTTTGTAGAGCACGCTTCCCCAATTTCCATTGATCCAATCTTTCAACTTTGATCATCCTCGAATGTGTGTCTAGTGATCCATACAAAACATAAGAAAAGTAATAGGAAGGAATGTTAGAAGGAAAAGAAATGATACTCTCATGATTTTTATCACTTAAATACTTTTTTTTAGATTCACTGTTAACCATACTCTTTTCTTTTTCTCTTATCTGTAATGTCTCACTTTTCTCTACTTTCTTAGTCTCATAACTGTCCTCACTTTTCCCAAGAAAGTTTGTTATGGACTCATCCACAACACATACTTCAAATAGCTTCTCTCTCTCCTCAACTACTTCACATTTTGATTCCTCTCCCAAACTTTGATGATCACCCTCATTTGTGTCAATGACAACACTGCTGGAATCTCCCTCTTCGACTTGTGAATGAACTAGATCATTTGGAATTGGTTGATCAATTTCTGGCAATGGACTATCTTCTTGATTTTTTACTTGTGTGGCTTGATTCTTCCTTGCTAGCTTTTGCAATTTCAACTCTTCATTCAGTTGAGTTATGTAATCCATCGAATTACGTAACTCAGCCAAATTTTCTCGAATATTCTTCCAAAATCTATCAACACTGTTGTAAGTCGCATGATGATTTCTCCTTTTGTGAAGCATACCATAAGACATTCTAATATTTCAAGCTTTCAGCAAGTTGTATAGCATTCTCATGAGAATCATGCAAGAAAATCCAATATAGCCTAGAATGTGAAAAGTCACAAAATCTCAAAGTTTGAAAAAAAATTATGGAAAGATGCAAAAGACAATTTTTTTTCTAGCAAGTATAATGAAATATGAATGAAAAAAAGAAGATGAATGGTCACAAGAAAACGATAAGCACTTTTTTTTTATTTCTTTTTTGCAAACTCTTTTTTTCAGTAAGCACTAACGTATGAAATAAGATAAATGAGAAGATGAAAAGTTATGAGAAAGATGGAAATAGATGAATGGATTTAAAGAAAGAAAGATGGCATGGAAAGGAAAACAAGAAAAGATATAATTTGTTTAGAGCCAAAGCTCTGATACCAAATGATAAAGGAAACTACCTCAATCACGTTTAAGAACTCCCCTTTAAACAAGGTGAACCCCCACAACAATAATAAGAATAACCCCCAATAAACAAATTTGATAGACAACCCCAAGAAAGCTAAACAGATTTGGCTTGGAAGATTGATCAAAGATCAAGAAGAAAGGAGAACTTGTTCCTAACTTCAAGATTGTACACACCTTTGCCTGTTCCTAATGCACCTTGGACTGATTTGTCTATGGATTTTATTCTTGGTCTACCTCGGACTAAGAGAGGGCATGATAGCATTTTTGTTGTTGTTGATCGTTTTAGCAAAATGTCACATTTTATTGCTTGTCATAAAACTGATGATGCCAAGAACATTGCTGATTTATTCTTTAGGGAAGTTGTGAGATTACATGGCATTCCAAGTTCGATTGTTAGTGATAGAGATGTCAAGTTCTTAAGTCATTTTTGGAAAGTTTTGTGGGGAAAGTTGGGAACTAAGTTGTTGTTTTCTACCACATGTCATCCACAAACTGATGGTCAAACTGAAGTTGTCAACAGAACATTAATAACTTTGCTTAGGGCAATTCTTGAAAAGAATCTTCGTCTGTGGGAAGAAATTTTGCCTTTTGTTGAGTTTGCTTATAATAGGGTTGTTCATAGCACAAGTAAATGTTCACCTTTTGAAATAGTTTATGGCTTTAACCCTAAGACACCTCTTGATTTATTGCCTTTGCCAACTAACCAGTTTGTTCATCTTGATGCCAAATCAAAAGCTGAATTTGTGAAGAAGCTTCATAAGCAAGTGAAAGAAAAAATTGAGAAGCATAATGAAAGAGTCGCCAAAAATGTGAATCGGGGAAGAAGACCACTCATTTTAAAGCCAGGAGATTGGGTTTGGGTACATTTTCGAAAGGAGCGTTTTCCAAACCAAAGGAAGTCTAAGTTACATCCAAGGGGAGACGGACCATTCCAAGTTTTAGAAAAGATCAACGATAATGCATACAAAATTGATCTTCCAGGTAAGTATCATGTGAGTGCTACATTTAATGTTGCTGACTTATCCTTGTTTGATGTAGGTAATTTTGATTCGAGGACGAATCCTTTCGAAGAGGGGGAGAATGATAAGGAGCTAGCCAACCAAGAGAAATATACGGCTCAACATGCTCAAACCAGCTTGAATGAAGAGGAAAATGAAGCTCAACAAGCTCAGCTTAGCTCAAATGAACCTCATGTTGAAAATCGATGGGAGAACTTTCCAAGTCAACCCAATCATGAGGCAATCATTATGCCACAAGGACCAATAACAAGAGCTAGAGCTAAAAGACTTCAAGATGGATTAAATGCTTGCTTCCAAGCTATGTTTACAACCCATGATGAAAAGTTGCAACCATTTAAGCTTCTAGATACACCTTTTCATCCAAGAGTCATAATGAATCTAAAAATCCAGATTCATTCACATATTTAATTTCCCATGTATGCAATTTAATTTCATGTTTTTATATTTATGAGGGTAGTTGAAAGGGTGTAGATGAATTTAATTTGAAAGGTTATGTCCTTTCATGGTGCCTTTTCAATTAGTATAAATAGGGCTGTAATTCTACATTTTGGGAGGAACACTTTGAATTTGAATGAATTTTTTATAGAGTAAATCTCTCAAGCTTTTATGCTTTCTTTGTATTCTTGTGTTTAGAATGCATGTTTAGAACTTTCAATCTAGTTTGATCAATTAGATTGTGGAGAGTTCGAAATCTTGAAGTTAGGAACAAGTTCTCCTTTCTTCTTGATCTTTGATCAATCTTCCAAGCCAAATCTGTTTAGCTTTCTTGGGGTTGTCTATTAAATTTGTTTATTGGGGGTTATTCTTATTATTGTTGTGGTGGTTCACCTTGTTTAAAGGGGAGTTCTCAAACGTGATTGAGGTAGTTCCCTTTATCAGAAATATTATGGCTGAAATCTTTGTTTAATGAGCTGAGAACCTTTGTAAAACAAGCTCAAATAATCTTGTGTGATAACTTTAGTGTTGTCCATCTCAATGTAAATTCAGTACTTCACTCAAGAACAAAACATGTAGAAATTGACATCTATTTTGTTCATGATCTTGTTCTAGCAAAAATGATTGACATTCGACATCTCTCAGCTTCAGCACAGATAACTGATATTTTCACAAAAGTAATTTCTACTCAAGCTTTTCTAAGACTTCATTCCAAGGTCAATATTCTTCTAACTATACCTATTGATTTTAGGGGATGTTAAAATAGCTCACTAATAGATTTTACTTTCAGTTTGTTGATTTGGTTTATTAGTTTTAAATCTGTTTTATAAATAAATCTATTGTATAACAGATTCTTGGAAGATCATTTTTCTATAAATACTTGTGCACTATCAGTAATATTCATCGAGAGAGAATTAATAAAATTTTGAGATTCTATTATATATTTCTAGACTATCTGTGTCGTGATAGACTACAAAATAGTAATCAGGATTATTGAGAATCAAAGGAGTATTGGAGGAGTGTTGGAATGCGTAAGGTATCAAGGCGGAACGAAAATGTATTGCAGGAGTGTTGGAATGCGTAAGGTATCGAAGGAGGAACGAAAATGAGATCATGAAACGTGAAAACAATGAGAAAGAGGAAAATGAGATCATGAAACGTGAAAACAATGGGAACCCAAAACGCTCAATTCATATATGGATTTTGGATTACATTACAATCCAAACCTATTCCAATACGGTCCCCCAAATAGCCCCAAATAGTAGTCTATCACTGTCTATTAGTAAAATTTGCTATATTTGTAAATATTTTAGTTCATTTTTTGTATTTAAAAATAACCCTTTTTTTCTATGAGATTTATATCTACCATGCGCTACATCAATCAAAATTTACAAACACATTACATAATCAGATTAAAAATTACAAATTAAAATTGTAAATAATATAATTACACCCATATAAACTCATAAAATAAATTAGTTAAAAAAAATTAATTCAGAAATTTTATAAAACTAACAATTTAATTTTAATAGTTCATCATTCTTGTGATAGTTTCTATCTTTAAGAAATTGTTATTAAGATTAATAGAGTTTTTTCACATATATAGATTAATAAGGTGTTTATAAATTACAAAATGTATAATAAAGAATGATATTTTTTTTAAAAAAAAAATTATTTTGGTAGATTTTTTTAAGATAAAGATTGAATTGTTAAAAACTTTAAAGTACGAAACTAAATTTGTTAGAGGAATTTTTAAAAATAGAAAAATAAGGAAAATTATTTACGCAAAATAGCAAAATTTTTAAATAATTGTGATAGATGCTGATAGAAGTCAGGATCTATCATAGAAGTCTATCACTGATAGATGCTAATAGAAGTCTATCAATGTCTATCAGTATTCTTTTTGTTATTTTCTGTAAATAGTTTGACATTTTTTCTATACGTAAAAATTTCCCAATTTGTTAACTACTAAAATTTAGAAACAAAATTGTTACAAATCTTTCACTCACTTAAAAGTTTAAGTAGATAGGTGAAGGTAAATTTAGTAAAGTTAGGAATTAATAATATGTTATTTCTCGGGAAGTTTAAAATAGAAATTGATTTCAAAATGAGTATAACTCAACTGATATTTTCGACTTTGAGGTTAAGGACTCGATAATAATTAGATCATTTAACCCATAGAGAATCCTCGATTAGGTGGGAAATGGGGGAGGGAGCAAGGAGACTTTTCTCCCTGATGACTAAACGGGAATGGGAACGGACCTCGAACTCACCCTGCTTCAATTATATATATAATTTATTAATTATCTCTTATACACATAGAGTGAACCTTTTTATATATATATATATAATTTGAATATATTGTAATATTTAAAATTTTAACCTTGAGAAATTATAGAAACTAAACATTTTAATTATATATTAGGGGAGTTTTTAAAAATAAAAAAATAAGGGAAATTATTTACACAAAATAACAAAATTTTTGAATAATTGTGATAGACGCTGTTAGAAGTCTATCAGGGTTTATCAGTAATAGAAATTATAGAAGTCTATCACTGATAGATGCTGATAGAGGTCTATCAATGTCTATCAGTGTTTTTTTTTGCTATTTTATGTAAATAGTTTGACATTTTTTCTATCTGTGAAAATTTTCCTATATATTATTGTTTTAGCAAGAATTTTCATAAAAATTTATTTAACTAAAAATTGTATTGTAAATGATCCATTTAATATAGAAAATTTTGGAAAATTTATTTGGTTGAAAATAAATTTAAAAACTGTTAATAAATAAATAAACTAAAAAAAAACCAAATGAGAAATTTTTACTCACGGAGAATCTGTGGCTCGATCTCCCAGGAAATTTGGCGGGATTAAAATAGGGGGCTGGGAAGCGTTCCTTGTCCCGCCTATGGACATCTCTAACAACAATAATAATAATCATAATAATAAGGAGAATTTTTAAAAATAGAAAAATAAGGGAAACTATTTATACAAAATAACAATTTTTTTAGATAGTTGTGATTGACGCTGATAGAAGTCTATCACGGTCTATCAGTGATAGAAATGATAGAAGTCTATCACTGATAGATGGTGATAGAAGTCTATAATGTCTATTAGTGTTTTTTTTTTTTGCTGTTTTCTGTAAATAGTTTGATATTTTTCTTATCCGTGAAAACTAATGATGATGATGATGATAATAATAATAATGATGATGATGATGATGATGATGATGATGATGATGATGATGATGATGATGATGATGATGATGATGATGATGATGATGATGATGATGATGATGATGATTATTATTATTATTATTATTATTATTATTATTATTATTATTATTATAGTTTTCTTAATTAAATAAATTTGCAAAATAACCTTGGATTTGATGGAGATATTGGAAATTTATTGGTCTATTTGTCTCTAATTTAGAACAGATAGATAAAGAAGAATTCTTACCTGTCGGATCGATTCGGTGCAATGGAGTAATCGTAAAGGGAAGTTGGGAAGTACAGCTCGATCAGGCGTCGAGCAAAATCACCACAAGCAATCAAGGAAGAAGAGAAGCAATTGCAGAACAATAACAATAATCATGTCTAGTTCCGATCCCGACAAGCTAATGATCAAAGCCGATAAATTGTTAGTTTTCTTCTTTTTATCGCTCTCTCAACCATTTTCTTCACCTTCTCATCTTACTTCTTTCAACTTCGTTTTGCTTCTTATTGACTCCATGAACGGTGCCGAGCTTCTCAGGCTCTTTTGGGATTTGTTTTTTCCTTTTTTAGTTTTGGTTCTGAATTCTGTAACTGCTAGTTTGAAGTACCTTTCAGTAATGGGAAGGGAAATGAAAATGGGATCAATAAGCCCATGAGAATGTGGGTTTTAAGCCATGCTTAATACTGATTTGTAATTCGAGTATCACATTCGGGGTGGATCTGATGGGTAGTTCATTTGTCTGGATTCATGTTTGAACTTAGCGATTAAGTTTTCTTTGATTTGTATTCATTTTATCTTATTTCCTGTAAAATCTATAGAACAAAACTCAGTATGACAAGATGGAGTGCTGATTGGCAAAGTGCTACTGTCCTCTATGAGCAGGCTGGTATGTTATTTTCTATTCATATAGTTAGTTGAGCTCTCTAATGGGATGCAAGAACGTGAAACTTGCAGATATTTGCATTACTTGCTGATAATCTTTCCTCCCTGGAGAATTTAAAATAAGAATCTGTATCTTTGCTGTAGCGAATGGGTACAGGGTAAAAAATAACCACGAGAAAGCAAAAATTGCGTTTGAAAAAGCTTCAAAAGGGCAAGAGATGCTCTCCTCGTATCCTTATTTGTAGAACTGGTTGATGGCCATTCTTTGGCCTGCATTCATTTATTTCTTGACCTGTGTTTTCTCCCTTTAAGTCCTTCACTACTAATCAGACCCTGGGATGCTGCTAAGCATATGGAATCTGCTGGTGCTCTCGCAAAGGAACTTGGTAAAGGGACTGAAGTTGCTGACTTTTATAGAAGAGCATCCGAGTTGTATATTTTGTGTGGAAGATCTCAACCTGCATCTGATGCTTTATCAAAGGGTGCTCAGTAAGTTTATGTTTTATGCAACATCACATAATGTTCGTCTTTCAACCAAACTGCTCGAGGCTAGATTTCTTTTTCTTCTTCTTTTGCATCATTTTATTCTTAATTAAATTGTTTCTTAACCAAAAAAAGGCTATAAGTTAGCTTCGTGCAGTCGACAACATTATCAGAATTAAATAATATATAAACAATCCAGAAAATAATGAAGCTCCTCAATATGAGGATATAAATCATATGATAATTCTAAACAAGCAATAATTAACTAAACTCAAATTTGTTCACTATGAAATGCCAGAGGCATCACTTCCACAAAAATAAGTAGTGGTGAAGCTTAATTCTCAAGGAAATGAATCTTGGTTGTTTAAATTTCTTTGCAGTTGCAATTTCTCTAGCAGTAGTTTTCCATCATCCAATTGCATAATAGCTTTCCTGTTCATATGAGAAAGAAAAAAAAAACACAATAGCTTTGACCTACTTTGGCTCAAGTAGTTTATATTCACCATAACTTCTTATCTTTTATGCCTACTGTCCTTCTGCATATGCAGTTGCATTTGGCTTTTAGTTGCCCGTTCATGCTTGAGCAGCCACGGGTTAGAAACAAGAATAATTAATGAGCTCCTCAATGAACTATTGCATTCTCCCTTCACTGGGATGGATGAACCATAACTGTAACTTAAGGGAACGTGTCACTGCTTTTATATTTTACAAACATACAAGTTGATACAAGTATATCTTGCCATAAATGCCCTTGAACAGTTTAATTATATATGTCCTTACAGTGCTTTGGAAGATGGCAAGCCAGATGAAGCTATCACATTATACACGGATGCCTGTACCCTTCTGGAAGAGGATGGCAGAGAACAAATGTCCTTACAGTGCTTTGGAAGATGGCAAGCCAGATGAAGCTATCACATTATACACGGATGCCTGTACCCTTCTGGAAGAGGATGGCAGAGAACAAATGGCCTTTGATTTATATCGTGATGCCACAAGTGTTTTTGTAAAGTTAGAGAGGTAAGTTTCAAATTATTTTGAAACTGCCATAATCAAAAACTTTAAAGTATTGACTTATTTCACTATCTCGTTATTAACTATTTCACAATGAAACCTTTTTTGCCCATGTGCTGATGAAAAGTGGCCATAATAAAAAAGGTTGTAGTAAAAGTGGCTAAACTTGTCCCTTGGATCCTAGGCCTCACTCCATTCAATTTGAAGTAATAAGTCCTCTGCCTAGAAGAGTTTGGGTTCTATTGTTTTGTTGCGCATATTATGGATAAAATGACTACTATATTTTTAGGCAAATGCTCTATATTATGAGCAATAGCACCTTAAACCTTTTAAAGTAAATATGAAATTTGAATCTTTCATATCACTATATCCTCAATTGTTTTCAAGTTCGGCCCATCTGTTTCTCATATGCAAGTATCTGTTTCTTTTAGCCAATTAATTGGGTATAGGCTTCTCTTGTACTTTGTTGGGCTATAACATCTTATTAGAAGATGTTGCTCTCTTTAGAGATAATGTTGAACTGTTAATGTTTTCCTAATACTCAGTAAATCTTACGTCATATATGAGCTTCCTTTTGTGTGTACATAAAAGGTTTAAATACTGACAAAAAGTATTCTTTTTCCATGTAGATATGCTGAGGCTGCAGAATTGCTGTTGCGATGGGGTTTGGCAGCCGATAAATGCAATGCTGTCCATAGCCAGGGCAAGGTGGGAGTTATCTACTTTTTGACCTTTCTTATATTAATTTGCTATGATATTTCCCTTATCATTGAAACAAGCATGTTAAATGAGTTGCCTGGAAGAAAATTATCATCTTTCTGTCATACTGATGATTTTTAGATTTACTGGTGTTGCATTTATGGGCTAATTTACAGTAGTCAATGAAGTTTGAAAAGACTTGCCAATTGACATAAAAGGAAGTTTAATATGTGTTTTGTTTCTTTTTATTAATCAATGAAAAGTTCATAGAAAGAGAGTGCTCACTAGTTGAAAGAGTTTAAACTGCATTGATATGCTGCTAATTTCTATCCAGAAATGAAATTTGTTGCGATTTGCAAATAATATATTTTATTAATTCCAGGCATATCTTAGTGCCATCATTGTTTACCTTTACGCTCATGACTTCAAACAAGCTGAGAAGTGCTACAATGACTGTTCACAGTGAGTACAAATTCTGAACTATGCCATGGTTATCTTCTCATCTGCTTCCTGGACTTTCATGGTTGTATTACTTGATTAAAGTCAAGGTTGGTCATTCTCCAGTTAGCCTTGGGTAGATACTCAATTATATACCAGATTTTGATTCACTTGTAAAAAGAAATTGTAAATGGGATCCACTTTTAACAGGATCCTTAGCATCGGTTTCTATACGCTGATAACTATGTCCTTAAGTTCAAAATGAGATCTTTGAAACTAAGAAGTGTCTGCATTGGTTATTATCTCGATTATATTGTTTTTAGTTGTACAAGAAGAGATATTTTGCCTAACCCAACATCAATCAAGTCCAGAAAATGATAAATGGCTGTTGTGTAGACTTAGTATGGAACAAACAAAGTAATCAGGAGTGTTGGGCAAAGTAAAGAGGAAGGAGGCTAGGAGGGTTGTCTTTACTTTAACTAAATCAGATGCATATATATGCCTTCCTCTTTCTTTACTGTGCGTAAATTAGCCACACATCTGATGAGATTTAGTCAGATAAATCTGATGCACATATGTGCATTTTTCTATCTTAGATCAATATTAAATATATAAAAGCAGCAATGTACCAAATTGACCTTCCCGTAATCTAAGGAACAAGCTAGTGGAGGATAACTCTCTGATAACCATCTGCACAATGTTTTGCTCTCTTCTCTCTTTTCTACATGGGCCAGGTGTTATCTTTGAATTGATCTTTTCTTTTGACTTAGACAATTAGTAGGAATATTTAGTGCATGTATTGGAGTTATTTTAAAATAGTTAAAATCACTCTGAAATACATCTTTAATCATTCAAACTTAATTCAATCTTTAGTTATACACTTTTAAATGCAATTTTCATCCTATTAAAATTGATTTGACACAATTAAAAGCATTTTTGGAGTGATTTTAAAATTGAGAAAAATGATTTTAACCATTTGGGAATCACTCCCAAACATACCTTTAAGCTGTCAAGAGATCAAATAGGCTTTTCTTATCCAAGAATCAAGATAGAACTTGATGGATAATTTTTTAATCTTCAGTGAAAATATTTGTTATTTTGAAAAGAGATAATTGTTGTTCCTTTTTAATATTTATAGCATTTGACATCCCGCGGGTTGAAGTTCTATTATTTCCTTTTTGCAGAGTTGATGCTTTTTTGAGAACTGATCAATACCGTGCTGCCAGTAAGCTAATATCTGCTTATAGGGAAGGTGATGTTGAGGAAATCAAGCGTGTGGCTCAGTCAAGCACTATTTCTCATCTTGATCATGTGGTAAATGTTCTTTTGCCATTGTGTTTTTACATTTCAATTGATGTAAAAAGGTGATTGTGAAAGTTGTTTGTTAATTACAACCACTGGACCAGATCATCTTTTATTTCCCATGGGAAAAATTCCCCATTTTGAAAAGGAAGAGATAGAAGTACAAAGAAAATGTAACTTTACTTTGAAACTCGTAATATTTCATTTATTCAATGAAATGTTTCTTATCAAAAAAAAAAAAAAAAAAAAAACTCCAAGATGCCAAAGAGAAAGTCATAATAGAGAAATGGGAACATTGTGTTTAAACACGGTAAACAAGGACATGGAAGAAACAACCATCCAAGCATTTTTTATCCCTTACAGTTCTGGTTTCATTTTGGGATTTCAAAACAAGTGAAAGTCATCATTACCGTGACATGTAATTCTAAATGCGTTATGGTACCTTGTAGCATTACTAGTTTTGCTTTGTTTTTATTGTTGTGTCATGGAATGTGGTTTTTCTACCTACCTTGATCAAAATAAAATTCCTGCAGATTATCAGGCTTGCTAGAAAACTGCCTACAGGTGATGTGAGTGCACTGAAGACTGATGCAACAGAAGAGCAAGGAGAACCATTAGATGAAAATGACCTCACATGATCTTTGGAATAATAATCTGCTACATATTTTCAGAACTTTGTTTTAAAAGATAATGGTTTCATCTTGCAATTATAGAGTGTAATTACTTTCTAAGAAATTTGTGTGAAAAATTTATACTGTGCGTGGATTTTTCTAGAAAAGCAAATGAAAGCCATTCAACAGGTGGAGTTCTATTTGCCAATTGTTCACCTTAGCCTTTGGGACTCGTGTACATAATATAAAAAAATGGAGAAGGAATGGCTAAATTCAGTTCTGATTTTCCCTTCGTCTATTGCTATCTGTACCTGGAAATAAGTACAAATCTTCCTGTTCCTCTTATTAGTTCGCAGATGAGCCTTGAAGAGGAGACCTGAAAAGAATGTGGCATAACTAAGCGAGCAATCAACTCAACACTTCATTGTTCATGAACAGTCAAAGGCTTATGCTTGCTTTCCTGCCTTAATCCCAGAGGTATGAGGAAGTTATTACTTCCATGGGGATGTTACTAGGAAACGCTTTCGGCTCCTCCCGACACTATTGCTGTTAATGAAGTTGATTCAAGGGTATTGGCTCCAACAGACAGGGTAATTCCATTCCTTAATTCTTTGAAGTTTTCAATTTTTAGGATCCAGAGTAACTAAGGTCCTCATTTATACTTGAAAACAGTCCATGATTCAAATTGCAGACTATGTTTAACTTGAATCTGTCACTAGCCAAGAACTTGAATATGAAGAAGGGTACATATCTTCTTTGAACAAAGTGGTTGGTTGTTAGATTTGCACCCCCTCATGACACCATGGTAGGTCAAAACTAGTCCCTCGGTATATCTAGGGTCATGTAAAGTTGGCCCTCAGTGTGACTAGTGTTCTAGAGCTTCTTATGATTGTGAGAAAAACCTAATAATATGCATCTCACCTTATGAGATAATACCATGTGAAAAGCTAGATTGTCCGTGGAGAAAAGGGAACGGATATACAAGATGGTAGAAGATTACACCGTGTGGTAGATTATAAGTTAAGAAGTACAGACACGACACGGTGATATGCAATTAAAAAAAAAACTAGGACACTTGACACGTTGGGCATATACTATTTTTTATTACTTATTTTAGGATACATATAAATTTAATATAAAATAATAAATGCACTCCACTAAAAAAACATAAAATGTTAAGTTAATTAACAATTATAGGAGATGAAATATTTAGGTTTCTGACTTAAGTTTTTTATGTTTATATTTTTTTATCTTTGGTTTTAAAAAATGGGATTAAATTTTTTTTAATTAAAATCTTAATTTAACATATAATTGATTTGAGTTTTAAATTTGGGTCCAACATGAAAAGTTGGACCATTATCTGTTTAAAAAAAATTTCTCAGACGTGTCCAAGAAGTGTCCCAAACGTGTCTCCACGTGTCTGAAATTAAAAATAAATAAAGGACATGGAAATTTGAATGTCGGACACGTGTCCAAACGTATCCAACACGGACACTCGGCCTAAAATGGAGTGTTTGTGCTTCATAGATTATAGGCAAGGTGTTTCGAATGGATACATGCTTAGGTCGAGAATGTACCTAATTTAGGTGGTAGAGTGCCAAGCTTTGCACCAACTAGTTTATGAGAGGTCAAGGAGATTTTCATGTGTTGAACATGTTAGGAGATACTCAAGGCTGTTGATGGATTTCCTTCGAGAATGTTTCTTTAGTGTTAAGAATGTTTACTAGGTCATATTTCGAGTAGTTTATCACTAGTCAAGGACTTGACTTTGAAGAAGAGACTAGGTCAACCTTGCACAAACTAGTCAAAAGTTGGCTTCATCCACCTTCATAAGTCATATCTACAGGTAAAAAATAAGGCAATTGAGTAGGTAGGTTAGGAATTGCATCCCCATACTTGCTTCCAAGTTTATCAAGATTTTTCTTACATTTCCACCCTATTTTACTAATTTTGAAAAAATAGAGTTGAAAAATCTTTTATTTGAAGTGTGGTATTTGTTAGGTATTAGATATTATCTGATTTACGTTAGTTTACAATTGATAGTTGATGATGTCAATCCAAACATAGCTCAATGGATACATCAGTTCCAAAGGTCGAAAGTTCTATTTTTCAGCTCACAATTGTTGAACTAAACGAACAAAAATGTTGATTGATGGTAAACAAGTATAGGAAGAAAATTTATATTACGAGCGAAAGCTGATGAATAGTAGTAATACACTGTTTATATATGTCAAGTTTTGGTTTGGTTGGCATATGGTTCGGTTTTTTCCTCATGATCATTACATTACACTCATGTTAGCACTTCATTAGATAGTTACTTTTTTAAGTTTGGGTTGGATTTTCATAGGGTACTTTTGTTTGTTAGGTTGATTGAATTATTATTATTATTAGTAGTATTCTTTTTTGCATTTGGGTGTGGTTAAGTAAATGGATTTTTTTTTTAAATTTTTATCATAACATGCGTATACATGTCATCAGTTATATGTTCGTTTCATAGAGGTGAAAACTCTTTATAGTGAATTACTGCTTTTTAATTCTAGTTTAGATGTTCTTTCAAACTTAAAAAAAAAAAAAAAAAAAAAAAAAAAAAAAAATGAGTTCCAGTTTAGATGTATATGAATCACAAGTAGAGGTATGAATGGAACAAACTTATATTAATATTTTCAATCATTATATATTTTTGATAAATATTGTCAAAAGGCACACAAGAAGTATGTTATACCTTACTTGGTTTAGTTAGAGTCACTACTCACGCTAAAAGCAAAATGCATTTATATGATATGTTTATGGTATTTATTAAAAAAAGGAATTAAACTTCTTCCTCAAAGTTGACCGGATAAATTTTTTGCCGTCGACCTATATTCCCCTTGACTTATTTATGACATTACTATGATTGAATTATCGTGAGTTTTAATGGTTGATAAAACTCAATATAAATAGTAAAAGAATTGAGAGGAAAAAGAGTCATCAATAAATTTTCTTTTAAATCATTTATCCTCTATTTGGATTTTTAAAATTCTATTATTTAAAATCAAGAGAGGATTTTAAATTTTTTACTTGTTTGGAATGAGAAAAGTTCAAAATTAATGTACTTGAAATTGTGTTTAGATGGACCAAAAAAAAAAAAAAAAAAAAAAGTTAAGAAGTTTATTAAATAGACTTTTTAACTATGATTGGTCAATTTAAAATTAAAATTTGATAAGATTAAATAAGTAATTTACTTGAAATTTCACATAATCGGCAAGTTTTTAAAACAAGATTTGAAATCACTTCAATTTTCCAAATCATTCTCTTTCTCACAAATTCATTTGAAATTTTCATGAGGTTTTGAAACAATCAGCTAGCTTAAGCAGAGAAATGTTTGTAATCCACTTTACGCTTTTCCAAATAAAATTCCAGTTGCTTTTTAATTTCCTTTATATACACAGTCTTTAAAGTTGAATACAAAAACTTGCAAGGAAGATAAGATTCAATACGATGAACCCCATAGATGGGATTACTTAAAATGACATCATTGCTATGACAGTGTATTTAGCTCAAGATAAAAGTTAAAGAAAATGGTCAATGGAAGTGTTTGACTTGGTCTGTATAATCTATTAAAAAAATTTAAAGATAAATTTTAAATTTTTTAATAAAATGGTCAAATTTATACATTCCAATCTAGCAGATTTTTGTTCAAAAAAAGAATATTGGTCAAAAATGGCAACCAGACTCATCAATACCAATCTACTACTAGCTGCACAAAGTGCTCTTGTTACAGAATCAGCTGAGTTTGAATCAAAAGAGAGAAATACAAGCTCTGGACTCTGGTAAAACCAATATCCTAGTAGTAAATGGAACTGTAAGAGTAAGACTGACAATTACACATATAGTCAGCAAAATTAGCAGAATTTCCTACCACGAGAGCAGCGCCAATCATATCGATTGTAATCATTGTCGATGGCGCTGAGTCTGTCAAATAGCAAAAAATCTCAGACAGCTAGCTAAAAAGCCAGCAGAATAATTTAACTTGTACACGAAGTCTAAGCTAGGAATAGGATCTCCCGTTCCAATTATGAATCGTTAGAGGAAATAGACTCAATAAATGACTGAGAAAGAGCTAATAAAGCTTGAATTAGAAAGAATGATGGCTGGCTCCTATATCTTTTACTTAACTATCTACACTTTTCCTGCTTCTCTTTGATCAGTAGAGCAAATTCTGCTCTTAATTCAGTACTTTGCAATTCTGTGCAGAATATGCTCCGCAGCACGCTCAATTCTTCGGCACTTGCTTTGTTTAACAGCCCCTTTAATACCGACCGAACTTGTTCTTCATTTTGATGATGCCCTTCCACTCCTATAGTTGGAGTGACAGTTTCATCCTCTTCCCTATTGATATCAAAAGTTGTTGCACTTGTTCGCCCCCAAGAAAATTCAATCTTAAAGCAGAACTTTCGCAGTAAGTGTTGTCACCTGAATTTGCAGGTATTGCGTGCTGCTGCTGCCGGTGATTCCAATACTCCATACAATGGTGTTTAGGATCAAGAGCCTCGATAGCCTGAAATAAGAAATTAGAAGCAAATCAAAACAATGTCAAAACCACATCCCACTTGATATTGCAATGAACTAAGAAGAGACTGACATCAAACATCAAAGAACGTGTCCAGGTAACAATAATTTGATTGAAGCTATTTAAGCAAGGTCCTACCTGAATAACGTGAGGTGAAAGAAATCCAAACATTTCAAGTCCATTAACTTCCTTCAAAAGCTGCAACGGAAGTGTTCCTCCCAATCTAAGATTCTGTCTTTCGATTTCTCGGTTTATTCTCTGCACTACCATGTCCCAGCATTTGGTTGCTGAGACATTAGTGAAGTTTTCACCGGGCGATTCTTCCAAGGTCACCTGAATATAATTCCACACAATGAACAATTAATACATAAGCAATTTCCTTGCAACTCTCTAAATGAGACTGTCCTGCAAAACAGAATGAATAATAAGACAAACGCTCTACTGAATAGAGAAAAACATAGATTCTGCTGAACAAATCTCTCCCTTCTTCTTCTTCTTCTTCTTTTTTTACTAGCATGGATAAGCATGTTAAAAAAACCAAGTGAAATCTTCTGCCCTCCGGGGGACTTCAGAATGAAACTGGAAAGGCACAAAGAGGAAATGCCCAGCTTTTGACATTTCAAGGAAAACAAAACTATGAAAATAATCTTGAAAAAGGAAATTGTAGAAGCAGAGGAGGTGACATACCTTGAATAGAGGTCCCAAGAGACCAGCATCAAGAACTTCTGACGTGTAGGTAACAATACTAGTTGGATTAAGCACACTAAAGAATTTAACTCGGCTTTAAAACCCTGGAGTCATAGAAAACAATAATAAAAAAGGGAACCGGGTATTAGGAAATTAAAGCTAATCAGTTAGTGCTGTATTAAATAAATTATGAAATACCTTTTGGAAATATGGCCTTCTCGCAGTGCCAAGGCTTTCCAAACATAATGGTTCCAATATTTATAGGTTCAACAAGAGGAACCAATTTCCAAGGAGAACTTGGCCAAGATGGTATCCTTTTATCCAAGTGTCTTACAGTTTCAACTTTTGAGTAATTGTTGGATGGAAATGCTGACTGCGACTGTGAAAGATCAACTCCAAACAACTTACTGGCATTAGACCCGCACATTCTCACATCATCTTTTACACTTGAAGAGTAATCATTAACCGGCAGAGGTTGTACATTATCAGTGTCCAGATCCATCAACTCTGATTCATGTGCTGCTTTACAAAGGTATTTTTCTTCAAACAATGAAGGGTAAGTTTCCTCCAAATCAACGATTATCTTGTTATCAGATTTGTGGGGCCCCCAACTACCATTCTCGTTAGAAATTATGTCAACGTTCAAATCAATGCAGCACTCCTGCCCCACCTTCTTGCCTTTATTTATTACCATAACTTCACTATTTACAATGTCATTCTGACTATCTGAACTAAGGTGGGAATTATTAAGGCTAAGTGATCCACGATGAGACTCTGACTGCACTACTTCTGAAGAAGCATGGCTAGATGAACTGCATGGGGAGTCTGTTCTTTTAGCTTATCTGTTATTTCTGGGGACCAAGATGGTTTTTCATTTAATTCGCTGTCAAACTCCACCTTAGCTACAGATTCATTGTCCTTTTCCATTTTACAGTATCTTGAGGCCCATTCTTTAATGGCATCTAATCCCCCTTCTAATGCTCTGACGAGTGTGTGCAGCTCATTCATACTGTAGCGAAAGAGAACACACCTGTCATCTACTTGACACGAGCAAAAGTTACTAGCATGCTTAAGGCATGAGAACCGATCAGGGGAACACTTGCACGAGGTTGAAGAGAGATATAAGTCGTAGAAGCAGGCATAACACTCTCTTTCACTTTTGCAATCAATCTCACTTTCCATCTTTTGCAACTTCATATTAGTTGGAAGGCAATTCATTCTTTCCTCCTCCATCTTCACTCTTGTCTGTGAATATTGACATGATAACATCAGTTTTATAGTACAACATGAATTAATTATCAAGCCATAAAGCTTACTCAGTGCCACATTCATATAGACTATGCAAATGCAAACAGAGGATATTGAGAGGAAGAGAAAGAAAGGTTTACCTTGATCACTTTTGTAAGATCTCCATCTATTCCACAGACACTTTTCCAATTTAGATTACTTGGAGTTTTCTTTTCTAGAACTAATATCTCCCAAAGGGCCTGGGCAGCTTCCCGAGCTGAACCAAATAACAATTTATCATGTGAAAGTGATGTCCTATGTCGTTGCGCACTATAAAGTTCTACAGCATTTTGCCCATGAACCAGCCAGTCAACTGGTGCCACATTCACAGCCTCAGCACAGTTGAAACCACAATTAAATCCTGCATGATATGCCCTTGGAAAGGTAAGAACAAACTCCCTGGAATTTTGGACCACTCGATACACAGGTACTCCTTCAGATTTGAGTACTGAAGGAGATAATTGAGTGACCTGTTGCAAGAAAAAAGTCATAACTCATAATTCTTAAAGAGCTTTCAAGAAAAGGAAGAGGAGAGGCAGAGAGAATGTAACATGATAATGGGACACATAATGGCGTCTAACGAGACAAGATCTGACAGAAAATTTACAAGCACACTAGTTGACCACATCAAAGTAGAAGGCTGAAACAAATAGCATGTTACTTAAAAGGTGCAGTAAAAGGTCAAAAGGAGTCAGCAGGTGTCCCCAACCATCCAATGAATTGGACTAGGTATGTACAAGAGTCCATTATTCTATTGTTGATAGAAAATGTCCCGAGCATATGAACTATTTGAAAGACAATGTAAAACAACACTTTTATAACTTGCAACTACGGTGAAATATTCATGTTTGTCAAGTTCATTCTAGCATGGTTAGAAAATAATATATCGATCAAATTACCAATTCATGAAGTAAATCTGGCTGTTCTGCAAACAAATCAGGCAAATGTTTTTTCATCGCAGCTTCTAAAGAAGATGCATGGCTTCCAGGAACTCCATACCATACTTTTGGATCTCCCCAGTGCATATAGTTTAAAGAGTAAAGATGGTGGTCTTCAACATGCTGCAAAAAATCACAACAAAAAGCCTGGAATGACTTTTGAGAAGAGAATAATAAAATGTAAATCTTTCATACACAGTCGGCATATAACTAGATAATCTACAGAACAAGTCAGGATTTTCCAAGACCCAAACATCATCTATGCTTTATCAATATCCATTTTATTACAAATGAAAAGAGAGAGATACAAAAGGTGATAAATATGCAAAAAGCCGTATGGCTTCCTTCCATCATGACCATACATACTTCTATAACCTTCAGATTTTTCTAATGTCAAAGATAAAAAAAAAAAAAGAGGCACTAATTTCTCAGTGACTTTGTTTTTTATTTCATGATTGGAGAGTAAGATACATTTGGTCCAAGTGCAAAGCACTCGGCTATTAGGAATAGTTTAAAAAAAAAAAAAAAGAATAAAATAAATAAATAAAAGCTATTTAAAGGAAAGATACATTAACCCAAAATTTCAGAAGCATAGGGATTAGAATTCTTGCAATAACCTAAAACATTTCTTATTTCTGCGCCTCCCTTAAAGGGGGTCCTTAGCTACTAAGCAGTTAAGACTAAGACTAAGAAGCACATACACTTTAGTTAAGCTGGTGTGTCCGCGTACAATATGTGTTGGACAATTGGACAGTCCGACACTTGTTAGACACGTATTGAACACTTGTTAACACAATAGATGTATTAGACGCTAGTTCTACAAAGTCAACATAGGTTCAACTTGTTAGACACATATCGAACACTTGACTTTATATAAATTTTAAGAGTGAAATACATAAAACTCATGTGTTATAAGCACATAAATGCATAAATGTATTGACTTTGGATTTCCTTCTTGGTATAAAAATGATATATTTTGTAAAACAAAATGTGTATTTTAATCGATGTCTCCTTGCCATGCCTGTGTTCAAGATTTTTAAAAAATGGCATATCACCATGTCCGTCTTTGTGTCAAATCCATGTCTCATACCCATATCCTTGTTTCTTAAAGCTACTAAATAAGGTAACAGCGGATACAAACACTAAGCTGTGATTTTCAGTTATTAACAAATTAATGGACATATTTTTTCTAATATTGACATATTCAAAGTTAATTGAAGAACAGATAGATTTTAGGAATAAGATGCCTATACGGAGAGGTGAAGGATGGCAATTTGTTTTGACAAGAAAATTCATTCAACAAAAATAATTACGAAAGGAATGCTTGAAGGTGAGAGGTCTCCACTATCCTTAACAAAAGGAGATAAACTTACCCAACAAAATGAGGAAAAGCACATTCCGACATAAAGCCATGGCACTAGAACTCCAGATATATCACTTTCCTCAAAGCACAGAACAGAACCTGGCAAGCGAGGGAAGTTATTAAGATTCCAACCTGACTTTACATATGGATCCAAATTTCCTTCGGTTACCAGGGATGAGGCCTTGGGAAAGCCACTGCAAAATGTTGCTGATTCTATATCAGCTCCATAGTAAACCTGCAATATGGCATAATAAAACAATGTATCACTAACGTGCAAATATTAAAGAAATACAAAAACTAGTAAAAGACAATATTTCCATACCTCAACCTCATCGGTAGATTTTTCAACTATCCGCCAGTATTCACCCTCTATATCCTCCACAGAAGGCTCCTGTCTCTTGCTAGATTCAATATCTAAATTTAAATCCTCTTGAGCCTTCTTAATTCCAAAATAACATTCCTTAAAATAGTCTGCATACGCCTGGAAATCTTTGAGTGTGAAGTCTGACCCAGAATTGAATCCAAATTTTTCATCAGACTCAGAAGTAATGTTTGCTTCTACACCAAGATTGGTGCTTCTAGCTGATGTCCCTGCTTTTGAGTGCTTTCTTCGCTTGCGTTTTCGGCCTCTACTTTTCTTTTTCATGGGCTCCCTATTTTGTAGCAAATCGACTTGCTGGATACGAGTAGAAAACATAGCATTTTCCCACATACATTTCTCCTTGAGAACACATGGTGGATTCCAAGAAGACGGAGGGACAATTCGGCATATACCATAAGATTCGGCTTGAGGACGAATCTTAGCTATGTACCCAAGTGTATCTTCAAATTCCTAATGAATATTAAAAGTAGAAAACGACAAGTTTGTAAAAGAGAAACACAAAAACAGCTATAAATCATGTCCCAGATACAAACATTAAAAAAACAATAAATAAATATAAAGAAGAAGAAAAAGCTGTGCAATAATTTTTCTAATAAAGGATAATACCTCAACAGTAGGATAAAATACAGGTGCTTCATCAATTAAAGGCCTGCATGCTTCATCCGGGTCCCATCTAGCTGAAATCTGCAACATGACAAAGGAAGTGCTAATAAAGGGTACTTAAACTTTTTTTTGGACAAGATACATACATCAATCACAATATATAAGTAAATTATATAAGAATGCAAAACATGACCCTGGAAGGAAAATATTATACAAAACTCTCAAGCCAAGGAACAGCACCAAGAAGCTCATAAACAACTCTAACAATAAATGTATCAGGGCTCTCAACAACAATTCAATTGCCACGGCATCTAAAAATGGTGCTCAAGTTATCTACCTTCTGATGCTGAGGACTTCCCAACCTCTCAACAGTCTGGTTACTTTTATGACTACTCTTGGAAGAATGATCCTAGAAAAAGAAAACTCCCGTGAGAAATGATAGTGTATTAATTTAAAAACATGTCTAGCGCATTAAAAAAGAACACGTGAACATCCAGAAACAAAATCAGCTCAAAAATGAAAAGCATGAAATGATAGAGCTATAGATAAAAACAACAAACAAATAAATAAAATTCCCCAATGAAAACCCAGTTGTTTTTGTATGCCCGTTTTGTATTATTTCATTTATTCTCAATAACCTGTTTCTATCAAAATGAGAAATATTAACATAATAATAATAATCCCCCAAAGTTAGCTCCAGACCCACTTCAAAAAAGCAATCCTGGTGATTAGGCAGGGTAACTGGTAAATATTATGTCATGAACAAATTAGAAAAAAGACTCAAATATTGAAATAAATACAAGTCACGACGTAAAAATAAAATAGGTGCATAATAGCCAATGTACTACAATCAGAAGAAAAGGAGTAAGAACTTAGAACTTCTTCTGAGAGAAAAAAAAACCAATAAATGGACCTTGGGATAGAAAACCAAAACCTACTAACCATCTAAATTAACAAGTTTCCTGACAACATCTTGCTGACAATCTAGTGTATAGAAGAAAACTTTTTTAAGTTTCACATTATCAAATACAGATCACTATTAACAATAAAGATCAGTCGAGATCATAACTTGACTTGGATTCCTAGTGGATGAATTGATAATTAAAAAATAATAATAAAAAAAGATGCAGTGCCTAGGGCTCGGGCTATCAAACCAACATTCTAACCACTCGTCACAAAAACATCACCAGCAATAAATTAACAATACACCTTTTATTCTTATCATTTAACATAATTTTCCTCTAACTAGAGACGATTCGCCACAAAAATTGAAGAATTATAATTAGCAAGCATCAATCCTATGATCACCAGGTAAACAAACAAAAGTCATAATAAAATTCGAGAAGAAAAGTAAAAGAAGAAAAATCTATAAACTTCATTCTAGAATAGAAGGAGAAGAAGATCTATTCAATCAAAAGGTCAGATGGTAATAGCGTATATTTACAATTTTTTTTACCTGAACAACAAGGATAAATATCCAACATACATTCAATTTCAAGAATGTAAAAATAAATCTCACCCCTTTTGCCACAGAATCTGCTTCCAATTTATTCTGGTCCATCGGCTGCAATGTCGTGAAAACCTAATTCATCAATCACACATGCAAAACCATGAAAATCTGAGAAACTATTAAGGAAAAGAAGGTCCTGCATGTGCCTAATTAAGCCATCAGCAGCAATCACATATCATATTCAGAACAAAAGGTAATAAATCTAATGCTTACCCTCAATTCAAGAGAGCTACAAAACCAAAAGCATTCCAGAAAAGAATTGTTTCTCGATTGTCTCAACCAAGAGCTTTAACGGATATTATAAATGGGTTGATTTACAGAACCACACCCTCTAGAAATATGACTGAATTCTAAGAAGAAGAGGAACAAAAAAAAAAGGGCCAAATGATAATCAATTGCATGTGTTCATTGAAACCCAGTTTCTAAAATTTCAAAAGATAAACGAAAAATAAAAAAATATTGAAATCAAATGGTTGATAATATTATAAAATAAAATAAAATAAAAAAATTGACCCAGTAAAAGGAAATTGTTTGGTTAGGAAGAAACGGACAATCAGAACGATTTCATTAGCAAACAACGAATGGAACCCCCATCATAAAAAAAAAACGAAAAGAAAGGAAAGGATAGGTTAAACGCAATCCATTGTTTGTTCAGAAAGCTTCAATTGAAAAAAGAAAAAAGAAACAGAAAGAAACAGAAACAGAATAAATAAACAAAAAGTAAGAAAAGGGTACCTCAATAAGGGTATAAACTCAAAGGGGGTGAAGTTGAATTGAACCCCAAACCGAAACCGAAACCGCAATCCTTCTTCTCTCTCCTTTTAATGTAAATTACGGAAAAATCGCAGTATACAGAACAAATAATGAGGAAATAAATGATGAAAGGAGGGGAAAGAAGTAAATAAGGAAGGAAGAAGAATAAATGGGATGTAAATTCCTTTGGGAATTCAGGAATGGATCTTTTGTTTGATATGAAAAAGGAAAAAGAAGGATCAGAGAAGTAGAAAGAGAGAAAAACCCGCTAAAAGCACGCGGTTTAACCGAAACCAGCCATGAACTGAAACTCGGAGTCGATTGAGAGGCTAATTTTGATGCGGCTCGTGATTCAATTCAATTCAATTCAATTCAATTCAATTCAATTCAATTCAATCCAATCAAAAACAAAAGTGCTTTTAAGAATGGCTTACCGATTCAATGGCGAGTTACTTTTTTTCCCTTTTTAATCGTACAATGTACTCAGAAACCTTGGATTGCAATTCAAGCAATTTGATCAAAACACATAAAGAGAGATAAAGAAGAAGGAGAAAGCATCTGCTCAAATGGAATTAGCTTCAGCTTGAGTTCACGAATTCAAGCTTTGAATCCTATATTTTGATTCTTATTCCTACTTTCTCTCCTTTTTATTCAAATCTATTCTGTTTATCTAATTTCTTTTCCGAATTGGAAAGTGTTACTTTAAGCACTAATTTAATTACGTGTGTTGGGTAAAATTATGAATAAGATGACTTTTTGTTTTTTAAAGATTAAATTTTAAATTTTGTATAAAAAATATCCCAGAACTTTTAAAAATACTTTAAATTTCCAAAAAGAATTAAAAAATACATTTGGATGAAACCGTTAAGTTTTTTTACGTAAAAAATACGGTAAACTTTTAAAATATTGAACAAAAACGGTTTATATCGTCTTACTTTTCTATTTGCCTTTTTTTTTTCTCCTCTCTCTTTTTCAATACTCTCCTACTCCTCCTTTGTTAAATGTTTGACATTTGTATATCTAAAAATTAATTAATTAATTAAATTGTATACTTTAGTTAAGGTATATGAACTATAATAAGAAGAATGAGAATAATAGAAACACAAAAGATTTTAAGATTTAAATATTTTAATTTAACAAAGTTGTATGTTAGTAGTTGAGTGCGTGTTAATAGCCAAATACATTTTTTATTTGACTATTTATAGTTTTTGTATGTTTTAAAGGGAGATTTGGATTTTGAAATTTTGTGAGATTTTTTGTTTTAATTTAAATTTTTGGTTTTTATTTTGGTTGCTGAAAAATTTGGTATAAGAATTAGAGAAAAGTGAGGGTATCTATATACAAATATGAGGATATCTATATTTGTTTTAAAATTGATTTTTTTCGAACTCAAGAAAATTTCAAACAAATTGATCACTAGATTAATGGTAAGAGCATTTTTAAACTTTTTTTTTTTTTTTAAGTTTAGAGTTATTTTTCTAACGAAGTATTGACGGTTTGTGTTCATATACTCACGGGGAAGATATTATTTATTTATTTATTCAGTTTAAGGGTATTTTTTAAACTTTTGAAAGTTCAGAGGTATTTTTTAAATAAAACTTTACGGTTTCCATCCAAAACTAATGACAAAGGGTATTTTTGAACTTTTTTTTTTAAAGTTTAAGGGTATTTTTGAAACTTTTAGAAGTTTGGAGTATTTTTGACACTGTTCGCACGAGGTTTCTGGAGAAACGTGTTTCATGGAGTTGAACTTGTGTTTATGTAGATTTGATTCGGATGTGGTTCGATCTCTAGTACTTGTTCCTCTAATTCTCTCTCAACTGTACGTGTGCGCTTGATGTAGGGAAGCGGAACGCGTGGATGTTCTTGAAGTTGAACTTAGTCTTCAAGCGTAAGTCAACTTCAGGAGTTAGGAAGTTTTCTGATTGTAGGGAGAATTCTCCCTAGGCTCTCTGAGTGTAAATTTTCTAACCCTTAGTTGCACGCGTGCGTTTGATGTATGGAAGCGGAGCACGTGGATGAAGTTTGAGTCTTAGAGGAATGTATGTGTTCCAAGCAACTTCAGTCTTCAAGTGTGGTTCAGCTTCAGGAGTTAGGGAATCTTTTGATTGTAGGGAGAATTCTCTCTATGCTCTCTGAGTGTAAATTTTCTGAACCGCCTCAGTTGCACGTGTGCGCTTGATATATGGAAGCGGAGCGCGTGGACGCACGTGAAATTTAATTTAGGATAAGTTTGAAATTTGATTTGAATTTGAGATAAAATTTGGAATATGGCCAAATTTTATTTTGGGATAAATTTGAGATATTATCCGCAATTTAAATTTGATAAAAGCCTAAGCTTGAATCATTTGAATTTAATATAAAATTTGGAATATGACCAAATTTTAATTTGAGATCAATTTAAGATCCAATCTATAAGATCCGGAGATTTGAATTTGGCATAAAATTTGGAATATGGCCAAATTTTAATTCGAGAAATTAAAAAAAAAATATATGTATATATATATATATATATATATATACCTAATTTATTAAGGAATTAGGATTTAGGATTATATATATATATATTATTATTAAGTGATCTAATGAGGTAAAGAGGGAGAAAAATCCATCAAAATAACGGAGCAGACAAATAGAACTTCGGATTTCCAGCGACAACTCGTGGAAAATTGTCGTTTGCAGAGTTTCAACCGTCGGATCACATTAAAATTTTATCAGCCTGTTCGAGACACATAGGGCCACATTCTGAACAGTTACATCTTTGTTTTGAGCTCTACTTTGTCCATAATCGCTGTTGTACAGAACATACAAAACTGGGAAACAATTTTTTGTTTTTTTTTTCAGGTTTTTCTTCTTCTGGAAATAGAATTTTTACCCCTAAATAAAAGGTAAACTCTAAGGTAACTATTTTTTCCTTAGAATATATTTTTTGTTTGTTTGTTTCGATGGAGGTATGTTGAGCATGTTGGGGCAAAAGTTGGCTCTACGCAACACGCCCGCGCTCTGCAATGGCGAATAGAAGTTGACCCATCGCGACGAGCCTGCGCTCTGCAACGGCGAATAGAAGTTGACCCATCGCCGACGAGCCTGCGCTCTGCAACGGCGAATAGAAGTTGACCCATCGCCAATGCGCCAGTGCTCTGCAACGGCGAATAGAAGTTGGCCCATCACCAACGCGCCCGCGCTCTGCAACGACGAATAAAAGTTGGCTCATCGCCAACACACCCGCTTTCCTTACCAACTATGGTGCGACATACTAGTCCCCTTTGTTGTTACTGCATCGGCTCCTGAGCGATGTCAACATGCTCTCTCTCTCTTTTTATTTACTATAGATCTCTCATTGTTTTTTTTCTTTTTTTTTTTAGGATCATGAACCGGAGCTGCACTAATATTTTTAGAGGTGGAACGGAGCTACACCAATATTTTGGAAAAGAAGAGAAGCTGCACAAGTATTTAGAGATGGAGCGAAGCTGCACCAGTATTTGGAGATGGAGCGGAGCTGATCTTTCAGATGAGACAGAGCTAGGCAGATCAAACTTAATCTCACAAACAAGGCAGAGTCAAGTAGACCGGACCTGATCTCGCAAATCAGGTGAGCCAGGCAGACATCTTCAACCTTTAGCGATGCACTCCTTTGATTTGTTGCGTTGCCCCAGTAAGGCATCTTCAACCTTGATTTTTTTTTTTTGTGGTGGTGGACTGAACTTAAAGTTTCCTTCAAGCTGCCTACGTACCCTTTATAATGTATAGGGATCAAGTCACAACGTAGTTCAAAAAAAAAATTTCTTTTTTTTTACTGGACTGAACTTAAAGTTTCCTTCAAGCTGCCTACGTACCCTTTATATTGATAGGGATCAAGTCATAACGTAATTCAAAATTTTTTTTTTTTATTGTCATTCACCTTTTAAGCTCATGCGGGCCAGGAGCATCGTGCAGTTTAGGCTCTTGCAATAAGGAGCATTTTACATACTTATCATGCATAAAATTTCTTAAAGAATTTGCCATTGATTGGGCCAATCCTTAATCCATCCTGATCGACGATCTTGTATGCTCCATTTGTGTAGACTTCTTTGACGATATAGGGTCTATCCCACTTAGGAGTGAACTTATTTCCTGTATGTCTTGTCGTTATGATTGGTCTTCTTACCGCAAGCATTAGATCACCAATCTGAAAGTCATCCTTTGGGCATGCATTATTCAAGTCATGAAAGTCTACGCATACACGAAGCTGTTCGTTCTTCTTTCTAACGAGAACAATGTTGGCTATCCACGTTCGATATTTGACTTCGCGAATGAATCCTGCTTCAATCAACTTATTGACTTCTGCTTCAATTTGGGGGATAAGCTCTGGCTAAAAGCATGGTTGAGCTTGCTTGACGGGTCGATATACTTGCTTGATTGCGAGATGATGGACTGCTACTTTTGGATCAAGTCCTGACATCTCTTTGTATGACCAAGCAAAGATGTCCCTGTATTCGGCGAGCAGGCTCATATATTCGCTCTCCTCTTCACTTCAGAGAGACGCGCTAATGAAAGTTGGGCGCGGTTCCTCTACTGTGCCGAGATTCACTTCTTTGAGTTCATCTACCGTGGATTGACCACCATCCTCAAGCGTGAAATTGGCGTCCTCCACATCTTCTTCGGACATTTCGTTCTTCGACTCTTTGATGACGATGATATGATGACATGAAGTTTCGCCTTCTTTCTGTTCTAAGTTTTCACTGTCAGGCGTAGTAAAAACAACATCACGTCTTTTCACCTTTAAAGAGCCTTCACTTGTATTAAGGGTGACGAAAATTTTTTCTTTTCATTCGGGAAGGGACAACACTACGAATTTCTCCTCCCTTTTTTGTCTCGCAAGGAGACTTTTGATTTGAATGATTATCGGCATCCTCATGCTTAATGCGACGCCAAATTGATGTGCGGGATTTTTCTCCACTCTTCTTTGTAGGTATGTTAGGAGCATCATCTTGAATCTTTTTTTTTCTTTTGGCTTGAAAGACGACTTTTTGTTAGAGTGATTCTCGACACCTTCATGCTTAAGGCGGTTGAAAATTGACACGCGAGGTGCTTCCTCATTTTTCTTCGTAAGCACACTTAATCTTTCAAAGGTCGAGGGTCGAGTCATCATTGGAGCATGACGAATGTCTTCTTCCTCTCCAGAAGACATGACAAGCCTTCGAAAGGCAGAGCGCCCACCAAGGCTGGGCGTTGGGCGCTGACTTTCTTCTTCTGTTTCCGTCATGCTTAGCCTCTCAAAGACTAAAGCACGTGCGATAGGCAGTCGAATGCAATCGAAAACAAAAGTTCTTTGATTGTTGTTTTCTCCTTCTTTAGAGTTATCAACTTCCTTTACTGTTATATGATTGCTGTCAGCCACTTTTGTCTTTCCCTTTCTAGTTATGCGAACTAGTTGGGGAGACTTATATCCAAGTCCTTTCCTTAAGGCAGGTATGACATATCCTTCCTGCAAAAGCTTCTTCTGGGACGAAGAAAGTTCAGGCTGCTCATAAATTTTCAGGCTCTTGAACTCAGTGTGAGTTGTAAAGTCATAGCCTGCTTTTGCCAGCAGCTTATAAGCCTTTGGGTCGAACCCATCTTTTGTTCGTCTTTTAGGCAAATTCGCCTTCGTCAGGTCCATTTTTGGTTTGTGAATTTCTTGTTTTGTTATTTTTGTAAGAGGTGTAACAAAACTTTCTTTTAAGATCTCCACATCATCGACCTTCAAGCCCCTCGAGCATTCTGCGAATGGTGACTTGCCTTTCTTGCGTCTCGACAAAGGAACATAATGCAAGATTGGAGGACTTGGAGCTTTCTCATCTTCCAAAGTTTCAGTCTTCGCACAGCTAGTAGATGCCTTACTCTTTTGAGAGTCAGAAGTACTGGCCCCTTCACTTGGTTCTTTTGCTGTATCTATTTATGGCTTGGACTGGGACTTATCCTTCTCTTTTATTAGAGGAATCTCCACGGGCATAACTTCACCGACATTATCGATCTTTAAGTAGAACTTTGCGTCTGCGAAGTGGGACTCAGCTTCTGAGAATGAGTTAGAATCTGTTTCAACCTTCTTAATGCCATCTTGATAAAACTTGAAGCATTGATGGAGTGTAGAAGTTATCACTCCATTTCCATGAATCAAAAGGACGCCCCAGCAACAGCTTGTAAGTGGTCCTCAAATCTATGACGTGGAATAATGTGTTGACCTTTAAGTCACCAATAATGAGTTCTAGGCGAATCATGCCGATTGCTCATTGACCGCCTTGATTGAAGCCTTGGATCACCAACTTGCTATTCATCAGTTCTTCCATTGAGATACCTAATTGCTTCATAGTCGACTTAGGCATAATGTTGACAGTTGACCCATCGTCAATGAGAATTTCGACCGACCCTTTATTTTCGCATGTATCCTGAGAGAAACAAGGGCCTGTTATGATACTTTGATTCCAGCAATAGGTGTTCATCTGAAAAGCCTATAGATGTGCAACAAGAAGCGCATGTACGCACCCTGGAGGTTGGGACGCTTGAACATGCTGAACTTGATGCACCTGTGTTTAGCAATGCATCAATAAGAGCAGTCCTAACTGTTTGCGGGAGAGACAACAAGTCACCTATGTTGAAGGACGATAGATTTTTTGATTCTACTGTTGTCTTCAACGAGCTTGAAGGAATATCTGCGCCTTCTGCTGTGCTGACGACATGGCACGCAACAACTTCTAGCATTTCCTCTGGATGATCATCAGGGAAGTTTCTTGGAAGAAATTCTTCCAGAGTCACAAGTCGCCGAGGTTGAGGAAAATCCTCATCCTCCTCCTAGACAAGCTTAGACTTCCACACCTTTTTCTTTGCTTTCTTTTTCTGAGTCTTGCTTCCTCTTCTATAATCTCGACGAAAGCACAACTCTTTTTTGGTGGAGCTCGCCTTTCTTTTCTTTCGATAAGTCACAAGGATCCACCCTTCGTCGTCATCTTCAACAAAGTCATCTTTGCCTTGAAGGTCTATCATTATGACCTCTTGCTGGAACCGAACAACTATAGGCTCAAACGTCCCAAATTGGATCAAACTTTCTCCTTGATCATAAAACAGTGTTGATGGTGGAACGCTTGAAGGCATTGCTACTGCAGCATGATTTGCATGAGCCACCTCATCCAGATCTAGCTCAATCTTCTTTTCACAAGCCAATCTCATAATCAGCTCTTTCAGCACAAAGCACTTTTCGATTAGGTGGCTAACGACCTGATGATATTTGTAGTAGTTGGGGTCGTTGACTTTTCCTGATTGCTCCGGCTGCTCTAGCATATATGCAACATCAGAGTCAGGGAATGGATAAACCTTTTCCTGCCTCTCCTTCAAAGTTAGGCGACATCGCTCGCCTCCATCATCTTTCTTTTGAGCTCTTGAATCTCTTCCTTTAGAGGAAAATTTCAATGGAGTCGTATTGACGACCATATATTCTTTCGTGGCACTCTTCATATTTTTCTTGGTGCCCTTTGTATCCTTCTTATCCTTCTTTTCTCCTGGGACTAGGAAGTCCTTTGTTCCTCTGTTGGCGATGCTCAACTTCATATCGTGGGCGCGAGTCACCAATTCTTCAAATGTACGAGGCTTTATTCCCTATAGAATGTAGAGAAGTTCCTAATGCATGCCTTGGGTGCACATCTCCACTGAAGATAGTTCAGTGAGTCTATCTTTGCAATCAAGGCTTAGAGCTCTCCATTGATTGATGTAGTCGATGACTGGCTCTCCCTTCCGCTGCTTGGCGTTTGTTAGCTCCATCATGTTAACAGTTCGCCTAGTGCTGTAAAAGCGGTTCAGGAATTCTCTTTCCAACTGCTCCCAGCTGTCAATCCCTTCTGGCTTTAGATCAGTATACCAATCGAAAGCATTTCCTTTCAAGGTACGGACGAACTGTCCAACCAGTTGATCTCCTCTAGTCCCTGCATTTTCACAGGTTTCAACAAAATGAGCAACGTGTTGTTTAGGGTTGCCCTTTCCGTCGAACTGCTGGAATTTTGGTAGTTGATATCCGACAGGCATTATGAGGTTGTCAATTCTTTTAGTGTACGGCTTGATGTACATAAAAGAAGTTTGTGGCGATTTCCCACATTGGGCTCTGATGGTATTTGTGATCATGTCCTGCAGCTGGTGGACGGACAGAGAGGCGACAGAGGTAGAGTGCTGCAGCTGACTTTCCTGCAGCGGAGTTTTTCCTTTGTCATTTGCCTTAACAGCGGGAGTATGGCTCGACTCAGCAGTTTCTCGAGCCTGCATTTGCTCTCTCAAGGCGGCGATCTCATTATCTCGCTCTTCAAGAGCTTTTGCTAGAAAAATTATCTTCCTCTCCAATTCCGCCATGGCTGCTCGGTCGTTACATCAGCCATCATGATGGACATCACATCAGGGTGTGATTCCTTCTTAGATCGGTCAGAGGGAGGAGCAGAGTTGTCAAACAAAGGATTTTCCTTTATGACAATCCCACCTTTAGAAGATTCTGTCAATTGCCTCCAGATATTCTCTGCGACGGCAGAACCTTGTTCCTTCTCCTGCATGATCCCCTTTGAGCAACTGCAAGTGATGAGTCCTGTGTATGCATCGCTTGTAGCAGGAGTGTTGGACCCAGTAGGAGCGTTGGATGCGGCTTTCTTAGAGGTCATTGCTTGATTTGAGTGTTGAGAGAGAGATGAGAGGTAGAGAGCTCCCACTGGGCGTGCCAATTTGTTTGCATGAGGTTTCCGGAGAAATGTGTTTCGTGGAGTTGAACTTGTGTTTATGTAGATTTGATGCGGATGTGGTTCGATCTCTAGTACTTGATCCTCTGATTCTCTCTCAACTGTACGCTTGCGCTTGATGTAGGGAAGCGAAACGCGTGGATGTTCTTAAAGTTGAAATTAGTCTGCAAGCGTGAGTCAGCTTGAGGAGTTAGGGAGTTTTCTGATTCTAGGGAGAATTCTCCCTAGGCTCTTTGAGTGTAAATTTTCTGACCCTTAGTTGCACGCGTGCGTTTGATGTATGGAAGCGGAGCACGTGGACGCACGTGAAGTTGTAGTCTTGGAGGAGTGTATGTTCCAAGCAACTTCAGTCTTCAAGTGTGGTTCAGCTTCAGGAGTTAGGGAGTCTTTTGATTGTAGGGAGAATTCTCTCTAGACTTTCTAAGTGTAAATTTTCTGAACCGCCTCAGTTGCACGCGTGCGCTTAATATATGGAAGCGGAGCGCGTGGACGCACATGAAGTTGGAGTCTTGGAGGAATGTATGTGTTCCAAGCAACTTCAGTCTTCAAGTATGGTTCAGCTTCAGGAGTTAGAGAGTCTTCTGATTGTAGGGAGAATTCTCTCTAGGCTCTCTGAATGTAAATTTTCTGAACCCCTCAGTTGCATGCGTGCACTTGACATATGGAAGCGGAGCGTGTAGACGCACGTGAAGTTGAAGTCTTGGAGAAATGTATGTGTTCCAAGCAACTTCAGTTTTCAAGTATGGTTCAGCTTCAGGAGTTAGGGAGTCTTTTGATTGTAGGGAGAATTTTCTCTAGGCTCTCTGAATGTAAATTTTCTGAACGCCTCAATTGCACGCGTGCACTTGATGTATGGAAGAGGAGCGCGTGGACGCACATGAAGTTGGAGTCTTGGAGGAATGTATGTGTTCTAAGCAACTTCAGTCTTCAAGTATGGTTCAACTTTAGGAGTTAGGGAGTCTTCTAATTGTAGGAAGAATTCTCTCTAGGCTCTCTGAATCTAAAATTTCTGAACCTTGAAGAGAACTTCTCTATTTATAGAGTTCTCAGGTGGGCTTTATGGGCTTGGGCTTGATTGGTTCATGGACCTGGCCCATTGGGCTCAACTAATTCGATTTGGGTTTTTGGGCCCTTTGGGCCAAATTAAGTGTATTCTTGGACTTAATTAAATTTTAGCCCAAACATTAATAATTAATTAAACAAAAAATAATTATTTTGATCCAACAGTGACGATGAAAACACGTGGCACCATCGAAATTTGCCAATTTTGTGTCTTCAATTTCAATTTAGGACACATGTAACTTTTGATTAGTTACAAATTTAATTGTTTCTAATTTCGTCATTAATTTGAGAAATGACGTGGCAATTTGTGATTGGTCCAAAATTTCTCCTTCAACAGATACAAAATGCAAAGTTCACGATATTTTTTTATAATTTAGCCTTTTCCAAATAAGTCATAAAAAAAACCTTTACAAAAATTTGGTTAAATTATACAAAATACCTATAAACTTTGTACTTTATGTCAAAAATACCCTTGAACTTTCAGAAGTTTCAAAAATACCCTTGAACGTTCAAAAAGTTTCAAAAATACCCCTACTGTCAGTGTATGAATACAAACCGTTAATACTCGTTTCAAATATCTTTGAACTTTTAAAATTTGCAAAAAAAAAAAAAAGTTAAAAAATGCTCATATTGTTAGTACAGTGATCCATTTGTTGGAAGTTTTCTTGAGTTCGAAAAGAACCAAATTTAAAATAAATTATATGGATATTCTTTTTTTCATATAGATACTCTCATGTTTTCTCTCATTGTCCAAGTTTATAATAATTTTGTCACAACAAAATATAAACCATAACTTAAAGTTACAATATAAAATCCCACAAAACTTTAAAAGAAAAAAAGCTCCCCAAAAACTTATCAAAACTATAAATACCTAAATAAAAAAAGAACATATTTGGTTATTAACATACACTCAACTATTAACGTATAATTTTGCTAAAACATACCAGTTCTAAAGTCCCCTTGGTGCTTTCATTATTTTCTTTCTTTTCGTTATAACCTATATACCTTAACTGAAGGAGACACTTTTTTTTTTTTAATGAGATAAACAAAAGGCCAAACACTTAAAAAGGAGAGTAAGAGTAAGAGGGGAGGAAAAAAATAGAGAAAATTGAGAACTGATCAGTCATAGATTGAAGTAGGGGAGAGAGAAAATGAAAGAGGTGATGAGGTGTAGATAAATGGTAAGAACTTTGTTTTGTTTTGTTTTTTTTTTTTTTTTAAGTAAGGGTACTAATGCAACTTTAGAAAATTTATAGGTATTTATGCAACAAGGTATTAATGGTTTTTGTCCATATATTATCCGTAGGGTATTTTTTAAAACTTTTCTTTAAGTTTAAAGGTATTTTTGAAACTTTTGAAAGTTAAAGGATATTTTTTAAATAAAATACTAACGGTAAAAATATTTTTGAAATATTTTTGAAAGTTTAATGGTATTTTTGGAACTTTTGAAAGTTCAAGAGTACTTTTGACACAAAGTACAAATGTCAAGGAAATTTTGTATAATTTAGCCTAAAAATTTTGAAAATTAATTGAGAGAGGTAAAAAATAATAGTTATTTTATATTAAATATTAACAGTTAAGTTTAAAGTATTTTATAAAATAATGTATAAATGAAACCGGTATAAAAAAATAATTCTGGATTAAATTTTTGTTTTTATGTAAAAAATTAAGTATTCTTATAAATTAAGTATTCTATATTTGTAAATAGTTTAACTAATTTTTCTATATTGAAAACAACCCTAATATTATTCTAATACTTTTAGAAAAGAAAAAAAATCTTTAGATATACTTTTAATAATTAGATTATAATTCTACAGATGCAAATACTTATAATAAAATAAAATAGATAAGCAAACCTAATCTTTTGAATGCACTCTCCAAATTAAAATTGTTAATAATTAATTTTTTTTAAAAAGAAACTCTCACATCAATAATGTAAATTATTGTGTTAATAAATCAAAATAACAAAAAGAATTTGAGAAATAAACAATTTTTTTAGCAAAAAAATCTCTCTCGGGAAAAGAAGAAGAAAAAGCCAAAGATTGAAGAATTTAAGAAAAATAATATAAATTTGAATATAACATATAATACACTAATAAAAGTTGAAGCCAAAGGTTTAAGTATAGTTTATTTATAAAAAATGAGAAAACGTTTCAACATTTGTCCAAAATTTCTATTAAAAAATTTAAGAAAATGATTATAAACAGAAAAAATATCAAATTATTTATAAATATAAAAAAATTTCACTCAATGAAATTTTTCTATATTTATAAATAGTTTGACTCATTTTTCTATATTTAAAAACAACCCTTAAATTTATGTGATCTAATAATATTTATGTTCATTTTGTAAAACATTTTCTAGATACAATAGACTACTAAAATTAAAAAGTAAAACAAGACTCTAAAACAAATAATAAAAATAATAATAAATACAAAAAAATGCAAATGCATAATTTTATTTTTATTTTTGACAAGTGAGGGTAGGTAGGATTTTAACTTCGGAAATGAATACGTGTCAATTTTTCTTTTTACTTTTAATTATGTTCTCTTCTTAATATTAGTAATATCTTATCTATTCTTTTTGTCTTCACTCTAATATTTTTATAAATATTCATGCCCTCACTTAATAGAATGTTAGTGCTACCAGCCATTTTGAATGTTAATTTCATCCCAACTTTTTCTTTCCTTTCATAAGTGTTGATTTAACAGTGATTTGATATATTAATGTTATGATTTTTTTTTCAAAACTGTATAAAAAAAACATTCAGTCTTCATGGTAGTCACATCATTGATAGACAGTGACATTTTGCTATATTTGAAAATATTTTCAGTAATTTTGCCTTTTAGAATAATTACCTTAAATAAATTGGGAGTAAACAAATATAAATTTAAAAAAAAACATAAAACTAAAAGTGAAATTGTTATTATAGGAAAAAAAAAAAAAAAAAAATTATGACAGTCTATTTGGTCTTCGAAATTTTAAATGTTGTAGTTGGATTTATAATCTTGGAAGTGATTCAACGAACTAGACTCGATGTCACACAACACGTCCTGACACAATTAAACAGAACAACACATAGTAAAGCAAAGATAGACACATGAGAATTGGTAACTCAATTCGGTGAGTACCACCCAAGTCTGTGGGGTAGAGTGTCCAGGAAATATAATCTACTAATGTGTAAAAGTGAGCGATTACAATGTTGTACTTATAAGTAAATAGCGAAAATTTACAGTGACATTCATTGAGCCCAACTTAGCTGAGGCTCCTTCTAGATGTGAGATTTCCTCTATCTTGAACTTAGGCTCCCCTAAGTATGTGAATATTAATGGAGCAATACTTAGGCTCCCCCTAAGTGTGTGAGACTCCCTCTCACTTGATGTTGTCTTTTCTTCTTCTAGTGAACTCTCTTCACTTGAGAACTTAGACTCCCCTAAGTCTTGAGAACTCCTTCTCAAATGAAATTGTCTTAGGCTTCCCATAAGATCGAATAATTTCGTACTTCTGAAACATTCTCACAAGAACATAATGAAGAAGAAACCGTAAAAAACAAAACTCAATTGTTCTTCTTTGATGAACATAGTGAATACAAACTCTAATAAACTCAATTCACGAATCTCAATATGAAAAGTGGCAACCCTAACAAACCAACTTCTTAGGCTTATAAAGTACAGTAGAAAGATGGAAAATATCCCGACAAAAAATCGGCGCAACACCAAAAAGGAAAGCATCCCAGAAAGAATAATATGCAGAATAATTTAAATAAAGAACGAAATATTCTGCAGAGACAACAACTGAAATGAAAACTTCTAAGACAAGATCCCATAGAAACATATTGTGAGACAACTACAAAACTTCCTAAGAAGCAATGGTCGGGAGTCTTAAACAAATATATATAGCCAAAAACACAAAATCTAACAAGGTTCTTGAGTTTTAGATATTTGGTATATTTAGCTTTTAAAATTTCAAAAACTTTTAAGGTTAAAATATCATTTTTGGTCTTTGTATTTGGATAGTTATTTGATTTAGATTCTTGTATTTTCAAATGTCCAATTTTGGTCTATGTAATTTTAAAAGAGTTTAAAATGGTCACTGCCATTAAATTGAAATAAAAAATCATTGAAGTTGGCAAACAATAATACTAATAATAATAAAAAAGTGAAATAGAATAAAACATTTCAAAATTTGGGTTAGAGAATTTAGAGTTCTCCTTCTTTCCTCTATTCTATAGGGAGAAAAGTAAGGCTTGGACGGGTAGGCAACTGCTCGTTGCGTCTGCGTCTGGGATCTTTGTGATTTTAATTTGTGTTGGTGGTTTCTGCCATGTACATGGTTGATCGTCGTCAATGGGGGAGGATTTTCTTGGCAAGTATTTGGAGAAATTGAAACTATTAGAGAAAGAAGAGGTTGTTGCCGATATTGAGGATGATGATATCAACATGGTGAGTAGAAGACTAAAAACAACGTTGGCTTGTAATATTCAAACCCATAAGATTATTCATGTTGAGCAGGCTTTTTTTTTTTTTTTTTTTTTTTTTTTGTACAATTGGGGGTAGGGGAATTCGAACCACGGACTTTGTGGACACTAACACAATCGTATGCCAATTGAGTTATGCTCGATTTGGTGACATTTAAGCAGCTGATGCCAAAGTTCTAGAACGTGAGGGAGCATGTGAAAGTTGAAATTCTAAGCAGCTGATGCCAAATTCTCCTCGGTGCTGCAGTTTAATGGCCAAGTCAATAGGGGAGATGGTAGGGAGAAGCATTGAGGTAGAGATGGTCAGGTCGGGGTGAAGTTAAAGTTAAAAAAACAAGGATGTTGGCGTCACAGGCGATGAAGCCACCGATGGGGAGAAATTTAGCGTTGATCGGGTTGATTCACGAGGGAGGGAGTTTTAAGAGGACAAAGTGTTAGGAGAAGTAATGATGGGATAGCAAAAATATTGGAGATCATGTGACTCACTTGGCTGAAATTTTGAGACGTAACATGGAGGGTGGAAAGCTACTTGATGATCTTTTTACCGTTAGATTAGAGAGTAGTCAAAAGAAAGGAAAATTAGAGTATGGGAAGGAGATTTTGGGACATGTGTGATGGAAAAAGAAATGGGCTTATGATGTTTAGGGAGAATTTTTTTCGAAATGGGAGAAAAAGATGGGGCCATGAGTTGTTCAAAAGGTATTGAACCTAGGTCTATGGAAAAAAGGAAATGGAAGGTAAACATTAGTACAGAGAAAAAAGATACTGATCAATTAAAAGCAAAATGAGTTAGTAAAGACTTGGAAGAGAAGGGCACGAAAAAAGGGATTAAGTTACCAAGACAGGTTGGGTGTCTGATAGCACTTAAAATGTGTGATAACTTGCAGAAATATAAGTTATTGTACCTTTTTATTTATAATAATTGAAAAAATTTAGTAGAAAATGCATTAACTAAAAATGAAAATTATGTAAATAGATAAGCTTTGTGATCAAGTGTTTACAAAACTTTATATCCTGAAAATTATAAAATGTAATATCTTTGAATGCTGGATTTTAATGAAAAGAAGTTGAATTTAACAAAAGAATTAAAGTTGCAGTCGTTGGACACATAGGAAGATTAGCGCAACCTAATCTTGCACGCAGAGAACCATGCATTGAAAAGAGACATGAAGAGAAGAAGATGACAAACACGTGAGTGGTGGCTGTCTAATCAAAGTGCAAATTGGTAGTTGATTTGAAACAGTCGTGGCAACCAATGGATTTATGATGCAAGGAAGTCGGCACAACAAGGCATAGAATTAAATGCAAGATGTCAAATCATCATTAGAAAGAAACTAAGAACATTATTTTTGACGCGTATAAATAACCCAATGATTTTCATTTTGAAGAGTTAGATCTTTTGTTAAGAAATTAGCTAAAGCTCTGCTCAATTCTTTCTACAATCTGCCCTTATCTTCAACCTCTCGAGCTTCTCTAGAGGAATTCTGAGTGAAAGCTCAATCTTCCCCTTTGTGAAGAAAGAGAGCACCATTTTCTTCCAATGCAACCACAGAGAAGCAGCAGCCATCGAAGTCGAAGGGAGCAAGACATTGCAACCTGCAACTTGACACTACCATCTTCACACTTTATTTTTCTTTTTATCTTGAATTTGTATTGAGATTTTGAGATTGAATTTTTTTTATTCTTAATATAAATATGATTTCCATCCTTTCTAATCTATCCATGCTTTCACTTCTCTCCATCATGAGCAACTAATTTCTCAATGGGTTGAGTAGAATAAACTAACATTCTCACAAGTTTTGCATGAGTTGAAGTTCATCTTGTTTAATGTATACTTAATATATTTGCTTGAATCTTTCTAATCAATTAGTTTAAGTAGAAAAAACAAACTACTCGAGAGAGCAAGTGGTTGTATAACTTATTAAATAAGGGAAGAAGTAGCTTTAGAGATAAAGTTAAATCTTTTGTCCAAAATTTAAGTTAGCATAAGTCTTAGAGATGAGATAAATGTGGCTTGCAATACTGGGAGGTGAGTTTTCATTTTATAAGTTAAAAGACATGAATACTTATGCATTACTTAGGAGCATGTTAGTGAATCTTCTCAACCCTACTCTATAAACGGATTTTTCCATCCTCAACACTCCTCGCTTCATTTGTGTTTGCATTGTTGTCATCAACGCATCATATTTCCACTACCATTCCCACCGTTCACCTCATCCATTCTCATTTTTAGTTTGTAATTAAGTCATTACTTTCGTTGTACAAATATTCACTCAACGCATTATTAGAAAACATCTTGTGCAAAAATTATTCATTAAATTTCAAGCATAAACTATTAGTCTTAAGTCCCTGTGCTTCGACCCTGGTGCTTCCCAGGACACTTCATTTGAACTTACACTTGTGATCTATAATGCACTCAACAATTCACAACATTGTGTTATCTCGCTCAACTTAATTTCGGTTTATTCCTTGGTTTTATATGTTTATTTTGTGATTTTACAGGTCTTAGGCATCAAAGAGGTAGAAACATGCATTAGGGTGTAAATAAAGCTAAAATGGACTAAAACAGAGCCCTAAAGCATTAATCAGGAAAAAAAGAGAAAAATTACGAAAATTTCCGAAAGCAGGCACCATCAAAGGCAGAATAGTGCTCAAGGCGAGAGCATCGCGTTACTCTTCACAGAAGCAAAAATGAAGACAGCGTTGCGGCGCCATCGTGAATTTTAGAAAGCACGCAGCATCTGCATGCATTTTTAAATATCCCCTTTCCTTAGCTCAAAATATTTAGCAGCCACACAACAGACAACCTTGATTTTCTTCCTAATCTCTCTTCTATTTCAACTTTTCTTTCTCTTTTGGTTTGTATTAATGCTAATGAACATCTCCCCTGGATTATGAAGACATTTATAAGATGAAGTTTACTCCTTCATGCATTTAGGGTAAGTAGATGAATTGCTCTCTTAAGGGATGATTTCGGGTCTTGAACAATGAGGCCTCACCCTCTCACTGACCCGGGAGGGATTTAGTTTATAGTTGGACTATAAATTGATTGTTCATTAGAGGGATTCGTGGTATTTAAGGAATAAGAGGTAATTACAGGGATAAAACGATAATTTTGACCCAGCTGTAATTACAAGCAATTCGTGAATGGTCGACTTCCTAATAATAGTTACATCCATGGACATAGAAATATATGTACAGTGCGAAGAGTGCAGTTGTGGGTCTTTAGTGGAATGACCCACAGTTGATGAATATTGATTAATTTAATTAGAAAGTTTAATTAATTAGTCTCGAATAATTGGAGTTTCTAATATGTAGATCCATTAAGTCCCCTTGCTACCTCACTAAGGGTAAAACAAGGATTATTTAGTTTTGGCAAATTTAAATTGTTTAAATTAAATAAGGGAATGTGCATTAATTGTATTGGATACAATTAATATAATGTATATAGATACATAATAATATAAAGTTAATCTTGAATTAGATTCAAAATTAAAATTTATAATATGAGAGTATTAATGTTTGAATAAGATTCAAATATTAAATTAATATGAATAAGATTCATATAATAAAAGAATTAAATGTTAATTGTATATGATACAATTAATAAAATGTATATACATACATTATATTATAAAGTTAATTTTTAATTAGATTCAAAATTAACTATATAATATGAAGGAGTAATATATTTGAATAAGATTCAAATATTAATAATATGAATGAGATTCATATTTAAACTATAGCTTTTGCACCTTGGTTGTTGCGCTCCTTGCGGGTAATAGAAACAAGAGAGTGAAGAACGAATGATCCTCCAAACAAAAAGAGTGATTGAGTCTGACTCAAGTGAGTGAGTGTGAGAGGAAAATACATTTGAATATGATTCAAATGTGATACCAATTAAATATATGATATTTAATTAATTTATATTAATTAATTAGATTAATGGGAAATTTTCACAAATAGAAAAAATGTCAAACTATTTACAGAAAATAGCAAAAAAAACACTGATAGACATTGATAGACTTCTATCAGCATCTATCAGCGATAGACTTCTATCATTTCTATCATTGATAGACCTTGATAGACTTCTATCAGCGTCTATCACAACTATCTAAGAATTTTGCTATTTTGTGTAAATAGTTTTCCTCATTTTTCTATTTTTAAAAACTCCCTTAGATTATTAATATTTATTTCTTTAATCAAAGTTAAATTAAATTTGATTTAATTTAACTTTGGTTAACTTTTAACTCCCCATTATTAAAGGGAGTTAAATGTGAGTTAGAGGGAAGTTAATTAACTTCTCCCCTCTTTGTCCGTTTTTTTGTGAATAACGTGGTTGGACGGAGGGGTTCTGTTTTTTAACAAAATGTTCTCTCTCACTCTCTCTCATTCTCTTAATTCTCAACTTACAAATAGAGAGAATATATATATATATATATATATATATATATATATATATATATATATATATATATATATATATATATATATATATTTTGTAACTTCTACTTCCTTGAGATTCCAAAAGGGTTTCCACATAACTCGATCCTTATCGGAGAATAGCGGGAAAGACCATTTGGTGGTGTTTTGTTAGAATTCGAAGTAGAATTGTTGAGATCGTGATTGCAACGTGGATTAGGAAAATAATTGAAGAGGTTGTCTTCAAAGGTATCTTCTTTTCCTCCTAAGTTTTTCTGTAAAAAGCATGCTGCAAAATTTATGTTTGTTTTTATTTTCTGTTTTCATGATTTTCCAAATTGAATTACAATGGCACCATCGTTCACGCGCTTCCGCATTGGGATTCGATCCCTTCAGGTAAATCATCAACATAATAATCCTTGGAATCTTTGCATGAGTTAATAAAGTAATTAAGGAAATCAACACCCTTGAACACTTTTGTCTCTTGAATTTCATCCATTAATTTAATTTGTTTTCTTTAGTTAGAATTTGAGAAATTGACATCACAAAACCAATCCTTAGATAAAATCAAGAAAACTTTAGAATAGCTAAGTATAATCTAGGCATCTGATCTCAAGAGGACGATACTCAGTCTCTTGACCGTTTTACTATAACTTTACCCGTTCACTTGCAGTAACACCAAATTTTGGCATATCATTCACCCCATTATTGATTAGGATGAAATGAAAAGGTTAATTACTCGAAGCTTCAAGGTAGAAGGCTGTTCAAGTTTGAGGAAAGATGGACTACAATTGAGGGTTGTAGAGAAGTTATGAAAGAGTTTTGTCAAAGATGTCTCTCTGTGGTGGGAAATTTTAATGCTAAAGAAAATCAGTGCATTAGAAGGTTGAAACTAATTGGAGATATAGAGTGACTTTGGCAGAAAGGGATCTTGAGCTTCTTGTGATGAGGAGGGGGGTTACTAGAGAGCTCGTGCACGAGAAGACTGGTTATTATGAGGTGATCGTAATACTAAATGGTTTCACCAAAGAGCTTCTTTTAGGTGGAAGAAAAATTTGATTCGTGGGCTATGGAATGATCAAGGGGTTTGGGTGGAGGATCAAACTGATTTGGGGGATTTGGCCACAAATTACTTCAAGGTCCTTTTCTCTTCTTCTTCTCTAAGGGTCGAGGAAACTTAAAAGATAACCGAATGTATTTCCCATAGAGTGTCTAAAGCTCAGAAAGAAACTTTGGTGAAAGGCTTTAGTGGAGTAAAGGTGGAATGTGCCCCAAAAGTTATGAATCGTACGAAGGCTTCAAATCTGGATGGATTGAAAGCCTTGTTCTTTCAAAAGTACTGGGACATTATGGGAGATGAGGTTATGGATATTTTCCTGAGCATGTTAAATGGACGGGAGAATTTAGATGATATTAATAACACCCATATATTTCTTATATCGAAAACTAAGATGCCCATGAAAATGTCAGATTTTAGATCACTTAGTCTTTATAGTGTGATTTACAAATTGGTGGCAAAGACCTTCAAATAGGCTTAAACATGTGCTTAAGGAGGTGGTGCACCCCTCTTATTCTGCTTTTTTCCCTGTGATGTAAATACATAAGCGCACGTGTCAAGTGTAATATAGTAAAACAATTTAAGCGACTGAGTATCGTCCTCTAGAGATCAAATGTCTGGATTAAGTTTACCTATTTTAGAATCTTGTTGATTTTATTTAAGGATGAGAATCCAGATGATGTGATTTTGAAAACAAAGAAAACAAAAGTAAAGTAAAGATTGGAATTCAAGAGACAAAGGCATTCAAGGGTGTTGATTTCGTTAATTACTTCATTAAGTCATGCACATGTTTTATGGAAGAGAAATACTTGAGTGCATCATGGGGAGCACCTATCTTTGTGCATACCACCAAATTGTCCTATCATAATGTGAAATGTGGCAAACTATTTTTATTTATTTTTTGAAATATTTTAATTATTTTTTTTATGTGAGTAACGAAATGGGAAGCATAGAGATAGATGCACCCAAGTATTACCCTTTATGGAATATTGTGTCAATGATATGTTTAAGTCTAGAAACTATTTTTCGGATTATTATCTTTCAACAATAATATTTCTCATGCAAACTTAGTTGATTACTAATTTCTTGAAACCAATTTAAGAAGCATGACATTAGGCATAGTCATCAACAACTTTTATTATCAACTTAACTATTTTCATGATAGCTTAATAATGATCTAATATTATAGGTCCACTAAAACATATGATCTTTCTAATGGAACATTTCATTTAACATGCATCGATGATCAATCGATGTGAGAAGCACAATAATATTGAAAAACAATCAAATTCACAACATCCATAAAAGTACTAAACATTAACTTAAATCTATAAAGAAGTTGACCAACACCCTAGAACTAAAACGTTTAGCCACTCATTGTTGTTACAAACATATTTTCATACATTGCAACAACCATACAAAGAGTAAAGAAATAAAGAAAGTAAGGAAACACTACTGTCATCGTGAATCTTGTCAATGGAAGATGTTAGGAACTCCTTGATTTTCACCTTGGAATCAATGAACGACCTCCAAATAATCTCCCTCACTCTCTCAACTCTTTTTGGCAGCAAAACACTCTCTAAGGCTCTGTAATTTCGTGTGTGATTCATTTTGAAGGCGGCCAAAAATCTTAGACTTAAATAGAAAAATGATTTCCAAAAACAAAAATTTTTCTTAAAATAGTATGGCGCCAAAATCTTGATGTAATGGAAACACATGCGTAAAGTGATAGTATAGTAAAGTGGTCTTGAGGGACCGAGTATCATCCTCAAGGATCAAATGTTTAAGATTCGTTTAGCTATTTTAGAGTTGTTTCAGTTTTATCTAAGGAATGAAAACTAAATGATTGGTTTGAATTTTGAAATAAAAAAAGTAAGAAAACAAAGTTTTAACTTCAAAGGATAAGAGCGTCCTAGGGTGTCAATTTCATTAATTACTTCATTAAATCGTGCAAAAGTTCTATGAAATCTTGTCATATTGAGATTAAAGCTCCGACTTATTATTTCTCAACAATGAAGTTTTCTGCAAACCTACTTGATTACTAATTTCTTGAAACCAAAATAAGAAGCATGACATTAAGCAAAATCATAACCAACTTTCATTTTCAACCTAACTATTTTCATGAGAGATTAACAATAATTCAATACTATAAGTCTTATTAAACATATAATTCATCTAATTGAACATTCAATCTAACATGCATTGATGACAAATCAACACAAAATAAGCACAATATATAATATTGATAAACATTCAACAACACAATTTCCAACTTTCAATGCATTAATTGAAATTCAGAAGAAAATCCATCCACATTCTAGAACTAAATAGTCTAACCACTCATGGTTGTCAAATACATATTTTCATACAGTTTTAACAACATAAACAACAAAAAGAATAAGAAGAAACCCTACTGTCAAATTTCGCCAAAATTGCCTTGATTTGTCCCTCGGGATCTCGAACAACCTCAAAATTAATTTCCTCACACTCTCTACTCTCTTTTTAAGCACAAACTCACTTTAGGGTAGAGATGTCCACAGGGCGGGGGCAGGGATGACTTTCCCGCTCCCCGTCCCTGTTCCCCATTTCATTCCCCGTCTCTGCCAAATTCTCCACGGAGAATTTGACGGGGATCGGGTTCCCTGTTTGATTCTTTTTTTAAAAAAACATCAATTAACATAAATAAGGAAAAACTTAAATTAAATGGTTTTTTATATTATTAGTTCTACATGGACCATTGGAATTTAAATGGAAATTACTCAAAATTTTCAAGTTGAATGAAATAATTATCTATCAAATTATTCATATATATAATCTAAATTTATTAAAATTCAAACATATCATTTTTTTTAGACTAATTCAAACATATTCATTATTTTGACCATTAAACAATAAATCTTGAAAATTAAATATAATATTTATAAAATAAAAATAAATAAATAATATTAAATTACTATAATAAATATAAGAAATAAGCTTAACAGGGTGGGGGCGGGGAACGAGGCGGGGGTGGGGACGGTGATGGGGGCGGGGAGTGCAGTCCCATCCTCATCTCGATCGAGCTTTTGGGGAATTTTTTCTCCCACTTCTCTACTCCCTCCCTCATTTCCCGCCTAAACGGGGAATCCCCACCCTGTTCGGGGCCGGTCTTCGTGGGAAAAGTGGACATCTCTACTTTAGGGCTCTGAATTTCGTGGTTGAAGACTGCTAAGAAACCTTCATATTTATAAAGAAAATTTTCCAAAACTGTAAAATTTTTCCAAAATAACCTTGGTGACACGATGCTCTATCGTAGCGTCTCGGTGCTCCCTTGGCCTTAAGTCAATCCAAACGTCCAGAAGTTGTAGCACCGAACAACGCTTCCCTATACTTTACATTTTGTGACTCATGCCGAGGTCACCGCCACGGGGCTGCCCAGTTTTCTTGGCAACTTGGTTTCTTTTCTTCTTTTTTTTTTTTGAAGAATTTAGCCCGGTTTAATTCTTTTAACTTCTAAATCTCATTTCTTGATAAATCCCTGATAAACACTAGAGAACACCTCAAATCTAATAAGAAGACCTCTAAATAAAAGGCAATAAAAGCAATTTTTGAGTGCTTTTTAGTAGCGTTGTGCTGATTTTCCTTGGTAGGCCCTTTTGATCTGTTGTTGTGCCACAACGCCCTCTTCATCGCACCTATCCACCACGATGAAATACCCTTCTAATATGAGCTCTCGAGTTGGGGCGACGTGTTGCCCCCTATTTGGGCAAAATTTACCTTCTTTCTTCCCTTTCTTGGGGTTTTAACCCCTTCTTGACTTCATTGGGCAAAATTGGTCCGTTTTATTTTTTTTTTTAACTCTGAATCATCCTTCTCCTGCTTAAACCCTGAAAATACTAGCAAACGACATCAAATGTAATAAAATGTAATAAAATCAAGTAAAAAAGCATTCTAAATCCAAGGGAAATAATGCACTTTTCAAGCGCGTTTCACCCTGAGCGGCTTATCTCTTATTACAATAGTATGATTGGCTGATTTTATTTCAAACAAAACTTGAGCAACATAATTCAGAACATGTCTTGTATTGTGTCACAACTTGTTTCTGTAACATGCTCTGTGATGTGCAAATTCTACCTGGAGATCATTACTTATATATTGATATGTGCAGTGCAGAATGTCTTTTTCCTCATCTGTCAAGCATATTTTTGCAGAGATATTGTATTCCTTACTTGAAGATCTTCTCAAGGCTAGCCATATACATATAGGGTGTGCAATATTGGGTGGATGTAAGGTCGCGAAGAAGGAGGAGTGGGGTGTGAATTTGTTAGAAGCAGAAGATATTTTTGAAGGCCTGCAAGCTGCTGCTTGGAAGATATTTTCGATGGCATGGTTTCGCTTCATCTCCAAATAAATATCGTGATGCATGACTTCGTAGCTTCATAAAATATTGTGATGGCATGACTTCGCAGCTTCATAAAATATTGTGATGGCATGACTTCGCAGCTTCATAAAATAACATGACTTCACAGTATAATATTGTCACAGTATAATATTGTGGGGCACAAGTTGCGCTTTGTTTAGCCTTGAAAAAAAATTATTAAAAGAAAAGAGTTAGAAAAAAAGAGAAGAAAATACATGTAAAAAAAAAAAGAAGATTTTTTTTTCTCCATCCAATTGCCCCATCCCATTTTTTTTTCTCCTCTTCCCACACATGACAACAGTTTTCTACAGAGAACGAAAATTTGGAGAAAAAGAAAAAAGATTATTAAGAAAGAAAAATGGTGGAAGTGAATATGGAGAGCTACTCCACCTCCCTCTATTTATAGGGAAAATATCAAATCCCAACCAGCTAATAAATCTCAAAATTCTTCGAGATTTGGGCAATCAAGATGAGAATGTGAGAAAAAAAAATCAAATCTCCAAATTTATCTAAATTCAGTTTGAATCTCACTTTTACTCCAACTCAACATTGAAATAAGCCTGATATAAAATTCAACTCAACATTAATGGTGAGGAAAAGTTCAGATTTCTAATTGAAACTGAAGTCAAAATTCAGTTGAAATCCCAATTCATCTCCAAATTCAAGTTTGAGTTAAGTAAAATTCAAATGTTTAAAATTGGAGAAACCTCAAGTTATCCCATCTCAAAATTTTGTAATCACAAATTCTACTCCAAATTATCAAAATTGGAGCAAAGTCCAAATTAAATCAAAGTCAAAATTGGAGTGAAATTTTCATTTTACCTCAAAATTTGAGTATATTCCTAGGTGGATAGTTTAATTCAAATCCAAACCAAATTTTTGGGTTGAATTCAAATCATATTCAAAATCAAATCTTATGTCAAATTCAATTTAGAATGAAACAAAAATATTATTTCAAATTCAAGCCAATATTTGGGTAACGATCCAAAATTTACCCCAATGTCAAAACCTTGGTGTAATTTAAGTGTTGCCTCAAATTAAAATATGGGCGCACTCCAAAATTTTCCAAATCGAAGTTGGAGTGAAATTCTACTGAAAATTTGAATCAAGAATGAAGCATAATCCAAATTTTATCCCAAAATTCAAATTATCTAAGTACGGATGTTTATCCTCAATCAAACTAAATTGAGGGGGAGATCGCAATTTATCTCAAATTAAAATTTGGTCATATTCCAAAATTTATCCCAAATTCATAATTTGATTAAATTGACACGAAAAATAGAGTCAAATCAAGAACATATAACTTGCATTTTGATTCCAACTTCATCGTTTTCGAGATTCACCCACCGTATAGACGTGCATAAATCTCGAAAAGGGGGCATTTGTTGAATGAGAAATTTCGGCCAACCAAATTTTGCCACGTCATCACAATGAAAGCCTGAACCCAATGTGAAAATTATAAATTGGATCGGGTCGAGTAATTAAAATCATTCGAGTCCAAAGTCCAATACAGTTCAAGCCCATTGTAAAATTTTGGGCCAAAGAAGATATTGTGCCCAAGCCCAAGCCCACAAGCAAATGGGCTCAAGCCCACCTAAAACTCATGAAAATCCTCTATAAATAGAGGTCATTCTCCTTCATTTAAGAAGGTTGGAAGCATTTGGCAACGAAGTACTGAAGACTTGAAGATGGAAGCTCTAAAGATTTCAAGACTTTGAAGCTCTGGTCGACCTCAAGATTACAACATTCTGAAGATTGAAGACTTGAAAGATTGAAACTTCATTGAATTCCAGAAGATTGAAGCTTCAATCAATCTCAAATTTACAACTTCCTGAAGATGAGAAGAACTGAATGCTGAAGCTGCTCCCAAGATCAACTTCTACCTTCCTAAAGATTTAAAGACTAAAACTGAGAGGACTTCCAAAAAATCAGAAGACTCTCTAAAGCTTTTAAAGTCATAAACAAGTCAGAAGCCGATCCAAGTTGATCAACAAGCTAGAGGCTGACCCAAGCTAATGAACAAGTCGGAAGCCGATCCAAGCTGATCAACAAGCTAGAGGCAGATCCAAGCTGATCAACAAGCCCAAAGGCCGATCATCCAAGAAGATCAACAAGCCCAAAAGCCAATCATCTAAGAAGATCAACAAGCCCAAAGGCCCATCATCCAAGAAAATCAACAAGCCCAAATGCCATCATCCAAGAAGATCAACAAGTCCAAAGGCCGATCATCTAAGAAGATCAACAAGCCCAAAGGCCGATCATCCAAGAAGATCATTAAGTCTAAAGACCGATCATCTAAGAAGATCAACAAGCCCATAGGCCGATCATTTAAGTAAATCAACAAGCCTAAGAATCAAAGTTTACTTTTCGAGAGAAAGAATCAAAGGATTATGTATTAGAGATTGTACTCACTATACTACATTGAAATTAATACAAATACAAAGTTCAAATTCCACAAATTAAATTTCTTCGAAAACTCGTGCGAACAGTTACTTTATCAAATCTTATTATTACAATCTAATGGGGTGTTTTAAAGTATTATTATTAATTTCTTGATTACTTTAGATTGAATTTATTTGCATGAGATTTTTGTTTAAATTATTTGTTAGCAAACAATTTATTAATTTATTTAATTAGACTTACATTAATAAAAAGTTTAATTAGTATCAATAAACTATTTCAATAGACCCTATTCACCTCTTATAGGTGCACAAAACAACCAAATTTATATGTTAAAGCTTGGGTGTTCATGGGTTGGGTTGGGTTGGGTTGATGCACTTTTTAAACCCAACCCAATTGTCCGGGTTGTAGGTTTCTTCAATTCAAATAATTCTTATTAAATAATGAACTCAACTCAACCCAACCATGAAACATTCGGGTTGGGTTGGGTTGGGTTACTCTCTTCATTTATTTAAATTTTTGTTCTAAAAATAAGTGAAATGTTAATATGTTTAAGTTTTTTTATATTTTGATTTAAGATTAAAAACTCATTTCAATTTATATTATGAAAATTTTATTTCCAAAGTGTTAACCAATTATTTTTTTAGGCGTTATTGGAGAATAAATTATCCAAAAAATAGTGAAATTGAATAAAATAAAAACTAATATATGTGTATATCTATATATAATTGTATTATAATTAAGAAAACATACTTCTTAAAATTAATAATAAGTTTGAGTTGGTTCGAGTTGATTAGCCTAATTTTAGGCGAACCCATGAATCAAGCCAACCCATAAAATTTTCATTTATTTAAACCAAACCCAACCCAAATCGTAGGGGTTGGACTGATAGGATTTTTTGGGTCATCCAATTTTTTGAACACCCCTACTTAAAATACCAAAGTAAATCGCAAAACAGACAAAATTATGATAGTTTGGAATAAATGCATCTATTTTGATAGAAAATTGTAAAAACTTATCGATAATAGATAAACAATGGCAGGTTTAATCTTCATTTAAAGGAACCTTTAATGGCAGTTCTAAGTTGTCAACGAAAACAAATATAATGGAATTGTTTTTAGTCTACGATTTAGATTGCGTTTCAGAGCGTTATAATGATTCCAGAAAAATATTAAAATTACTTTAAACACATCTTATTCTTACAATTATTAAAATCACGAACATGAGCATTCAACAAGTGGTTAACAATTTTTTTTAAATCGAAAAAAGAAAATAAAGTTGAGTCACCACGTTGCGTTGGAAACTTTGAAAACATAATTTACAAACTTGAGAAACAAAATGTCAATTTTGGGTTGTTAGTTTTATTCTAAAAACTTCTTACCAAAAGAATTTCTAACAAATTGCGTGTTTTACTTCTTTGTCTAAAACTAAAATGTTATTTTTAGGTTTTATGCCAACTTTTACCTTAATTTCAATTGAGAAATAGATGCTATATAAAAAGGAGGCAATAAGAGAAGATGGAAAAACACAAAGCGAAAATGGTGTCAATTAGTTCTAATGTATTTTTCGGAGCTTGTGCTCTCATACTCCTTGAGTTGCACTTTGGAATTTATCAAACAGATGCAAAAAGAATTTTTGCAGTCGATGAAAATGAATTGAGGGACCACATTATAAGGAATCCAAAAAGTTTTATCCATTTCTCACTCCCGAAACCCAAGAGAATACCTGACTTAGCTCCACCTTTCAGCTTAGGTATACTATCAAAAGACGTACGTACTCCTTCGAGTCAAAGAACTTCAGACAATTCACCTCCCCCACCGCATATCCCATCCATCATTTTACATAAAGAATCTAGGATTAACTTCGAAATATTACCAAAAGGTGTGCGTATTCCTCCATCTAGGCCGAGTCAAAGAACTTCAGACTCTCCACCTCCCCCACCGCATGTCCCATCCATAATTTCACATAAAGAATCTAAGATTAACTTTGGAATATTACCAAAAGTTGTGTGTATTCCTCCATCTGGGCCGAGTCAAAGAACTTCAGACTCTCCACCTCCACCACCTCATGTCGCATCCATCATTTTACATAAGAAATCTAGGATCAACTTTGGAATATTGCCAAAAGGTGTGCATATTCCTCCATCTGGGCCGAGTCAAAGAACTTCAGACTCTCCACCTCCACCACCTCATGTCGCATCCATCATTTTACATAAGGAATCTAGGATCAACTATTGAATATTACCAAAAGGTATGCGTGTTCCTCCATCTGGACCGAGTAAAAGAACCTCAGACGATTATCCACCTCCTCCACTGCATCTGCATGCTTCTTCTGTTATTTGAAAGAAAGAATATAAGTTCAAATCTGCTTCAAGTGGAAAGGCATAATTATGAGTACCTCATCAACCTTAATATTTGTTGCAATCCCGCTCAATTCAGACTTCTTGTTACAACTTTTAATACGAGTGTTTTGACTATATTTTAACTCACCCTCGTCCAATTTCGCAAATAAGAAAAATTGTATTAATTGTAGCTTTTATCTATTTTAATTGTCCCTTTTTATAATATTTTATAATTCCTAGACTATGTCAAAATATTTACAGTGTATTTTTATTTGTTATAACAAATCACATGAATGAGTGGACTTTATCGTTATTTTTCAATTTTATTGCCTTGGACTTTTTCTTGCATTGTTGATGAATTATTGTCGAATTATTATACATCAATAAAATAAATAACTAAAATTAGTTTTTCTTAAAGATATTTATATCGTAAGAACTTTTACTAATTTGTAAATAATAAATATAGTCGATGGTAAAAATACCAAATCAACCTAACATGCATTGATGACCAATCAACACAAATAAGCATAATATATAACATTGAAAAACATTCAACAACACAATTTTCATAAAATTTCAATGCATTAATTTAAATTCATAAGAAAATTCATCAACACCCTAGAACTAAAGAGTCTAGTCACTCATGGTTGTCGTATACATATTTCCATACAGTTTTAACAACATACACAACAAAAAGAATAAGAAGAAACCCTACTACTAAATTTTGCCAAAATTTCCTTGATTTGCCCCTCGGCATCTCGAACAACCTCAAAAATAATTTCCTCACACTCTCTACTCTCTTTTTCAGCACAAACTCAATTTAGGGCTCTGGATTTCGTTGTTGAAGACTGCTAAGAAACCGTCATATTTATAAAGAAAATTTTCCAAAACTATAAAATTTTTCCTAAAATAACCTTGGCGCCACGATGCTCTATCGTAGCACCGTGATGCTGCCTTGGTCTTAAGTCAATGCAAACATCCAAAAGTTGTAACGCCGCACAACGCTTTCCTAGACATTGAAATTCTCTCGTTTCTTTGAATGGCGTCATGCCGCAGCGATGATGGGCACCACGACGCTTTCCTACACTCTACATTTTGGACTCACGCCGAGGTCAGCGTCGGGGCGCTGCCTTGTTTTCTTGGCAACATGATTTCTTTTCTTCTTTTCTTGAAGAATTTGGCCCGGTTTAGTTCTTTTGACTTATAAATCTCATTTTCTTGCTAAATCCCTGATAAACACTAGCGAACACCTCAAATCTAATAAGAAGACCTCTAAATAAAAGGTAATCAAAGCAATTTTCGAGTGCTTTTCAGCGGTGTTGTGCTGATTTCCCTTGGTAGGCCCTTTTGATCTGTTGCAGTGCCACAACGTCCTCTTCATCGCACTTATCCACGACACTGCAATGCCCTTCCAATATGAGCTCTCGGGTTCGAGCGTCGTATAGCACCGTGTTGCCCCCTATTTTTGCAAAATTTACCTTCTTTCTTCCCTTTCTTGGAGTTTTAACCCCGTCTTGACTTCATTGGGCAAAATTGGTCCATTTTATTTTTATTTTTTTAACTCTGAATCTCCTTCTCCTGCTTAAACCTTGAAAACACTAGCAAACGACATCAAATATAATAAAATCAAGTAAAAAAGCATTCTAAATCCAAGGGAAATAATGCACTTTTCAAGCGCGTATCACCCTGAGCAGTTTATCTCTTATTACAATAATATGATTGGCTGATTTTATTTCAAACAAAACTTGAGCAACATAATTCACAACATGTCTTGTATTGTGTCACAACTTGTTTCTGTAACATGCTCTGTGCGATGCAAATTCTACCTGGAGATTGTTACTTATATATTGATTTGTATAGTGCATATTTACTTTCCTATCTTAAGCAACATGACCTACAAGATGTCCCATAAGATGTTATTATTGGAAAATTCTTCAAAATGTCTTTTTCCTTATCTGTCAAGCATATTTTTGCAGATTTCGTGACTTGCTATTTTCTCCCTGCAGAGATATTGTATTTCTTACTTGAAGATCTTCTCGAGGCTAGCCATATACATATAGGGCGCGTGCAATATTGGGTGGATGTAAGGTTGCGAAGAAGGAAGAGTGGGGTGTGAATTTGTTGGAAGTAGAAGATATTTTCGAAGGCCTGCAAGCTGTTGCAGTTTGGCATGAGAATAATCCTCTGCTTCGAAGTTGAATTGAACGTACTTGAAGTGATTAACATTCTAAAGTGTAACGAGTTCTCGCTTGCAGAAATTAGGGTCCTCATTGAGAATATTCGTTTTGTTGGGAACCTTGTTAATATATTGCTCATATTTGTCACATTCTTAGAAAGGAAACCAAAGTTGCCCATGCATTAGCAACTTTGGCATCCTTTCTTGATTGCTCTTTGATATGGAAATATGGTTTTTCATATAATATTCTCTCCTGTTGGACCGGTATGGCAATCCTAGAGGGGTGAATAGGGTTTCTTTAAGCTAATGAAAACTTTTTCCTAATGTGGGCCCAATGAAACAAATTAATACACTTTATACTAACAGGTAATTTAAACAAGAATTTCATGCAAATAAATTCAACCCTAAGTAATCAAGAAATTAAAAGTAATACTTTGAAGCACCCTATTTAATTCTAATAATAAGATTGGTAAAGATATGCAAATTTAAGAACTACCAATCAAAGTAAACAAATATGACCAATTAATTTCAAGGAATAAAAGTTGCAATTAATTTCAAACAATAAACTATAATAGCAAATTAATTGCAAAATTAAATAGGAGAGGGATAGAGAAAATGACACCGGAAATTTATAGTGGTTCGGCACAACCGGCCTACATCCACTTCCCAAGCTCCTCTTGGGTATGTCACTAGAAACCTTGACTCTTTCCACGGCTTAGAGTCGAACCGCTACAATGTTCCTTTTCCGGGCGCAAGAACAAACCCGATCCTTTCTACGGTTGAGGATCAAACCATTACAACCACTCTTTTTAGGGATCAAGAGCAACCCTTATAATGAATTTTGGAAATGAAGAATAAGATGAGGAAAACTCTCTCAAAGAGTAAATGTACAAATTTAAGCTCTCAATAAATCAACCTCACAATACAATAAATCTCTCTCAAGAATTAGATGAAAAGAATAAAATTGAAGCTTGGAGAGAGAGCAACAATGGAAGCTTAATGAATTATGGAGGATTGAAAAATAATAAAAGTTCTTAAAATTTGGAGAAGATGAAGTGTTTAAAAAAAGAGAAAAGTTGTTGGAAACTACATTAAATTTGGACCATTAGATGTTGGTAAAAGAAAATTGAATGGTTGAGATTTAAACTCAACTAGCCGTTAGACACACGCATAAAATAATATAAAATTCATTTTCTTTTAAAGGCAACTAGCCGTTAGACACAAACATATAATAATATTAAATTCATTTTCTTTTTAAAACAATTCTTTTTAAAACCAACAAAAATCAAAAGCTCCATGTGTCACTTATCTATTTCTCCACTTGTCATCCTCTAGTAGGTCTACTTTGATGATTTGGCCGCCACGTTATCGACATCGGGTATTTTTTCGTTAAGCTTGTTCCAGTCATATCTTCTTCGTTTGAACTCCAATTTGAGTGATTCAAATTGCGTTGGAACCGTTGTTCCAAGCTCTACACAATGGACACTTCAAAACACTCAAATTGTTAATAAATAAAAGCAGGTTTGTTATCATCAAAACATTAATTAATTAATTAATTTGAGATTAAGGGCCAAAAAGCCAACATCTCCGTCATTCGTGTTGATGAGGTTAGGGAGTAGTTGGGTGTTCTTTGTTGTATTGGTTCACTTGCCTAAAAAGACATATTTAGGTTAAAATATCAATTGTGTTTTTTCTCTTACAATTCTTTTCTCTTTCCCCTCCCATGCGATTTTTCTTCTCCATCGCTCTCTCTCTTCCCTTTCTTTCTCTATTTTTTTTTCTTCTTTCGACAGGCCTGATTGTTGTTGTCACTGCTTCGATGTTTGTAGTCATTCACTATCACTGTCTTGCCCTCGTCCATAGTTCACCATGGCACTATCGATTTGACACCAACCGATTGTCTCACTCCACCCCCATGAGAGAAAGAAAATAAGAAAACGAAAAGAAAGAATTGCTTAATCTCAAATTATAGTTGCCTTTGAATTTTCAATCTCTCCTTTCCAAATGTCCCCCTTCTTTCCCTTTTGTAGCTAATTTTATAAAATTGGGTTTGAATGAACGCTGTTAAAGTAAATTAGATTTTGTTCCAATTATATTTTTCCTACATTTTCCTTTTTAGTATTTTTTCCATTCTTTCCTTTGTTAGATCTATTGGTGTCTATTTAATCTTTCCTTCACCTCTGTAATTTCAAGTTAATTATTTGATAATATATACAAATTTCACAAACCCAATAAAACAGAGACAAAAATGCTCCTATTGTGTTCTTGTTTCTTCCAATCATGTCTTCGATTGAACTACAACACCCCTTATCTTTTTGTTTTTTTCCTTCAAGTTTTGGTTTAGATTAGTTCTGCCTTTTGCTTCTATTTCAAGATTTTATTTTTGGGTTTGTGTTTCTTTTTTGGTTGGTTTCAGCAAAGGTGAGGACATTCGAGCTTATCATGTGGTTTTGGATTTTTCTTCACCTCATTTCCTCTTTCCACCAATTTATTTATTTTTATCTCTATTTTCTTTTTACTCTCTCTGGTTTCACTATGCTTTCCATATCCTTTTCTCTTTGTCTTCATTTATAAATTCATCACCCCTTTCTTTACCCATCTACATTTCTTGAGATCCATCTTAAATTTCTCTACAACTCACTTTTAGTAAACACCACTTCAATAATAATCTATTTTTCTTTCTTCTTCTATGATTGATGACGGCGAGCGTCGAAGCGATGAGACAACAATAAGGTATGCTGGAGAAGAAGAAAGAAAATGAGAAATATAAGAGAAAGAAGGGGAAGAGAGAGAGTGATAGACAATATGAAGATGGAGAAGAAAAAGAGGAGGGGAAAGAGAAAGGAATTGAAAGAATAAAAAAATTAATTGATTTTTTAGCCCAAATATGTTAATTTTGATTTTTTTTTAATCACATATTTTATCATTTTTGTTTTCCAACTCAGCTGAATTTCAATTTCAATTTAATGGCCGTGGTCATTTTTAAGCTTTTAACGAATGTATAAGCACCAAAATTGTATATTTGAAAGTATAAGAACTTAGATAGAACAACCATCAAAGTATAGGGACTAAACTGATATTTGTTTAATCCTTTTAACTCTTTATGTGGTTGGTTTTTTGGTCCCTAACCTCACATTAATTAATTAATTAATGTTTTGATGATATGATCCCGAATTAATTTACTAACAATTTGAATGTTTTGAAGTGTGCATTTTGTAGAGCTCCGAATTTCCAATGCAATTTGAATAACTCCAAATTGAAGCTCAAATGAAGAAGATATATAACTGAAACATGTTTAACTGAAAAATATCAATGACGATGACACGACGGTCAAATCATCAAAATGGACACAATTAGAGTATGACACATGGATGATTGAGAGAGTGACACATGATGGACTTTTGTTTTGGTAAAAAAGAAAAGAAAAGAAAATAATATATATTATTATTTTCTTTATTAGTTTAACAATAAAGTTATAATTAAATTTAGAAAAAAATTGTGGTTGCACTTGCAGGCAAGGTTCGAAATATCGATGTCAATGGAAATATCGAGGTCCCAATTTTACGAAATATCGATGAAAATTTTGGGAAACTTTATGAAAATTGATGGAAATTGTTATAATTAGTTAATGAAACTATGATGTTAACTGAGTTAGACTATAATTTATCATTTTTAATCATTATTTCTATAAGATAAGACAATATTTAGATGTATAATGTAAAATATTTGTGTAAATGTCAATGCCAGAGAAGAAATTTTAAAAATAAATGGAAAAATGATTACAAAATTCAAGAACATGAAATATTTGCATATAAAATAATTGTAAATTATTTATTATAAAATGAAATGGATACAAAAATGAAAAATCATAGCATTAAACTAACATAACATAAACACAAATAAAGATAGAAAAATCATAACATTAAAACAAAAGGGATGTACAAAGCATAACATTAAACATAACACAACAATGGAAAAGAAAGAAGAAAAAGAAAACTCTAGAAGTAGATAGAGCTTTAGAGAAAATGAGAGGAATATTAAAAAACTCACATCAATTCAAGTTTGAGGTGAAATGATGTGAAAATTTAATAGAAAAGATTTAAAAATATGTTGTTTCTTTATGGTAAAAGAGGAAAAAAACACCATTGAGCTAGCATAGCTAATTGAAAAAAAAAAAAAAAAAAAAAAAAAACTCGAAATTTTGATGAAAATTTTAAACTATGCTTGCAGGTGACATTTGTGAGGTTCATTTTTATTATTACTATTGTTACTACTACTACTTCTTCTTTAAATTTGACCATGATCTAATGGCTTAAATTAAATTCAAACTTTTACTAAACATTTCCCTCTTTTTAACTCAATTGTGTTCTTTAATTTTCACAAACTTTTGTAAGGGTTGGTGTAACACCTGAAAAGCACTCAAAAAGTACTTTCTTAGGCTTAGAATTTAGTTAGTTTTATAATTATTAATTTGTGTTCGTTGAAACTTTTTATGTTTAATTGTAGGAAATCGAGCATTTAGATCGGAACGAACTAATTCGAGTATAAAATGACAAAAATACCCCTAGAGTAGGTCAAAGTTTGACCAAGAGGCAAGATAAAGGGTTAAAGGTGACAAAAAGATGCCAAACTAGGGCAAAATTTGTGTGGATGGCGCATTGTGCAGTGCTACGGATAGAAGACTTCAAGACGTTGTAGCGTCGTAACGTTGTCCTATAGAATTTTTTTACGGAAACACATCTTTTCATTTCTAAATATACGTGTTTATTTTGTCGATTTGTGGGAGGCTGGCCTTAGCGTTTCTTTAGAGTTCATCAAAGGCCTCCACCAGTAGTCGAACTTTAGGCAGAGATGACAACTTGGAGCTTAGAGAAGTTGATGATCAAGAAGATTATTGGAAAGTAATCCCAAGCTTGAGGACGACAGTCAAGAGCCTGACTTGCTTTTCGTCCCTTCTTTAATCCTTAATTTTTCTATGTATTTGAACATTATGAATGATCTATGTTTGTACTATAGCCATGAGTGGTTGAGTTGTGTTTTAAAGTTTTTGATGTAGTTCTTGTATTGCTTCAAACTATTTTAATTGTTTCTTAGATTGTTGAATGCATAAACTATTTTGGCATGCTTGTGTTTATTACTTTAGAACAATTGGCCACTATTGGATGGTAATTACTTGATGTACTTGCTTGAGAGAGAGGGCGATAGATTAGATCTAGCATGTTAAACTGTTAATCAATTATGCATGAAAATGATAAGAGATTAATAGAGATTAATGATGAAGGAACTTAGTGTTACGCTTAATTAATTAATTGCATGAAAGTGAATTGATAATTAGGTGTTAGAAAGGGTTGAGCTCGGAAGAGGATACCTGGATAAAAGACTTCTAGGTCTATAGTTAGCATAAAATCAATCTAAGGTTAAAACAAACGGCCCTGACATTTCCTACATCCCCTCCAACCTGGCTACGTTATCCTTGCTTGTCTTGGACTGCTTCTAAAAGTGAAAACTATCCCCACAAACAACACAATGTTTCTACATGCTTTGTCCTTACATGCTTCCTAGGAAAAATTCTCATTATTTAATTATGTCATGGGACCATATCGTTTTGAGCTTCTTCTTTGCATATGTTTTGAGAACTCTTTGCTAATTAATTTTATTGTTGTTGTTGTTGTTGTTGTTGTTGTTGCCACGTGCCCGAGACGACGTGGAGCGGCCAACGTCCTTAAAAAGGGTTCATTTTAAAAGAAAATACAAATGAGCCGCCACCAATCTTTTTTATGGTGTGATTGGACACCGAAATAAAGTTAACAATATTTTAATAAAAATCAATAAAAATGGTCTGCGAAAACTAAAGTTGGGTTCGGGAGTCATTTGTGTATGGGAAAGATGTTAGCACCCCACAACACCCGTTAAGTAAAATGGTGGCCAAATTTTAAATCTTGAATTGAAAATTACTCTTTAAAGAAAATCAATTGGGAAAGAAAAAGTTTTAAAACAAATGTCTTTTTTTACCCTCATTACTCCAATAGTTGAAGTAATGATCCATAAAATAAGTGGGTAAATTTCCATCAATAGGCTATGCTACAAATTAAGAAAAAATTCCTCACCTCAAGAAATTGAAAAGATATTACAATTTCTCAAATCTGTTATACGAATCGCCTTTTAATAAAAAGATTTTTTTAAAACATTAATTAAATTCATTTTTTTCTTAGGGTCAAAATCTCAGACTTCGAAAGATATGACCCCCACCTCAAGAATCTAAAAACACAGACTCCCAAATATTTCTAGATTCCATCGTAGGAATTTTCTTTAAGGAAAACGGTCTTGAAAACGAGTTATTAGAAGAAAAAAAAAATTGATTAGGAAACTTTATGAAATATTGATTAAGTTTTAAAGGTTAAAACGAAACACAAAAGATTGTACAAAAATTTTAAACGATTAAAAAAATTATAAAAAGGATTTTTAAAAAAATAGATAAATTTCAATTAGAAATCAAATAATATTTAACATCAACATTTTATAAGCAAAAATATAACAAAATAATGAACTAGATAAATATAGAAAGCATTTAGAATTTTAATAAAAACATATTGTAGATCGATCTCGGACTCCCAAAGAATCGACTCCTCACCTCAAGAATTTTAGAAAATCAGACTCCCAAATTTTCTAAATTTCATCGTCGGTTTTTTTATATAAAAAAATTTACAAAACAAAAGGTTAATCAACAATGCAATTTACAAATTAAAATAACATACATATTAAATTAACAACAATGATACAAATTAAATAAAAATAAAAAAAAATACTGATAAATTAGATGAAGCCCTACTCAAGTAAAATAAAACATGCCAAAATATATAAATACATAAGTTAAACATAGCAATAGATGAATAAAAATTGCCAATAAGATGAGTTGCTAAAATAAAACTAAATAATCAAAAATAAAATAATAATAATAAGGATGATATAAACTTTTTATAAAACATGTCAAAATAAAATTAATGTAAAATAATAATAATAATAATAAAATTTGAAATGTTAAATGATGCATCTCATCTATTTTCTTTTCTTTTAAAATAATTAATAATAATGATAATGATAAATAAATGAATAAATAAATAAATAAAAAGAGTGAACTCATCCCAACACATCACACACTTTCCAACACCCCACACTATTAAAAAATAATAAATAAATAAATAAAAACTAAATTTTTTTCTCCTTAACAAATTAAACCATTTAAACCCTCTTTTCTCTTTTCCTTTCAAATGTTTTTTTTTCTCTTCCTTTGCTTCGTCTTTATTTTTTCTCTCTTCCTTGTTTTCTCAATAAAACTGCTCTTCTATTTTTTTTTTAGCAATTCAACTAAGTGGCTAATTTTTTTTTTGTAAACATAGCAATAGTAAATCACTTCTAAGATATGTTACTCCCAATTTTTCTTAATCTAAACTTTGTTTTCACTGTACATTTAATTTCTTGAAAACCTTTTTTTTATATAAAATGAAATAAAACAACTAGAAATAAAGGTGATAAATGAAAAAAGATAAAAGAAAAGCTAATAAGTAGTAGATCTAAAACATAAACAAAAATTTATAAGAATATAACAAGAGAACTACAACAAAAATAAAAGCAGTAGCTGAAATAAGTTTTTTTTTTTTTTAATAAAAACGGCTTCTTTCCCTTTTTATTTTTCAGGATCTTTGAGAAAGAAGAAGGCTTAAGGACTTGAAATCCAGAGCATTGAAGTCCTCCATTGTTTGTTGTGTTGGATCCTTGGGACAAAAGCCCTACCACGTGCAACCTCCAACTAAACTGGCCCTTCTTGGTGTTCTGAAATTTCAAAAATGTTGGGAGAATTTTGGAAGCTCATTGATTTTACTCTCTTGAGGGTTTCCTCTAAGCTTTGTATGGATCTCTCTCTAGGGTTTGTAGTTGTGTAAAAAATATTTCCCTATTTTTTTTAGGGTTTCTCCATATTTCCTCTAGGATCTTTTTTTTTTTTTTTATCAAGAAATCTCCTCCCTTCTCAAAGACTAAACCCACAAATTTATAGCCAACCAAAAAAATCTCTAATTAGGAAAAAAAAACAATCAAACTTGTTTTAAAAGAAAAAAAATAAAATGTAGATTATGACATTATTTTTCCAAAATTTTAATACAAAAAAAATCCCTAAATCAAAGATTTGTCTAAAAAAAAGATTTTTCCTCCTATATATATTGTCTTAAAAAGAAGAATTTTTTTCATTATTACATTCTTAAAGATTAATTATTAAAAAAATTCTTATTTAATTATTTACTTATTATTTTTTTAGCACTAAATCAAAATTAGCACACAATGAGAGAAAAAATAAAAATAAAATAAATAGGACAAAAATAGGTGGCTACAATTATTATTATTATTCCTTTTTTTGAGATATCGCTTCACTTTCAATCTTGACACCCATGTTCGCCCTATATTCCTTACAAAGTTTTTCAATGCTTGTTGACACTTGTGCCTCTTGCTGGACATGTCTAGGATGCAATTTAAGCATTGATTCAAAGCTATCAGCGTCTAATTGGACAACCCATGAGGTCTTAGGGTACTCCCTCCATCCGCTCATTTGGAAAAGGATTCAGCAAACTTTGACAACCTTTTGGCCCTATATAAACCAAGAGTCAGGATTATAAGGACAATCATCAAACACATGTTTTCCTCTACAATAAACACAAGACATAGACAAATAAAGACATCTTCCACCAAAATGATCTCCACAACAATCAAAACAAAAAGTTTCAGAAAGTTTGTATTTAGGAGTAATAGAGGTATTGTTTTTCCCATATAGATTTTGTACCGTGTTGGCAAATTGTGCAAATTGTGCAATTAATGGTGCAATGACATGTGGGTCCATTTTGTGGATCTTTTTAAACAATTTGAATCTACTAAAAATAAAAAATTTAGGCTCTTTTGCTTAAGCACTAAACTCAACCTACAAAAAAAAGCAAAAAAATATCCAAGTTTATAAGAAAGAGACAATGCAGTTGCAATCTAATCACTATTTCTAAAAAAATTGAATTTGAAATAGTCCCCGGCAACGGCGCCAAAAACTTGATCGACCGGGCGTATATGAATGATAAAAATGATAAGAATTATAGAATGGGCAAGGTCTATGTGCAAGCATACACGATCGATGAAGTAATAACTTGGAGTATTCCAAGTGTCGAATCCTACAGGACTAGATTGAGTTTGAATTTATTATGACTATGGACCAATGTAACCAGGGTAACCAAAAAAAAAGTTTAGAATTTTTGGTGAAAGAAAACTTAAAAAAAAATAACAATGGGAATCAAATAGGGGCAAACAATGCTACAACCATTTGGGTGTTATGCCTTAGTGCTGGGATTAAAACCCAAAACGCAGCGGAAACGTATCAGAACCATATCTCAAAATTAATTTTAATAATTTTGAAATACTTTTACATTGGCAAAAAATACTTAAATTAATCTAGGTTAAGCAAAAAATTAGAGAATAAAAACTCTTACGTGTTGTGTCACCACCACTTGGAGACCTTCCTATTCTCTGAATCTTGAGGGAAGGTTTGTGGAACCTTTTTGGCACAGGAAAAAAAAATACAGAACTCTTCTGGATATTTTTTTTTAGAGAACGTTGAGAATTTTGTTTTTTGTTGAGAGAATGGTTCACCCCAAACAAAATTCTGTTTTTGCACTATATAAATAAGCGAGAGAAAAATGGGAAACGTGGGTGTTATCCCACGTCTTAAGTCCTACGTGGGAGTTACAACAAACTTAATTAATTAAAATTAAATTAATTAACTAAATCAATAATTAATTAAATTAATAATTAATTAAATTAATAATTAATTAAATCTAATTTAATTAATCAATTCATTTAAATCATATTTAAATGAACATCTCTCACATAACCTATAGTTTTAATTCAATTAATTTAATTAAATCAAAATTAATTAAATTAGATTAAATTAAATAACTAATTAATTCTCCAATTAATTAATTACCAAATTAAATATCAAATATTTAATTTTAACCTGCATTTGAATCAAATTCAAATACATTTCTCTCATAACCTATAGTTTTAATGTACATCTAATGCGCATTAATTTTAACCTATAGTTTTAATAAAATAATATTTGAACAATTTCAAATATTTAATTCTCTTACAAATTAACTTTGAATCATATCCAAAATTATATTTATACTATAAAGTTTAATTTGTAAAATAAACTTTATATTATAATGTATCATTATACATTATACTTTTCCCTTAGAAAATTTGAACTATTCAAATTTCAACCAATAATAACCTCAATATTCTTTACGAGCTAGGAAGGGGACCTAATGGACCTACAGATCAGAAGCTCCAACGATATGAGATTAACGGGCTAAACTCATTAACCACATTAATCAATATTCGTTAACTGTGGGTACACTCCACTAAAGACCCACAGTTGCACTCTTCTCACTGTAGATATATTTCTGTGTCCACGGATATAGATCAATGACAGCAAGTTAGTCCTTCACAAGTGTTCGTAACACCAGCTGGGTCAAATTACCGTTATACCCCTGGGTTACTTCTAAATCCTTAAGTACCAGTGCTCCTCTAATGAACAACCTGTTTATGGTCCAACCATCAAACAGAAACCCCTCTCGGGCCAGTGAGAGGGTAGGGCCCTATGTTCAAGTCCCGGAGACACCACTTAAGGGAACACTTATCTACTTACCCTACAGTCGAGAAGGAGTGAAATCCATCTTGTATAATTATGTTCCCAGCTCCCCACTCAGTCTTGTCCCCAAAATGGTAGGCATATCGAGTCGACAAACAGGCCACTCTCACCCATACAAATCAAAGGACAATCCCTCGTGAACAGGAGTTCACAATATACTCAAGATTAAGACTAAGTTGCCTAGGTCAACCTATTGAAATAGAAACCTAACCAGTCAACGGAGTTACATCTAGTGATTACTATTTCGTGGTCCAGTCTTATGCAAACTCATTACATAGGATACCCCCACTCGCATGTCTCCTACATGAACGCGTTGGATCATTGCGTTTGTATCAAATACAAAGTGGGCCGTATCCATTGTGTTACCAGGATAAGGTACCCAACCCTATCTTTATACTATAGACCCTTTAGGTTGTAACTTGAACATTGATCTCTATATGTCTCTACATATTGTTCAAGACTCATAAAACAACCTAGGATGTTAGTTTATTGGATTTTAGGGTTATTAAAACAAGATAAAATAATCAATAACATTTATTGAATAATAATGAATAATCATTTATTAATGACTGTCAAAATACAACATTTACTATCTACGAGTTTTAGGGCATCAAACCCAACACTTAGGTGATGTGACCGCATCACACCGAACAATGAATTACACATGGACAGGAAACTACACATATTCGGTCTTGTGTCAAGTTTCTTTAGGAGTTCTAAGCAGCTAATGCCTAAAGTTTATATGGTTAGCTGGATCTTAAATTAAATCAAGTTCAATTCCTTTATCCTATGGTGTCCCTTATTTCTAAGGTAACGTGAACATCCTATGTCTAGGCTCTTAGTCCCATATCCCTTTGTGAAATCCGCTTATACCCTAACCTTCTCAGCATTAGAGCTCCGCTAAATCGTTAAATCAAATGGCCAGTTTAACTTACCAATTTTATCTTTTAAAATTAACAAAGAGAATGTGATTACACAAAGTGGTGTGAGCATTACATAACCTAAGCCATAACAACCATAAGACTTTCACATTGTCAAACCCCTAAAAATATTTAGCTCATGACTTTTGATAAAATAATCATTTTTATTAAATCATAAACCATAACTACAATATAATGTTTCATTGGTAGAAATTAAAATGGAAAATAACAAGAAAACAATAACGCTAGAAAATAAATACAACTCAAGAAAACTTGGGAAAATCCTCAAGTAACATGTCTTTTCCTAGGACAATTCCCCTCTCTCAAAGAAGAATCTTGCCTCAACTCACACTTCTGTGGAAGAGAAATCTTAGAGTCGCTACGCCTTAGAGGAACTTTCGTTCTTAAGACTACTAACTTGAACTTAGAAAAGAATCTCAAGGTGCTGGAAATTTGACAGTAAAATGGAGAAGAAAGTGGTGAATTCGGCGGTGGTGAGTTATTTTTTTCAATTGGAAGGGTTCTCCAACTTTATATAGGCCAAGGTGGTTGAGATATGGCCTAAAATCATGTGCTGAATGATTTTCCAGCTTTTTAGGCGTTGAATAACAATTTTGACTGAGAAAATAGCAACCATAACTGGCTGGGCGTGAATCTGAAAAAACTGGGCTCAGTAATGTGGGCGCATTACTTCTGATGCGGTTACAACACATCTAATGCGGCCACATCGGAGAGAATTGGTACATCACTTACTACTCTGGGCACATCAGATAGAAAATCAACAAAAACAGCGAGAAACCTGTAAAAATTCACCAAATCAGTACCAAATCAGCAAATAACAACTTTTAAGCATAATTATCCCCTAGTGAGCTTATTTTAACTAATATTGGGCATTTCGGGGTCAAAATATCACATAAAGTATCTTTTTAGTATAAAAAGTAATAAAATAGATGGGAAAAATATGCACTTTTTGACATCTATCAAACACCTATGGCTTTTCCTTGGAAAAATTGGGTTGCTATAGTTACTTTTGATCCCAAAAAAAAAAGAGTGGGTGTAACAGTTTGATCCTAATATGTGGAAATGATTGAATTTGTTCTTGAACTCGCAAAAGGAGTGGTGTAGCGGTTGGGCTTTAATCCATTGAAAGAGTCGATGAGAGTTTTATCTAAATACCCAAAAGAAATTTGGGTAGTGAAGTAACCCGATTGTTCCAAACCACTATAAAATCACGATGTTAATTTCTCTATCACTCCCCTATTTTATTTTTGCAATTAATTTTTGTTATTACATTTTATTGTATGAAATTAATTGCAATATTTATTCTTGAAATCAATTGCTCACATTCATTTATTTTGTTTGCTAATTCTTAAATTTCTACATCCATTATCAATCTTATATTATTACAATCTAATAGGGTGCTTTAAAGTATTATTATTGATTTTTTTATTACTTTGGATTGAATTTATTTGCATGAAATTCTTGTTTAAATTACTTGTTAGCAAAAAGTGTATTAATTTATTTAATTAGACTCACATGAGTAAAAAGTTTAATTAGTTTCAATAAACCCTATTCACCCCTTATAAGTACACAAAACAACCAAATCTATATGTTAAACTTGGGGCGTTCATGGGTTGGGTTGGCTTGATGCACTTTTTAGATGAACCCAACCCAACCCACGTTGGGTTGGGTTGCGTTACTCGCGTCATTTACTAAAATTTTTGTTTTAAAAATAAAATAAAATGTTAATATGTTTAAGTACTTTTATATTTTGATTTAAGATTAACAACTCAATTCATTTTATATTATGAATTTTTTTTCCCAAAGTACTAACAAATTATTTTTTAGAATAAATTAGCCAAAAAGTAGTGAAATGAATAAAATTAAATTTGATATAACATGTATATATAATTGTATTATAAGTAAGAAAATATACTTTTTAAAATGAATAATAAGTCCGGATTGGTTCGAGTTGATTTGGGTTATTTTAGGCGAACCCATGAATCAAGTCAGTCCATAAAATTTTCATTTTTTTTAACCAAACCCAACCCAAATCATAGGGGTTGGATTCTGTTAGGTTGACAGGACTTTTTGGGTCATCCGATTTGAAGAGAAATTAGACGAGATAGCAAAATATGAGATTTTGTTTGGATATTTAGCAAAAGCTAAAAATAATAAGATTTATGGCAAAATGTGTGCAAGGCACGTGGGTTACTTTTTCATAATACATGTTTTGCCCTTAGTTGATTCGTATGTCTGGACCATTAAATACAGTGTATGTGAAGAACTTGATTAAGAACCAAGATATAAATACAATATAATTGAGAAACTTGATTGATAGTCAACTTAATCAGATTACAATCTAATAAATTTTATTTTAAAACTGAATCTAAGCGTCATTATGTGAATTTCGCTCTCTTTTTGAATTTGAATCAATTTTCAATATTCAAACTAGATTTTGATAACTATTTTAGCACATGATTCAAAATAAACAAATTTCTTCATTATTTTGATAACTACTTTAAAAAATGATTTTATACATCATTTTTCATGGTTTCTAATTAAAACAAAATATTGTTTCGGTTATAAACAAAAGATTGTCAATAATTTATATTTAAGATTTTTTTTATTTTTTTCCCACCATTATCTATGTGAATCTATCCTTCATAATTTTAAGAACTATACATATACAGTGTAATTACATTTTGTATTAGAAATATTGTATCAACTATTATCATATTTAAATCAGTCTCTGACCCTTGTTTAGAAATTTTTCAGCACTATTTACATATACAGTATAATTGTGTTTGATTTCAGATTTTTTTACCTAATTCCTGATTTTTCTCTCTAATTCCTTATTTTTCTCCCTAATTCCTTATTTTTCTCCCTATTCAAATTTGAAATTATCTTTTGTTTTTCTCAGTTTTTTCTGGATTTCATGTCTTTTAAATTTTTAAATCTAATAATTTAAATTTACAATGGATTAAATTAAAATATTTTAATTTTTAAATTTTTAAGTTTCAAATTATTTTATAAAAAAAGAATGAATAAGATATTTTAACTTAGGTTAAGAGAATATTTATTTATTTGTTATATAAGGTTTGTGAGTTAAAATTTAATTTAATTAAATTTTAAAAAAAACAAAAAAAAAAACAAAAGTAAACGTAGTTACTACCGGTGCCACCATCCTCCCTCCCCCTTCCACCCACCCCTCCCCTCCCCTCAACTCAATATTCTTCTCCTCATTCGCATGAAGACAACCTTCAACTGCACTGATGACACTGCAAACCCCCCTCAACCTTCTTCTGCACGGACGACGTTGCACAGATGCTACCGCACGCCATGGATCTTCCTCTCTTTCTCTTTCTAGCTAATTTATCATATCCTTATCATTTTGTCTCGCTGTCCTTAGATCTTTTTTATGCGAAGTTTTACCCACAAACGAAGTCGTCGATCGTAAGTTTTGCCACCGTGTGGTCGTCGAAGGAATCAACCAGTAGTGTTTAGGTGAGAATGGAGTTGTTTCGTGGTTATTTGTTAAACTTTTGGTTTCTGTTATATGGGTTGGCTTCGATTAAATCACCGATTTGATTTGGAGTTTGGTGGGGCTTTTAGAATACCTTTCAATACAGTGTATTTGCTGTTTTTGGATTTGTTGTAATTTATGAGTTTTATTATTTTGAGTGTGTATGGGTAGTTTAGGTATTTGCTTATTTGTATTCTTTATTTAAAATAATCGTTTTGTTATTTTTACAATTTTGAAAAGTTTTTACTATTTTTCCAAATGAAACTTTAGATTTTGTTATTTATCTGTTCAGCCCTTTTTTGAATACCCTTACCTAAAATACCAAAATAAATCGCAAAACAGGCAAAATGATAATAGTTTGGAATAAATGCACCTACTTTGATAGAAAATTGTGAAAATTGACGGATAATAGATAAATCATGATAGGTTTAAAAAGTCATTAAAAGGAACCTTTAATGGCGGTTCTAAGTCGTCAACGAAAACAAATATAATGGAATTGTTGTTAGTCTACGATTTAGTTGCCTTTCAGAGGGTTATAAGTGATTCCAAAAAAAAATTAACTGTGTTTGATGAACTTGATTATGGATAAATCTATTCAAAATTACTTTTAAACACATGTTATTCTCACACTTATTAAAATCAATAACATGAGCATTCAATCAGTAGTTAACAATTTTTTTTAAAATCGGAAAAAGAAAATAAAGTTGAGTCAACACATTAAGTTGGAAACTTTGAAAACGTCATTTACAAACTTGAAAAACAAAATGTCAATTTTGGGTTGTTAGTTTTATTCTAAAAACTTCTTACCAAAAGAATTTCTAACAAATTTCATGATTTACTTGTTTGTCTAAACTAAAATGTTATTTTTAGGTTTTATGCCAAATTTTACCTTAATTTTAATTAAGAACGGATGCTATATAAAAAGGGGGCAATAAAAGAAGATGGAAAAACACAAAGCGAAAATGGTGTCAATTAGTTCTAATGTATTTTTCGGAGTTTGTGCTCTCATACTCCTTGAGTTGCACTTTGGAATCTATCAAACGGATGCAAAAAGAATTTTTGCAGTCGATGAGGATGACTCTATTCTAGAAAATAAATTGAGGGACCACAATATAAAGTATCCAAAAAGTTTTATCCATTTCTCACTCTTGAAACCCAAGAGAATACCTGACTTAGCTCCACCTTTCAGCTTGGGTATACTATCAAAAGACGTACATACTCTTCCGAGTCAAAGAACTTCAAACAATTCACCTCCCCCACCTCATGTCCTATCCATCATTTTACATAAAGAATCTAGGATTAACTTTGGAATATTACCAAAAGGTGTGCGTATTCGTCCATCTGGGCTGAGTCAAAGAACTTCAGACACTCCACCTCTCTCACCGAATGTGCCACCCATAATTTTACATAAAGAATCTAGGATGAACTTCGAAATATTACCAAAAGGTGTGCGTATTCCTCCATCTGGGCCGAGTCAAAGAACTTCAGACTCACCACCTCTCCCACCCCATATCGCATCCATCATTTTACATAAGGAATCTAGGATCAACTTTGGAATATTACCAAAAGGTGTACGTATTCCTCCATCTGGACCGAGTAAAAGAACCTCAGACGATTATCCACCTCCTCTACTGCATCCGCATGCTCCTTCCGTTATTTGAAAGAAAGAATTTAAGTTTAATTGTGGGGATGTATCATAGAGCACCTATTCCACTATCTGCTTCAAATGGAAAGGTATCATTACGAGTACCTCATCAACCTCAATTTTTGTTGCAATTTCTCTCAATTCAGAGTTCTTGTTACTGCTTTTGATACCAGTGTTGTGACTATATTTTAACTCACTCTCGTCCAATTTCAAAAATAATAATTATTGCATTAATTGTAGTTGTTATCTATTTTAATTGTCTCTTTTTATAATATTTTATAATTCCTAAACTATGTCAAAATAACTACAGTAGTGGACTCTTTCTTGCATTGTTGATGAATTATTGTCGAATTACTATACATCAATAAAATAAATAACTAAAATTAATTTTTCTTAAAGATATTTATATCATAAGAACTTTTACTAATTTGTAAATAATAAATATTGTCGATGGTAAAAATACCAAATTAATTTAAGTGTTGAGAAAAAAATACTTCCTTTTCTATATGTTAAGAATATAATGATAACAATAATAAGTTACATCAGTGTTCAATGTCAAGTAATTTTAATATAGTGAATTGAGTCTGAGTGAATTTGCTTAGTATCGTAGATACCAATGACTTTTTTTTTTTTTTTTTTTATCTTAAGAACGTTATGTATGAAGTTGAATTAATCTAAAGTAATCCTAAAATCTAGTTTAGTGAGAACAACAATTGGAGAAGACACTTTGAAACATACTTCATGCATTGAAATAATAGTCAACCAATTTAACCACTCAAATTACTTTTTCGAAAATTTTGGACATTTAGACGCCATAAGTAGCATCTCAATATTGTTCTCTCAGGTTCAATAGTTGCAACACTTGTTCTTTAGACTTGGAAGCTCCAATTCATGCCTTATGTGACTTGTTATTCTTGTAACAAAATTAGTCATAAATTTGATACTGGTTATTTGACAAAAATGAATGGTAGTAAGAACCAAAGCAGCGTGAAGACTGTTGTTGTTTGACTGCCTCTTTAGCCTGTTTACTTGGGAGATGTGTTATTCTTGTGGAGTTGTGGTTGTTACTTGGAATTTGTTGGGTAAGTTTGGTTGTTTACTTTTGTCCAAGTCATATAACTTTTTGGTTGTGATTTATTTATACCTTGACCTCAACTTTTGACGATGTTTCCTTCTATTTCTTGTGATTTAATATATTTAAAAATAAATAAATAAAAGGATCTAGAAGTCCTAAGGGACAAAATAGACGTTATGAAAGTCAATAAAATAACCTATATTTTATGATCCTCCATCTGAATGTGAATTGAGTTTAAGAAACTTGTGGGAATTAACCTAATTCATACCAAGAAAATTAAGTTCCAAACTATTTAATTAAATCCAATATAACAATGAAATTCATATACCAATTCAAACTAAAGTTATTAGACCTTTATTGGGTTGAATCCGGTCAAAAGGAAGGCAAAATTAATGGTGTTGTAGCGTAAAACCTTCTTAATTTCTTGGAAATGTTGTGGTTAGAATCATATATACTAATTTGAGTTGTAATTCAATGGATTTAATTTCTTCTCGTGTCCTTTGCTCATGACTTTTTTTCCTTTCGAGAGTACTTAATTTAACAATATAATTATGTTATTTTAAACTTTCGACCGAATAAAATGTAAGCAATTAAGATCCTGTTTGAAAGTTATTTGGGATATGTTCATGTCTAAAATTATTTTTCTTTTAAAATTGTAGTGTTCGGTAATTATAAGAAAGTGATTTTAATTTGGAAATGTCCAATCTCACTTAAAGTGATTCTCAGTCAATCAGTTGGGAGGTGACTTTCAATTGATATTTGTTATGTGATTGTGAGTATTTTTCTTTTAAAAAAGACTACTATTTCATATTAAAAAATTCTCCTCCTATTTCACTTTATTTTGTCCTAATTTTTTTTTTTATAAAAAGTTGTATATTTCTTTTTAAAAATTTTGTTCATTTTTATCATTGTTTCTCTCTAATTTTTAATCTCCCTAATTTTCTCTCTTTAAAATTTTTATAATGTTTAACTCTAATTTTATGGAAAATTTTTAAAAATAAAAAAATAAGAAAACTATTTACCCAAAATTTTTTGTTCTTCATTTGGAAGTTTTTTCCCTTTGAAAATTTTCTATAGCTCTCTATTTTTTCTCTCTTAAATTTTCATTTTTCTATATATAATTTTTGTCTCACCCTTTAATTTTTTTCAATCTCAAATGTAATTTTTTTTTTTTTATAATTTAATCGTTCTAAAATTACCTTTGAAAATGAACATTAATAATTTCTAATTTCTAATTAAATTTAAATCATTTGTACAAATATAATACCAAATATTACTATGATTTGTAACACTTTTGCAAAACTAATTATCATTAAATACTTTAGTTTAAAACAATTATTCTAAAAGTCAATCCTACACATGCAAATAAATCATTGAAAATCACTTTTAAAACTATAGAACTGAATTTTGAAATAATTGTATGAAAATCACTATTAACAAATTACTTGTTAATAAATCAATTTCGTTAAAATTATTGTATCTAAAAATACTCTCAAGCATGTCTTTATTCATTATTCTAAAATCACTTCCTCTTACGTTAAACCATGCACATATTAGCTTTGAAATATAATTTTCTTGAAATTTTGGCATCCTTCTCTAACTAAATTTTAAAAAATATAAATATATCCTCCCTTGCCTTTTCTTCAGGTCTATTCAATATCAAGACATTTGAATTATTCAATTTTTTATAACATTTTTTTTTTTTGTTTAACTTGTTTCAAATAATTTAGATGGAAATGAAAGCATAAATTTTAAAAATAATTATCTTACAATAAATTTGATATAATCGAAATAATATGGGTACTTATAATCATTATAGCTAAATCATAACAATTTAGTATTAATTTTATCAAACACCATTTTGTATTTTTTCAAGTCTAGAATTAAAATTTACCAAACACTATTTTTATTTAACTGATATTTTTCAAATTACTACTTCCAGCAATTATTTGAAAGCCACACCAATTTCAAATTAAGTCTAAATGTTCTAAGGTCCATTCAAGTTATGTTTACATTGGAAAAGAGTTCTATAACACTAATAATTATTTCTTAATGGATAATATTATAAAAAAAAAAAAAAGTTTGTTTTTCAAAATTCAGTGATTATAAATTATAAATTAGATGAGTTTAATGGGGTCATTGGAATTCTGTATATTTCCACTAATTAGGGTCATTGGAATTTTTTATTTCCACTAAAAAGCTAAGGGTCAAGGTCAAGAACAAGGCTCTCTCTCTCCTATCAACTTTTCTAAGTCCCTCCTAAGTGCAAGTCTTGAACCAAAAGACAAGGCAAATTTTTAACTATAAAAAGCAAGCTAATTTATAAATAAGAAGCATTAATCTAAGCATATATAGAAAAAAAAAAAAAAAAAAAAAAAAAAAAAAAAAAAAAAACCCATTTTTTGTTTTAAGACTATTTTTATTTGTGTTTTGCTCTCTCCATGGCCAACCTTTTCCATTCCAATGCCAAAGGCCTTTCCACTTTGACCTTTTTGTTTCTTCTTTATCTACTACTAGCAAATCTGCAGATAACAGGTTTCACTCTCTCTCTCCTACAATAGGCAAAATATATATATATAGTCCTTAATGTAGGAGTGGTTTTCAATTTACAATCTTTACTTAAAATACCAAAAAAAAAAAATTGAATCCTAGCTTCTTTTTTTTAATGTTTTTCTCGTAGAATTATAACAAAATTTATCGCCATCTACGAGCATGAACCTTTTTGTTCGATGGTGGTTTGTGGGAGTCCTAGTTAGAGATATAATAGGATTATTAGTAGAGTATTGATAAGTATATTAAAAGGGGCATATTAGTAAATAAGTATTAAGTTTGTTAGAGCTCTTATTTATAAATAGACGGAGTTGGGTTGGAAGAAAGGTGTGAAGTTTGTGGGATTTTTCTTTGAAAATTTTGGAAGAGACTAGCCCTCTCAAAAGAATAGGTTAGTTTTGTTACTTTTCTTATAATATTACTAACATATTCTATATATTTCTATATTTGAGTGTTCTTGAGTTTTCTGTATTGTTTTTTAGTATTCTTGTTAAAGAAGCATCTTAACGGGTTTAATATAATATCAGAGGGTAATATAATTTTATTTCCAAATAATATTGATGCAGGTGCTCAAATCGGAGTATGCTATGGACAACTTGGCAATGACCTACCATCTCCTCAAGAAGTTATCGATCTTTACAACCAAAACAACATCCAAAGAATGCGACTTTACGCTCCAAATCAACCTACTTTCGACGCCCTTCGAGGCTCCAACATTGAGCTCATGCTTGGCCTCCCCAACGACCAAATTCAAGCCATGGCTACCAACCAAGACAACGCTAATGCATGGGTCCAAGACAACATCCTCAACTTTTCCGACGTAAAATTCAAGTACATTGTTGTCGGAAACGAAATAAAAACCAACGAAGAAGCTGCTACATTCCTCGTACCCGCCATGCAAAATATCCAAAACGCAATTTCAGCTGTGGGTTTGGAAGGCCAAATCAAAGTCTCCACTGCATTCGATACTGGAATTCTTTCACAATCCTTCCCTCCTTCACAAGGCTCCTTCAACCCCAACTATCTTCCAATCCTCAACCCGACCATCCGCTTTCTCGTCGAAAACAACTCGCCGTTGCTCGTCAACTTGTACCCTTACTTTAGTTATGTCACCACTCCAAACATGGGACTTGATTATGCAATTTTTACTGGGACATCATTAGTTGGAGATGGGCAACTTAATTACCAGAACTTGTTTGATGCCATGTTGGACGCTGTTTACTCTGCTTTGGAGAAGTATGGCGGAGGATCATTGGAGATTGTTGTGTCCGAGACCGGTTGGCCTACGGACGGTGGGGAGGCCGCGACGGTAGAAAATGCAAGCACTTACAACAACAATCTAATTCAACATGTGAAGCAAGGGACTCCTAAGAGACAAGGAAGACCTGTTGAAACTTATGTGTTTGCTATGTTTGATGAGAATGAGAAGACAACTCCTCCTGAGGTTGAGAGATATTGGGGTTTGTTCTCTCCAAACAAGCAGGCTAAGTACTCAGTCAACTTCAACTAATTGGGATCATATTATTATGTCTAAATTACAAAAACATACTTTTGTTGGAATATATTTATTGGAGCCAAATTATTACTGGTAGATAAGCACAACGTAAAAAAATTTGCATATATAGCAAAATTTAGTTTAGTTCTTGGAGTCTATCAGTAATAGAGTCTATCATTAATAGATTTTGTTATATTTAAAATTCTTTAAAAATAATTATTAATCTTACAAGTGCTATCCATTGTAACTACTCTTATTTATATTAGCTTTTTTCTTTTATTAAAATGTTTAATGAATAGTATAGCCTTGTATGCCATCTATAGATAATGATAAAATTTAATAATAATTTTGAGTTGTGTTATTATGTTATGTGTGTACTTTCGAGTAATTCAACGTTAAGGTTTGGAAAATCTATACTAGATGAAGGACACAACCTAGCTTAGTGATGTCTGATGAGATCAATTATTATTTGGTTGAGAAATACTTTTGGTGTTGAGTTTTCCAACAATATAGTCTTTGAATTTAGTTATAACAATTAGCAGGTATTTTAACTTTTATATGTAACGATTTAATCAAAATTTATAAGGATTTATAGTTCAAGTTAGTGAAAAATATTATTAAGATTTTAACAAAATTTGTTTACTTATATTGATTGATAAAGTGATTATGAACTAAATATGTATTTATAAAACTATATATAAAGATTAAATTGTTACACACTTATAAAAATGATACGTCATTTCATTGAAAATTTTTATGCATATGCTAAATTATTACATAGTAACTTTATGAACTAAGTTGTCACAAATTAAAGTTCAAGAACTTGGTACCATTATTCTATAGGTACCATCTCTCATAGTTGGAGCCCCTTATTGTAGAGGGAGTCTCCTCTTTTTGTGGGCTTATTGTTGGGAAATTGCCAAAAATAAGACCTTTTTTTAAAGGAAGTAAAGACTTTTGGGACCACTTTTTAGAAAGATAACTTTTGAGACAAATAAGATGTGAATTGACCACATAACCCTTAAATGAAAAAAAAAAATCATTTTATCCTCATTTTCCCCAAATTAATTAGTTACTTTAGTCTTCTTCTCCCACCTTTTCTCTCATTTTTCTCCAACTTCTCTCTAACTTCTCTTTCCTCAAGCTCCCTTGCCATGTCCTAAGATTTTTACCCACTCTTGAACATTCTCTCAACTTCAATATATTTATGGTAAGTTAACTTTATGGTTATTTTTATTTTTATAGAATTTTTGGTCCTCTACTCTTATTTTTATGTTGATGTTGGGTTAAATTAGGTTAATTTTTTTTTCCTCTTCTTGGGACAACTTCCAATCTTGAAATCTATAGCCCCAAATTAATTTTATACTTGTTTTAAGTGATTTAGGGTAGTTTTACACATGTTTTAGCAAGTTTTTTTAGTTATTCTTTTTTATCTTGCAACACCTTGCGTCTTCCAAACTTCAAATAATGTCCAATCCCAAATCAATTATATACTTGTTTTAGATTATTTAGGGTGCTTTCACACATGTTTCAGGTATTTTTTTTAGCTACTATTTTTTATCTCGCAACATCTAGCAACTCTCAAACTTTGAATGCCCAATTCCAAATCAATTATATAGGGTGGTTTTACACATGTTTTAAGTAGTTTTTTTTAGCTATTGTTGAAGTTTTTTTATAATTTTTTTTCTTTTTAATTCTTGCAGAAATTAAAGACTTTTCCATAATTTAAGGATGACCCATGTTCAGATTTTAGTTCGTTATATTGGAGCAATGGGATGTAGACGAAAAAAAGTTTCAATATTTGTACAATTCAATCATTGAGAGCAATCAAGTTCAGAACTTAAACATTCTGATTGCAATGGAGGCCGCAATGGATTCATTAGATGAGAATGAAGTTCAAGTCAATTTGTATGATGACAAGATAGGAGCAACTAGATGGGAGTCATTAGATGAGAATGAAGTCGAATATACAAAATTAATGGAAAAGTGTTGTTGAAAAATTTATACGATGGGTTGAACAATTTAGTTATTTTCATTGTTGTTGAACAACTTATTTATTTTCATTGTTGCTGAAAAATTTAGTTCTTTTCATTGTTATTGCTAAAAAAAAATAGCTAAAAATGACCATACACGCCCTAAATCACCTAAAACACATATAAAAAGGAATTCCAATTGAGTGTTTTAAATTTGAAAATTGTTGTGAAATGTTGCGAGATGTTACAAGATAAAAAATAGTAACTAACAAAATACCTAAAATATGACCATACCAACCCTAAATCACCTAAAACACCTATAAATATGAGTTCCAATTGAGTGTTTCAAGCTTAAAAGTTATTGCGAAATGTTGCTCCTAAAATATGACCATACCAACCCTAAATCACCTAAAACACCTGTAGAGATGAGTTCCAATTGAGTGTTTCAAGTTTAAAAGTTGTTGCGAAATGTTGCGAGATATTGTGAGATAAAAAGTAGCTAATAAACTACCTAAAATATGACCATACCAACCCAAATCACCTAAAACACCTATAAATATGAGTTCCAATGTAGTGCTTTAAGTTTGAAAGTTATTGCGAGTTGTTGCGAGATGTTACGAGATGCTGCAAGATGTTGCAAGATAAAAAAAAAATAGCTAACAAACTACCTAAAATATGACCACACCAACCCTAAATCACCTAAAACACCTATAAAAATGAGTTCCAATTGAGTGTTTCAAGTTTGAAAGTTGTTGCGAAATGTTGTGAGATATAGCGAGATGTTGCGAGATAAAAATAGTAATTAAAAAACTACTTAAAATATGACCATACTAACTCTAAATCACTTAAAATACCTATAAAGATGAGTTCCAATTGAGTGTTTCAAATTTGAAAGTTGTTGCGAGATATTGCAAGATAAAAAGCAGTAGCTAACAAACTACCTAAAATATTACCATACCAACCCTAAATCACCTAAAACACCTATAAAGATGAGTTTCAATGGAGTGTTTCAAGTTTGAAAGATGTTGCGAGATGCTACGAGATGTTGCGAGATAAAAAAGAGTAGCTAACAATGTTTTTTTGTTTGTTATTTTTATTCAATTTGTATCATTGTTGTTAATTTAATGTATGTTGTTTTAATTTGTAAATTACATCGTTGATTAACCTTTTGTTTTGTAAATCTTTTTTTATATATAAAAACCAACGATGGAGTTTAGAAAATTTGGGAGTCCGATTTTCTAAAATTCTTGAGGTGAGGAGTCGATTCTTTGGGAGTCCGAGATCAATTTCTAATATGTTTTTATTAAAATATTAATATGCTTTCTAAATTTATCTAATTCATTATTATGTTACATTTTGCTTATAAATTGTTTAGGTTTAATCTTATTTTATTTCCAATTGAAATTTATCTAAATTTTTTTAAAGAATCCGTTTTATAATTCTCTTTTTATCTTTTAAAATTTTCTTACAAACTTTTTTATTTCTTTTTAACCTTTAGAAAAATTAATCTATTATTTTATAAGGTTTCTTAATCAATTTTTTTAATAACTTATTTTCAAGACCGTTTTCCTAAAAAAATTCATACGATGGAATCTAGAAATATCTAGAGTCTGTTTTCTACATTCTTGAGGTGAAAGATCATATCTTTGTGAGTCCAAGATTTTGATCCTAGGAAAAAATAAATTTAATTAATATTTAAAAAAAATCATTTTATAAAAAAGCTATTCCTCTTAAGGATTTTGAAAAATTGAAATAATTTCTCACATTCTTGAGGTGAGCAATTTTTCCTTAATTATAGCATAGCCTAATTGATGGAAATTTTTTCCACTTATTTTTATGGGATCATTATTTCAAATATTGAAGTGGTGAGTAGTAAAATAAGACATTTTTTTAATTAAAGAATATTTTCAATTCAAAATTTAAAATTTTGTCACCGTTTTCAAAACGGGTGTTGTGGGGTGCTAACACCTTCCCCTACACAAATGACTCCCGAACTCAACTCTAGTTTTCGCAGACCATTTTTTATTGATTTTTATTAAAAATTATTTACTTTATTTCGGTGTCTAATCACATCGTAAAAAAGATTGGTGTCGACTCCTTTTTATTTGCTTTTATAAATTAACCCTTTTTAGAGGACGTCGGCTGCTCCGCATCGTCTCGGGCACGTGGCGACAAACTCAACTTATACAAAATCTATAACAATGAAAAAAATCATAAAAACATACTACAAAGAAAATGAGATTGAGAGAATGTTGAAAATAATGTTGGAGCATGAAAAGAGAGTTTGGAAGAATAGAAATTAGAGAGAAGTTAGAGAAAAGATGAGAAAGAATGGAGAAAGTCACCAAATGTGTGTTATATAACAAAAAGTCTTTTCTCAATCAAGGACATAGTGGACATTTCACACCTCATTTATCCCATAACTCTTCTTTTTAAAAAGTAATTCTAAAACTCTTTAAACCCCTTAAAAATGTCCTATTTTTTGCAATTTCCCCTTATTTTTTATATGCTTATATATTCTTTCTTTTTTTTTTCAATGAAAGTTGTTGTTTTCAAGAAAAAAAAAAGTTCAAGTTATCAGGTCTTGTATTTTTAATATAAATTATTGTATCTAATAGATCTGTATCTAATACTGTATCTAATAGATTTGTAGATATTAAAAGATATTAAAAAATTCTAAAACTTATCCATACAAAATTTGAAAATTTATGGATTTGTTACACACATTAAAGGTTATACTACAAAAACAATCTAAAATCTAAATAAAATTTACATTTAACATTATAGAAATTGTGCCAATGTTATTGGCTGGGAGTCGAACCCAGGACATCCTGAACCAACCTACTCTGATACCATCTTAAATTGTCGATTGACCCAAAAGCTTAAGGTGATAGGTGAAGGCAAATTTAATATTATATCTTAACAGGGTGCAAGAAAAAACTAAAAACCCAAAAAAACTACCTAAACTGACCAAAACCAATCGTCGATTTGGGTTGAAACCCATTGAGTTGGCGGTTTCGGATTGAAAATATATTAAACTGAACTCTTCAGGCCGGGTTCAAGTTAGGCAAGAGGAAATCATATTGAAAAATCGAGTCGACCGTTAAATATATATAATAAGCGTCAATATTTAATTTCAAAAATCACTATTGTCGGGATGATTAGTAGGGTGCACTTGAATACACAAGGTCAACTGCAGCCAAATTTTGCGCGCACTCTGGTCGTATCCATAGTGTCACTGCACCCCATATACTGTACACCCATTACAATTACTGTTATCACTAATCTAGCAACTTCCAAGTATGGTGTTGTTGATCCTGTTCTCACCGTGGACTCTAACAAGTTCGAGAAGGACAATAAGGATCATATTTCCTAATTTATGGCATATAAGTTATAAATTTGAGATTTCAACTCACTTACCACACGAAGTTACCCAACTGCTCTTGGGCTTGTGTGCTAAATTGGGGTTTCGCACCAGTTAAGTCATTCGGCTTTGCCCTCCGTTGGAATTTTTTTTTACCAGTGCACCACTCTTGGTTGTGTCGACCATGCTCCTACCATCGATTATAGACTCTCATAGAAATATCAGATAAGCAATTGATTAAAGATATGGTCGTAATGTCCCGCGTTACAAAAATTAGGCTAATTTTGAAATAAATTATGCCTTTACATCTCTTCTAGTTTGTTAATTTTAAATTAGTTGGACTGCTCTATTGTCATGTCTAATTTAAAAAATTAGAATTTTAGTTTAACCTAAGAGGCTACATTAAATTTTCTAGAACCTTGGAAAAAAGGAATTTTTCAATCAGAAACTTTAATTCCAAATTTTTTAGTTTAATTTTAGAAAAATTTTCAAATTCAAAAGAGAACCCAAATCTTTTCATTTCGATTTTTTCCTCTTTTCAATCTTTGTTTTGTACCTTAATTTTGGAAAAAGAGCAATTATGTTTATAATGTTGGAAAATCTTTAAGCTTTTGCACTTTTTCTTTTAAAAACAAAAAGAAAAAAAAAGAGAAATTACTATAAATAGAAAAAAATATCAAACTATTTATAAATATAGAAAAATTTAACTATCTATGACAGACCGCAATAGACTTTTATCGCTTAGCGATAGAAGTCTATCATGGTCTATTGCTCAAGCGATAGAATTCTATCGCGGTCTATTGCTAATAGACAGTGAAATTTTTCTATATTTGTAAATAGTTTTGCTCATTTTTCTATACTTGAAAACAAGCCAAAAGAAAACCTAGTCACCAAACTCATATGTTTCTTGAGATTTTTGTACATCTTTTCATGGGCCCCTTGATGATCGATAATTTTCCCTTCACAAACGTATGAAATCTAACATTCTACTCACATAAGAGTGCATTACCACGTTTAACTATTGTGTTAGGGATGACCATATCTATCATAGCTCTAAAGCAATGACCATGTCTATCACGATCCTTATTGTTCTCAGTCTCTTGTGTTTTTCACCGTGAATATTGTGCTTGAGTGGAGAAAAATAAGGATCGCGATAAACATGGCCATCACATTAGGGCTACGTAATAGACATGATCATCCCTAACACAATACGTTACAAAATGTGGTAGTGTGCTCTGATGTAAGTAGAAGGTTAGATTTCATACGTTTGTGAGGGGCATGTCATCAATCATAAAGGGTCCCATGAAAGGGTCATCCGTATACAAAAAAAAAAAATAATAATAATAAAACTCTATTTTTTTTTTTCCTTTTTTCATTTCTCATTAAACCAGCCACACACTCCCTTCCCACAAGTTTATCCTTCCAACTGCTGCCCATAAAGTCTTTTTCTCTGGTGAGTCTCTAACGCGTATGCAGTGGTGGGCGTTACCTTCAAGCATTTTCACCCCATCGATTTCTACCCACAAACGATGCGCTTCATCTCCATTCCGACAATGTGGCACTCACAGCATGACCCTCCTGCAACTAACACTTAAGCAACACGCCGACGAATCATCTACGAGTGAGTTGGCATGATTTCAGGCCCTCTCAAGGGCGTTTAACCACACTTTCCTCTCCTTTGACAAGATTCGACACTTTACCTACTCTAATTCGATGTTGGATTTGAGTTATCCACTTCTTAACGTGTATCATCCCGAGTTTAGGAAGGAGACATCAATGAACTGAGATCACATCTGAATGAGGGGGATCTTGAGGACATGAAAGTATGGTTAAAAGAATTGAAAGTTAGTACCTATACCAACAGGGTGCACCTTCCTTTTCGGTAGCTCAATCATAAGAACTCCAAAGTTAAACGTACTTAGCTTGGAGCACTCCTATTTTACGTGCTTACCTTTCTTTTCTGATGGTCAGACGAAGCGTTTGAACCAAACTTTGGAGGATATATTATGCGCTTGCACATTGGAGTTTTCAAGGAGTTGGGACTCTCACTTGCATCTTATAGAGTTTGCTTATAATAACAGCTATCAAGCCACTATCGACATGGCGCTGTTTGAGGCCTTGTATGGGAAGAATTCCAGGTCTCTTGTTTATTTGGGTGAGGTTGGTGAACGCAAGTTGTTGGGACCTGAGTTAGTGCAAACTACAAACGAGGTCATTCAGAAGATTAGAGCAAGGATGAAAACAGCCCAGAGCAAGCAGAAAGGTTATGTCGATGTGAGGCGTAAAGATTTGGAATTTGATGTAGGAGATAAAGTATTCCTGAAAGTGGCACCTATGAAATGTGTTTTGAGGTTCGGGAGGAAGGGGAAGTTGAGTCCCCATATCATTTGGCCTTTTAAGGTTTTGGGGCAAGTTGGCCCTGTGGCTTATCTGTTAGCATTGTCGTCGTCTCTTTCTACATTTCATAATGTTTTTCATGTCTCTATGTTGAGAAAGTACATAGCAGACCTGTCTCATGTAATAGACTATCAACCCTTGTGACTAAATGAGAATCGAGTTATGAAGAGAAGCCTATTCGAATTCTTGCAATGGAAACAATGGAAGTGAAGGCTTTACGCAATCGAGAGATAGTATTAGTAAGAGTTATGTGGCAGAATCATCAGGTTGAGGAGGCAACAGGGAACGAGAGGATGGGATGAGAATGCAATACCCAGAGCTCTTTCAAGATCGGAACTTTCGAGGACGAAAGTTTCTTAAGGAAAGAAGATTGTGACATCCAAATTCTCAGGTAATTTTAATTTAATTATCTTGGATTAATTGGGCGATATTGGAAATTTTGTGTTTTTAATTGAGTTATTGTATAGAGATTGTTAAATAAAAAGTGTAAAGGATAAAGGATTTGGAAATTGGAATTCAATTTAAGGAGAAATTGGATAAGTTAGTCTAGGTTTGAATTTAAAGTTGGTATCAGAGCCTAAATTTTAAGTTATGTAAATTGACTTACTATGTAGTTCCAGATTGTCCCAATTGGACAATAACGAATTCTTCGTCATCGCCAGGTACGTCATGTAGAAAAAATATAGAGAGTTATATGTACAGGACTTTACCTGATTTATAGTTGCTTTTGACTTGTTATTTTGTTGTAAAACACTTGATAATAGTTGTTTATGGGTAGTTAGGAAATGACACCATGAGTTAGGGGAAGAGGCACTGGTGTGTGAATGCCAGAAGGAGGGTGAAACCCTGGGGGTTGAGGCCCAAGAGTACAAGACCTAGAAATAAATTCAGAGGTCCAAGGTTCAGGAGTACAAGACCCAGAAGTAAATCCTAAGGTTCGAGGTTCAGGAGAGCAAGATCCAAAAGTCCAAGACCTTCCTGCATAAGAGGGTTCCCTACTACCTAGCGACCCTTCTAGGTCAGGATGGGCAAAGAGTTGTGAGGAGAAGTCGGACCTGAAATTTGACTGCGCCTCCATAGGCACCAGTTCTCCCAGTCGTCCTCGTCGAATAATGTTATGGTCGTGGCAATAAGAGAAGCTATCACCAAGGTGGTTATGGAACAAATAAAGGACGTGGTGGCGGATTAGATAGCCCAACAAAGACCACCCCCGCAGAACCAGACGCCACAAGTTCAGGCCTAGAATGAGACACAAAATCATAATATGTCAGATCTTTCAGTGGAGGCCAAACACCTGTGGGATTTCAAGAAATATAATCCCCCATACATTCAATGGGTCATTGATTCATGCTATGAAATGCATGAAATTAGGCTTTTATTTTAGCATTTTTAATGTGAAAAATGAACTATTACATGAATTTTATCCCAACTTTGGTCTAAATATGTTTAAATAAGCTTAATGAGGGTTAATTATGTGTAAAGAATGATTTTTACGGATTTGGTGCAGATCCGGTACGTTTTTTACAGGTTTCTGGCTGTTTTTGTTGATTTTCTATCTGATGTGCCCAGAGTAGTAAGTGATGTACCAGTCCTCTCCGCCACATCAAATGTGTTGTAACCACATCAGAAGTGATGCGCCCACATTATTGAGCCCAGTTTTTTCAGATTCGCGCCCAGTCAATTATGGTTGCTATTTTCTCGGTCAAATTTGTTATTCAACGCCTAAAAAGCTGGAAAATCGTTCAGCACATGATTTTAGGTCATATCTCAACCACCTTGGCCTATATAAAGGAGGAGAACCCTTCTAATTGACGAACAACTCACCGCCGCCACCACCATCACTTCATTCTCCATCTCACGGTCACGTTTCCAGCACCTTGGGATTTTCTTTGAAGTTCAAGCTAGTAGTCTTAAGAACGAAAGTTCCTCTGAGGCGTAGCGGCTCTAGGATTACTCTTCCTCAGGAAAGATTCTATCTTTTCTCTTCCTCAGGAAAGATTCTATCTTGAAAAAGAAGGAATCGTCCTAGGGAAAGGCTTGTACTTGAGGATTTTTCCAAATTCATTCCAGTTGTATTTATTTTCCAACTTTACTGTTTTCTTGTTATTTTCCATTTATTATTACTCTACCAATCAAACGTTATATTGTAGCTATGATTTATGATCTAATGAAAATGATTATTTTATCAAAAGTCATGAGCTAAATATTTTTAGGGGTTTAACACTGTGAAAGCCTTTGGGTTGTTATGACTTAGGTTATGTAACGCTCATACCACTTTGTGTAATCACATTCTCTTTGTTGATTTTAAAAGATAAAATCGATAAGTTAAACTGGCCATTTAATTTAACGATCTAGCGGTGCTTTAATGCTAAGAAGGTTAGGGTGTAAGCGGATTTCACAAAGGGATATGGGGCTAAGAGCCTAGACATAGGATGGTCATGTTGCCTTAGAAATAAGGGACACCATAGGATAAAGGAATTGAACTTGATTTAATCTAAGATCCAGCTAACCATGGAAACATTAGGCATTAGCTGCTTAGAACTCCTAAAGGAACTTGACACAAGACCGAATAGGTGCAGTTTCCTGTCCATGTGTAAATCATTGTTTGGTGTGATGCGGTCACATCACTTAAGGCATAACACCCGAATGGCTGTAGCATTGTTACCCCTGTTTGATTCCTGTTGTTAACTGTTTTCTAAGTTTTCTTTCACCAAAATTTTAAAACTTTCTCTTTGGTTACCTTGGTTACATTGGTTCACAATCATAAGAATTTTAACTCAATCTAGTCCTGTGGGATTCGATACTTGGAATACTCCAAGTTATTACTTCATCAATCTGTATACTTGCACGTAGACCTATCTATTCCATACTTTTATATTATCGTTATCATTCATACACATTTGGTCGATCAGTCATTGTAGGACCCTATTAAAGCAGAATTGTGCTTGTCTTCCGTGGAAACCATCTGTCGGTATATGAAGTGTCCCGAAGATCAGAAACTTTAGTGTGTCGTCTTTTTGCTTGTTGAAACTGCCCAAATTGATGGCATTAAGTAGAAAGAATGATAGATGCTAGTGGTGGACAAACGACTTGAAGTCAGTTCAAGGAACGATTCTAAAATCATTACCGCCCCTGCAGATCTAGACGCCATAAGTTCAGGCCTAGAATCAGACACAAAATCATAATATGTCAAATCTTTCAGTGGAGCCAAGCACCCGCAGGATTTCAAGAAATATAATCCCCCTACATTTAATGGGTAATTAGAGGACCCTACTAAAGTAGAATTGTAGTTGTCTTCCGTGGAAACTATCTGTCGGTATTTTGAAGTGTCCCAAAGACCAGAAACTTTGTGTGTGTTGTCTTTTTGCTCGTTAAAAATGCCCAGCGTTGGTGGCATTCAGCAGAAAGAATGTATACTTCCAGATAAGATATGGTTCGAGGACGAACCAAGCGAAAGTTGGTGGCCATGTAATGCCCTGAGTTTAGGCAGGGGACATGAATGAACCGAGATCACATCTAAATGAGGAGGATCCTAAGGACATGAAAATATGGTTAAGAAAGGCTTAAAAGAATTGAAAGTTAGTACCTATACCAACAAGGTGCACCTTCCTTTTTGGTGGCTCAATCATAAGAACTCCAAAGTTAAGTGTGCTTAGCTTGGAGCACTTCTATGTTTGGAGTACTTCTTTGTTTGGTGGCCTCTTGGGAATTTTTCTAGAACTCATGTGAGTGAGGACAAAGCATGCTGAAAGGACCTGTCTTGGTTTGTGGGGACAACTTTCACTCTTAGAAGAATTCAAGACGAGTAAGGATGTAGGGGAATATCGGGGCCATTAGGTGCCGAATTTGGATTCTGAATCCTAGGCCTAGGTCGGTACATAACGACTCCAAATATATAGAACTAAACTTATTCAGACATGTTCCAACAAGGATTCGAGTTGTTTTGGGTAAGTTTCATTGAATAGAACAATCTAAATTCCCTTTTGAACTATATTTTGTAGATTCAAAATTGTTTCAGAACTATTCTGGCGCTTTTAAGCTAGAATCCAAATCATTTTCGATAAGTTTTAGGTGTTAGAACTTTATTTAGAACCTTTCGACTTCAATTAAGATGTTATAATCTAGTGTATAACTCTTGCATGTTCTCTATTTGTAGTATTTCGGATCAAGGTTTAAAATTGCTTATAGTTTCGAACACTTTTGAGTCTGTCAATAAATTTCGATGTCAATATGAATATTGTTGGAAAAATTATGAAAACAAAAAATTCAAAATATATTTAAATTAATAAATAACCATTTACGCATTTTAATCAAGTTTACATGTTTATTATTTACATCATATTTACACTTTTGAATTTTTTTTTTTTTACTTTTCTAATTATTTATGATTTTTGTAAGATATAATTGAAATATGAATTTACTATCATTGAATACGTATAAATGTGGGAATATCGATGAACATGTAGACGAAAATTTAATACCATAAGTACAAGGATATTTATAATGGATAGAACAATAAAAGAAAAAAACTAAAAATATGCCACATCTTTAAAATATTTACAAATATGGAAGTGTTGACCAGTCAACTCTTGAATCTTTTTTAATTTCCAATTTTGTCCTCCCTTATTTTGTTGTACTTCTTCCCTTTCTCTCTTATTTTATTTTTTTAAAATTTTCTTTCCTTTCTCCAGCTTCCATTAATCTCTCCTTTAATTTTCTTTAATTTCTCCCTTTTTGTTTCCATTATTCTTCACTTTTTTTTTAAAAAAAAAATTATTTTCTTTCTCCATTTTTACTTCCATTCTTCTTCTTTTTTTTAAAAAAAAAAATTATTTCTTTTATCCGTTTTTGCTTCCATTCTTCTTCTTCTTCTTCTTCTTCTTTTTTAATTTTCTTTCCTTTCTTCATTTTTGCTTCCATTTTTCTTTCCTTTTTTTTTAAAAAAAAAATGCTTTCATTTCTCCTTTTTTTTTTTTTTTTTTTTTTTGCTTCCATCCCCCCCAGTCCCCTCCTCTCTCCAAACCTTCCCAATTAAATAGGCCAATAATTTTTTTTCTTTTTTTTATAGGACTTTAAAATTATGTAAGCTATCAGTAATAATTAATAAATTTCTATCACTGATTGCCTATGATATCACTAATATACTAAGTCTATTATAGTCTACCAATGATAGGCTTCTATCACTGACAAACTACTTCGATTAACGATAGAAGTCTATGACTTATAAACTCTTATCAACTAATGTATACTAATTTATTAGTAAATACTCAAGATAAAACTAAAAGTCTAAAACTTATAGAATCTATTAGTAGCTATCAGTGATAGGCTTCACTATTATGACATAATAATATAAATCTATCAGTAATAGCCACTGATATACTTATCAATTAGTTACTCAAAGAATGTTATCATTAATTATAGAATTAACTGGCTACTCATATTTTTAAATGTTAGAAAATAATTCATTAAATATTTGTGTATCGGTAATATCAATTATCAGCGACATTAGTGATAGAACTTGGATAGATATCAGTCATAGTCATGTATCAGTGATATCGAACTTAGGTAGATATCAACAATAGAAGTCTATTAGTGATAGAAATCTATTATTGATAATCATGATAAAAGTTTCTCAATAATAGTCACTGATAGCTTTGAGTGTTAATCTTTCAAAATTGATAATCACTAATGAAAGTCTATCAGAGATAGCCACTAATATTTTCTATCATTGATAGCTTAATTTTTTATGATTTTCTTTCGAATTTAATAGCCACTTATAGAAGTCTATCATTGATAACCAACTTAATGAATTTAATTAATAAAGTTGAATCTCGAACTAAAGTGTAAGTGGGATGCTTAGAAGTTATCACTAATAGCATGTTATTAGTGATAAAAGCTATCAACAATAGCATGTTATTAGATGGTAAAAATGAATGATTTAAGTTATCTTTGATAGCATGTTATTAGCGATAGAAGCTATCACCAATAACCACAATATAAGTGATATCAATGATATTAGTGATAGAACTTAGGTGATATCCATATATCAATGATATCAATGATATAAAAGTCGATTCCATTTGATGAAAGTCTATCATTGATAGCCACTACTAAAAGTTATTGGTAATAGCCACTGATAGAAGCTATCAGTGATATCCATATATCAATGATATGACTTATGTATATATCAATTAAATGAATGATATTAATGATATTGGTGATATGACTTAGATAGATATCAGTGATAGTCACTTATAGACCTCTCATTGATAGACTTCTATAACCTTTAAATTTTAATATTTGAAAGTTGATAGTTTCCTTTCAAAGTTGATAACTACTTATAAAAGTTTATCACTGATAGCCACTAATAGCCTTGAAGTGTTAATATTTCAAGTTTGATTCCAATTGATGAAAGTGTATCAATAATAGCCAACAATATATGATAGCAAATTGAAAGCTAATATTTCAATTGTTACTATTTCAAGGTTGTATAAATATTTCTCAAATTGAAAGCTATCATTGATAGCAAAGTGATAGCTTTCAATTTGAGAAAATTGGAAGAAGAAACGTGAAATAGTGTACATGGGTTTTTTAGTCATTTACCAATATGACTATAATTGATAGCTGCTATCAGTGATATCTGGCGCTAATTTTGTATCATATCCCTAATATGTTTTTCATTGTACTACATCTTTTATTATTTTGGGCCTGATTTTTATTTGTGCAAATCACCCTAAGTACAAACTTCTATTCAAATGGATTTTTTTTTTCAAATTTCTGTTTCAAAACATTAAGGGTCTGTTTGGTAGAGAATTTAAAAACATAAATTTGAAAACAGAGTTGTATTTCATGTTTTCAGATATGTGTTTGGTAGCAGAATTTAGAAATTAGATTATAATTTAAACAATTGCAAATTAATTGTAGTTATCCACTAAATATAATTATTATTTTATAATATTATATAATTTATGGGATAGATTGAAATTTTTGTTAATATAGTTTGGAAAAAGTTAAAATTTAGGTAATTAGAATTTAACCCCTATGGTTTGATAAAAACTTCATAAATCTCCGGATTATTTAAGAGGATTTAACCAATTAGAGGGGCAATGTATGAAGTTGTATCAAACCATAAGAACTAAATTCTAAATTTTAAAATCATATGAACTCACTTGTAATTTTATCCAAACCATAGGGACCAAATTTGAAATTTAACCTAATTTATAATAATTACATAATACATATTTTAATTTTAAAAAATTAAATTGAGTTTATAACATGACATACTATATTTATGAATGTTTTTATCTTTATTTAATATAATTATGCATTTTAAACTTTAAAATTCAAATAATAGATACAATGAAAGCATAAAAATGTTGTTTTTGTTATAAAACAAGAGAATAAAGAACAAAGTAGAGAGAAGAGAAAGTAGAGACTGAATGTATTCTCTATTCAATTGTGTTTCTCAAAGTTCCCAATGACCAGTATTTATAGAGTTTACAAGATATGGAAAAGCTAAATACAAGGAGAAGATAAAGGGAAAGATATTGGAAATAATATCTAAGGATATAAAATCTATGGACATCTATATCTAATTCAAATATTTATAACACTCCCCCTTAGATGTCCATAGTGTATAGAATATATGCCTCATTAAAACCTTACTAGAAAAAACCCAATGGGATAAAAATCTAGTGAAGGAAAAAGAGTACATCATTCGTATACTTTAGTAACTGCCTCATTAAAAACCTTGCTAGGAAAACCCAGTGGGACAAAACCATAGTCAAGGCAAAAAGAGTGCAGCACATTTACTCCCCCTCATGAAAACATCACTTGATACTCTTAGTTGTCACATACAGTTGTATGTGTTAACTCCTTAAATGTTGTTGCAGAAAACACATTCGTCAATAAGTCTCCCAAGTTGTCTTTTGAATATATTCGTCGAGTAGTGATGTCGGTACTTTATGCTTTATCATCTTCATATAAAGATTACTATTGGCTTGCTTCATATATCATCAAGATTATAACATGATTTAAAGTAGTTGTTATGATCTGCTTCATAAGTTGTCATAATATAAGAATTCTTCCCTCTGTACTAAGTAACCTGTTTAAGATCTAGTTTTTATGGGTTAGATAAGTAACATACATCTTCCCAATAAAATAGATCACAATTAGATTTATGAGAATAAAATAAATCCATGTAAACTAATTCTCAAATAAAAACATAACATACGTTTAACTCTATTCTAATATATTTCTTTGAAGAAATATTATAATTATGCTACGACAGGTAGCGTATAAACTAGTAAAGATATAAGTGCACTTATTTATCAAAATTATGGTTCTTCGGGATCTAAAGTTCTTCATTATCTTTCTGATATCAGATGTTATAACTTTTTTCACACCTGAATGAACCATGGTAGGAATGTTCAATAATGAAACTAGTTCATATAAGATCTTATATGTATAAATTGATGCAATTCTATATGTTATTGCAAGCTAAGGCAAAACTTATCATCTCAATTTATTTCTTAAGAAACTTTATTTGCCTTTGAAATCTCTTCAGGAGTTCATGATCAAATAAATAATATATAGTAAATCTCAAGTTGTGATTTCTTTAATCCTTCAGGGATATAATTATTAAGAGATTCATATAAATGTATAATGACTACATCCATGAGATGTATGTTAAGTTTTTCATACACAACCAAATAAGTTAGATATCTCATGGTATTGTATCCAACATAGAAGATTATGTCTCATTATAATCAATACCATTTCTTTGCGAGAATTATTGTGGAACTTGTCTCGCATTATATAATGTGACCACATTCTATTTGTCTTTCTTACAAATATTCACTTGTATCCCACATGTTTGACATTCTCTAATATTTAAACTACTAGTTCTCACGATTTGAAAAATAAGTTTATTTCTATTGGATTGTTTCTTTCCACATAAGTCAATCCTTTCTATGTCGCGATATTTTTCGATATATATCTGAGTATACTCATTTTCATAAATAATATCGTGAGCAACATTGTATGCAAAAATGTTGTCAACTTATTTAAGTATGATTCCATCTTTTTCTTGTCATGACATATTTCATCAAGATCTCTTTGTCATCCTCTTTTACTTCAAGATTCTTATGAGTACTCATATTCAGGATTTCTTCTGGAATATCCATATTCTTAACTGAGTCATTTTGATCATTGATGGCTTTTTTTTCGAGGATCTTTATCTTTGGAACCCATGTGTCTATCATGTTTCAGGCGTGTTAAAAGACTCATTAGTATTGACAACTTGTTGCATTGGGATATTAATTTTAGATGGTGCATTTACAACCATTTCATATAACTTGGTCACTTTCTTGCAACAGTAAATGTTGTTCTATAACTGCATCTAGCATTTGATTTGCAATATTTTGCAAATGAATTAGCTTTTGAACTTCTAGTTCAAATTGATCTGTATGATGATCGAAATGAGACAATACTTATACATTTCATTCAATTTATTTTTCCAACTTCTTAATTTCTCCCCCTAATGTTGGAAAATTTGTCTCATTAATGAGAACTAGTAAATTGTGTAGTAAATATATCACCCATCAGGGGTCCAAAGATTGGGGTCCAAAGATTGATGTGAAATCAATTGCAACATAAATTCATAACCTCTTTTGAGGACTCATTTTAATTGATCCATCATCATAATTGTTGTTGTGGAACAATTTAATCATTTACTGCACATTTGCACACATGAAATATATTTGGCTTCTGGCCATGAGCTCATAAGCTATTGGTTTAGAGCATACATAACAATGTGATCTTACAGAATTAGAACATAAGCTACAGGATGTTCAACAATTATCCCAATCAATTATCAAATGTTGGGATGCAAACTCACTAGCATTATCATGAAATTGTACACTTAATTATTTGAGCAACGAACCTTGCAGATATAAGGTTTTGAAGATAATAAACGACCATCAACTGGATGCGTCAACAAAACCATAAAATATTTAAATAATTAATCTCTTGAGAACAAAGCCACATATGATAATTTATTAAATGGAAGAATCTTCTAGTTCTTTAGTAGATGTCAATATATATTTTCAATAATTATTTTCACTATTGACCCAAAATGACTCATCATATCAAATAAAAATATATTTGGATCAATGTACTCCGGGTTCATTGTTGCATATATTTCAATTACACAAATATGTGTAATACAGTTTAGAAGGAAAAGCATACAACTTTTCTATATGCATTTCCTATAGGAGACAATAAATTATCAATTTCTCTAGATGATATTTATTACAATATATTCCTTCCAAATTTACTAAACTTAGAATGTGGTATATCAATTGTAAATTTTGCTCATCTGAGCAAAATAATATTTTCTTTTCCAAAATATTTAATCGGACTTAATGTATATTATATTTGATTTTTTTTTTCTTCAAGCATTTGAATTTTGGAAAATGTATTGTCTACTTCTAAGTACCATATGCATAAATGTACTATATGAAAAACATAAATATTATTAATTATTCTTTTCTCTTCAGGAGATTCAAAAGAAAACCAAATATCTCATATACAAATAGGTCAAAAATAATAATCATCTCTTCAGGAGATTCTAAAAACTTGTAACATCCAAATATCATCATATTTAGGGGTTAAAATGATAAGTTATGATCTCTTCAAGAGATTCAAATAAATTCTCAAAATTTGCTATACCACATATCGTCTTCCTTTTCATTATTAAGGATTTTAATTTTTCAAAAAAAAAAAAACTCTTAATGTATGACATGTACAAGATCATTGTCTCTTTTGCATCACATTTGAAATATGAAATTCTGATATAAATATGTGTGGTTTTAGTAGAATAATTACTTCTTCCTTTACTAATATTATTCTGACCTCAATTATTAAATATGACTTCAGTGAATGATATTAAATTATTTGGTCATAGAGCATATGACCAAATGTTTTAACCTCAAAATATATTAGATAAATATTCATCACAATATTTCAAACTTTCTTTTTCAAATTGCTAATGCAAGAGCATAGCATGTTTGATATATGAAAGTAATATATGCTTATTAATTTAAAATAAACAACGAGCACTAATTGATTTATGCAACTTCAAGTGTATTAAATCAAAATTAGGAAGAGTAATTAACTATTATAACAAACTTTGTCATGAGAGAATTCATTCAAATATATATAATCACTATATAAAAAATTTTAAAGTTTACAAAATCCACATGAGAATAATTTTAATATTCAACAATCAAATAAATTTCAATATTAGCATGAAAAATAAATTTTGACTAATTCAACTCCCAGGTTAGTTCCTGGGTAGAGGTGTTCCCTTACGGTCAGCTTAAATACCTCAACCTAGCCAGAATAATCCTTAGACAGAGTTTCCTTATAGTCAATTTTTATTTTTAATTCATTAATCTTTTAATTAATAGATTAATGAATCTAAGCGAATTATTTATCTTATTAAAACAAATCCACTTTAAGAAATAATCTTTAATATCTTAAATCTTTCAAAATAAATATAATATTTATCAAAAGACAATCTTAACAAATAAAAGGTAATATTAATAGGAGATAATCATATCTTTATTTAAAAGAAATTCAAATCTTAACAAGAAATATATAATCCAATTAAGAAAACAAATATCTTAATTTAATTTTTCACATATATAATAATTATATTTAAAGATATGGAAATATAAACTAATTAGGAAAATATCTTAATCAAATCTTTCAAGGATAAAACTTAGAAATAAGATGCATGATTGCTAACAATTTTAAACATGCATAATATAGTCATAAGAGATTGAGGACAATTTAAATTATCATAATTAGAATTCTAAATCTTCAAATTGACTTAACCTCAAGATTTGATTCAACAAGGTTTAGTGGATCATCACATCTACTAATAGACATCCACATAACTAGGTTACAACAACCACATGAATATTAGTTGAACAATGTAAAACATATATCAAATACATAAATAAAGTTAAAATTGACTAAACATTCAAGATATTATATCTTTCAATCTATTTTAGACATTCGAAAAAATAGGTTTCTAAAAACCCTACCCTAGATTGTGCTTTGAAAAGTTGGCCAGCCAAAACTCTTTTACTTACTCAACACCAATATATGCATATACTTCAAATAAACTTCAAGTTGACAATATATACTTATAAATATGCATGTTAGGTTCATATGCATGAACCCAAAATTTTAACAATGAATGTCATTCATAATAACACAATTTGATATCAAAAGATTTTTTCTTAATTAACTTCAAACTAAATTCGGTTGCAAATTTGCAATTCAATGAATTTCATGTGTTAATCAAATCGCAAATCCAATACAATTTAATCAAATATAAAACTAATGCTAAATGTACCATAGCAATCAATTTGCAAACACATAAATCACATATATGATATTAAAACAAAATACTCACCTTATTAGTTTTAAATACCTCGATAATATGTAGCCTTTAGCGTTCTTGGTATTCCAATGAATCAAATCCAAAACCAATCTTTAGAGTGGTAGAGTCTCAATCTTTGAAGTGGTAGAGTCTCTTTAAAGTGGTGAATAATGAATCAAATCCAAAACCAATCTTTAGAGTGGTAGAGTCTCAATCTTTGAAGTGGTAGAGTCTCGTGTTGATAACGTATTTAACACGAGAATAAAGAACAAAGTAGAGAGAAGAGAAAGTAGAGGCGGGATGTATTCTCTATTCAATTGTGTTTCTCAAAGTTCCCAATGACCAGTATTTATAGAGTTTACAAGATATGGAAAAGCTAAATACAAGGAGAAGATAAAGAGAAAGATATTGGAAATAATACCTAAGGATATAAAATCTATGGACATCTATATCTAATTTAAATATTTATAACAGTTTTCAGAATTTACACTATTTGAATCATAAAATTGGAAACAATTTTCAAAAATAAAATTTAAATTATCTGCCAAACACATATATGCTAAACTCGATAAATCTAAAAATATAAAATAGATTATCTGTCAAACACATTTATGCTAAACTCGATAAATCTAAAAATATAAAATAAAATCTAGATTGCCAACAAAATAAGCCTAAACTATCACACCCATGAGGTCTAAATTTACCCTTGGCTTTTCTTCCTTCGTTTGGCTGTTCGTCTTTGTTTTCTTCGTTTAGGTCTTCCTTCTTCGCTTTACTTTCTTCCAGTACCAGCCGCCGCCCCCAGCTGCCGTCTTCCTCCTCGCCGGCGATTGTGTTCCCTCTGTAGCAACTGAACGCAAAACTCCCTCCTCCAAATTCCACTCTCTAGGTATTCCTTTCTTTCAATGTTCCAGCACACTAGAATTTCCCAGTACTTCCTTAATTCTATTGGCCTGAATTTGCTTAATGATTACCTACAGTGTTTCGATTCGTTTTGCTTCATTTTACTCTTGATTTTACCAATACTTCCATATCTTTGTAAGAAATACTTGTTTCTTCACTTGAAACACTTTCTGCATCGTTCGATTTAGCTTCAAGCGTTTACCTTTTACTTGAATTATATTATAGTTTTCAGAAACTCTTCATGAGATTCTTGAAATAAGATTCTTCAACAGAGAACTGAGTGTGTAGACAGATTGAGAACTTGAAACTGTTTCGAGACATTAATTCCATATAGTAGTTTCGACTTTTCATTGCTTAGTGTCCATGATATGTTATTGTTATGAATCTATATTTTATTTGGTTGCTGTTTTCCCCCCAAATTTTGACAGAAGTTGGTATTCTTGATTCTTTATGAACTTTTGAAGACCAAGGATGTTGCCAACTGATGAGTTGAAAAAGATATCTTTCACCCGTTCAATAAGGGATGGAGATTTAGTCATTGTATATGAGAGACATGATATCATGAAGGCTGTGAAAGTATGTGAAGGTTCAACACTTCAGAACAGGTTTGGTGTGTTTAAACATTCAGATTGGATTGGAAAACCATTTGGGTCCAAGGTGTTAAGTAACAAAGGTGGATTTGTTTACCTGTTAGCTCCAACTCCTGAATTATGGACTTTGGTACTAAGCCACAGGACACAGATTCTATACATTGCAGATATTAGCTTTGTAATTATGTTCTTAGAAATAGTTCCTGGCTGTTTAATTCTAGAATCAGGGACGGGCAGTGGATCGTTGACTACGTCGTTAGCTAGGGCTGTAGCGCCTACTGGACATGTCTATACGTTTGATTTTCACGAACAGAGAGCTTCCTCAGCGAGGTAGGAACAAGGATCTATTGTATGTTCTCAAGTTACCCTGCAGAGTAATTGATATGTGATGGTTTTATTGTTAGATCTAGAGGTAGTTTAATAAGTAGTACTTATTTTCTTGTCTCTCTCTTCTTTCAGAGAGGATTTTGAGAAGACGGGCTTGACTAGCCTTGTCACTGTGGGAGTTAGAGATATTCAAGGTCAGGGCTTTCCTGAAGAGTTTGTTGGATTGGCAGATTCAGTTTTCTTGGATCTACCTCAACCTTGGTTGGCCATTCCTTCAGCTGAGAGAATGCTGAAACAAGATGGCGTATTATGCTCCTTCTCTCCGTGTATCGAGCAAGTTCAACGTTCAGCAGAAACTCTTCAATCTAAGTTTACAGGTTGCTTTGAATGATCGTATATGCCATTTAACTTCATTCCTAGTGACAATGTTAATTTGTATTGCTCATCTTTTGTCATCTCTTTCGTGTAGATATAAGGACATTTGAGGTATTGCTTCGCACTTACGAAGTTAAGGAAGGTAAAACAGAGAGTAGTCAGGTTGATGGAGGTGGTTCTGTTGGGCTTCCTCCATGTAAGAGACGGCTGAGATCAAAGGAATCAGACGACATGAATGATGATTCTAGTACGACGGTCATGGTTCGGCCGTGTAGTGAGGCTAGAGGTCACACGGGTTATCTAACATTTGCAAGACTTGGGTGCCTCTCATAACATTACCATAGTTAATGATTTCTTTAGCAAGGAAATTTGAAATTTTGTATTCTTTTTCTCATTTTGGAAACTTGGTTCTCATTTCAGTTATTGATCAATAGTTTTGTTTATATTCTTCTTTCTCATCCTGATATCACCACCCTTCATTTGATATCACCACCCTTCATTTGATATCACCACCCTTCATTCGAACTGATTTCTCAGGTGTATTTTTCAACTTTCCTATCACCCAACGGGTTAAAAAAATCAAAAATCAAATAGTTATCAAACAAGATGTTACTAATCTAACACTACAATATTCTCCAACAAAGAAAATTTGGCACATAAATTACAAAAACAAACTGGGGCTAAGCATAAGGAAATATTGACATTGGGAAACAAAAATGCACGATGGCAATTTATTGAATGGCAAACTTTTAACACCTCTACTTGACCCCTACTATGGACATGAGAAACTGCAACTTCTGGTTAAGCAGATTGAGATCATCATCGGAGGAATCTTTCAGTGGGGAAGGTGGCTCAACTCCGACAAAGGCGTAAAGAGCATTCACTTCGTCTATGTACGTTCCGAGGGGCGTGGCATTGTATCCTATGATCTTCTTCATTGAAACAATATTTTCTCTTATCTTTACCTCGCTTGATAATTCCTTGCAAAAAAAAAAGAAAAAATAAAACTCAGAATTTCAAACATTCAACTTTATAGATAACTCGAAAGACCCAAGAAATTGATTATGCCAAAGTTGATGGTAAGAACAGACAAGGTTGCAGAAGTAAATAAACATCTAATGTGAATGCAAATGAAATTAGCCATTCACATATGGGTTTTGAATACTAAGATAAAGTTCAGTAGGATCTTTAAAGGAGTTCAAAAGTGATTTCTAATCAGAAGTACTTTCCACAATTTTCATATCATTTGGTTATTGAGTCAAAAGAAAATATCTTCAAATTCTAGAAAATAAAAATAGTCAAAAACACCCTTTTCAAAATTCATTCCTTATAACTCAGTCAAAATACTTGCTAGTGCTATTTCTAAACATGCAAAAGGACTAATTCAAAAATGGGTAGCGATTATTGAAGTAGTGGTTTTAGAAAAAGAGATTTTGGTACAACTTATTTTGTAAAATTGTTCCATTGGTTCCAAACTTGTAAAAGTAATTTTTCATATATTTAAAAATGATTTTGAATTATTGTGTTTGGTTTCAAAAGTATTTCGAATTACCAAATAATTAAAAATCACAGTTTTTAGTTAAAAAATTATCAATACATAAATACCTCAAAGTTCCCTTAAAAAAATTTGGGAGCACATCTGGTTGAAATTTAATTTCAAATAATAATAAATTGTTCTGAAATCAATTTCAACCTTTGCCAAACATCAATTTTTCAAATAAAAATGATTTTGGTCAGGTAAAAATCACTCCCAAATATACCAAAAAAAATATGAGTTTAGAATGACTTTTGAGAGTTCAACTCACTTTAGGAAAAGTTATATATCTAGCTCACTCTAGGTAAAATGGAAAACAATCACAAAAGATACGAGACCATAGTACGCAAATTAAATTTACGTCTTTATATTATATACTAACCTCATTGGAAGATACCCTATAATCTTTCTGTGGAGCATTTGCCTCAACTTTCGGTTCAATAGTCACAGCTGATATAGACAAATCCTCTTCAGATTCAATCACATCAATCATTGTTACTGAAAGAAGTTGTTCAGCTTCTTCAGCCTTGGCAAGCTTGCTTGAGACTGCAATTCACCAAAAACAATGCACAAATTTGTCAATTCATGTTATTACATATTGGTCAGATATTCGAATTCTCTACCCAAAAACAAAAATCAAACTTGTGACTTGTAATAAACAAACCCCCGTTCTAAGCATATGCTCGAAATTCTAGTTATCTTTAACTTATAAACCAGATATCATCACTAATCACTAGTGTAAAGTAAAGTTGTTTTAGAAAACAAAATTAACATCATTGTAGAAAAAGTGTGATATGAACTAATTACCTTCAGAAGCTTCACACTCTACATGAGGATGAACAGCAGCAGAGTCAACTTCATTCAACAAACCATGAACACTGTTTTCAGCAGAATCACTTGGTTTGGCAACATCCATCGAAATCTCGAGCTCTCGAACATGATCAACACCTCCATTTGCCACAACAGAATCATCTCTTCTTCCCTCGTCCCGAATTCTTTTGAGCAAACCCCTAGTTTCTTCCAACTGTTCTTCCTCATCTCTAATATCTCCATTTTCTTCAAATTCTACATTGGTCACTTCAATGACTGCCCCTCGATCTTTGCTTCCAACGTCGGGTACATCCTCTTTGTCCTCCTGAACTACTGCCACATTGTTATCCAAATCATCCAAAATCTCACCACTCTTTGTTGTTACCATCTCATGTTCTTCTTCATCTTCATAGATGACATCTTCGTCGTAGCCATATTCCTCTACTATTTCTTCGTCAGCACGGTCAAGTTCTGGGGGAATTGGAAGCCAAACACTCATGATCGTCTCGGTGCAAGCATAAGAGGCAAGGAAGACGCCATAGGGAATTGAGGCTACAAATCCAAAGGCTGACAAGATGACCAATGGAGGAAGAACCACAGGAGCAGAGGATATGGCTAAACCAGTAATGAGAAGCTTCTTCCCCACGTTGCAACCCTTTTGCACGACGGAGCGTATCTTTGCACTGCTCAGGTCATCATCGGAGGACAGCAGTTCTTCCATATTCCAGTCTATGCTGCGATAGCCCTCCATCCTGACAAATGATATGTTAAAAATCAAATATTTTAAGATTTGTTTCAATTATGCCCGTTTCAACTTTGGCCATGGGGTCCGGTCAATGGTGACATTCCTAAAGAATAACACAATCGTCTTCGCCTTAGTGATATGCAACATGAGTCGCTACAATTTCTCAACATTTTACCGAGTCCAATATCTAATAATTCCATCCATTGTGAGATAGAAATCTCTAAGTTTCTTTGATTAATTGTGAGAGTGGACAAAAAGTAAAGAACAAAGGTAGTCTCCTTATATGTCTAATAGATGCATTAATTTAGATCTATGTCAACAAGTGCCTATTCCACACAATAATGAAACTTCAAAGAATTATTTGACACTTTTAAGTTTAGAAACCGACGCTACTCCAAATTGAAGAACTCAATAGACAGTTTATAGACTAAACTTGTAAAATTACTGACGTCAGTATTTGAAAACTGTGTTAGTTTCCTTACAACTTCCTCACCATCGTTTTCATAATCCTAAATAACCATTTGAATTTTTAGCCAAATTAAGTTTTTTGTCTTCTGTTTTTTTTGGTTTTTCAAAATTAAGCTCATGAACTCAATTTCTAAGTAATGTGTTGTCACTTACTACCCGTGTTTTAAAAAACAAAACCAAAGTTCTAAAACTAGAACAATTATAGTTTTTTAAAATTGTTTTTGTTTTAGATTTTGACTAATCATTCAAATGTTTTAGAAAAGGGTTATCAAGCAGCCCTTAAGAACCCCATTTTTTATTTTTTTTTTTGAATGTTTTCAAAACTTGACTGGTTTGTGGGAGTAGTGTTTTATATAAAGCTTAATTTTCAAAAACTAAAATCAAAAAGCCATAAATATAGGCCAAACCTTAATGAAAAGTTAGAAACCAAAGAGGCCTTCAAGCTAATTTTAGTGGCAATTCACACCACATTTTTTTAGTAAGTACAGAGATTCAAACTTAAGCAAAATGAATAAACCCATCAAAATTCTTGCAAAATGAATGAAAGAAAAAATTCATCCATATTTGGACATTAAAGATCATAACAAAGGTAAAACCAAAAATTACACAGCTGAAATTGAAGAAACAATTCCAAGAACTAGACAAGAGAAAGACAAACATGTGTCAAAAACAACACTAATAACAAAGAGAAAATCAGCTTAAAACCTGCAAAAAAAGAAAACCCAACAAAACAAAAAGAAGAAGAAGAAGGAAAGAACCTGATGAAATCAGGAGGTTCATTGGCCATAATCAAACAAGCCCTTCTTCAAACACCTGCAGAAGAATTCCATGGCAGACAGAGAAAGAGAAAGAGAGATAATGGCGGTTGCAGAATGAATTAATAAAGAGGATAAATGGTGTCGTATTGCACCAGAAAGCCTTCCACCAAATTAAACGTGGCGGTTTACTACTCCACCGTCTCTCTCTCTTTAGTGTTAATCCTTTTTCTTCCCTTCGTGAAATACGTCGCCTTGCAACTCACCTATTCTCTCTTGAAACGTGTTTTTTATTACTCTCTAATTTTTTCTCTCTTGAAACGTGTTTTTTATTACTCTCTAATTTTTTTTAAAAGGGTGCTATATACTTAAATTATATTCTTAAAATTACTACTCATTATAATTACTCTCAAAATATTGGTCTCAATCTAAAAGATGCAAACTAAAGGTACAAATAAAAATTAAAAATCTAACCAATCAAACAAAATTGAGTCGAATTAACGGGCGAACAAAACACTGACATCCATTTCGACTTCAACAAAGCATCCGTCGATGCAAACATAGTTGAAGGATTAGAGCCAAGGACTAGGCACTTGATTATCTGTTGTTGGGATCAGTTACTATATGGAAGATATATAAAAAGCAAAGGGTTTCTCTCCCAATTCTTTGTTGTTCTCTATACATTTATGGTTATTTCACTCTTTAAGATGATACGAGAGCATCTTATCAAACAGTATTTTTTTTCTTTCTAATCCTGCATTTATAGCTAGGAGTGTACACCGGGTTGAAGTTGGGTCAGATTAGAGTTTTTTTTTTAAACAACCCAAAAATTTGGGTTGGTTAAATACCTAACCCAACCTATATGTTTTCGATTGGGTCATCCGGTCACTTTCTTTTACTAATATTATTTATTTTCTTTTATATATAATTTAAATTTGAATTTTGTTCCAAATAGCTAGGTTCAATTGTACTTTCAAATTTTATATAAATGAACAAAAATATACAAAATCAATAATTAAAAGACTTCCCAATAATTATTTCTTACTCATTTTTATATTTGATAGTTGTTGTTGTTTGTGAAATTTATTTAAATTTCAAATTGGGAAATTTTTAAAATTAGAAAAATATGGAAAACTATTTACACAAAATAGCAAAATTTTTAGATAGTTGTGATAGACGCTGATAGAAGTCTATCATGGTCTATTAGTGATAAAAATGATAGCAGTCTACCACTCATAGATGCTGATAGAAGTCTATCAATGTCTATCAGTATTATTTTTTTTTGCTATTTTTTTAAATAGTTTGACATTTTTTTTATTTGTGAAAATTTTCCTTTCAAATAATGTCGATAAATGTGGATTTAATAATTTGTATATATACAAATTCAAGATATTTTTTAATTAGATTTTAGGTTGTACGGTAACTTTATTGATTTTAGATTTAGACTACTAAATAACAAATACAATTCTATATGATTTAGGCATTATTTTAGAAATCTAAACAATAGTTATGATCAATAATGTGAATTTCCAAATCAAAGGAATTAAAGTGCTAATCAAATCATCTAATAAAAAAATTAATATTTATTTGAAATAAAGTTTAAAATCAAGAACAACATTGCAAATCTAAAAGAGAATAAGTTTAAGGGTTTATGTCCGTGTTGAAAAGAAATAATATTTTGATTCAAATTAAAATTTGAAAAAAAATTTGAAATTAGGATTATAATGAGATTTTATAAAAAAAAAATATATATATATATATATATATATAAATTTTATTTTAGATTAAAGTTTGAAATTAGAAATAATCATATCATCCAAATAAAAAATTAGAAATAATCATATCATACAAATCAAAATTAAAAAGATTATTTTTCAAAATAGAGTATGACGAGATTAAAAAAAATAGTGATATTTTGGGTTAAATTAAAGTTTGAAACTAAGAAAGAATTAATAAAATCATCCAAAATAAAAATTAAAAAAAATTAAATGAAGAGAAGATTATTAAGAAATTTTGAGAAAGAATGGAAATTTTGAGAAAGAATGAAAATAATATTTTGGTTTAAATTAAAGTTTAAAATTAAGAAGATAATTAAATTATCCATTTAAAATAAAAAAATATTTAAAAAAAAATAATAGAGAGTTATCACAAAATTTAAAAAGATTTGACTTTGTGAAAAAGAAAAAGTAAATAAATTAACCCATAGAGAAACAATTGTATATTTTTCTTAAATGTTTATAATAGAGGGTTATCACGAAATTTTAAAATATTCTTTTTTAGGTTTAAATTAAAATTTGAAATTAAGGATAATCATTTAAATAAAAATAAAAAATTCTTTAAAAAAAGAGATAGTTATCACAAAATTTCAAAAGACTTGATTTTATAAAAAAATAAAATAAACACATAGATACTCCGGATGTAGTAAACAATTACATATTTTTATTGAATGATTAACATTTTTATTTTATTCAACGTTATAAAACATGTGCAACGCACATAACATCCAACTAGTTCTTTCTAAAATTCTGCTGCGAATATTTGACAACAATTTTGTAATTGTCCTTAATTAAATCTCTATTTGTGAAAATATAAAATATAAATATTCATTCTAAATCATTCATTTGAAATTGGTAAGATTATTCAACTTTTATGCTATATTAAACTTTTACATCATTCACAGTGAGTGACATATCATTAATGTAAAATATGAAGAATATCCACTTGGCAGTTAATGATTATGTTGTCTATACAAGATTATTAATATTTATTCAAATTCATAAGTTAGGATACTTTTATCAAATCTTATATTTAAAGATTTAATAGTCTAATTATTTTTCAAATGAATATTTACAATTGACTATGTTTATTATTTAGAAATTAGATAAAGTTGTTACGATATATCTTTAAGTAAAATGTTAAGTTATGTATTTCATTGATGAATAATACTTCCACAACAATTCCATGGTTAAAAAAGCAACAAAGTTTGCAATGCAAAAAAGTTTTATATTAACGGTAAAATACACTTGGTTATGTGATTTGTTTAACAAATAAAACTACTATAATTATTTTGACATAGTTTAAGAATTATAAAATATTAGAAGTTGATATGGAAAATAGATAACACTTACAATTACTACAATTATCTCCTCAATTTTTTTTTTTTTTTATAAACTTGTAGATTGCCATTTTTCATATTCGTGAAATTGGACGAGAACAACTTAAAATATAGTCACAACACTTGTATGAAAAACAGTAACAAAAATTCTGAATTGAGGGGGATAGTGACGAAAACTAGGGTTGATGAGGTACGTATTCGTAGCGGTACATTTCTTATTGAAACATATAGTAGAATAAGTGCTCTAGGATACATTCCAAAATTAAACTTATTAGATTCTTTCTTTCAAATAACAGAAGGAGCATGCAGTGGAGGTGGTGGATAATTTGAGGTTCTGTCACTCGGCCCAAACAGAGGAATGCGTACACCTTTTGGTAATATTCCAAAATTGATCCTAGACTCCCTATGTAAAATGATGGAAGGGACATACGTTGGGGGAGGTAGATTGTCTGAAGTTCTTCTACTTGGCCCAAACGGAGGAGTACGTACGTTTTTCGATAACATTCCCAAGTTGAAAGGTAGAGCCAAGTCAGGTACTCTCTTAGGTTTCCCCCATGAGAAATGGATATGCTGCTTTATAGTGTGGTCCACCAATTCATTTACCGACGGAGGAGTACAAATGTCTTTCGATAGTATTTCCATGCTGAAAGGTGGAGCCAAGTCAGGTACTTTCTTGGGTTTCCCCCATGAAAACTAGATATGTTGCTTTATAGTGTGGTCCTCCAATTCATTTATAGACGGAGGAGTACGAACGTCTTTTGATAGTATTCCCAAGCTGAAAGGTGGAGCCAAGTCAAGTGCTCTCTTGGGTTTCCCCCATGAGAAATGGACATGTTGCTTGATAGTGTGGTCCCCCAATTCATTTACTGATGGAGGAGTACAAACGTCTTTCGATAGTATTTCCAAGTTGAAAGGTGGAGCTAAGTCAGGTACTCGATTTGGTTTTGGCAATGAGAAATGGATATGCCTTTTTGGATGTTTTATAATGTGGTTTGTCAATTCATTTTTTACAATAGAGTTGTCTTCATCGACTAAAAAAAAACTTTTTAGCATCCATTTGATATATTCCAAAGTGCAACCCAAGGAGTATGAGAGCACAACTCCAAAAAATATATTAGAACTAATTGAAACTATTTTCGCTTTACGTTTTTTTTAACTTCTTCCATTGCCTCCTTTTTATATAGCATTTGTTTCTCAATTGAAATTATGGTAACATTTGGATTAAAACCTAAAAATAACGTTTTAGATTAAAAAAACAACAAAAACATGTAATTTGTTAGAAATCTTTTGGTAAGAAGTTTTGAGAATAAAACTAACAGCAAAAATTGACATTTTGTTTTTTAAGTTTGTAAATGATGTTTTCAAAGTTTTCCGACGCAACATGTTGACTCAACTTTTATTTTTTATGTTCAATTAAGGAAAAAGCACAATCTAGTTAACCACTTGTTGAATGCTCATTTGATTAGTTTTAATACAACGTGAGAATCGATGTGTATTTTAAAAAAATGATTTTCTAAGAATCGATTTCTTTCCAAAAATCACTTGAACACGTCTAAAAAGCAATCCATGACGCTGCCTAAAATCAATTTCATTATACTCATTTTTGTGGACGGATTAGAACCGTCATTAAAGGTTCCTATTGATGACGTTTTAGAATCGTCATAGTTTATCTCTTATCCGTCAAATTTTTGCAATTCTCTATCAGAACAGGTGTGTTTTCTCTTAACTATAATTGTTTTGCCTGTTTTGCACGTATTTTGCTGCTTTAACATATATATGATTATTTTGTATAATTTGAGCAATAATTATTATCAAATCGATTATTTGGGACGATAATATGTTCTATTTAAACTGATCAATTAGGCATAATATGTACTTTTTCTTGTTTGTTAGGTAATATTTATTTAGTTTCAACATGGAAAAGTATTAACATAATTTATTATAGTCGTTGACATCAACAAAATTTTATACAAATTTAAGGGGAATTGTTATTTTTAACCTAAAAAAGTTTTCACCTTTCAAAACTAACCTCTTTTTTAAAAATTACTTTTTCTAACCTCTTTTTTACTTTTTGAGATTTTAAGTGGAGGGTCCCACATGGTGAAAATACCATTTTGTCCCTTCATTCAAGTGTACAATTTTAACTTTTTTTAATACAATTTTTCAAACTCAATTTCGGTTTTCAACATTAAACTTAATTTTTTCATTTTGTTGTTATCATGTTTTTGGCAAGTTTCAACTAATATTTGCGGTAGATTTGTTGTTATTTTTAAAAGAAAAAAAAATTAGAACACAAAATTTCATTGACATTTTTTGTAAAGATTGATTTCTTTTAATAAAAAAAAAGTCTTACATTTAATTTTCCTTAAAATGGAAAACCGGAAAATATTAGTAAATTTCAATTCTTACAAGAAATTAAACTAATTAACTTAGACTTACAGAGAAAAAAAAGTTAGATTTGAGTAAAAAAAATAAATTAAACAAGAATAAAAAACTTTAATTGATAAAAAAAATAAAAAATAAAAACTACTGAAAATTTAATTGGTAAGAAGCTTACTGGGAAAATTCCAATTAGCTTGAGTTTAAGTTTAAAAAAATTATATTTGCAACTAAGATTTCTTTCAACTTTCCTTTTAAAAAAAAAAGTCAAAGTCAACTTTACGAGAAGGTTGACTTCTCGTAAAGTTAGCAAGCTTCTCATAAAGTTGGTTGACTTTGACTTCTTTTTTTTTTTTTATTTTAAGAAAGTATCAAAAATCTAATTTCTTTAAACTTAAACTTAAGTTAACAAAAAAATTTCCTTGGTAAGTTTCCAATAAGCTTCTTACCATTTTCCAATAAGCTAATTTCTTATCATTTACTTTTTTCTAAAAGCTTCTTACCAAGATATTAGTTTAGAAAATTTTCAGTAGCTTTTTTTCTTCTTCTTTTTTTAATCAATTCGAGTGTTTTATTTTTAACTTAAGTTAATTTATTTTTTTATCTAATTCTAACTTTTCTTACTGTGTGTTTAAGTTAGTTTAGTTTCTTGTAATAATTGAAATTTATTGATTTTTTTCCCATTTTCAATTTTGAGGAAAATTAAACGTAAGACTTTTTTTTTTAGAAGATTTTCAACCCTTACCAGTAATGCCAATGGAATTTTCTTTTCCAATTTTTTTTTAAATAACAACAAATCTACCACAAATATTGGTTGAAACTTGCCAAAAATATGATAACACCAAAATGAAAAAATTAAGTTTAATGTTGAAAATTGAAATTGAGTTTGAAAAGTTGTATTAGAAAAAGTTAGCATTGTAGACATTTGAATGAAGGGACAAAATGGTATTTTTACCATGTGGGACCCTCCACTTAAAATCTCAAAAAGTGAAAAAGAGGTTAGAAAAAGTAGTTTTTAAAAAAGAGGTTAGTTTTGAAAGGTGAAAACTTTTTTAGGTTAAAAATAGTAATTCCCCAAATTTAATTTGATGGTCATATTGCATTTTAATTTTTAGCCCAAAAATTTGGGTCAATCCGTCAAATTTCCCTTAAAAATAGAGTATATTTTCAGCTCAAAAACACAAAAACCCAAGAAATAAACATCACCCCAACAATTTCAACTTTATGACATTCTTATCAAAAAAAAAAAATTATGACGTCAATATATTTTCTAACATGGGAGTTACGAGCGAAGAACATACGTAAAATTAAACTAACTAAACACAATGAATGCAACAAAACGCTGCATTTCGAAACAAGTCAATTATGACGACGTGAATGAACCGCTCGGCTTGTGCAACAGCTTGATAATAGAGATGACGGAGATGAGAAGAAGAAGACAGAGGCCAACGAAGGAAGCAATGAGCGCACCGGCGCCATGGTCGCAGTAGGTAGAGAATTTGTCGCAGATCTTGTTCCATCTAGCATGCTTATTTCCGTTCTTTCCAAGTGCCGCCATGAAAGTTGCTGCGCCGTCTCCCGCCGACGCAAGAGCCACCGTCGTCTGTCGCCATTTCGATCGAATCGGTAAGATGTTAATGATGATAAAAAATTGAAATTAGGATTGGGATTAGGGTATGAAAGTGTATTTTACCATGTCTAGAATGGCGATAATTGGAAGACGGAAGCCATGGAAATGGAATTTGGGTCCAAATATTTGTAGGGCAATCATTATCCAATTGTGAAGAGTGGCCATTCCATTTGCTATGACAAAAAATCTTGCAACAAATACATATTGCTTAACTTACATTATTGTTTAGAGAGTTTGTGTGTGATTCTATTGGAAAGGAACAAATTTAATTTTGCCCTATAAGTTTTTGGATTAGTGTTTTTAGTAAGTTGTGTACAATGAGGCGTAAACTAAGTCTATTTAGTTCATATAATTAAATTACATAAATTTAGTATTAAAATTAAAATTTATTAAGCGTTATTAATATTTTTCTAATTTATAGTTAAGATTAAAAAAACACTTTTAGTCCATAAATTTTTATAGAAGTAACAATTTAGTAAAAAATTCTTTGTCTTCTCGCGAAAGTGCTTTTCTTTTATTTTCAATTTAATGACTCTAAATAATAGTCACTCTTCAATGACTATTAATTCTAATCATGAATTGGTGACACAAAAAAAATTGTCATCATAGTCGAAAAATTTGAAATTTTTCATCTTTTCCCGCCAAAATTACGCCTTTTTGATTTATGACATTTAATGACTGTTATTTACAGCTATAAATTCGTGACACAAAAAAACTGTCATAAATTTTGGAAAATCCAAAAAACTCTATTTTTTTCTGCCAAAAATGCGTGTTTTGGTCTTTAATGACTGTTTTTCTCTCTCCTGTCCAAATTTGCTACTGTTCATGTGTCATGGAATGTTCATTTTGTTCTAGCGTGTGATTTTAGAAAAAGAGATTTAGTTACAATTGATTTTCATACGATCATATAATTCATATTTGGTTCCAAACTAGGTCCAATTTTGTACTCTAGAATTATCAAATTATTGAAATGACATTTTTCAATTTAAAAAACGGTCAATAAGGTTGGGCAAATTTTTCTTTTAAAAAAGCTGGTACAAATTTTGTGGGGGTGATTGTTGGTCAATCATCCCACTAAAAGCACATCTCAACTAATTGTTAGAAAATTAATTTTAAATAATTTTATAATTGTCTAAAATTAATTTCAACATTAGCCAAACATCAATTTTTAAAAGAAAAGTGACTTTCACAATAGCAAATGTGATTTTTCACAATAGCAAATGTGATTTTAGCTATATGAAAGTCACTTCCAAACCTACTTTGATTAATTATAAATTTACAAAATATTATGATTCAATCTCTCACTTTCTAATCGTTGAAATTGAACTCAAATATAAAAGATAAAAATATCTAAAGCCCCATTTGTTAACTATTTTTTCAACATTTCTTACTCACACACAATTCTAACCAAAAATCAAAAACTAAAAACTAAAACCTCATTTGATAACCATTTAGTTCTTTGTTTTTTATTTTTGAAAATTAAGCCTATTTCCTACATTTTCTCACAATGGTTTGTACCTTTATTGAGTACAAGTATTAAATTATTAGTCAAATTCCAAAAACAAAAACAAGTTTCTAAAAACTACATTTTTCAATTTTTCAAATTTTTGTTTGGTTTTTTAGGGCAAAAGGTAGATGAGAAAGCAGGATATTTAGGGACGAGAGAGTATTTGTAGGCTTAATTTTCAAAAACTAAAAATTAAAAACCAAATAATTACCAAACGAGCCTTAACGAGTCAATTTAAGAAGCTTACATAAAGGCAGGAGTGTGGTAGAAATGAGCAGATAGAGTGGCAGTAAGAGGATCAGTCCCAATAGTGGCAACAACAATAGATTTAGATTCTTTATTAAGAGCCATCACAAGGGTTGCTGAGGCAGTGGCAAAAGAAGCCACTAATCTCACAATAACAAGTCCCCAATTCCTCTTTCTTGCCATTGCAAGATGCTTGTACTCACCAACATGAATATCATCTGCTTTTGCTGCTGCTACTGCTTCAGACATTAAAGAAGCCATGGATAACAAACAATAATGGAGATTACCAAATTCAATTACTAATTTTTATGCTAATTAAGGATTTGATTTTGGGTATTTATAAACCAATTGAAGTTTGTTGAGTTTGAGAAGTAAATTATAAGTCTTGAGCAGAAATTAATGGCAGTTATTTCTTTGGGTGGTGTGACTATTATATAGTGATGTCTTTTGGTGGTTTGGAAAATTGGAAATATTTTAACTTAGAGAAATTAATTAATTAATTATTTAGTCCAACCATATTGTATCTACTTTGCCTTATATTTCCTCACCACATTACACCTAACACACACCTTTTTCCATTTCCCCCTCCTTTAAAGATAGGAATGTTCATTTTCAGCTCAATATTATCCACCTTGATGGAATTTACAATAATAGAAGATTATTTTTAACTCACAAAGAAATTAAAATTAATCATTTACCATGGTTAACACGTTAATTAGTGATTCTTTATGATTATAAGTTAATCAGTGATTTATGTTAATGATTATAATATAAAATAGGAAAAATTACCTTTTTAATTCTTGAGTTTTGAAGAATAAGCGTGTTTGAATATCTATGAATTTTTAAAATGTACTTTTTTATTAAAAAAATATTTTAAATAATTATGTGACATTTTAAATTAGAATAGTAATTGTGGCTAAAATATGAGAAAGTAATTATTCTCTCACTAGAATTAGAGATGTCCACGAGGCAGGGTCAGATCGAGGATGGCTTCTCCATCCTTGCTCTCCATTTCATTCCCCAGTATCCCTGCCAAATTCTTTATGGGGTTTAGGGCGTTGATTTTTCATGGAAATTTTGTGGAGATCGGGTACCTTCCGGAGAATTTTTTCCTATTTGAATTTTTTTAAAAAAATATCAAATAACTTAAATTATTACTCTTGAAAAGTTTTAATTAAATAATTAAATTTCTCACTAACCTTTTTTATATGATTACTTCTACATTAAGAGAAATTACTCAAATTTTATAGTAGAAGAAAATAATTATCTATCAAATTATTCATATATAATCTAAATTTAATGTTCAATTCAAACATATTCATTTCTTTTATACTAATTCATCCACATTCATTATGTTGACCAGTAAACAATCAAACTTGAAATTTAAATGTAATGTTTATATAGTAATAATGAAACAGAACATTAAATTATTGATTATAATAAATTTAAAAAGGCTATGAGGTGGGACAGGGATGGGGAACATTCTCGTCTCCGTGTAGCTGATGGAGAATTTTTTTTCTCTCACTTCCTCCCTTATTTCCCGCCAAAATGGGAATTCCTCACCTATTAAGCGCAGGTCCCTACAAGAAAAAATAGACATCTCTAATTAGAATATGGGAAAGTAATTCTTCTCTCACTCTTCTTCACCTGCCCTTCGTTGAAGAGAGGTGAGAGGAGAGAACGTGAAAAGGAAGAAAAGGCATCATTTTTTAAAATTATTTTTCTAATTTATAATGTCATAATATTATTTAGAATAATAAAAAAAATCTTCAAGGACCGGGACCGGTCACCGGTTGTCGGTCCCCAATCCCAATCTTTGATCTCAATTCCTTGTCACCAATTTCCAGTCACCAGCCACCAGTGTTACACCCTAGTCACAGTCCTTTCTAAAATCTTGGTCGTTGGCCATTAAGTGGCCCAACAATTGGAGCGAAGGTCGAGTTGTTGACCAATGATCGTGACTGGTGTCTAATGGGCAACAACCGGGATTGGGGATTGTGGATAGTAATCAACGATTGGGACTAAGGACATGTGACTAATGATGGGCGACTAGGACCATGGACCGGCAACTGGTGATCGGGACTGGAAATTTGTGATTTGTTGATAGCTCCCGCTATCTTACTTAGCCTAAATCATGTTAGTTCTAAAGAATTTATCGTTTGATTGAGTTTTTAGACAAGTAACTAAGTAAAGGAAGCCACCGGGACATTCCGAGTGCAAAACAAACCATAATAGAGCATTTAACAACCAACATGAACTTAGACGTCAAAATCTACACAAAGAAAGGCACGACGTCACACAAACACTGTCGTGCCTTGTGTGCAATGCCACCCACAGAGGCGAACCACAAGGCAAGTGTTGCGGTACTGCCTTGTGGCATAGGCAAGTGTTGCGGTACTGCCTTGTGGCATAGCAGCACTCAACGTCAGAAGCGCGTTAGGAGGAGCAACAGTATCTTGACGAATTTGTAAATATTTTGATTCATTTTGCTATATTTGAAAACAACTCTTTTAATTATAGTATCTTGACGAATTTGTAAATATTTTGATTCATTTTGCTATATTTGAAAACAACCCTTTTAACTATTGTATTTTTTAGTGCATTTCTATTTAGAATGAGTTGGGAATATAATGTTTTTTAAACTAAATAAAATTTTGTAAAGCACGTTTATAAGAAAGTCAATGTTTAAATTGTGTATGTTTTGTATAGTTTTCGAATTGATTTTTTAGAGGAATAAAAAAATGTTTTAGATAATCAAAAGTGTTTTTTTAATTCTAATAAATAAAAAATACTTTAAAAATTATATTAATTTAAAATCTATTTTATTTCAAAATAAATTTAAGTGATTAACCTAATTAAATCTTGAGACTAATGATGCAATAAGAAAAAATATTTTTAATTAATAAAATCTAACAAAATCTATTGTACTAAAAAAATCTAACAAGAATGTTATTTAAAGTATCTTTTGAACAATGGAATATAAATATTGTACTTAAAAAAATATGCAAAATATAAAAACATTTTTGTTGAAAATATCTCTTCCTACAAGTGTTTAAACTGTAAATATTATTCTAACCAGACCATTTAGGGTAAAAAATATTGTATTTAGAGTGTGTTTGAAATTTTTTTGTTAGTTTAAGCAATTTTTAAAAAAATATTTTCATATAAAAAACTATTATCTTTTCCACTATTATAAATATATATTTTTTTAAAATTAAATTACAAGTTTTTTTAAATAACTAAATTATATGTTTTTTTAAACAACTAAAATACAAGTTTTTTTTTTTCTTAACTAACTAAATTACAAGTTAATTCATTAATTTTCATGTTTATGCCTAATAGATTTCTAAACTTTCAATTTTGTTCTCATAAATCTATGATATATTTGAATTTTTTTAAAAAAATAATTGATCCACTAGACACAAATTAAATTTTATGTCTGATCGAACCTTAAATTTTAAATTTTATGTCTAATAGGTTCATACTCTTTTCTTTTTAAATAATGTTAGAATAACTCTAGGACCTATGAATACAAAATCAAAACTTTAAAAAAACTATTTATCGATATAAAAAAATTTCACCGTCTATAGCAAGGTTGGATATTTTTTCTGTTTATAAGTATTTCCGAATTTCTTAAATGAAAAAAAAAAACATTTCCCCCTCTTTTGACAAAGAAATTTCTGTTGGGAAAAACCTCTCACTTCTACAGCACGAATAAGCAGAAAAATATATATGAGAAATTAAAAGAAAACAATAAATATGGAAACACAATAATTAACGTGGAAAACTCCTAACTCGGAGAAAAACCACGGACCACCCTCATTCTTCAATTTAACCGATGTGGGACAACTGCATTTCTAATATTTTGCCAAAAACCCAACAAATTCCACCTTGGCAAGATATTTGAAGAATCCATAGCTTCTGCAACATCCAACCTCCATTGTCTTTACCGACAATCATAATTCTCAACTCAGAGAACTATAACCTACTCCACCATAAAGAGTAGACCACTTGGAATACCACCTTCTAAGATTTTTCTTTTTCGTCACATGCAAAGATATTTATGGTACAACTTCCACCTACCTAGAAGTTCTTCAGCCATCGACATCTTGCATAACCGCCAAGTCAATGCCCGTGTGCAAACTTGTGGAACTGCTAATATCACATCCTCTATCATGGTAAAGCAGACATACCAAGAGGATGATTTCCGTCTTTTTCAAAAGAAGTCACCATCTCCCCTGGCGAGAAAGACAACGTCAGCTCTGTTTCTCATGTGTTCAGACTGTTCGCATCCTCAGCAACCCATCTTCTGCTCGAAGACTCTCTTTTTTTAACCTCAGCTTGAATTAATCTGGAACTGCACTAGAACACCATCACCGCTTAACTTGCACTTGTGTAACCCAAATTGTATTAACACATCTTTGACTTGCTCTTGCTCTAAGCCAAAGTAGATCTTCCATCAAATTTCTCCACATCAAACTTTACTGAACTCATAAAACTTGACATATCTACTTCTCTTCCTAGCAAAACAGCAAATAGTGAACAACTAGAATTCTTTTCTGATGTGGAAGGTCAGACAATGCTGCAACCACAGAGCATACTCAAGAATAAACAGAAAATATATATGAGAAATTAAAATAAAGCAATAAATATGGAAACACAACAATTAACCTGGAAAACTTCCAACTAGGAGAAAAAGCACAGACCAAGAAAAATTCACTATGTGAAAGATTGTTACAATCACACATAAATATTTCTCTCTCTTGACCCCAATTACAAGAGCATTCTCTCAAAGCTTTTATACTATTCACACCTCTTTCCCACTCTCAAATTAGAGAATACAAATGGAATTTAACTAGAGTTAGCACGCTAAACTTAAAGTATTTCTAACTAGGACGAATTGAAACTAGAGGCATATGCTCTTTTATAGTCTTGGAGTTCACATTTATTCTTCAATTTAATCAATATGCGACAAGTGTACTTCTAATATTTTGCCAAAAACCCAACAATTTCAGAGTAGAAAACTGATTGCAAATGAAGGAATTTGCAGTTGCAGAAGCAGTTTGGATGAGGTTCGAACAGCTTCGGCCTTAGCCGAGTTTATATCCCTTCATTCTTCATCCTTCATCCTTCATTCTTCGTCCGTCGCTCCAATCCAGTTGGTTTGCTTTTTGGAGTTTTCAAGTACTTCTTACTTGAGAAGTAGTCTATCATCACTGATTCGCTGATCTTCATATTCATCCATGGCTTTCACGGGGAGCTTTTCCAGAGCGAATGTCCTTTCCCCCCGGACTGCTGTACTTCGCTCGCCATCACTGCAGACCAATATCCGAATTGGGGTTCTCAAAGCATATCTCTGTGAAGACGATGACCCTTTATTCCTCAGTGCCAAAGAAGCTGCTTCTCTTCGGTTCATGGAGTCCCACCAACCGGGTATGCCTAACTTTCATCTATTATTTCGGTCCGACATTTCGTCGAACACTTGGTGTACATTTAGCGAGTAGTAGGTTGGGAGTCTAGAATCAGAGACATTTTGTGTAATAGAGCATATGAAGTAATTTAGAAATCGTTTTAACATGGTTAGAACTCAATTTTCTATAATTGTATGTACGCAGATCCCCTTTTTGTTGATGAATATGCCGGTTGTTGGGCTACTCGTAATCCTCAAATCATCCCGAACTCTCACCATTATTGTGTTGCAACTAAATTCTTAGATGATAACTTGATTCAAAAAGTCAATCATATTAATGGAGTTAAGCAGGTATTAGCAAATAATTATAAGAAGAAAAAAAAATGTCAGAATTTTGTTAGAGCTCAACAACCATAGGTTTTTTAACGCCTCAAATATGTGCAGGTTGTGTTGCTAACTGATGGAATGGATACTAGACCATATAGGATTCGTTGGCCCATGTCGACAATAATTTTCGACATATCTCCTGATAATGTTTTTAAAAGGGCTGCTCAAGATTTGCAAGGTTTGTTCTCTCCAAGTTCTTTTATGAACAGATATTTGTCTGGCAATTGCTGCTAACTTTAGCCTTGCAATTTGTTTATCACCTATTATCAAAGTTGAAACACATGACCAACTGACCAATTATATATATCTGCTATAATCATAACTTAGCTTTAAGCTGTAAGGTTCATTAACAGGATGTAATGTTCATAAAATCGAATGGGCAAGCAAGATGTTCATGAAATTCATTACAGCTATAAGGTTTATAAAATCCTAGAAATATGATATGATGTTCTTGAAAATGATTAGGTAGTGGGGCTAAGATTCCCAGAGGCAACCTTTTCTGCCATGACCCATTGGAGTCCCCAAATATACCACTAGAAATCTGTAATAGAGGTTTTCGAGGAGACCAACCGAGTGTATGGGTGATGCAGGTCATGAACACTTTTGTTCAATGGATGAAAGAAAATTAAGTTTTGAGTAGAGTACCATTAGCAATATGGGGATAAATAATGAAGTGCTTAGTTTTTATTTTCTTATTGTATTTCAGGGACTTCCTATTAAGACATTGGTATATTTTGAAGATGTTCTGTTCATTGTTAGTAGCTTGGCTATGAAAGGAAGTTATTTCTTTGGTGAATTATCTTCTTGGTTGGTTGAAACTGAAATTAAGTCCAGGGTTAGTTGGCTTTATTTGCATTAAGGAATACTTTTTCCCGTCTTTCAATTACTTCTATGCCTCTCTAAACATGCTACCATTTGTATGATTCCTATTATAGTCTAGTACAAGTACAATGAAGTGGATGGACAAACTTTTTATGGGCAATGGTGTTTTCGGGTTGAAATGGTCGTCCTCGAGGAACTTGCAAGGAGATTAGGCAAGGAGTTGACATTGGAACCCTATAAGAATATTCCATTTGTTGCAGAACAATTACGATTTTCGGACTATGAGGTAAAGTAGTTTGTTCATGCTGCCTATTTTCTCTGTGGCTCCTGCCAACTTGCCAAGGACTCTAGTTTCATTGTGATGTTATTCTCTTTGGATTAATGCTAAGAAAAGTAGTCTTTAACTTGTTTGCTTTAATCTTATAGTTTGTCAATCTTTGCATAGATAAGTTCTCTTCATTTTCATCTTTAGCGATGGATATATGAAATATGATCATTCTCAGATGGAAACTTGGAGGAAGGAATTCGAGAGGATTGAGAACGAAGGAGATGAAGAAGGATTTGAAGAACTATGATTTGTTCATAAAAGTAATATTTTTGTTGTTTTTTCATTATTGTTGCTAATAACTCCCAACTGTAAATGTTGAGAATGCATTACGCAATATGATTTCAAACTTTGCTTTTCGTTCAACAATTGCAGGATAGAGAATCAAACCAATCCTTGAGATGACTATTGGTTTTTTATTCACTAAGTAGATTGACAAATTGATTTCAAAATAAAAATTCTGAAAACGACATGTATGTTAGAAAGTGTTAGAGTTTTCTCTTTTTGCACACTCTTATTAGTATAATGATATAATCTAAATCAAATTCAATTCAAAATTAACACTTCTACGATGATATAATCTAACGAGTTTATATAATTAAAACTAGGTTAAATTACAAATTTGGTATTTATGGTTAGGAAAAAGTTAGAATTTAGTCCTTATGATTTGATAAAACCACATAAAAGGTTTCTATGGTTTGATAAGCCCCTCATAAATAGTTTCTATCGTAGGACTATTTAGGAGAATTTTACAAACTATAGGGATTAAATTCTAACCATAAACCATAGGGACTTAGTTCTAATTTTTACCTAACTAGAGGGATCAAATTTATAAATTAACCTTAAAACCACGTACCCTTTTACTTGTAGATCAATATATCACCTAGTGATATAACACATCAAATATGCTTACACTATATAGAAAACTAAAAGTATGAAGTGTTTTTAGTTAGGGTAGACGAATATATCACCTAATCCAAAAGCCTAATTGTAGTCCCCTAACCAACCCTAACACTATTAGTATATAATGTATTTAGTTAGATTAGATAACCATAGTCAAATTACATGACTAACTAATAATAAAAGTGTATGTACTTTGGCTGTTTGGGGTTTTGAGTTGAGATATGATGTATGAAATTTATGTTTGTAGAGTTTATATGTCTGTGTTTGGGGTGTAGGGTCATTTTGTCTAAGTTCATATGTTCGTGTTTGGAGTGCAAAGTTGAGTTCATATGTATGAGGTATCTGGTGCATTTTTTTAACTTTAAATAATATGCTTTTATGATTATTATTTTTGTTTTGAAACTTTTTTATTCAATAATTCTACCAATCTTTTGTTGGACTAAAATATGGATCACTATTTTTATTTTTTACAATTTTTATTTTTGTCTTTTTTATTATTATTTTTTTGGTAATGAACAACAATTAACCAACTGCATTTCTTGTAGGATATGGTTAAATAAAATGGGGAACTAAAGAGAAATCAAAACTTTTGGTTCCTAATTTTTCTCCATGAATTTTATCATCATCATCTTCTTTTTCTTCTTCTTCTGGTTGTTGCTCTATATTTTTTCTCTGTCATGATTTTTTTTAATTGAATTTCCCCCATCATGTTGGCAACCAATGAAATTCCACCACATTTCTTCAATAGTTCCACTTTCAATTCCCATCCGAGAATAAATCTTCATTTTTCACTAATTCTTACCAGAAAATATTGTTCTAGGGGAAAAATCTCCATTTTATGGTTTTTATTATATATATATATATATATTTGTTTTTGTTAATTGTTACATACTTTTAACTACATACATACTTTTCCAAATATTCATAACACTCATTTGATATGTGAATTCAATTAAATAAAAATATATTTTACTACTTTCTACATATAAATATTGCACTTAACGTAGACAAAATATAATTATTTATATAATCAACAATCTTACAACATATTTTAACAATCATTGGTCTTGTAATAGTTGGAGGTGGTTGTCAAAGTTGATTATCGAAGATGATTTTTGTCGGAGTTTATAATTAGAGTGGTTGTCGAAACCTGAAGTTGGTCACATGAAGGTGGTATTGGAGTTGATTGCTGGAGTTTTTCGTTGGAGGTAGTTGTGCGAAGGTAGGCGTCGAAGTTGATTGTCGAAGATGATTTTTGCAGGAGTATTGTAGTCGGAGGTGGTTGTCGGAGCCCAAAATTGATCTCATGAAGGTGGTATTGGAGTTGGTCATTGGAGTTTGTCATCAAAGGTAGTTGTCGGAGCCCGGAGTTGGTCGCACGAAGGTCGTCATCGAAGTTGATCATCGAAGGTAATTTTCACTAGAGTTTTGTAGTCGGAGGTGGTTGTCGGAAGGTGGTTGTCATAGTTGGTCATCAGAATTTGTTGTCGGAGGTAGTTGACGGAGCCCGTAATTGGTCATCGAAGTTGGCGTACGAAGGTGGTAGTTGGAGTTGGTCGTCGGAGTTGTCACTAGAAGTGATTGTCGGAGTCTAGAGTTAGTTCCCGAATTGTGGCAGCGGTAGTGGCCAATGGGTGGAGCGATTGAAAATATTGGAAGAAGTGAGAGTTGGGGTGAGTTGGGGTGAATTAGTAAAATATGTCAACTCAACTCCTCTAACATTTAAAGTTAGTGAGCTAAACATTGAACTCAACTCATGTTGGTGAGTCAAACATCCCAATTCACCTATAACTTACAAAAATTCTAGTAAGAAGTTCATCACTAGAAATTAAAACGCTTGTTGAAATTCTTATTTTAAGGTATAGTTAGTCAAATTAAGAACTCAAAAAAGTCATTACCAACTAAATAAAATTTGAAATTTTGGAAGTAATTAAATTATTACCAATTAAAATTCATAAACTAAATTATTACTTTGCTAAAAGTTGAATGACCAAATACATTTTTAAACCAAAAATATTATATGTTTTCGGAGTCCGCATTGCGATTGGGCCAACAAAATTTCACGTTTCCCAATCAAAAAATATAAATAAAGAAAGAAAAATGGAGAAATGGTCAACCATGGATAGTGAAATTTTGGAATTAAAGAAGATAAGAAGAGAGAATAGGTTGAATCCAATGGACCTGATAACCTCACTCACACACACTTCTCAGTGCGAGTGCGAGTGCGAGTGCGATGGCGAGTGGTTCCAAATCCATAAGGACGCCATTTTCTCAATCTCTTCAACCTTCTTTACTTTTCTCCGCCCTCCTTCTCTTTCTTCTTTATTTCCCTTCCTTCTTTCCTCTACCTGCTGCTAATTCTCTACCAGCCGTCGGATATGGATACCGGATCAGATCCAGCCACGTTGACCCCGCCGGAAAGTCGTTGACCGCTCATCTTGACCTCATCAGAACCTCCCCCGTCTATGGACCTGATCTTCTCAGACTTACTCTCCAAGCCACGTAAATTTCCTCTCCTTCTCTTTTTTTTTTCTTTTTTTTTTTTAGTGTAGTTTTTGCTTTTATTACCTTTATTTTACTTAAAAATTCATATAAGTAGAAAAACTATCCAACTATTTATAAATATATAAAAATTTAAATATGTCTACCGTTCAAGTAATAGAAGTCTATAGCAGTTTACCGCTATAAAGAGTATTTTTTATATTTGAAAACAATCCTATAATTAATGTATTTTATTTTTTGAGAGTGAGACCCTAAGAGAAATACCTTTTTTTTCTAGTGTATGGGGAATAAAATGCTTTTAAAAGCAAATCAAACTTTCTAAGGTGCCTTTATAAAAAAGTGAATATTTAAATTATGCACGTTTTGTAAAGTTTTTAAAATGATTTTAGATAATAATTTTTTTTTAGTAAATTATAAAATATTTTATAAAATTAAATTGATTTAAAATCTATTTTCGATGAAACACTTCATTTAAAAATAAACTTGAGTGGCTAACCTTAAATCTTCTATGTAATAAGAAGAAAAGTTACAAATATAGAAAAATATCAAACTTTCTTTTTCTAGTGTATTGGGAATAAAATGTTTTTAAAAGCAAATCAAATTTTCTAAAGCGCCTTTATAAGAAAGTCAATATTTATATTGCGCTAAAGTTTTTAAAATGATTTTAGATAATAAAAGTGTTTTTTGTAGTAAATTATAAAATATTTTATAAAATTAAATTTTTTTAAAATCTATTTTCGATGAAACACTTCATTTAAAAATTAACTTGAGTGACTAACCTTAAATCGTCTGTGTAATAAGAAGAAATTAAATTAATTAATAAAATCCTTTTTAAAGTATATTTTGAAAAATGTAAAATATAAAAACATTTTTATTGAAAATACCTCTTCCTAGTTACTACAAGCGTTTAATCAGACCATTTAGTTAAACCCTTTCCTTAACAATATTGTATTTGGAGAAAGAAAAACTGAAACAAGTATGCAGGTGTCAGGTCTCAATTCTCGTTTTAGATCAATGCTACACCGTTTTAAATCCTAATTTATGCTAATAAAATTTTTTAAAGGGTAATTTAAAAATGGTTATGAAAAAATCAAACCAAAAATTAAAACTTTGAAAAGAATATAAATATTTTTTTAATGAAATGTATAAGGGCACTTTTTGTAATTTAACAAAAAAAACAAACAAATAAAAAGGTAAAAAATAACTTTTTGTTCTTCGATTACACTTTTAGTCGCTAAATTTTAAGTTTAGTTTCAATTTAGTTCTAAGGTTTCAAAATAGTATAATTTTACCTTTGAGATTTGAGTTTTGTTTTAATTTGGTCTTTAAATTTCAAGATTTACACTTTTTTAAATAAGGGTGTTCAAAAAACCCGATGACTCGAAAAACTCATCAATCCAACCCAAAACCGTAAATAGGGTTGAGTTGGATTAAAAAAATGAAAATTTGATGGGTTAAGTTGGTTCAAGGGTTCACCTAAAGAACCCGAACCAACCCGACTTTATTATTGATTTTAAAAAGTATGCTTTTGTTTTACTTATGATACAATTATGTATACATATACTTTTTTTTTTTATTATTTACTTTCATGATTTTTTTTGGATCAATTATTCTCAATAACTCCTAAACATAATTTTTTTTGCACTTTGGAAATAATTTTTAATAATATAAATTGAAATTTAGTTGTTAATTTTAATTCAATATATAAAAATAATTAAATAAAATTTTTACATGTTAACATTTTATTTATTTTTAAAACAAAACTTTAAATAAATTAGTTGAGTAAACCAACTCAACCCAACTCAATCCCATTATTTAATAAAGGTTAACTTAATCCAACTCACGAACACCCCTACTTTAAAATTTGATTTTTCAATAAATAGTCATTTTCCATCTTTAGTCTTAATGTCTATTAATTAATTTAAATGAATTAAATTTAATTATATTTTACTATTCATTTATCACGATTAAAATTAAATTTTAAATTTTACTCCATAATTATTTTAAATTAATTAATAAACATTAATTTTAATATAATATTAAAAGTGAGTTTTTAATAAGAAAAATCATAATTAAAAATATAAAATTTAAAGACTAAATTGAAATAAAACTTAAATTTAATAAATAAATTATATGATTTTAAAACTTAAAAACTAAATCGAAATCAAACTTAATCTTTCAACCCAAAAGACCAGACGAAAATAAACCCAAAAGTGAGGTGGTGAAAAAGAAAAAAGTATTTTTTTTCCAATGAATAAAAAGTTACAAAAATAAATATGAAATATGGTAAATGGTAATGCAGTTTTGAAACCGAAGACCGGTTGAGAATACGAATAACAGATTCAACTCGTGAACGGTGGGAGATTCCAGACCAGATAATTCCCCGTCGATCGAACTCCCGTATCCGTTCCCTGCCGGAAAACCATGTCGGCTCGCCGAAAGCTTCTTTCATCTCCGATCCAGCTTCTGACCTTATTTTCACCCTCCACGACACCGCTCCGTTCGGCTTTTCCGTGCTCCGACGATCATCTGGCGATGTTCTCTTCGACACATCGCCTGATTTCTCCGATCCGGAGACTTTTCTTGTCTTCAAGGACCAATACATTCAACTATCTTCTTCCCTTCCCAAGGACAGATCCTCTATCTTTGGCATTGGCGAGCAAACCAGGGAGTCGTTCAAGCTCGTTCCGGATAAAAACAAAACTCTAACGCTTTGGAACGCTGATATCGGTAGTCTGAATCTCGATGTGAACCTCTACGGTGCACATCCTTTCTACATTGATGTCCGGTCGCCGTCCCGAGATGGTAAAGTTGCGGCAGGGACGACGCATGGAGTTCTGTTACTGAACAGTAATGGCATGGATATTATATACTCTGGCGATAGAGTTACGTACAAGGTTATTGGTGGAATCATTGATTTATACTTCTTTGCGGGTCCGTCACCGATTTCGGTGATAGATCAGTATACTGAGCTTATTGGGCGGCCTGCACCCGTGCCTTATTGGTCGTTTGGTAAGTATTTCTATCTATTGTCTTGATATTTATGTCTGTGGGATTAGTTTGAGATTTCATCTACAACAGCAGTTAGTTTTTGAATTTTCATGGTTCTTTTGAATTTGTGCATCAAATCGGAAAGTTCAATTTATATAGAGTAGAAGGTTTCAAGGATTGGTGATTTGTCCTCGTTCGTTCCTCTAGTTTTCTTTTTGCAACATCAACTTAATGATTTGATCCTGTGGCTTTTAGAGAGACAATGAATTTGAATAGAAACTGATATTTCTACATTTAACTTTCTGTTCTTTAATCGTGTTTTTCCTTTTTGAAAGAGATAAGAAAAGTATTTTTCAATATTGCTACTTAAAGTGAATTCAGACCTAAGTGAACTAGTTCTAGCTAATTGCTTGTCAAAATCACTTTATTTTTTCAGAATTCAGCACCATGTGGGAGTAGGGAGATTCGGGTTTGACCAGTCGACGGATATGTCTTAACCAGTTGAATTATGCTCATATTGATAATCTAATCACTTTATTAAAAGGAAAACACATGCATTCGCTTAGACTCCCAGTTTGAGTTATTCATTTCTTTTTTTCTAATCATTCTATGCCACAAGTAATAAATAATAAACTAAATGTTCTTGTGTGAAGGTTTTCACCAATGTCGTTATGGCTACAAGAATGTTTCTGATATTGAGAGTGTAGTTGCTCGTTATGCCAAAGCTAGCATACCTCTTGAAGTTTTGTGGACTGACATTGATTACATGGATGAGTATAAGGACTTTACTTTTGATCCCATCAATTTTCCCGTGGAGAAGATGAAGAAATTTGTTGATAATCTTCACAAAAATGGACAAAAATATGTACTCATTTTGGATCCTGGTATGTTCTTTCGCATTGCAATCTGTTTCATATATGGAAAATGGAAATATTTCTTTCCTCTTCCTTTCTTCCTCGTGTTTTTCTTTCTTGACATTTTTTCAGTCCACATGCAATGCAACTGCTCATGTATTTTCTTATACTGTTAATGTTACGCAGGAATTAGTACAAATAATACATATGGAACATACATCCGAGGGAAAAAAGCTGATATCTTTATAAAATACAACGGGGTCCCATACTTGGGTGAGGTTTGGCCTGGACTTGTTTACTTCCCCGATTTTCTTCATCCAAACAGTGAGAATTTTTGGGGTGGTGAGATTCAATTATTTCGAGATATTGTTCCATTTGATGGTCTTTGGATTGATATGAATGAGATTTCAAACTTTATAACTTCTTCAACCAGCCCATTTTCTAACCTTGATAACCCTCCTTACATGATTAACAGTGCTAGAGTCCGACGTCCCCTTAACAATAAGACTGTGCCAGCATCAGTTCTTCATTTTGGTAACTTGACAGAGTATAATACTCATAACTTATATGGTTTCTTAGAGTCAAAGGCTACTCATGCCTCATTAATAAAAGTAACAGGCAAAAGACCATTTGTCCTGTCAAGATCAACTTTTGTAGGCTCTGGGAAGTACACAGCCCATTGGACTGGAGATAATGGTGCAACGTGGAATGATTTAGAGTACTCGATTCCATCCATTTTGAACTTTGGACTCTTCGGAATTCCTATGGTTGGTGCTGACATATGTGGATTTTCCGGAGATACGACAGAAGAGCTTTGCCAACGTTGGATTCAGGTGCAAGTTTCCCTCACCATTTTATTACTCTAGACAATGTGTTGGAAGATGTTTACCAAAACACTGAAGTTTTACTATTTTGGCAGGAAAGATTACAACTAACTGAAATCAAAACTTGTTCAACTTTTGCAGTTAGGTGCATTTTACCCATTTGCCAGAGATCATTCTGATAAAGGATCCATTCGTCAAGAGCTTTATCTTTGGGATACGGTTGCTGCATCAGCCAGGAAGGTGCTTGCACTTCGCTATCGCTTACTTCCTTACTTCTACACTTTAATGTACGAGGCACACAAAAAGGGGACACCGATTGCACGTCCTCTCTTCTTCTCATTCCCTCAGGATATCAAGACCTATGAAATCAACTCTCAATTTCTACTTGGAGGAGGTGTATTGGTTTCTCCAGTTTTAAAGGAGGGAGCTGTTTCAGTTGATGCATATTTCCCTGCAGGAAACTGGTTTAGCCTCTTTAACTATTCAGAGTTAGTGGCTGTAAAGTCAGGGCAACAAATCACTCTTGATGCACCTGCTGATCATATAAACGTGCACGTCAGGGAAGGAAACATTTTGGCATTGCACGGAGAGGCAATGACAACGCAAGCAGCCCGAGAGACCGCATACAAGCTTTTGGTTGCCGTCAGCAATGGTCAAAGCAGCTTTGGAGAGGTTTTCTTGGATGATGGAGAAGTGGTGGAAATGGGAGCAGAAGGAGGTAATTGGAGTCTGGTAAGATTTTATAGTGAAGTAGTCGGGAGTAAGTTATTAGTCAAATCTCAGGTTATAAATGGAGGATTTGCTTTGAGCCAAAAACTAATCATTGACAAGGTGACCTTTGTAGGCTTTGAAAGGCCTAAGAAAATGGGTGGCCTAAGTTTAAATATAAGTAAGGGAGTAAACTTGAAAGGAAATTCAACCATCAGAAAAACCTATCAGTACTTTACCAAGTTTATGAATATTGAGATCTCAGGCCTATCTATTCCTATTTGGGAGGAATTCATATTGGAAATGACACCAATAAGTTAAATTTCCCAACATGTAATAGTATGGTTTTTTGAAAATATAAGAATCATTGTTCATCTATGACATTTAGGTATTTCACATGTAATACTAATAGTATGTTTTCTCAAATAAAAGTCTAAATAGTTTGAATAAGTACTTTATATGAATAGCTACTTCTATTGCCTTTTGTACTCGTTATTAAAAGAAAAAAATAGTAGTTTTTTCCCACCATGGGTTAGGCTATATTTCTGAAAAAAAGAAAGCAGGGTTGAAATATCATTATAGCAATAATTGAACTTGATAAAATAATAATAATAAGTTTCATCTAAGAAAAGATGCAGTATCTTTTCAAGGGGAAGGTTAATAGAGAATTTTAAAAAAATATATATATAGTAATATAGGGATCAAAATGGTACATTAAAAAAAGGAAAATTTTCACATATAGAAAAAAATGTCAAACTATTTACATAAAATAATAAAAAAAACACTGATAGATATTGATAGACTTTTATCAGCATCTATCAGTGATAGACTTCTATCATTTTTATCACTGATAGACTTTTGTTTTTTTTATTTTTAAAAATTCCCGTTAAAAAAACTATTAATTACTTTTATTTAAGAGTTAAAAAGGAACATCTTTATGAGATGTATCAATATGCACATAATCTCTTATTATGCCCTTTCTCGACATTTTTGTTTAAGAAAAGTCACTCAAACAATATTTTTATTGCTAGTTTGGGAACAGTGAGAGAGGAATTTTAACTCATTAATGCAGAAAAGACTTTTGTAGTATTTTTTTTTTATTTTTTTTTTTTTGTCAAGATAATAGCATAAAGATATATACCTAATTGCAACCACATCCTAGCTTTTCGACACTTTAGGACTGGGAGTCAAGTTTAACACTCATTCAACCATTTTTGACAATTAGAACCATGAAGTAGGTTCACATATGTCTATGACTAATTGAACTTAGATGAAGAAAGTCAAACAACTTTCATGACATTAAGTGCCCTATGTCTATGGCTAATTGAACTTAGATTTATGGCTAGGTACCAAAATTAAAGTTTTATTCCTAGATACTTTTCCTAGATTGCTTTTATAAAATTGTGTATTCAACCCAACTTATTTAGTATTAAATCTTACCTAAAGTATATTAACCTAAGTGATCAATTTAAGTTAACAATGAAACTTAAACTTCAATAAAAGCAAACAAGTGGCAAGTGTTGGAGCAATGTAACTTATGCACAAGGTGAATTTTTTTTTTCCTATTTAGAGTATCCACATTTTTTAAGCAAAGAAAAAACTAAAAAAGTGAAAAATAGAACTGCAAGGAATAGTAACAACAATTAAATTCATTACTTAATAAGAGGCTAGGATTTAATATCTTACGAATAAATTGACACCTCGCTTGTTGTAGGATCGGACGGGTTGTCCCATAAGATTAGTCAAGGTGTGCATAAGCTGGCCTGAACACTCAAGAATATAAAAAAAAAGGTACAATAACTTAAATTAGTCATAAACACTAGCTTCAACTAAAAACAAAACTAAATAAAAGAATCAAAATAATAAAAACCTAGTGTGTCCCTCTATCTTACTTGCTCGACATTTTTCAAGGAGTGACAAGTGTTTTCACTTTTCATTTTTCGAATAAAATGTCCGAAGGAGGTTGAACAACACTAAGGAACTTAGAGTGATGACTGATTATAAGAACAACTTTCTAAAACTAAAACTTGTGGAGAAATTCAAAGTTGATGAGATGTTGACAAGATGAAAGATAATAGGGGAGCTTATGCCGCCTTGTATAGACCTCTTATTGGTTTCTACCGAGATTAGTGTCAAGAAACTGCTTTCAATCTTGGGAAATTTGAGAACTGTGTTGTCAATCTTGGGCAACTCCCGGCGGGATTCAACACCAAGATTGGAACACACGAGTAGAGTTAAGCATGAATCTCGAGCGTCCATGTCCAAGGCAAGCTCCAAGCTCCAAGTTTTAAGACATTCTGTGTTTAGTCTCGTGGCTATCCCTTGGATATAGGCCCCGAGACCAAAAACAAAATGTCGTAAAGCTCAAGTTTTGGAACAATCTCAGTATAGACTGAATGAAGCTCGGGCGAGATTCAACCTATTTCTGGACAAATCCACACTTATTTCCTCCAAAAAAAAAAAAAAAAAAAAAAAAAAACTATAAAACAATATGCATTCAAATTTATTTACCAAAACTATTTAAAAATTAAAAACTCAATAAAATGCAACAGATGGTGTCCCATATTTCAAAGAATTTCTAAATCCTAAACTTTAAAAATCCACACACTCATAAACTTAAAAATACAGCCTTTAACTACAAAGACAACAAAAAATGTGAAATATCTCTACTTGAGCAAATTGAAATCAACTGAAATGGTAGTAAAAAACGTGTAGACCGAGAGAGTCTCAAAGATTCAGAATGATTGATGAAGAAAATGTAAGAAAAAAATACTGGAGTTTGCTGATGAATAAATGTTTGGGATTTGAGGGTATTATCATATTTTCCTACGAATCGAAGAGACAAAACTCAATGTTCCACTAAAATATCGAGGCACGATCTTAGTCGAGATGACCTGAGAAACACTAATTGAATGAGTTTTAAAAAAGGTACTAGTTTTGTTTGAAAGGTTATTTTAGACAATTTTCCAAGTATTTTCCTTCATTTTAACACTTCAACCGGCTTTGAGCATATAGACTCTTTTGAATGATTTTAGGTAAAGTATTTTGGGAAAATTTCACAAAATGACCCATTTTGAGAAAACTTCTCCACCAATGACCCATTCTAAAAAACTTTTCTATGGTTGACCCTTTTCCTATGTGAAGTACCATTTTTACCCCTAACTTTTTAAAACATGTCGGCGCGCGCGCTCCCACACTCCCGTCTCTTACTATTCCAAATTACTAAAGGATCGTTTGGCTTCCTCGCTCATTTACGCTCAATCACGCTCATTCACGCTTTCAAGCTCGTATTCTTCTTCGTATTTCTCTCAAGCTCGTCTTCTTCCTCGAACGTTTCTGAGCTGCGAACTCGATCGTCTCTTCCATTCGCGATCGTCTCTTCCATTCACGTCATCACTCAACGCTCAGTTCTCTTCCATTCTTCGAGAGGTATGTGCATGTTATATTAAACGATCTCTAGGCTTTATGGTTTATCGCATGGAGTTTGATACTCGATCCCTGGGCTTTATGGTTGATCGCATAGTGTGTAATACATGGTCGTTTAGGATGTAGACACACGATCGCGTAGGGTTTAGATAAAAGATCGCTGAGTATTGTATGAACGATCGCATAGTGTGCAATACACGGTCGTTTAGGGTGTAGACACACGATCGCGTAGGTTTAGATAAAAGATCGCTGAGTATTGTATGAACGATCGCATAGTGTGTAATACACGGTTGTTTAGGATGTAGACACACGATCGCGTAGGTTTAGATACGCGATCGCTCACCATATACTATGCGATCGCATAGTAAATGGTGAGCGATCGCGTATATTATATTACACGATAGACTAACTGTTCATACGTGGGCGCTTATTACAGGGTGCACGATCGTTTAGTATAGTATGCACGATCGCTTATCTTATTAGTCTACGATCGCTTAGCTTAGTATGCACGATCGCTTATCTTATTAGTCTACGATCGCTTAGCTTAGGTTACACGATTGCTTATCTTAAAGTACACGATCGCACAGTGGAAATTACACGATCGCTTATCTTAGGTTACACGATCGCTTAGTTTAAATTACACGATCGCTTAGCATATGATACACGATCTCTTATATATTATGGTTACTTATCTCTTATTTAATTTGTCTGTTTTGTAGAGTTAAGATGGCGCATTCAGTACCAGCTGAAAAATACTTCCCAGCTACTGTATCCTGTTTGGTGCACATTGGCAACACCAATGAAACTGATCAAGAAGAAGCTGACTGAATCACAGTTGGGCATGTTTAGGAAAACATGTTTTGGACCACTACTGGACGTGAATCTCGTCTTCAATGGACAATTGATCCATCATTTTCTGCTGAGGGAGGTCACTGATGACAATCCGGATGTTGTAAGCTTCAACATCTTGGGGAAGAAGGTCACCTTCACTCAAGATGACTTCAACCTGATAACCGGTCTGTGGCCTACAGAGCAGAGAGTGGAACGGGACACTAACAGTGACAGGCTACGGGAAGTCATCCTTGGGCCAACCGTAGATAGTAAACCAGTTCTCTGTAAGGATGTAGAGAACGCGTTTGTAAAGGCCAGATTTGCAACCGATGAGGATGCAGTGAAGGTTGCACTGGCATTGTACATAGAGACTGTGTTGATGGGAAAGGACAAGAAAACACAGTTCGACTTAAAGACACTTGGGATAGTTGACGACACAGAAGTATTCGTCAACTACGATTGGTCATCGGTCATCTACAGACGATTGCTGGATAGTCTGCAGACCATACTGCGTGGGAAGAAGGAGACCCACGAGATCAAGAAACAGTCAAATCCTAAACATGTCACATATTATTGTGTAAAGGGATTTACACACGCCTTCCAGGTAATTACACTTCAATAAAGTTTATGCAACTTATATGTGTTGTTATATATATACTAATAGCATGTTTACATAATGTAGGTATGGCTTACGAGATACTGTCATCCTCAACCAAGTTCATAGCCACCAAAAGTAGCAAGAATGCAGTACCACGCATTCTGAGGTGGACATGTACTCAAGCTCCATCCTGGAAGACGCTCGATCAGAATGTCTTCCAACCCAAGAAGGTAAGAATACTCATCAATATAGTTTACACACGATCGCGTATCTTAAAGTGCACGATCGCGTAGCTTAAAGTGCACGATCGCGTTGCTCAGATTGCACGATCGCGTAGTTTGAACTGCACGATCGCATACCTTAAACTATACGATCGCTTAATTTATCTACATATGACTGACATTTTGTCGTATTTATCAGACGATCGTTGTGTCAAGGCTTACACCCACACCACCTGAGCTTTGGTACAAGGAAGATCGCACTGCTGGGACTGATCTCATCCAGGCTGAGGATGAGGATGCACCATCAGGTGGTGATGGTGACGTTGCAGCTGACCATCAGCAAGCGGATGAGGGGCAGTATGATGCAGTTTTTACTGAGCAGTACGAAGCCCCTGAAGCCAATCCGCTTGCTACCGAGGAGGGTAGGGTTGTGGATCAGCCTGTGGTGGAGCCAACCAAAACGACTCGAAGTGAAAGGCCTGCCAAGGCTACCGAGAAGCACACTCAACCCTCAAGGTCTTCTCGCGAACAGTCCAAGTCTTCAAAGCGGCACAAGCACACTCACACCTCCAGACGTGTGAGAGAAGAGATATCAGCCGTTCGCAAAGACTTGGCCAACCTGACAACAATTGTTCGTCAGATGGGTGATGCGTGGAACCAGCAGCATGATCGCATCACCCAAGAATTGAATGAAATAAAGATGCTAATACAGCATCGAAACAAGGTTAGTGTCCTATATAGTTGTACTATACGATCGTTGAGCATAACAACTATACGATCGTTCATGAAAGTCTACACGATCGCATATGATATATACACGATCGCTTAGAATGTAGTACACGATCGTCTATATATGATATACGATCGTTTATGAAAGTCTAAACGATCGCGTAGGGTTTCATACACGATCGCATAGTATATACTATACGATCGTTTACTATTTATACTACCCCTTATTATCAGTGAACTAACGCAGTTTCATATTTTCTATAGGATGCCACTGACCAGCATGATAACCCCCACGATGATACCTACGATGATGACATGGACAATAACGACGGGGGGTTTGATGGTCAACCCACACCGGCTGACGACCACGTGGAGTCTGCCGCGGTTGAAGAAGTGGACACAGATGTCCATCAAGGGGACTTGATGGACGTATGCATAGCTGAAGACCACCAGTTGTCCACTGTTGAGAATGTGGACTCTATGACTGTTTCTACGATAGTCATAGAGCCACTTGTGCACATGGATACCACGGTTGAGGAGCCTGTGGCAGAATACTCCCCCTCGCAATTGCCACAGAGTTCCCCATTGAAACTGTTGCTGATCCAACCGTGCAACCGTTAGTTGAGGTTGCAGTTGAAGAAGTCCCAGTCCAACCATTTACATTGAGGACTCATTTCGACGTGCAGCCGGCAGAGGGGAATATCATACAGGCTGCTGATGTTGATCAAAAGGTATATTACTTAACTACACATTTGTGTATTCATATTGCTTTAATTATTTACTAACTGTTAATGCACAGGATGGAAATGATCGACCCGAGCGTCGAAAGAGAAATAAGCCATCCAAGTTCTCACCCGAAGAAATCAAGAGGGCAAAGAAAGCGGTATCGGGTGAGAAGAATGAAACACAGCAGTTGGTCGCACATGTCGAGGATACGGCAATCAGTGAAGCCACTCCATCGGCATCTGCAACAGATGAAACCCAGGTAACTGAGTCCCATGTACTCGTGGGGTCAACACAGACTGAGGCATCGATTGCTGAATTAAAACCTCCAACAGGTGTTGTAAGGTCTGTCCAATTGGTCCCCGTCCCTGAGTTTCCCACGAGGACGATCCGATCATATGACCCGCTGTTCCCAGTGCCAGACGTTCTTTGGGCATCATATAGAAAGTGGAGGAGCAACCCAAAGACGAAGGACGAGGAGCGCACAGTGGTCTATACATTTCGGACCAAAGACTTCTTCAGGACCCTGGAGAAGAACACATGGATTCTTGGGGATGTAAGTACATGTACTATATAATTGTATACACGATCGTTTACATAATAATACACATCGCATATCACTATAAACGATCGGGTATAATTATTTGAACGATCGTGTAATTATTATAAACGATCTTTGCTGTATATGGTACGCGATCGTGTATATAACGATCGCTTATAAAACGCTAAGTATCGCTTATCGTTATTACACGATCGGTTTATATAGTTGTACGCGATCGTGTATCATTATTACAACGATCGTTTTTAATATAACATACACGATCGCTTAGGTTATAGTACGCGATCGTTTATATCCATTCTGCACGATCGCTTAGGGTATAGTACGCGATCGTTTACTATAGTATGCACGATCGTGTATGATAATATCCGAATACTAACATCTACTTTTCTCACCAGACCATGGACGTTCTGCTGATGCACGTGCACCGCAAGCTGCATAGCAGACTGGAGCTTTGCCATATCGATTCACCGTGGTCGATTCGAGTTTCATGGTATATATTTACGCTTTTAATAATTTGTATTCTAAGTAGCAAAACTACCATACTTACATACAGGATGCCATATGATCGACGGAGGAATTTCTTCAAAAATCACGATGGAAGGATTGGCGATGAGTGAGGGACGGTAGCAGCATGGGCCAATAATGAAGCGCACCTGGCGTTTTGGTCAAGAGTATGTTCTCTTGGACTATGCGCTTGGACTCCATGAAGATACAAGCCATCATGGTCTGATGTGGATTTCATATTCGGGCCAGTCAACATCAACGAACACTGGCTGATGACTGCTACTGATGTCAACACTTACACGATATACGTGTTCGACTCAATGCCAACCTACATTGGAGAGGATGTTGTGAATGACATCCTAAACCGAGTCGCCCGATCAATGCCGTCCATCCTGATAGCCATTGGACTTGACAAACAGAAAGTTGCCTTCAAGTATGAGCCGTGGCAAGTGAAGCGGTCGAAGGTTACCCTCCAACATGGCAAATCACTGGATTGCGGTATTTTTTGTATAAAATTTGTAGAATATCTTGTAACTAAAAATAATAATAGTAGTCTTAGGCAAGAAAACATGGCCCTATTTAGAAAGCAATATGTTGCTGAATTATGGGCCAATAAATACATTTGGTAAATGTATGTATATTATTACAATTGTTAATACATTTTTTAATACAATTTTCTTTTACAGTATGACACTTGTTTAATGTAATGAGCTACATACAAACTATCGTACGTAAAATAAAGACACTTTTTTAATGTAATGAACTAAATACAAACATTTGTCTAATTACACGATCGCATACAATTACTTAAACGATCGATTAGGACATAGTAAACGATCGCTTAGTACAGAGTTAACGATCGCTTAGTACAGAGTAAACGATCGCATTCAATTAATTAAACGATCGCATATAATTAATTACACGATCGCATACTTTGAGATAAACGATCGCGCATAATGCATAAGATCGCTTAATATTAATCAAACGATCGTTCAGTATAGAATACATGATCGCATAATCCACAGTGAGCGATCGCGTATCCTGTATTGAGCGATCGCGTATGCATTATTAAGCGATTGTGTGGTAAGTACTGAGCGATCGTATGGTACGTACTAAGCGATCGTGTGGTAAGTACTAAGCGATCGTATGGTAAGTACTAAGCGATCCTACGTATCATTCAACCTAGATGGGCCCGTTCCAGGTGTGATCAGTGGCTGTCTACATGTTTTCCTGTTATGACCTCTGACCACAGCGTGTGCACCTGTGGATCTGTCGTGGCTCCTCACCATTGAAGGAATCCTAACGGTTTGACGTCGACCGACAGTCGGTACCGTTCGTGGTGGAAGAAGTTCCAATTCTTCAAACTCTGGTCTGCGTCTCCATTCCTGCCTATGTCCAACTGGGATGATCGGTTCGCGTATGCCGCAACGACACACTCGACGGTAACCACTTCCCACACAGTGTTTGCGCATTTATATGTCGGATGGTGCTGCAGCAATTGCATGAGAGCACGGGATCCCATGCAATTGAACTCCATGCAGGTGCACGTCCTTGCATGTAGATCAACCAACCCACCCAAACAACCATCATCGACATTAATCACATGCATGTCCACAGGAGAAAGCCGATGTGTTCTAGACGCCAATTCTGCTTCTTTGAGAATGGACATTGCGTAATCAGATACGATGGTTGTGCATGCAATTGCATGCGTGCGTCGGACGTAGAACCAACCCTGAAGCCACTCGCGGATGTGCTCCAACAGCTTCGTGATTGGTAGCTCGCGTGCATCTCTTAATACTCCATTGAGGCACTCTACAATATTTTTGTCATTTTGTCATACCTACAATGGACTTGATACACTCTTGCCCACCGTTCTAACCCAATCTCCTCAAGGTACGTCGTCACCCCGGTATATCGATGGAGCTTGGACCAATATATCTCAAACTCAGACATCCTGTAAGCTTTGGCGGCAAGGTAAAAGTATGGGAGGATGTCTTTGTTCTTGAACTTATCCACCAGATTATTCCTGATGTGATATATACACAGTGCATGAAACGCTTCAGGAAAGACGGTTGAAATAGCTTTTCCAATGGATTTGTGACGATCTGATATTATAACTAAATCTACAATGTCCCCAATGGAAGCCTTCAGGTTAGTCATGAACCAAGTCCAGGAAGCATCTGTCTCAATATCTACAATACCGAATGCAATGGGGTATATGTTGTTATTGCCATCGATACATGTTGCTATTAACAACATACCTTTGTATTTTTCGTGCAAATGAGTACCATCGACCACAATTACAGGGCGGATGCAGTTCAAGAAACCCCTGATACACGGACCCAATGCCATGAAGACGTACTTAAAATATTGATCGTCTTCCACTTCAACCTCGAATACCGTGCCTGGATTTGCAAGTTTCAGTGCCTCACCGTATGCATGAACAATGGCATATGAACCCTCCGGTGACCCTCTTGCAAATACCAAAGCATGCTCTCTTGCACGGTAGGCCCGCCCATAACTTATATTCACCCCATAATCTCGGCGAACGTCTTCAATTATATCCCTTGGGCGATATGTTCTACCAGCACGGTCGTATTTGGACTTGATCAGGTGTCCGATAACCCAACTTTTAGCTTGTCGATGGTTACCAACTCTCATTTCAAGTGCACATGTGTGGACACTTGGATATTTAGTCACTTTGAATGACTCACTTCCTTCCAATCGTTTTGCACGTACCCTCCACTTGCAACCCTCTATCAAACATCGGACTGTTAACAGGCTCTTCGTAGACTTCTTTACACGAAAGTCAAAATTCTTTCTCATTGCAAGTATTGATAACTTAATTGATAAGTCGTGTTTCGAAAAGAAAATCTGACCAGCCTTTAGATCCTCATCGTTCAGACAATCATGTGGTATTATGATGAGATCATCACATAATGGAGCGTCTGATGGTCTTGGTATGTCTACAAAAGGTTGGGTTGGCATAGTGGAATGCATTTGAGCCGAAGGCATCGCCCTCGCCATAGATGGAATGGGAGCAGCTGATGTTGGAACATTAATGGAAGGTGTTGGAATGTGAATGGAAGGTGTTGGAATGGTTGGTGCTGCCTCATTTGTTTCTGGTACATCATCGGCATCTAACTGCGGATTACATGTATAGTGGATATTGTGACCCATCCACTCTTCATTTTCGTCATCCCCCAAATTACACGGCTCTATATTTCCACCTAGGGAAGACATTGTTGGAATGTGTGTTGGAATGGGTGAAAACCCGACATTCCGAGCCGTTGAATTGCACTGTTGGTACATATCTTCTGTGTCCAACCCATGTCGTCCATGGGGTGTAACTGATACAAACAATTGCATTTGAGATGCATCAGTGCCTTCTAGAAAAAAACTGAGGTCTTCATCATCCACTATGTCCATTGGAGGAGCCTGCATCGATAGATTGTAACAACATTTGATGTGTATGTCCAGCATATACGGATCAATGTTCAATCGTTGGTGTAGAGTGCTTACTAATTCACTACACGTTATATCCCTCCTAACCTTCAAACCTTTTAGCTGACCTCCAACATAGTTTCTCCCGGACTCATCCCAATCCCCACCAAACCTTACAAAGATGCGAATTGGTGTCATTGGTCTGCAATCAGAAAACACGCAAGTTGGTTTCGAGTTGCAATTGAAATAGGCGATTTAACATAAAATTTGCTAAACGATCGCATAGTATAAAGTAAGCGATCACTCATTCCATTACTACACGATCGTTCAGTATGTATTAAGCGATCGCATACAACTAGATATGAGATCGCATACAATGGGCTATGCGATCTCATACCGAATCGTATGCGATCGCTTATCCACTATAAGAGATCACATATGTTTATTTAAACGATATTGTATTTATTAATACGCTATCGTTTATGAACTGCACAGCGATCTCTTACACTGATTTGAGCGATCTGAAAACATGTATCTTCGTAATCACTTACATTGACCTGACGATTCTGCGTTCTTCGGTTCGGACGAAAATTTTTGATCTGTATCTTAAGAAAAAACAGGGTGAACGAAGTCGAAAGCGACGGACAGAGAGAATGTTCGACTGAAACTCTGAACTATCAGTGGGAGAAAATTCTTTGGGAGTTCGACTGCCAGTGAATAAACCGTGATAGTGATAGTCCATTGTTGATATCAATAGCATTCAATGTTGTTAGTAGAATATTAGTTCAAAGTAAATGCTTTGGTAGAATTTTGGTGTTGCATTCAATAGATGAGACGTTGGTAATTATTCACTGTGTGTTCAGCATTCAATAGATGAGAAGTTGGTAATTATTCACTGTGAGTTCAGCTGAAGAGAAGAGGAAGAAGAAGATGTTTTAAAAAGTTAGGGGTAAAAATGGTACTTCACATAGGAAAAGGGTCAACCATAGAAAAGTTTTTTAGAATGGGTCATTGATGGAGAAGTTTTCTCAAAATGGGTCATTTTGTGAAATTTCCCAGTATTTTGGCTAATCCTTATGAGTTATGACGAAAAGCCTAATTTATCCTTACTTTTCATTACAACGCACGCAGTGTCAGGTAATGTGATGGGCGTCATGGACGTTCGCACCCATTTCAACGCAACGTTGCAGAAAACACCCAGAACTTTCTGCTCCGACGACTACATGACGACGATAATCAACTGAGCTGTGCGACACTTGAACTCTAACTCCTACAACTACTGTCAGTGCCGGAGAAAGTCGGAATCGGAGAACGCCTGAAACTCTCTCTTCCCGTCGGTGTGAAAGCCGGCGTCATAGCCAGCCATCATTGGAGTCACTCAATTATGCGGTCGACTTAATTTGATCTCGGATTTGTATTGCACCATCTAATTCACTCGTTTTTGCTGCGGGTTTCCGCTTGTGGAAATTCAATTCTAGAATACTATGGAGTTGGAGGTGAGGACTGTGGGAGGGATAGAGAACTGTTTTGTGTCGCTTCCTCTTGTTCTCATCCAAACTCTTGAGAGGCGGTCTGGTTCTGCCTCCGCCATGGGCGGTTTCCCTGAGTTCCTCGTTCTTGAACTTCGTAATTCCTCTTCCGATGAGGTCTGGACGGTTTCTTGGTCTGGTGCTACCTCAACTTCTTCTGCAATTGAGGTACCTTTCTTCTTACGCGTTTCATCGTCTTCAGTTTCTGTTTACTTTGAAGTCTCTTCTGATTGTGCTAAACATGCTTTTATTTATTTTATTTTTTTGTTTATTTTTGTCTATTATTACTTGCATAGTTCACTCGAATATGGCTAGGTGACAATTGAGAACATTTTTTTTTAGTTTGTGAATACTTTTTCTCTGTCGTCTAGTACGTCTGAAGCAGAATTCTTCAAGTATGGGCGTTTCAGATGACTGTTCTACGGAAAAAAAAAATCGTCCTCATGTTTTAGGTTGTGTTTAAAAACTGATAGAATTGAAAGGATTTGCTGTTTGCCATCTTGCTTATGTTTAACCTTCTTTTCTGGCTGGGACCCTCGGTAATCAGTAGTTTTCGAGGAGCACAGCTGCAAGTGTTCAAAACTTGTGTATAGAATGTAAATGCATAAGATTCTGATTATTAAAACTTTATCTTCCATTGATGTATAGTTTGTTTTATTATATATAGTTGGGGCGGGAATAGGTTGTCTTGTTGAAGTGTTGAATTTCAGGGTTTAAGTATAGCAAAATCGACTCAGCAACATTTAGGAGGATTATCTTGTGACTGCAACGTATAATCAACGGGTTCTTCGTTGGAATGTCCATATGTTGCAACTTTCTAGTTGTAGCTTTTCTTCTTTGTTAACTGTAGTTAACCAGCTATATTGTGAGTCTTACTAAAGCATATTATGTCTGTCTTATTAATTTCATATGGTTAGTTCCATCACATTTTTCTGTGAAAATTGAATTTAGCTATATCCTATCTGCATTTAAGTAAAGTAATATCATAAACTTTAATATAGCCCCCTTTTCTCTTCATATTCCTTAATTATTCCATTGTTAAGCATAAGCAACATCTGGTTTTTTTTTGGATGTACTAAACATTTTTCTTTAATTTTGTCATATTAAATTCTTATTTACTAGTTCTAAATTGAATGTAGGTCTCCAAGCAGTTTGCAGATTGCATTTCCTTACCGGACTGTACCACTGTTCAAGTTCGAGCTGCTTCTAATGTGCCAAAGGCTACTGAAGTCTTGATAGAGCCATATAGTGAGGATGACTGGGAAGTTCTAGAGTTAAATGCAGAGCTTGCTGAGGCAGCCATACTGAATCAGGTCCCTCATTTGCATCCTTGTCTTCTATAATTCCCTTTCTTATCACACATCTAAGATGGATGTAAAACTTCTTTGATTAGTGAGGACTTCAATCCATTGTGCTTATGTTATTGTTTGTCAACAATAGAAAAAGATGTGGTGTGTAACAGATACTGGGTGCTATATTTATGTGTACAGTCTGTACTCCCTTTAACTTTTCACTCATCAACGAAAATTTTTGTTTTTTCTTAATAAAATAAAAAAAAAAGATAACGGGTGCTATTGAAGGTTTGATTATGATATTATTTTTGTGATCATCCTAGGGTTGAAATCTAATCTACATGAATTCTATCAAATAACAATTACTTTGCCATGTTTTCATTTTCTTTCTTGCTGTTCCTGTCTTTTGCTTATCTTTGTTAGTGTCTCCAGTTATCCTTAGTCTTTCCTCTCCTTATCGTTATGATATTTGTTTATGTTGAGATGGCTAGTAAGGGCATGAGATGCAGTATTGCAGTGGTCATTGAGAATGAGAACTCAGTTGTTAAGGTTTAAGTTGATAGCTAATACAGAGGAGCCATGGTGAGACTGTGATTTGAAGTGCCAGTCAGTCATGGAAAACTACTATTCAAAATATTAAACCATGTTTCTTTTCGTTTTTCTTTGACTGTTATCTTCAGTAATAACAATTATTGAATGTAACAAGTTACTTCACCAGAGTATCTCTTGAGCAAATAATTTGAAATTTTGATGATGATTAATATATTATTTATGGAAGCAGCAGAAGATAATAATAACCAGATATCGTGTAAGACCTGGCTATTAATGACAAGAATTTCTTAAAATGATGTATGATGCAGGTCAGAATCATTCATGAAGCAATGAGATTTCCTTTGTGGTTGCATGGTCGGACGGTTGTTACATTCCATGTGGTTTCTACTTCTCCTAAGCATGCGGTGGGTAAGATGATACCTAATACTTTGTTCTCAGTTTTATGGTACATCAACTTGAGTTTGCTTAAAGACTTAGAATCATTCTAGTAATTTATTGGCAAGCATATGAACCACAGAGAGACCCAGCGATGGATAAAAGATACAAATGATACCAAAGGGGATTGCTTCTTATCAAAAAAAAAATTTATTGGCAAGCATATTGGTTTTTTGGTTAAAGCAGGGTCCGAGATGTCTGATCAGTGACATTTTTTTTCCTACCTAATGAATGGATATGATATTTTATTCGCTCTCCTAGTATATTGATTGTGGTGCACTAAGTTTTCAAAAGTTCACTGAATTTCTCATGAGCCTCGAATGGAAGTATTCAGCCAAATTTATTAGGCTGAAGGTTACTAGTTACAACCTATTTTACCCAATAACAGTAGGGTAAAGTTTAAAAGTAATGCTGTTAAAGAAATACAATGATAACCTTTACCGTGGGGTAAAAGGTTCGAACTTAAGCTGCCTAAAAGACAAATAAAGCAATGTAAAGGATCCCCCAAGAATGGGCAAGAACTTCAAGATTATGACCAAGAATTACAATATTACCCAAAAGATACTACATCAGATTGACTGGTATAAGAGCATACAAGATTCTTTTATTTTTATTATTAAGAGCCAATATGGAATATTCAAAACTGTAGATTGTAAAAACTCATTGCTATAGGGCTGAGCAATGGTTCTGTGAGATTACTTGATGTTTGCATCTGTTGGCTAAACATTCACATTCTTTCGAAATAATAAAAAAATATAATACATTCCTGGAGGTTGCAGCAGTAGCTTTCTTCATTTTATCGTACTGATGAGTCATCAGTGATTACGTTTTGATGCTCCAAGTGTGTGCACTTTTCTGTATATACGTGCAATAAATACCCTTCAACTACTGCATTCCTGTTGTCATGACTTTTGAAGACAATTTGGAGAACGTTGAGCCATTTATTTTCTTTTTAGTTGTCTTGTTGAAGTAATTTTATTTATTTTTTGTTTTTTTTTTCAGTGCAACTTGTGCCCGGCACTGAGGTAGAAGTGCCTCCAAAGACACGCAAGAAAGTTCTGGACTCTAGAAAAGCTATGCTGCGAGTTCAAGATCTAGACAAGAAATTGATTTACAATAGTAATTGTGCAGGCATTGAGGTTCGGGTAGTGCCAACTTCTGTTGCCTTTATTCATCCACAAACAGCTAAAAATTTCTCATTAAATTCTCTTGAGTTGGTTTCTATATTGCCTAGATCATCACGGAAAGAGAGTGGGAAGCGTAGTGAGATCAATGATTTGGGGAAGTTGAAAGGTTCAACTGCAGAAGCAAACAGTGGAGAAAGAACTAATGGAGAGGAAAACCGACCGGCCATTGTTTATCTTTTAAATTCAAATTTGGTGAACGAAGGACATATAATGATTGCTCGCTCCCTTCGACTTTATCTGAGAATCAACTTGCATTCATGTATGTTAGTTTATTTCCATTACCTAACAAAGTATTTGATGGCTCTCTTGTCATCTGTGTATTAATTGGTGGAAGGAAATATTTAAACTACAAAGCACATTCAAGTTTTGGTCGCTTCTTAATTTTGAAACTTTCTTTGTAATTTGCACCATTGTGTACCTATGCATTTCCATTTCTTAACAAAGTGTTTGATGCATGGCACCTAATTTTTTTAACTGGTTGAAGGAAATAAACTCGAACTGTGAAAACAATTTTGTCTTAGTATCTTCTATGTTCAAAACTTGTTTATAGTAAGTTTCTGACTTTCTTACAAGGAATTATATATCCTTGCATGTATAATTTTAGAAATTTGGCTATCATTGTTGAATTACATTTGGTGTCTTAAGTTCAAGTTTTTTGTAATTAATCTCTATAATTATCAATGCAAATTCATGTGTTCCATTGCAAGGCTTGATAAATCCAGGTTTATTAAAAACACGAGTCAATCTTCTTCAAAAAGTTGATCCAGATTCAATTAGCAGGCAACAGCACCAGATGTGGGCTTCCAAAAAGCCATTCTCTTACATTATAAACAGTAGACAATCTGTGAATAGATGCCCATGTTAACTAGCCAAACATTTTTCAAGATTATCTTGGTGCCTTTATTCCTCTGATGCTTTAGTGTATACAATATTTTCTGTTTCTTATGGGAATGTCTGAATATTTGTAGGGGTTCTTGTAAAGCCACAGAATGTTAATTTGAAGGTGGATTTCTCCTCTGCTTCACTCTCACTGTGCTACTTTAAAATTCATGATGATGACGTGCCTCTTACGAAAAATGATCTGAAGGCAATTGACAGCCATAAAAGTGTGAAGAGGAAAAATATGTTATTGAAGACTAGCTCTTGGTCTTATATGGACGTTGCTAACTTGTCAGCTCACGAACAAGTTGTTGATGTTCTCACTCATGAATCTCTGAGTAGAGAGGATGAGGATTCTCGCTGTTTGTCAAGTGTAAAAAAAGGATTACAAACTCTTTTTCGAGAATGGTTTTTTGCACATCTTAATGCCATTGCTTCTAGTGTAGGAACTGAAGTTAATTCAGTGCTTTTGGGAAACCAGAGCTTGCTTCACTTTGAAGTCAATGGTTTGAAGTTTGGAACTAGAGGAAATATAAAATCATCTCTTAATGCTTCAGAAGACACAACTAAGACAGTTGAGATCCTGTATGTTATGACTATTTCTGAAGAGCCATTGCAAGGGGTATGCAGTAATGCCTTCAAACTTTCTTTTGATGATCAAAACAAGTCCGTCATTAATTTGGGAGGTGTGGAGTTGTCTAAAAGATTGCACTTTGGCGACCCTGTATCTTTCTCAACCATCAAAGAGAAGACATATGTTGAGGTTGATAGCTTGGATGTACCTTCTCTGAGCTGGTTGGATGCATCCCTTCCTAATGTTATTAATAGTATGTATTCTCTGTACTGATTTGATCACTTGGCAGCTTTGGTAGTTTGATGGTACTAAAGTAGGGTTACATGTTTTGCAGTATGCATATTTTTGTTCAGTTGAAAATTACTTTCTATTGTTAGTCCAGTGATGTATGGAAATTCCAATGACAAATTATTTCCATGTTATAAGGTTCCAATTATAGCTTCATAATCAAAGGAAAAACTTCAAAACTTTTTGAATTATTCATAATTAAATTGTGTTATTGTGAGTTGCAATATTGCTGATGCCGTTATACTATCTGTTGTAAATTTGATTCAAGAAGCATTTTTCTGTTGACCAAGGCCTCAATCCCTCTTTGTTTTCTTCTGTCTTTTGTTCAACCTTGCTGAGTATCTTTGACATTGAATCATATTTGCTTGCAGGGATTAAAGTATTATTATCTCCGAGGGCGGGTATGTGGTTTGGGACCCACAATATTCCACTTCCTGGACATATTCTCGTATGTGGACCTCCGGTGCGTTCCTTACTTTTGAGGTTTAAGCCCATAATTTGATGTTTTTGGAGTAAGTTAATGAGGTTATTTCCCCTAAAGCTTGAAGAAAATAAAGAATTTGGCTTGATGGGAAAAAGAAAAAACTAACACAGATAGTTTCTGCTGGATAGATGAGAAAAGGTTGGGTTTCTTTCCTCTCATTGGTCGGAGACTTTCCTTTTGAGAGAACTCATTTCCTCCTTTTTCTTGCTTCATCAGATCTCTCAACTTACAGGTTTATTTTCCAATTTGTGGGCAGGATTGTAAGAAACTTCTTTTGGAAAGGTTTTTGATCTAATGGAGGATTGTTAGATAGTACTTGGTATTGTTAAACTAGAAAAAGAATTTAGGCTCTTCTTCCAAAGTTGTTGAGGGAGATTTACAAGGTTCCAAAAACTTTATTTAGTAAGTCTAGTAATTATGAAGCCTAAGGAGCCCTGATTTTTTTTTTCTTCTTCGAAAAATCAAGCTTTCATTGAAGAAAAATATGGAAGAATAATTTGCGCTCCCTTATTGGTGTTTGGGGTTCTCCCCTGTTTTCATCTATCAATGAATGTTTCTTTTACCAAAAAAAAAAAAAAGAAAGAATACTACAGCTATGCCGCGCGGCAGCGGGGGTTGGGGGGACCTTATGAATTGGCCAAAAGAGAGGAAAGCTTTCCTATGCTGAATAGGCCAAAAGCGAAGATATACTGGAATCTTCTTTATATGAATAGTGTGATATATTATGAGGAGAAAATTCCTTTGGGAAGTTTGAATTGTCAATTAATGAAAATATCTTTAGATTAGTTTAAATTTTATAGATGACCTTGAGCTACTGTAGACAAATCCTTATGAAAATTTTGAAGTGTCAGTTATTGCAGACATCTTTCTGTAAGTCTATGTTATATATCTGATGTACAATTTTATGAATTTTTAGTGATTTGCATGTTTCTTCTATCAGGGTTCTGGAAAGACATTATTAGCAAGAGCTGCTGCCAAGTTTCTTCAGGAATACGAAGATCTTTTAGCACACGTGTATGTATTATTATTATCAGTTTCTTTCTCTTTTAGAACAGGGATTTAATTTTGATCTATAGGTTTCATTTTATAATCCTTCTTCCTTGTAATTATTCCGTTTAGATTGTTTCTCCTTGTGGGAAAAAAATTGCGATGCTATGTCTATTTCATTTGTTTGGGATCTGCTTTAGATTTTGTTGCATGGAATGAAAAAGAAGCTGTTTAAGAAGTAAATCGCTTATTTCTTTTTCATACACTTAGTAATTGTTTACAGCCTCAGATAACTAGGGTTCGAGGGCTATTTCCACTTTGGCATAAAGTAAATTAAACTAAGCATCAAATAAATAAGATTTTACGATTTTTCAACTATTTAAGGAAAATAGGTAAGAGGTAAAAAGAACTAGTGTGGTGCTGGAAGATTGAAGGAAATAAAAATATTTTGTGATTTTTCATCCAAGTAAAATGGATATTGGCAAAAAAAAAAAAAAAAAAGGTTAATTACACTTTTAACCCTTGAACTTTCATATTTGTGTCTAAGAGGTCTCTCAAATTTTAAAAAAAAATGTCAAAAAGGTTCCTCAACTTTCAATTTTGTGCCTAATAAGTCTGCTAATATTTAATATTCACAATTCTATTAAACATAGCATTATTTGAGTCTGATAGGACATTGAACTTTCAATGTTGTGTCCATTAGGTTTATGAATTTTAAAAACGCCAATGAACTTTCAATGTTGTGTCCATTAGGTTTATGAATTTTAAAAACGCCAATTAAATCAAGGACATATTGAACACAAATGGATAGCTCAAAAATTATTGGACAGAAAAAGAAAGTTTAAGGTTTTATTAGATACTTTGTAAAATTCAAGAGACCTATGAGACATGAAATTGAAATTCCAAAGACCTACGAGACACCTCTTAAAGTTTAGGGATCTATTTAACACAAATTTGAAAGTTTAAGAAGTGAACTTGTTATTTGACCTAAAAGGAACTAGTGTGATGCTGGAAGAACGAATTAGGTATGGGATGGACTGTGGGCTTCCTTCAACGCCCTCCCAAAAGCTTGTTGACATATGTTTATTAGAATAACTTTAGATTTGAAGTCTTCAAACTTGAATCAGTAGCTCTTTCATGAGAATGTCTGCAACTTGGAGTCTTGAAAGGAGCATGAGAGTTATGGTTTCATATAAACAATGCTTGTATCTAGGTCTTTTTTCCTCTGAGTAGTTTGCAAAGGGTAGGCTGAGCTTTCATTATTCGCAAAGCCAACTCTTTAACTTGTGGTTGATTGGCAGAGGGTGAAAATATAAGCTTTTTGTTATTCAAAGGTTTTGCGACAGTGTTTTGCATTCTTGTTTACTCATGTTACACGTGCAGTTGTTGCCTGTACGTTATCAGCTAACTAAAATTTGGAGTAGTGAGTTGATCTCCTTGGCATGTTGTGAAGGATGCCATCAACCTCTATTATATTTTGTTTTCCAAGATCAGAGAAAGTCACGCTTGCTACGTTTCGAGATTTGTGGGTTGTTTGGCAAGGAAGAAAGGATTTAGTTTCTTATTACATATATAAATATATAATTTTATTTTTTTTGATATTCGTGAGTGACCGAGCCCGCTTAATGCGTGCACCTCAACTAATCTCACGGGACAACCTGCCCGATCCTACAACATTTGGGTGTCAAGGAAATTTATAGGATATTAAATCTTAAGTAGGTGACCACCATGGATTAAACCCGTGATCTCTTTGCCCTTTATTAAGGTCATGCCTCCGTTTTTACCACTAGGTCAACCCATGATGTTTAGGATTTAGTTTATTATAAGGTTAATTAGCGAAGATAAATGGAGTCGGAGGGCTAGACTCATTCTGGTTTGCAGAAAACTAAGGATAAAACTAAATAATATTTTAGATAGTGTAGTCTAAGAATTCTCTTCTTTATTAATCTTTGAAAAACATCCAAAATACAGCAGCCCAACAATATATACATATCCTAATCGGCCATAGGCAGAACCCTTAACAAACTTACCAACCTACCAATCAAACTAATTAACTAAGTCAAAACAGAAACAAACTTTAAACACCAATAACAACCTAGGGAATAAAAGAGGGAGAAAAACCTTACAGTCCCTACATCATTAGAAGTGTACATTATCTAAGTAGGGAAAGTGGGCACAGGTTAAGAAAGGCTGGCATGATGCTGGAAGACTGATGGGTGCTTGCACGGGATTATGCTTATGAACATATTTTGTTATTTTGAGGCAAAATAATACTGTGGACATTGGTGCACATTGTGGCACGCCACCCGAGTTCTTATTTATTTAGGGCTTGGAACTGGAACTTTGTATCCTCACTAATCCTTGTTTTTTTTTTTTGCAGAGTTTTTGTATGTTGTTCTCAGCTTGCTTCTGAAAAAGTCCAGACTATTCGCCAGTCACTGTTGAACTATATATCAGAAGCTTTAGAACATGCACCTTCTCTCATTGTTTTTGATGACTTAGATAGCATTATCTTGTCAACATCTGACTCGGAAGGATCTCAGCCATCCACGTCAATGTCTGCAATAACAGAGTTTCTCACTGACATGATAGATGAATATGAGGTAGTAACTCTTTTTGTGGTTTCAATGTTCGTTTGTGTGCAAGGTAAATGGTTTATAAATTATGGTTTTATGTAGCGTTAAATTTTTGGCTTTGTATTGGCGTTTCAAAATTTTCCATAATGTGTGAGTACATACTCTTCTTTAATCAATCCTCTCTTTCTTTTACCTTTTTGTTGAGGAGAGGGGGTGTACTTTTACTATTTATGCTTTTTGTTGATAGAATTTAGAAAGAATAGTTAGTCTTATGTCTTCTTGATTTGGAGCTGCCTTTTATTTGAAGTCCGGGACTGTAGAGTTATCTCTGATACTTTGTATGATGAACCATCTGCAATCTGAACAATAAGGTAACCAATACAAGACCTTTAATTCATTAAAAATGATACGTCTCCCATGTGGTTTGGTGCTCCATATTTTGGTTCTTTGGGATGTGAAAATTTTGAAGAAGGTGAAGTTCTTTGTTCGACAGGTTTTTCATGGAAGAATCAATACCTTGGATAGGCTCTCAAGGAAGTTGTCGTCTTAGGTTGGGCCATTTTGTTGTATTTTGTGTCAAGAGGTGGAGGAAAACATGAATCACTTGTTTTGGAATTGTAATTATGCTCAGTCGGTTTGGAACTACTTTTTTTGAGTGTTTGGTATTCAATTATCCCAAAACATGATCAAGGAGTTCTTCCTCCATCTGCCGTTTAAGGGGAAAGAGAGTTTTTTTTAAATGAAAAGCTGGGATGTTTGGTCCCTTGTGAATTTTAATGTTTCTCTTTGGACGTCAATGACTAGTTCCTAATGAATCTCTGGATCATATTTTGTTAGATTGGAGACTCTTACTCTATAGGGTGCTTGCTTCCTTTAGTGGATTTTGTTTTTTTGTATGCCCTTGTATTCTTTCATTTTTTTTCTTCAATGAAAGTTGGTCTTTTATCAAATATATGTATAGATATAGAAAAGTTTTGTTTCTTGTCAAAAAGAAAAGATAATTGCTCTTTAAATATCACTGTAATAGAAATTCTTTGCACCATTTTTATTTGAAGTTATAATTCATGTTTCCATATTGATGTACTAAAATTTAGTAATTTCCTCTGCTTATGAGAGCAAATTTAATTCCGTTGCTGATGATGTGCCAAATTGCTCTAAAATTAATACTAAGATTATGATGTGAGTATTTTGGTTCCTAATTTTCATTGTCAGCATGATAAACTTTCATCAAAACTAACAGGAAAAGAGGAAAAGTTCGTGTCAGGTTGGTCCTATTGCATTTGTGGCTTCTGTGCAGACTCTTGATAAAATACCACAATCATTGAGATCTTCAGGTTTTTCTTTTTCCCAACTAAGCTGTGCATTTGTTCTTTACCAGTTTTTCTATCATTTTTTTTTCTCAACCTTAAACTTTGTTTTCCCCCCTCCAATTGAATTAATCAGGAAGATTCGACTTTCATGTGGAATTACCTGCTCCTGCTGCATCCGAACGTGCTGCTATTCTGAAGCATGAAATACGGAGACGTGCCCTAGATTGTTCAGATGTAACCTTACAAGACATTGCCTCAAAATGTGATGGCTATGACGCTTATGATTTAGTACGTAGCCATTTCTTGCTTTGTTGTTATTTTTACCTTTCCTTTTATAAATATATTGAGAATTGATATCAATATGATCAGAGCAATCAATGGTACAATTTCATGAAAAATGTTTTCCAAATTTGATATCAATATGAACTGGGATTACTTTGAACTCCTTTTTGTTACTTACACTCAGAGGTTAATCATTTACGGGATAGGAACGGCAAGAGAGCTTAGAGGCTCCATTTAGTGTACTTATCTCAGACTCTAGTTAATCTCACACATCTGCGTTTTTTTCAAGACATCAACGCCCAAATGTGTGAATGTTCTTTTGATGTTGAAAGGTAGAAATTTATATTAGAGGTTTTTTTTTTTTGAGAAAGTATATTAGAGAGGTATTAAATATTTGTAATGTCTTTTCTTTCTTTTTTTTTTTTTTTTTTTTTTTTTTTTTTTGTAAAAAAAATATTTGTAATATGTCAAAATATAGCCACATGTGTTCTAAAAAATTAACCTATCCCAAATGTGTCACATTCAACTTTTTTGAAAATTGGTGTGTTTTGTCAGTTTCGTGTCATATCCGTGTTTGCGCTTCTTAGATGACACATCTAATAAGCTGACAAGTGTCCAATATGTGTCCAACAAATGTTGGAGTGCCATGGTGTTCGACGGTGGGCACATTATTCAAACGGGAGTATCCTTGCTTTTTAGATAGTTTGTATGATAATAGCATTTCTATCAAGGGAGGTATCCAAATGGGATGACCTTTAAGTATTGACCCCTCGCCAAATTAAAATATTAGTTGTGGATTGTCTCTGTTGATTAGCTTTCAAGTTCTTACTTTAGAGTGGAGGGTTGGGTTGTAAATTATACTTCAAGTGGAAAATTATTTATTCATGTCATTTTGCTTTCTTTCTTTATATTTACCATAGCTTTCGTACTGTTCATTTCCGCATTTATACTGTGCCTGAAGTTAAAAAAATCAATTTTTAATCATCTGTCCTTTAACAAATTAAGCTATCCGGTTGCACAAACCTTTTGATTATTGTAAGCGAGTATGGACCTCACCTGTTTGATTGGGTCTCAGGTGGTAGGTTTAAGGGTTCTCTTCCTGGTCTGCTATTGCTTCAGGAATTTCTATGTTCTCTCAGTTTCTTAAATGCTTTATCGAGGACGAGTTGAATACTTATTTTTGGGAGGATCTCTGGGTGGAAGAGAAACCTTTATGTGAGTTGTTCCTTTATCTTTATCAATTGTTGGATAAGAGGTTGCATTCGGCAGCTTCTATTTTTCCTTCTTTCGATAGGTCTTCCTCTTTTTCCCTGGGTTTTTGTCGTTCCTTCACGAACTGAGAAGCCAATGAGATGATCCATCTCCTCTATTATTTTTGACCAATTAACTCATGTGGGGAGAAGGGACTTTAGATCTTGGGTCCTGAAGCTTTCTGAAAGCTTTTCTAGTGATTCTGTCTTCCAAATTCTCTGTGCCTCTTCTCCTCCACAGGAAGCTCCTGCATTTTCCTCTCTTTAGAAGGTTAAAATTCCTAAGAAAGTGAAATTCTTTGCCTTACAAGTTTTTCTTGGGAGAGTGAATTCTCATGATCGTATCCAAAGGCTTTCGTCCATGATGTTACGGCCTCAATGGTGTGTTCTTTGCACGATACAGGAAAATGACCTTCATCACTTGCTTTGGGACTCTGACTTTGTCTGCTCTTTGTGGAATTGGCTCTTTATAACTTTTGAGGTTGTGTTGACTCGTAATAGAGGGTGTTGTTTGATGTTTAAGGAGGTGCTCTTGAATCCTCCCTTCCATTATAAAGGGAGTGTTCTTTTGCAGTCTTATTCTTTTTGCTCAGTTGTGGGCATTTTGCTTGAGAGGAACGGTAGAATTTTTTGTGGGGTGGAAAGGTCAGGGAAGATATTTGGGATTTGATTAGATTTAATTCTTCCTTATGGGTGTTTTGTAATTTTCAGCTTATATTATTATTTTGGATTGGGACCCCTTTTTGTAATTAATTGGGTGGGAGGCTAGTCTTTTTGTTTTTTGCTTTTTGTTTTTTTTATGCCTTTGTATATCCTTTCATCTTTCTCCATGAAAGCTTGGTTTCTTATAACCTAAAATTAAAAAAAAAAACATATTAATTCCATTCTCAGGAAATTTTGGTAGATAGAGCTGTCCATGCTGCCGTTAGCCGTTTTCTGTCATTTCATTTTGCTCCTAACCAGAATCAGAATCCCACTTTAATTGAAAATGATTTTTCTCTGGCGATGAATGAATTCGTTCCGGCTTCAATGCGTGATATTACTAAACCAGCTGCAGAAGGTGGTCGTTCTGGTTGGGATGATGTTGGTGGTTTAGTTGAAGTTAAGAGTTCTATCAAAGAGGTATATGCTTTATTTTGGTTTCTTGAACTCTAGCAATAATGCATCTGGATATTTATTGTTATTATTTTTTTTAGTTCAACAATATGTGTGGGGAAGGGAGACTCAAACCATTGACCTCTTGGCTTGAGGAGGGTATATGCCTTAAGGAATTTAGAATACTTTGAAGCCTTTTTTTATGTTTGTTTCGGTGATACGTGGACTTTGGGCTGTGAAGCTTAATATTTCTGTAATTATCTGTTTTCTTTTTTTGGTGACCAGTTGGAAAGCCTCTCCATAAATAGTTCAAATGTTATTTCCTGCAATTGTAACTTTAAAAGATTAAATTCTGCACCACTGCATCTTAATTAATACAAATATATGTTTTCTTTTGTTCCCGTTAAAGCTCTCTTTTTAATATTTTGCTTCAAATTTATGTATTAGATGCTTGTATTGCCTTCAACGTTTCCCTATATCTTTGTGCAGATGCTTGTATTTCCTTCAAAGTTCCCCAATATCTTTGCCCAAGCCCCTTTAAGGTTACGGTCAAATGTTCTCCTATACGGACCTCCTGGTTGTGGCAAGACGCACATAGTTGGTGCTGCTGCTGCTGCTTGTTCATTGCGATTTATATCAGTCAAAGGCCCTGAACTTTTAAACAAATACATTGGTGCTTCTGAGCAAGCTGTAAGAGACTGAATAACCTTTGCTCGCCACTTTTTAACATTTAAAGTGTATTTAATATGATGGAGGAAACGGCATTACAAGAGATTGAACATTGGATCTTCTGCTCTAATACCATGTTAAACCATGTTAAATTACCGATTGACCCAATAACTTTAGTTGATGGGTTATGGTAAATTTAATTATATCAATACTTCAACTGATCCTAGTATCATTTTTTATTGTTTACAATGGGGATTTAGAATTAATAATTAATAATAGCTGAGATACTGTTCCCTCTAATTCCTCTCTATGGGTACCTTGGAAGATCAGATATGAAGGACAATTGTTGCTCAGAAACTCAATTATTGGTTTCAGGTTCGGGATATTTTCTCTAAAGCAACTGCAGCAGCACCTTGCATTCTTTTCTTTGATGAGTTTGATTCAATTGCCCCAAAGAGAGGGCACGATAATACTGGAGTGACTGATCGTGTGGTCAATCAAGTAGGTAGTCTATTTACTTGACCTTGATTGCATGTAGATTCAATTATGTTGACTATTCTATTTTCCTGCTTGCAGTTTCTAACTGAATTGGATGGTGTTGAAGTTCTAACCGGTGTTTTTGTTTTTGCTGCTACGAGGTTACCATCTCTGCATTTAAACCAAATAGTGGCCAACGACAACAGTAGCTAAAATAATCCTACTTATCGCATGATTGCTTAGTTTCGATTTCAATCATACATTATTTATTGGTGGTGGTGTTATTCCGTTATGCTCAATAATTGACTAGTTTTCAGCTCTCCCGGCTTCTAATTTTCTTCTTAAGTTAGTTGTATTTTATTTTTCATCTTAAGCAGTAGACCAGATTTGCTAGATGCTGCACTTCTAAGACCTGGCAGACTGGATCGCCTTCTGTTTTGTGATTTCCCCTCTCCAGTGGAACGGCTAAATATTCTTCAAGTTCTTTCCAAAAAGGTTGGTGTCTCAACTCTATTTATTTGTGTTTGCTAATTGTTCTGCTGTTAGAGCTTACGGATCAACTTTGAAATGTCGGTTAATGACCGAAAGGTCTCACTTATGCTGATGCGTGGCGTGGCTGACACCAGTATATCTCACCATTTTCCTGTTTGGTCTTTCATTCTGTAGAACGAGTTTTAGCAGTTTGAAGGAGTAGAAGATTTCATATACGTAGATATAAAATACACATACTTTCATGCAGTGCTAAGCAGAGTCAAATTTTTGTCTGTTTATTTATTCACGATAGCAGAACTTGTGAGAGAGTTTTAGATAAACATAAGCTCTTAAACTAACTAGTTTAATGGCAATAAATTATTGATGTAGAATAGTTTTTTTTTTCATTATAACTCTACATTTTTCATTGAGCGTTATAATTTTTCCAAGAGCCCCAGGTTAAACTAATATTTGACCTGAGAAATTCTTTTTTTTTTTTAATAATAAGAAACATTTCCAGTGATGATATTAAATTACCGGATTGTTGGAGTGGGAAGAGCTTAGGTCCCATTAGGTAACCATCTAGTTTTTGAAAATTAAGCCTATTAATATCTTTTCACCTCTAAGTTTCTTTGTTTTGTTATCTACTTTCTACCAATGTTTTCTAAAATTAAGCCAAGTTTTGAAAACTAAAAATAAAAGGTAGTTTTTAAGAACTTTTGAAATTTTGCTAAGAATTCAACTCTTTTACTTAAAGGAAGACAAAAACCATTGTAAGAAATTGAGAAGAAATAAAATAAAGACAAAAATCCAATTGGTTATCAAATGAGGCCTTAAATTTTTATGAGCAACTGTGAGCTTCCTTGGCGCTAACGGAAAATGCTTCGATTTGCAGTTTAATTGCATAAGTTTAGCTAATAAATAATTTGAGTTGAATGGTTTCTAATAAAGATGGATGGATTCAACATACAGCTACCGTTGGCCAGTGATGTTGATTTGGAGCCAATCGCTTATGTGACAGAAGGATTCAGTGGAGCTGACCTTCAAGCTCTACTCTCAGATGCCCAACTTGCAGCAGTTCATGAGCATCTCGATAGCGCAAACGCTAATGAACCGGCTCAAAAGCCTATCATTTCCAATGCTCTTTTGAAGGCAACTGCAGGCAAGGCAAGACCATCAGTTTCAGAGACTGAGAAGCAAAGACTGTACGGCATTTACAGACAGTTCCTCGATTCCAAAAAATCTGTCTCTGCACAGGTACTTCCCATTTTTCCTAAATTCGAAGTGTCATAGTAAAGTGTTAGGTTTAAATACTATTTTTGTTCATGTATTTTTTACTTTGGTTTATTTTGGTCTCTATACTTTCAATTAGTCCCTGTACTTATAACTTGATTCATTTTGGTCCATGTACTTTTAAAATGTTTATTTTGGTCCTTGAACATCCCTCCATTCTCTTTTTTATTTCGCCTTAGAATGAAATGGTTACTTTGAAGGACCAAAATGAACAAAAGTTGAAAATACAAGGTCCAAAATGAACATTTTGAAAGTATTGGAACCAAAATGAACTAAAATTGAAAGTACAAGGACCAAAATAAATTAAATCCAAAAGTATAGGACCAAAGTAGTAGTTAAACCAAAGTGTTATTACTGTTTATAGATAGTAGACAACAAAATTCAATTTGATTCCCCGCTTTCTTATCATCATCTTTACCAGAATATATCCACTCTTTTTCTTTAGCAGAGTATAAATTATCCAATCCAATTCATCATTTTAATTTACAATATGGTTCGTCTTTCAGACTAGAGATGCAAAGGGCAAGAGGGCAACCCTAGCTTAAGGACCGTCAGCAGTATCAATAAATTTTGCCTGTATGCAGACTCACTTTACCTTCTTGTCTTCTTCGAGTTTATTCATTGTTGCTGTACAACACAATTGTTTTAAAATAAGATTGTAATATTACATTACACATAGGGCTGAATTTGAACTTATTTACCAATAAAGAGAAAGTGTGAAGTCTCTTTTAAAAATGCAATTACTATTATTTTGGAAAAGACCGAGAAACTTAATGTCACTATTCTTGAACAACTTGGAACTGGGTCATCCTTCTTTGTGCACCATAATAGATACAAAAATGAAAATGATGAAAAAAAATTGAATTAGGCTGTCAACTGCTCCAATCGCAATTAAGATTGACGATGGCTTCAGACAGACTTTTCAATCTAAGTAGGTTTTGTATGAAAAAATTAGACCTATAGCACATTCTATTGATATGGGTAAGAAAATAATCCAACTTGTTATTATTAGAAAATATAGAAATTAAAGTTCAATCGATATTATATTAACCCATTGTGTCAAAGGAAGGTCTAATTGTTTTGGAAAGAGAGAAGAAATAAGTATATTTTTTATCAAAAGAAATATAGGGTTATTTTTAAATATAGTAATATGGGCCAAAATATTTACAAATATAACAAAATGTTACTATGTACAATAATAGATACTGATAGACTACTCATCTATCATTGTTTATTAGTGATAGACAGTGACATTTTGCTATATTTAAAAATATATTCAACAATTTTTCCATTTAAAATAATTACCGAAAAATGTATATATATTCTTTCATATCAAGTTCAGTATTTATGTAGGAGGCAAATGAGTTATATCATGTTGTGTAGATCCACGAACTATTAAAGAGAGTTGAAATTAGAAGAGAATAGTGTAATATTATTCTTCTTTTTTATGAATCAAATACAAGGTCTTCTTATATAGAAGAAAGACTAACTACCAATAAGGAAAAATATTACAGACATAAATGATGAATACACATAATAAACATCCAATATTACAAGAGGAAGAAAAGGAAATCCAACACTTCCCCTCAATCTAGTTTATCAAACTATCTTTCGAAAGATCTTTAGTTAGCATATTTGTTGTTTGTTTTGTCGTTGGAAAATAAGATATGCATATCACACTTGCATCAAGCTTCTCCTTTATGAAATGATTGTCAACTTCAATGTGCTTTGTCATATTATGTAGAATTGAATTATGAGTTATAGTGATGGCGAAAGAACCAGAAAATGGGCATTGTAAACCTCTCTCCGACAATCAAAAGAAATTTATAATATCGAATCCTACTCCTATTACTAGGATGGCGTAACAACAGTGGTAAGTTTGGATGGATCCACAGGGAAGCGCGAAGTGTGTTTCGTTAAGCTATTGTCTTAGTTATAGCGATAAATGGGGGAGTTTTGGTGTGATATGAAATTGACATGAATTTAAATGCAAGAAAGTAAAATAAAGTGGGAAAATGTAAATAGGGATAAGGAGTTATAGTTCTCGGGAGCAAATTGGGTTCTTATGCAATTGCTATCATCGACTTGTTTTGATCAAACACTTATTCGATTATGCATGCACAACTACTTATTTAACTTAATCAAACTAGCCAACACTAAGGCAGTCGACATTAAACTAAATAAGCGCCCTAATCATTAATTGAAACCTAGGCTCTAATTAAATTACAAGCCTTAAGTCTTAATTGGGTTCGATAGCGATCAACTAAAACTAAGGACATGCGCATTAAGTTGTAGGGTTCGATTGTGTGGTTAACTAATGAGAAAGCCCTAACTTAATTAACCAAATATCTTTGAACCTAATTGACACATGCTTTCTAAAATTCAAGATAGCTATAAATCCTAGCATGCAAGATTCAATTAATTGCTACTTGGTGGTTTTAGGCATAGACAAACACAAAGGAAACGTGTAAGTCAAAACTGATTAGCTATGATATACATTCAAAGAAAAAGGTGTCAATCCATTCAAGAACATAAATCGAAATATAAACAGATTCAAAGAAGCATTAATCACAATATGAGTTTTATATAAAAATAATCAATTAATTATATAAGTTTGCTCCCAAGAACTAGAAAAGCACTTACCTCAATATCTTTATAGACAAAGAAAGAAGAAGGAAGGGCTTCCAATCCGTATCTACAACCCAAAATAAAACAAAACCTTAGCTAATATGTGAAAGAGTAAAGAAAAATCGAGCTGGTTGAGTTCTTCCTCTCATTTTTTTCATAAAAATCTTGCCCTAAAATGAAGCTTCATATTTAAAATCTGGTGAGAGCGTTGCTGCGCTCATGGAGAGCGCAGCGCCATCCTCAAGCGCAGCGCCATCCTCAAGCGCAGCGACGCTAAGCGATATGCTCGCGCGTGTGCAAGGGGCCTTCTTCCGTCAAACTACAGAGTGTAGCTACGCTCCCTTCATTGCGCGAGGCTCTATGCTACTTCCTTAGAGCGTAGCGCTACGCTAGGCAAAGCACCGTTACGCTCCCGGGACAATTTTGTCATTTTGCTTCAATTTGTTGCTTAATGCTGTGATTTGGTCTGAATTACTCTTGAAACGTCCCGAGAGTCTCCTTTGTCCATTTTACTATCAAAAACACTAAAATAAAACGTTAAATAACCTAGAACTAGCAAGATTTAGACCGAGAAAGATAGCTCAATTTGAGAGCTATCAGATGGTAGCTTTGTTATCACAATAAACTCGTATAGGTGTCTTTTGAGACACTTTCAACTCTTCAAGGATCTTGCTAATCCGTATACCTTCACAAATTCCATGGATTAAGGCTCTAAATTTCATTTTAGCACTACTCCTAGATACAATATTTTGTTTTCTACTACGCCATGTAACTAAATTTCCTCCAACAAACAAACAATAGCCAGAAGTAGATCTTCTATCAAAAGTACTCCCAACTTAATCTGCATCAGTGTACACTTCAACTTGAAAATGATCATATTTTTTAAATAATATACCTTTACTTGGAGTTCCTTTCAAGTATCTTAGGATTCTGTATACTGCTTCAAAATGAGTGAGTCCAGGTGAGTGCATAAACTTACTCACCATAATTATTGCAAATGTTATATCTGGATGCATGTGAGATAAATAAATCAATCTACCTACAAGTCTTGGTATATATCTTATACAAACTCATTGTATAGGATACCCTTACTCACATAGTTCCACATGAACTATTTGGATCGCATCGTTTGTAACGATTACAAAGTGAGTCGTATCCATAGTGTTACAGGGATAAATATCCAACCTTATCCATATACTATAGACTCTTTAGGTTATCATTTGAACATGATTCACCTGTATGTCAATCACACACTGTTCAAGTTACATTAAATAACCTTTGATGTTTGTTTATTGGATTTGAGTTATGCAAGTCTAAAAGTCAACTCTAATAGTCAAAATAAAATAACAATTATTTTATTGAATAAATAATTTGTTTACAATAAAAACCAAGAGTTTAAAGCACAAAACCCAATACAAACCACTTTTTACCACTATGAGTCAAAATTTTAGAAAGACCCTAAACATCACTATGAATGAGATAAAACAGTTTGGAGTCTTTGTATGGTTTTGGGACAAATGTGGATCGATGACTTTTTGCAAAAATTGCAACTTTAACATTGAAGAGAAAAATAATCCATATTTTTTAACAAATTTGGAAACAAGTGTTTAAGATAGTGAAAACTGGGATGTCCTAATCTACGATGTCAAAGCATTGATTTATCCATGACCAGAAAGAGAACTAATACTGCTAAGACCCTGAGTTATTTTATTACTACAAAAATCTTGATCATAGTAGTAAAGATCATCTAGCATTCTAGCGCTCCCAATTTGTTATCCTGACTCCTGAAGCTGAAAGATTGAAGCGATCGAAAAAGTTGTCGAGGCTTTCCATCGATTGAATGATAACACAAGTGACAAGTCTGGATCGAACCACATGGAAGCGCAGAAGATTAGATCCTCAAAGCTCATTTTTTAGTTAAAGCAGTAAATGGGGGAGAGGGGGTTGGTGTGGAATTGAGAATCAAAAATTCATAAAAGTAAAGTGCAAGAAAGTAAAGGATAGAAGTGCAAGCAATAAAGACGCTCTAGCTTAGGAGATCAGAGTGGCACATTGTAACTTTGATAATCGAATTATCAAAACATAATTCAAGCATCTCGTCTATGCCTAGCCAATTAATTGGAAATCCAACCAATGGTCCTAATTTACCTAATTAGTTAAACATGCTTTGATGAACCCATACTAAACACATTTATCTAACCACATTAAGCTCCATGGATTACACTAGGATGAACATTTAATTTCCACCATCTAATTAAACATTTAGTATAGTTTCCTCTAGGTCAATGATCAATGCTTTTAGTTATAGACAACCACACACAAGTCTATCTAACCTTTTCATTCTTGGAGATTAACCTATAATTTCATCTCACATATTATAAGTTAAACTCTAAGCATTCAACTATAAATTCCCAAGTAATTTGTCAGGTAATCAAGAGAAGATTCAATTGTAAAGCAATAGATTTAGGAAAGAAACTCATAGAACAAGAATATGAATTACATTAAAATAAATCTCCCAAAATTACAATGGTTCAAATCATCTAAACTAGAAACCTGGATCTTACCTCCCCATCATAGAGATGTAGAAGACAAGATCCGACATCGTCTCTATTGATTATATGGAGAGAAATGAAGAAAAATACAAGTGGAGGGAAAGAAAATCAGCTGGAGGCCAAATGGATGATGTGAAAACTGCCCTAAAAATCGAAAAAATAGTATTTATAAAAACATGACAGCGTTGCGGCGTTGAACCCTCGAAGTTGAGGCGTCGCGTGAGCGTTGTGGTGCTCATGCCTTGGGCACGCGCGTGTCTGATTTTTGGGGCCACGACGCTCCTTCGCTTCTGGAATTTGCACCGCTCATGGCGCCGCGTTAGTGCTGGGCACTCTTCGGGGGCATTTTGGTCATTTTAATTATTTTTTAACTTCGGATGCTCAGAAACGCTCTTAATTGCTCCAAATTAACCTCGAACTACGCCTAGTACCCCAAAATGCATGGTTTACTCAAGATCCTATAACTATAAACATTTAAGTACATAAAACATAATAAACAAGCGAGATTAGAGGTACTAAGATAGCACATTCTAGGTGCTATCAAAACACCCACAATCTAAACTTTGCTCGTCCTAAGCAAGGAAAAAACAATTTCAATCCAAATTACTTACCTACAAATTTAGCCCAAATCGATTTCTTTCCAACTATTTGCATGGTTATATTTTTTCTTTCATAGTTTTTTTTTCAATGTTTGTGTTTATAGTTTCATTTTTTTTTTCTATATTTAAAAATATTTTCGATAATTATTCTATTTAAAACAATTACCCTACTTTAAAAAGGGTAGCCAAAAGTATACAAAAATCCCATAGCTGTACAATTAACTCTTCAACATCACTATAATACACAATTTCAATCCAAATTACTTACATATAAATTTAGTCCAAATCGATTTGGTTCCAACTATTTGTACGGTTATATTTTTTTCTTCTTCATAGTTTTTTCTTCAATGTTTTCGTCTTTCTAGTTTCATCTTTTTTCTATAGTTGAAAATATTTATAATAGTTATTCTAATTACAACCATTACCATACTTTAAAAAGCGTAGCCAAGAGTGTACAAAAATCCGTAGCTGTACAATTAACTCGAAATAGCATTTCTAACGTTGAGATGACATTTTGCCAAATTTACCAACGAAAGAACGCCCAAAGTTCCGATCAAACTACCAGTTCAGTTCAGCTACTTTCATTCCATCTTCTTCTTCCATTGATGGCGTTTCTGAATTAGCTATTCTGAAGCATCAATTTGCTTCTCACCCACCCAATGGCCAAGCCCGAAAGGGCTGTTCTTGAACCACTCGGTGAGGAGTTCGATATATCCAGTCATTTTCGTACTTCAATTAGATCTCTCGCCGTCTCCCCCGTCTCTGATTCCGAGACCTTAATATATGCCGGAACTAAATCTGGGGCACTTATCTTGTTCTCTGTAACTCCGAAATATTCAACTTCTATCGCTCTCGGTTCGGAAACAACCCGCTTGGACGCTCCCAGAATTGCCTCTTCATCGGAGGGATTTTCACTTGTGAGGAGTGTTGCGGTTAGCGTTTCCTCAATTGTCTCTTTGCATGTGCTCCGTGGAATTGAAAAGGTTTTAGTACTTTGTTCCGATGGGTTTTTGTATATCGTTGATTCGCTTCTTTTAGTGCCAGTAAAGAGGTTGGCGGGTTTGAAAGGAGTTTCTTTGATTGCGAGACGAATTAGGAGTAGCGAGTCTGAGTTTTCTAGCCTGTATGGGAGGGTGGATAATAATTCTGGATCTGCGAGCCCTAGGCAAAGGCTTTTGCAGAGACTGGGAAGTGGGATGCGAACAAATGGCTTGAAGATTAAAGAATCAGGAGGGCCGCGTGAAGAAAGTAATTTTGTTTTTGCAGCACTAGTTGGTAAAAGGTTGATTTTATTTGAAGTTGTTTTGGGTCGTCGAACTGTCAGAAGTGAGCGAAATACTAATGATCTCACTGAGTCCCTTCTAATCTTGAAGGAGTTACACTGCAATGAAGGAGTTTCAACAATGGTGTGGCTCAATGATTCAATAATTGTTGGTGCAGCTAGTGGCTATTATCTTTTTTCATGTGTTACAGGAGAGAGTAGTTTAATTTTCAAACTACCAGAGTTATCGAGTCCTCCACGCCTTAAGTTGTTGCGGAAAGAGTGGAAAGTGCTACTATTGGTGGATAGAGTAGGCATTACTGTTAACGCTTATGGTCAACCTATTGGTGGGAGTCTCGTGTTTCATGATATCCCAAATTCTGTTGCTGAGATTTCTTCGTATGTGGTTGTTGCAAGTAGTGGACAGCTGAAGTTATATCATAGGAACACTGGTAGCTGTATTCAAACTATTACTTTTAATGGAAAAGGAATTGAGCCTTGCATTGTTTCAGAAGAAGAAGATGGTAGTGGGGATGTTATTGCCGTTGCTGTGACTAACAAGGTATGCCCATTTATTAAGTCAAAGAAAAATTTGTTTTTTCTCGCATTGTGAAGGACTGTGATACAATACAACACAAAAAGAATTAAGAAATTCACTAGATCAATAGATATTGTAAGTGTTTTACATAAAACAGATCAATTTGTAGATAAATATTGAGTAGTGCTATAGATCTTGTGGAATTAGTGAAAGAATATATATACTTTAGGTGAGCATTCGATTGATGAGATGAAATTAGTAAAGGAGGGAGAAAAACTCTCCTATCCAAAGGAAATTTAGAAAAAAAACGCACACATACAGAAGACAGGCTATTTATAGTTGCAAAAGTAGGTAAAAAAAATTACAAATTTACACAAGTGAGAGCCAAAGAAGATAAAGAATCAAAGAAGCTGTTCAAGCATTTCTCCCTATCCTTGAAGATACAAGCGCTCTTGTTGTTCCATTGTTCTGGGAAAGGAAGTTTTTTTATAGCAAGTCCGGCTGTGCACTTTGTTGTGACTTGTGAGGTATTTGGAGGAGAGAAATAGTAGAATCACAAAGGGGTTGATAGGGAGTCTTTTGATGTATGGTTTCTTGTGAGATTGAATATTTCTCTCAAACCACTGGTGATGAATTCCTTATATAATTATTCGTTAGGTCTTATTTTACTTGATTGGAGTCCCTTTCTGTAGGGTTGTTCCCTTTTGTGAGCTTTGTTTTTTTGTATGTTTTTGTATTCTTTCATTTCTTCCCAATGAAAGTTGGTCTTTTATTGAAAAAGAAAGAGCTCCTATTGTTCCAACTAATAAAGTTGAGCCAAAGGATTTTCTTCTCCATCTTGAATGGACGACCAACCGAAACAGAGGCAAGCAAGGTATGTGACTGTCCAGTGGTGGACTAGCCAAAGGTAGGTAAGATCAGCCCCTTAGAAGCCAAAGTTCAAAAAGTTGACAAAGAACCCCTCAATTTTTTTTTTTTTTTATATCCGTGAGTGTTCGGGCCAGCTTATGCACACCTCGACTAATTTCACGGGACAACCCGCCTGACCCTACAACATTTGGGTGTCAAGAAAACCCGTAGGATATTAAATCCTAGGTAGGTGGCCACCATGGATTGAACCCATGACCCCTTAGTCGTTTGACTTTTTTTTTTATGTTCCCACTACCATTAGGCCAACCCATAATGTTAAGAACCCCTCAATTTGAAAGTTATGCTATGGGAGATTTAGTCCCAAGCTAGTTTTGACATATGGCACCATGTTGATGCTAAAGACTTAGTTGTGCCCCTTATCTTTTTCCACTCTATTAAGGGTCAAACGACCTTCAGTATCTTTTCACTCATACTTACAAAATATGGAAAAAGAATGTGTTCCCCCAAAAGATTTCTATTTTTGATAGCTGTGAGTATTCATGCCAAGTTGCGCGCACCTCATCTATTCTCACTGTATAATTGTTTGATCCTATTACATTTCAAAATTAAAATTAAAAGCGAGAAGAATTCATTGAAATAATAAAGAGAGACTAATGCTCAAAAAGTACAAAGTTCCAATGAGGGAAAAAAAGGATACAAAGAAAATAAATAACAATCCAAATAATGCGAGAACCTCCTTGGCAAAGAATCAAATAATAATAATTCAAACAAAATGTTGAAATAAAGGCCAAGAAAGAATGTTGAGCTCTAAGCAAAAGAGATCGAAGGAGATAGGAGCCAATCAAACAAGGGAAACTGAAGAACAAATATCTTATACGACAGAAAGTGCCACCCATATAAAAGGCCCCGTAGACTTCCAAAAAAAGGCTTCAACCTCCAACAGTTGAACTTCAAAATGAAACTGAAAAGGATCTTCAAGGCAACACAAAAATAACAGCCCCCAAAGCCTCTTAAATACCAATAAGAACTACACGTTGCAAGACAATCATTACAGATTAGTGAAACACAATTAGATCTTGACTTTGTGGTGACTGAGGCGTGATGTCTTTCGTATTTAGTCCACAAACCTCAATCAAGAAATGAAATTTGGTTGGAAGTGAAGGATACTTTACTACTAATTCTCTTGATTACATTTGATTTTCAAGGTAATTCATAGGATACTAAATTTTATGTTGGTGACCAACATGACTTGAACCTTTACCGTTTGAGTCTTTTACCATTTCCTCGGCCCCACTGGGCCAACCCACAGTAATCCCCTGTGAGATTGGAACTTTATTTTTAAACTTCTAAGTTCAATCCAAGCATAATTGGAATTAAGAAATCTTGGACCAAGCTTGAGTGACATTAGTTGACACCAAAATAATTTGAGAGCTTTTTCCAACACTTACTGCTGAAAGAGCTATGATTAAAATGGTTTGTTATGTGCTTACTTTTAGAGCGTAACACATACCAACTTGCTGTAGAGACGCATTGCCAGTAAAACACATGATTTGATTCAAGCAAATTCAAACTACCAGTGGCAAAAGACCAAGCAAAATGTTTGATTTTCTTGAGCATCTTTCGTTTCAAGGTACTGAAAATCAAACATACCAGACAAAATGCCTAAATCTTTTGGGACTCCAAGCTCTCACAATCGAATACGCTAGTGGACTTTTCCGTGGAAGACATCCATTTGGCTAATGCGTTCCCTTATCTCTTGATCAGTTGAGTTCCATCTAAATGTTCAACTTCAATACTGGGTCCAGTCATCACAGTCATCACAGTCATCCCATTCTTTTGTAATTACAGTCATATATCACTCACTGCACAATGCAATTGTTTTCTGTAATCTTCATGGCTTCATAGGCTTTTTGTAATCTCATCTTATCAATGAAATTTGTTAACCGTTTCTCATAAAAACAAAACAAAACAAAACAAAACAAAACAAAACAAAACAAAAGAAAAAAAAAAGAAAGAAAAAGAGAAAGAGAAAGAGAAACCTCATTTATACCCTTTTTTTAGAATTAAATTCCTCATATAAGTAAGGTTCCCACTAGTGATTGTTGAAGATGGAGCGATGGAACTAATAAAAATATTATGATCCATAAGAAACTATATGTGTGGTGAGGCATGTGATTCTCTTCTCTGTTATATTATAATGCGATGCCTACTGAGAATGCATGGCATGGAAGAATATATCATTTATGTATATAACTTCATGACTGATGTTCATTTAACTGTTTCTATATGCTCAGCTAGTTCTAAATTGTTATCTAACATTGCTGTTAACTTTTGTTGCTTGGCTTGATAAATGTCAGGTTATGTGCTATCAAAAATTGCCTTGTGATGAACAAATTAAAGATTTGCTGAGAAGGAAGAACTTTAAGGAAGCCATCTCTTTGGCTGAGGACTTAGAGAGTGCAGGTGAAATGTCCAAGGATATGCTATACTTTGTTCATGCCCAAATTGGATTTCTCTTGCTTTTTGACTTGCAATTTGAGGAAGCAGTAAATCACTTTTTGCAATCTGAGACAATGCAGCCTTCTGAAATATTTCCATTTGTGATGAAGGACCCAAATCGTTGGTCCCTGCTGGTACTTTCTCTTTGTTTTAATTTTAATTTTCTTGCATCATGTATATCGGTCAATAACTTGATGCTGTCAACCCGTAAAAAGAAACTTATTGGAAAAATGTTCTGCAACTCAACTTTTATGTTGGGCCACTCGAAAAGGAACTGGATAATTTGAAAGAGAAAAATGAAGATGTTGACAATGGTAGGGATAAAGTCTTACATGTGGCTGGTGTGAGAATGCTTACTTTTTTCTATGTGTTTTTCTAAGAAGCAAAACTGTCATCAATGCCATAGAAGTATTTCATTTTTAGATTTTGGTAATTCTTTTGTTACCTTGTATTCTATTCTAAATGTGAAAATTTTGGTTGTCCATTGTACTTCTAGCTGCACAATTGGAAATTTCAAATTAGTTTCATATTATTTATTTGTGTCTTTTCTCCAAAAAAAAGGGTACACAATTTCAATATTGTAGTTCTAATGTTTAAATTTCGAATTTTTAGATTCCCAGAAATCGGTACTGGGCAATGCATCCTCCCCCTGCTCCTTTTGAAGATGTTATAGATGATGGCTTGCTTGCCATCCAAAGAGCTACATTTCTTAAAAAAGTAGGAGTAGAAACTGCCGTAAATGATGATTTTCTTTTGAATCCACCAAGTAGGTCAGATTTGTTGGAGTCGGCCGTAAAACATATTATCAGGTATTTATAATTTATTTATTGATCTTTTTAGGTAATATTTTTTTTTAGATATTTGTATTAGTGTGGACTTTTTCTGTATTTAATTTCTTTTCTTTTCAGAGCAAAATGTGACGAGGATTGTGCTATTTCTGGGTCCAAAATTTGTTTCTGCAATTCATTTAGGCATAATTTTCTTCTTTCTAAATTCATGTGTTAAATTAAAAAACGATCTTATTTCTTTTTAGCACAATGAATGATAATAGTGTCTACAGCATTTCTCCATATGATTCTAGGCTTACCCATGAATCAATATTCCTAAGGGATACTGGGGTTAATTTAGAATACCAGGAGAGAAATGCTACTGTCTTGTTAAGAAAAAAAGGGAAAAGAAATCTGAAGGAAAAAAACTTAAATTTTCATTGCTGTAGCTTACTTCTCAATAATTATTGAGATGTTCATCTCCATGGTTAGTAGCAGTATCTCCTGTTGTCAATATAACGATGGCCATTACTTTTTGCAAATTCAGTAATAAGTTTTGCTTCTCTCTCTCTGTCTCTTTTATAAAAAAGTTAATATCTCTATCTGTCAATATAGGTATTTAGAGGCTTCCCGCCAAAAAGAATTGGCATCATCCGTTAGAGAAGGAGTTGACACTCTTTTAATGTGCCTGTATAGAACTTTAAATTCTATAGACAAGATGGAAAAACTGGCATCTTCAGCAAACAGTTGTGTTGTGGTATGCAGTTCTCTTTTATTGTGTTTACTTTTTGATAATAACGTGTACATGTGTTCCTTTGTGTTCCTTTGTATTTTAAGAAGACATTTTTTGTATGCTGTGTTATCATTTTTACTATGTGAACATGGGCACAAGAAAAACGTTTTGCTAATTGGCAGTTGGTTATTCCACCAATTATTTTATGGTTAGTTCTAGTTCTGCACCTTTTATTTGAAAGAGACAGCTGTCCATAGGATGTTAATAATATGTATGACCTTGTGCTCTTTCATTTATTCTCAATGAAAGTAGTTTCTATCAAATAATTTGAAAGGGACCTTTCAATAAGATGTTACTTAATCTTGTACTGTTTTCCCCCTCAAGAAATAAGAAACCCAACTATTACCTACAGCTTCTCAGCAGTTGCTACCTCTTGATCCTTGACCATACACATTTTGTTTTTAATAGGAAATGAGAAACTTTTTAATATGTCCTTGTTGATTGTAGCTCCTCTGGATTGCACCCCCCCCCCCCCCCCCCTTCCCTCACTTCTCTCTTTTTTTTTTTGTGAAATTCATGCATAAATGAATTTAGTTTCTTATCATTATTTTTTCAAAAAAACTTTTAGTTGATTGGATGAAAGGTAAAGAGTGATTTTAATTTTAAAGAGTGGTAAAAAACTGTTTTTACCCGTAAAAATGCTCCTTTTGTTTTGTATGTTCTGTACTGGTGTAAGCATAAGCACTCATTTCGAGATTTTCCTTCTTTGATTTCTAATTGGCGTCTTTCCGTTTTTTTTTTTTTAAAATGATATATTGAGACACAACATATTTGCTGTCATGGAAAATAGATTCAGCACGATTCTTTCGTTTTTTCGTCTTTTCCTTTTTAATAAGAAACAGACCACTTCATTCCAAACCAACCAAGAAGATAGGTACAACCAAATGGGTAAAGGGACGGGGAGGCCCCTTCCTACCAAATGAGGTTACATGAAAACCTTCCCATCTAAGTTAATGAAGAAAGCGGAGTATCTACAGAAGAACTTATAGTTTAGTTTTCTAGTATGCAGTATGAAGACTAAACATGGAGGTTTCTCTAAGAGAACGAATTCTGTACTTTTTCATTTATTTTTATTTTATTTTTCTAAAGAGCAAATTCTGTATTTGAAATTGTATAAGTTGGCAAATCACAGAGGATGAGAAAAGTTTCCATCAAACTAGATTCTTTTAGAAAATTTTAATTTATTAATCCTTTGAACAGTTTATTTGTTTCAACTATGGCTTCAAGATAGATATGGTTTGAAATACCCTATTAGAGGATGTGGTAATTGCAGAACCTTAGTGGTCCTATGCATTGTAAAACAGACAACTTCAATCGGCGGTGCAGGAGGAGTTGGAAACTTTATTAGAGGAATCTGGACATTTGCGTACACTTGCTTTCCTTTATGCTAGTAAAGGGATGAGCTCAAAGGCTCTTGCTATTTGGCGTATCTTGGGAAGAAATTATCCATCTCGCCTTTTGAAGGACTCTTCTATCGATGGTACTATGGATAACAGTGTTGTAGATACATCTGGTAAGGAAATGGCTGCAGCAGAGGCATCAAAGATTCTTGAGGAGTCATCTGATCAGGCATTGGTTCTTCAGCACCTTGGATGGGTATATGGCCAACTGTACTGTTGTGTGGACTTTGAAAATTTGCAAGGAATGCTGAGGCGTGGTGCAATATTTTGCTAATTTTAATTGTATGCTTGTATCAGATTGCAGACATCAACCAGCATTTTGCCATTCAGATTTTGACATCAGAAAAAAGATCATCTCAATTGTCACCAGGTATTTTGCAAACTTGAAATCGGTCATGTTTTTCCTTTCCCAAAATTTGTTCTCAACCTTCATTTAACATTTCGTTCCGTTTGACCAACACAAATTTTCATGATTCAGATTCTTCTAACATTTAAGAAATCATTCATAGAGGATTAGAAGGCTTGAGGGAATTTTTTGAATTTGATGGAATTGGAGTCTGCACATTTATGGAAGATTCTAGAGGGAGATAACTCCCTTGTTGTAATTTCTCTTGCAAAGCCTTAGCTGAAAAGTTTCATGTCCCAGAACCTGGGCCCAAAGGAAGCCTAAACCCAAACTCCCTCAAGGCTTCACCTTCCTTGAGAACTTGGGAACTAGCAGCTTCAGCAAACAGGAAACCTACTCTATGATAGGATAAATCAGGGTGGCAAATCTGTCAGAAGCCCTGAAGAAGTTTAGGAGATAGAGCAGGTAGCCTTATGCCAGACCCCAGTTGAAGCAGCCACATCTTTTTTAATTAATATTACGAGAAACAGTACTTTTATTAAGAACAGTTGAAAGAACACGAGGGCATAAAAAACCAACCTACTCAACTAAAAGACAAAAGAGCTCATTCATTTGCATATTGAATTGACGAGAGGTGGAACATCACCCAAACTTAGATTTGTATATTTGAATTTGCACGAGGGATACAAGAGACGGAGGAATGAGAGTACTAAGTCAGTTCCCCACCTGCTGCCTGAGGCTACTCTTTCTTCTAAAGTTTATTCATTTGCATATTTCAAATTTTATGTTTTTTGTTTTTTAAAAAAAGAAACGGTTTCATTGATTGAATGAAATATCCAAGGAGATACAAAAGGGGTCCATTTTATAGGGTATACAAAAGATGTCTCCGATTTGCTACAAGAAAATTCAAACTATGTCTTTGTAAAGGTTAATTTATACACCAAAAAAAGGATTGAAAATAGTCAATTCAAGGACTTCTCCATCATATCTTTCTTTGTCTTGAAAAATTCGGGCATTTCTCTCATTTCATACTTTCCATAAAACAGCCCGGACCATGCTAGACCAAAGATGAGCCTTTGTAGACTTGAATGGATGATGAATAAGCAACATTCTGATCCAATCAAGGGAATCCAGAGGGGGACAGCATGCCAATCAAAAGCAGTGAATAAAGCAGCCCAAATCCCAGCAGGCAGTGGAAAAAATATGGTTCAGGGATTCATTTTTCTATTTGCAAAGACAACACCAAGATGGAGATAGATGGATCCAAGGGCATCTTTTTTGGAGCCTGTCTATAGTATTAAGACAAGAGTGCGTGATTTCCGGAATTTAATCCTTTTGAGACAAGTGAACTTCCATATGTTCTTGAAAATAACCCGATTAGGTGAAGGGGGCCCAAAGCAAAGTGGGAAATCAGCGATTTGACTGAAAAATTGCCCTTGTTGTCTAGTCTCCAAAGTCATAGGTCCTCCCGATTAGAGAAATTTTATGCTTTTCTATTTGCTTACTTTTGATATTGTAATAGTTTCTAAGTCTTTTATATCATATTTATTCAATGCCATTGTAACTTCGGTTCTCCCTCCCCCCAAACACATTTACGTTAATGCAACCCTTTTTCCCCTCAATTTCAGATGACATAATAAAGGCTATTGATCCCAAGAAGGTAGAAATGCTTCAAAGGTGCGTCTTAAATTGACTTCATTTTACTTCCTTTTCACTTTCTTTCTTTCTTCGGGTGAAAAATCAAACATCCATAAATTTACTTCTCCAACAATGAATTTGTCGGTACTTTTTTCTCTTCTTCAGTCCGTGTTCTATTTAGAGTTGTTGGCAGGAAGCTTTTTATGGAAAATCATCTCTCATAGAATACAAATGTCTTAGCAAGCGTGTGTGGATTCAGATGGCTTGGTCTCTTTTAGGAAAGATTTTTCAACCGATGTAATTTCATGAGAAGACGAAACTACGAATAAGATGGACTAAGAGACCTATCACCACCTTTATAGCCAAGTGGGAAAGGCTCTAGTAAAATTCTTTGGATTGCTGTTGCTTTGATGTTTCCTTTTTTTTCTTTCTAGTTTGTTCAGTGCTCTGTTGGGGATGGGTCTGATATTTATTTTTGGGAGGATTGGTGGGTGCGGACGGCTTTGTGAGCTATTTCCGTAGCTCTACCATTTGATTGAGAAGAGGTTACATTCGGTTGTCTCCGTCTCCATGTTTATTTCTTTCGATCTTCCCCCGTTTTCATCGCCCTCTCACTAATCGTGAGTCTTTAGAGGTGGTGGACCTTCTTTCCATTATTTCTTATTAGAGGGTGGGTTTCTCTTGTCTATCGATCTTTCTTATAATTTGTTCCCTTTCTCCCAGTCAAGGAGCCTCAATTTTATCCTCTTCTTTGAAATTCCTTGCTTGGGAAATCTTACATGGGAGAGTGAACACTCGGGATCACATCTACCAGCATTCTACCTTGGTTTTCTGTCCGCATTAGTGTATCTTTTGCAAACAGTGGGAGAAAGATCAAGGTTATCTTTTGTAGGGCTGTCATTTTCCTTGCTCCCTTTCATGAACTCACAATTTCTTTTTGTGATAAGGGGAGAGTTTTGTGGCGGGCTTGTTGTTTTACTATCATGTTGGGTGTGTGGTTCGAGAGGAGCAGTAGGATTTTTAGAGGAGTGGAGATGTCATTGGAGGATGTGTGAGAGATGGTGAGATTTAATGCCTCCTTATGGGCTTGTATTCTTTTGGATTTGAGTCCTTTCCTTTTTTGAGGACTCCTTTTGTGGGCTTTACATTCTTTCATTTTTCTCAAGGAAAGCTCTAAAAAAAGGTGGGAATATTCCTATACTCTCTAGTTTTTGATGTCCAAATAGAGCAATTAGGTTAGGTTTTGTTCTTATTTGTTTGCCTCAGATCATGTCTTAAAAAGCATGCCTCTACTTAAATTTCTACTATGTTCAAAGCTTTGCGGTGGTTCTCTCTTTTGTTCTTCAATCATTCGATCATTTTCTCCCTGTATAATTTGTCTGATTTGGGGGGCTTTCATTTTCCCTCATTGGCAATTTTTATTTTATTTTCTTTACTTTGCTTTTCCCTCATGCCTTCTGAAATTTTGTTTCCTTTGAACATTTTGTCTCTTTATACCAATGAGAAGTTTGTATCTTGTTCAAAAAGAACAAAATAATATATATAGATATATATAGATTTTACTTTTGGAGAATTATTGTGGAAAGAAGTTTCATATTTGAAAAGCATGTTGGTTAATTCCTATCGGCTATCACATTGGTTGGGTTCTTTTTTCAAGGAATTTTGTTTTCCAGAAGAATTACAGTAATGAAAGTTTGTAGAACGTGCACCTTGTGATGTAGTGCAGTAGAATAACCTTGTTAGAGTTGTCTTTTTTTCAGTACAATTTGTTAATTGAAGGTGTGATGACAAGAATAAGCAGCTATTACTTTTTAAACTACATGGGCTGAATGATTTGTTTTTAAACTATAGATATAGAATTTAAACTCAAACTATAGGGGGAAAAACTGTTATTATTAGTCATGTTTTGTTTCATATATAAATTCTTTTTTTCTTCTTAGGGTGGCTTACACAATTCTTTTTGTCATACACACTGTTTCTGTCATCCACTTAGATTGGAGGTCTTTCCTTGTCTATCCTCCAAATTAGGCTTAGGGATCCCTCATTCCTAAGGCTGCGTTCTTCTCTTTTGATGAATATATTCTATTTGATTCTCATCAAAATATACTTCCATTCATATACTATATATATATATATATATATATATATATATATTCTATTTTCTTAGTTTTGTATTTTGTGTCTTATAGAAGTCTTTTCTGGTTGATATCCACATTTGTTTAGGTATATTCAGTGGTTGATTGAAGAGCAAGAGTCTTGCGATCCTCACTTCCACTCACTATATGCTCTCTCATTAGCCAAATCCGCAGTCGAAGTCGAAAGTACTCAAAGCCTTGATTCATCATCGGACACAAAAATCTCTGATCACAGACTTAACTCAATATTTGAACAGCCAATCCGAGAAAGGTTACAAATATTTTTACAGTCTTCGGATCCATGTATGAGGTTTTCTATCAAATCCTTTTCTACACGTACGTGTCTTAATTCTTTACACATGTTGACATAGTAAGCTTTGTTATATGCCAGAGTTCCCTTTTATTTAAGGTTATGTCAGACTGGCATTTATTTACTTACTGGTTTGCGTTTCTTTCTAATGGTCCTTTCCTGTATGACTGGACAGGCTATTCTATACCGGAAACTAGGGCAAGAGGCATTGGTGCTCCAGATTCTAGCCTTGTACGTTTCATATGAGATTCTAAACAGTTCATAAGTTCAATAAGATGCTAAATATGAATTGCTAATCCAGAAACTTAGTTGTAGATTTTTGGGGCATTGTGGGACAGTCTTTGCTATTTATATAATCACTTCCTGAAAAATATTTTTTGTGTTTATCTTTGTTCCGTTTAGACTACTCTTTTTTATCTAATCTTTTCTGGTTTTTAAAATGAGTTTCATTGGGAATTGAAAAAATTGTTTCACTGAGAGCAACTGCCTGGTTGGCTGCAAGTTGATGCACTTTGAATATCTTCGCATGTGTATTTATAAATGTATAAACACCAGCAGCATTATTCAACTTATGAAACATATATTTACATGAACATGATAATCAATTACTCACAGAAAATCATATATGATATGTCAGGAAACTTGAAGACAGTGAAGCTGCTGAGCAGTACTGTGCTGAAATTGGCAGACCAGATGCCTATGTCCAGTTAATTTTCTTCTTCTGTTTGCTTGTATTTGTTCTCAGTTTACGTGCCCCAAACACTTCAATTTCAGTGATGCGTTTAAGACCTGAGTGCATTTTTTAAAGGACGCTTTGTGTTTACAACACAACTGTAGGTTACTCGATATGTATTTGGATCCTCAAAATGGTAAGGAGCCTATGTTTAAAGCTGCTGTTCGCCTTCTCCACAACCATGGAGAATCATTGGATCCTTTGCGAGTCTTAGAGGTATCAGATACTGCATCCCTCAAGCAATCACCTTTTTTTTTTAAGATACCACAACTTTTCATTTAAAAGAGACTCATGGTCGAAGATACAAGAAATCACCTATTCCGACATATATAAACATTGACTCCCTTGATTTCAAAAAGAAAACAAAAAATGTCAGTTAAGGAATCCACGTAAAGAAGATTACTGAAAAGCTCTACAAATAAAAGGAGAATAACTACAAAAATCCATAGAGAGCAGACAGAAACTTCATTAGTTTTTCTTTCTGCATCTTCTTCTCTTTTTGTAAACCAAACGTTCAATAAGGTAAGTGAAAGAATACTAAAGGACAGTAGCAGAGGCCAGAGGGATCTCTTTTACTATCTCTGTTTTGACCTCCAGTTCATTCATAAGCCAATCTGGATGTAATTTGTTATCTTTTGCGAGTAGTTGAAAGAGAGAAATTGTAGAATTTTCAAGATATATTCAGCTGGTCTATACCTGCCTACGGCGTTTTGCGATTATCCTCTATTGTTAACTACTTTGCGATTATCCCTTCTAGTGTATTTTATTCTATATCATTATGCTATTCTTACCTAAAAAACCAAAATTGATGAGGACACTTGGTATCTTTGAGTTAATATTTGTTTCGTTATTAATTAAGATTAACTAGTGTTCAATTAGTATTTAAGTTTAATTAGTTATTTGTCATATTTTCTTGTAGGCTATAAATAGCCGCCTTAGGGATGTAACAGGGAGTGTTTTTGGAAATCATATTGAAATAGAACTATAAATAGCCACATTAGGGGTGTGACCCATCGTAGATTTCCTTTCTATTCCCCTTCTGATTGTTTGTAAATAATTATATCCTTTTATGTTCTTGATCAATATTTGGTTTCAAGTGCAGACTTTGTCCCCAGAGATGCCGCTTCAAATTGCTTCAGAAACAATATTAAAAGTGTTGAGAGCTCGATTTCATCATAACTGTCAAGGACAGGTTCTCTCATTCTCTTTCTCCTCCTCTCTCTCCCTGCAGCTTTTTACTTAATCTTCTACCACCCTCTTCTTTAGCATCTGAAGTCAATTGATCTCATTTAATCATGGCACCTTCCCCTTGTTTTAAACTACGAGTAGTCATCTTTCCGCCAATGACAAATTACTTTTTGAAATTCATGGTGCCCAATTGCTTTGGGCTATTTTTAAACAGAGTGGATCAACTGCAAGAGCTTTAATTACTTCTTACTCTTTCCAGATTTTACATAATACCTCCCGTGCTCTAGACCTTGAGGCGAGGTTGGCCAGATTGGAGGAAAGATCAAGACATGTTCAGATCAATGATGAGAGCCTCTGTGATTCTTGTCATGCACGCCTTGGAACTAAATTGTTTGCAATGTACCCTGATGACACAATTGTCTGTTACAAGGTTGGTAACATGCCACTTCTGCACCCATTACAAGTTTATATCTATATTTGTTTCCCATAAATTGAAAATTACCATGAGTCTATTTCATGTTTTAGTCACCAAGTAAAAGGTTGGTATGTTTAGCATAGTCCTCTCTCAAGTTTCAGATGCGGTGGCTAATGGGTTGAAACTTATCAATTAAGTCCATTCTAAATGACTTCACTTCATGTTTCTTCCCGATGGTTTGGGGATGGGAGAGGATTGATGAGCATACTGTTCAAACTAATTGAATTAAGGTGTAGTTTGATAACTGCTTGATTTTGTATTTTTTAAAATTCCATCTGTCTTCTCACAATGTTTTTTTAATAGTAGATGTCATCTTTGCTAATGAAACCTTTGTATTCTTAGTCAAATTCTAATAATAAAAACAAAATTTTAAGGCCCCGTTTGATAACTATTTAGTTTCTTTGTTTTGTTTACATTTTTAGGAGTGTTATGAAAAATCTTAAAAAATAGTTTTGAAAAGCTTATTTTTGTTTTTCAGAATTTGAAATAAAATTCAAATGTTAACCATCATGGGTTGGCCTAGTGGTAAATAAAAGGCTTGGGTTTGATAAAAGGTTCAGAGAGAATGAGTTCAATCCATAGTAGCCACCTACTTAGGATTTAATATTCTACAAGTTTCTTTGACATCCAAATGTTGTAGGGTTAAGCAGGTTGTCCTGTGAGATTATTCGAGGTGCGCTTTAGCTGGCCTAGACACTCACGAATATCAAAAAGAAAAAAAAAATCAAATGTTACTTAGGAAAGACGTAAATCACGATTAAGAAATTGTGAAAAAAATTATCACAATTTTGAAAAATTAAATTGCTATCTAAAAAAATAACCTTTTCAAGTTTTCAAAATTTGTTTGGATTTTTAAATCATTCCCATAATGTACAAAACAAAACAAAGAGACCCATAGGTAGAAGTAGAAGTAGTGTACATAAGCTTAATCCTTAAAAAAAAAAAAAAAAAAAAAAAAAAAGTTAGCAAACGGGCCTGAAAGTAAGATTTTTGGTTTTGAAAGCCCTCCAAAACACGACCATGAACAAGATTCGTTTTATAAGCTGTACAATTGTATCTTAAAGTTCTAAAGAAAGCTTTCCTAAACAATGAAGTACCAGCAAGCTAGTGTATCTCTGCTATATTCTTGGTTAGTCTTAAAGAACTTCATTGTTTTGCATTTCATTTCTTATGCAGTGCTACCGTCGTCAGGGCGAGTCGACATCAGTGACTGGTCGCAACTTCAAACAAGATGTCTTGATCAAACCTGGTTGGCTAGTAATGGACTAATTTTGAACACTCGACTCAATCCTTGGAGGCTGGAAATGTAAATCAATTTTTGATATGTGAGAGCTCGAGAGTAACTAAAACACATATTTATGAAGCTCCCCTGTTAACTTATGCAGCACGTCTAGATTTCATTTCTAAATGATGAGATGTTTAGTGTTTCACTTGTCAATGTATTATAAATCTTAGTGAGATGTATATTTTTTTCATGAAGTTTGTAATTTGGCAAGAAATCTGTGGCTTGAGGAATTTAGTGCCAGTGAAGTTGGTCTTTGCTTACGAAGTTCTGAATTGAATCAAGCCAAATTGTTTCAAATTGAGCCTCTTGAAGTTATCATTACGAAGAGTGTGTTCAATATAAATGTGAAATAGTAAAAACAAGTTGTATCTGTACAATCTTTATCTTATCTTACTATATTTAAAAGTGGCTAAAAGAGAATCTACTTGTTGTGCTCTCCACTTTTTACTATAAGGAGTTATTTGAGAGGTTGGAATATAATTAAGATTATTGGGAATCATAAGAGTGTTTTGCTCTCCACTTTTTACTATAAGGAGTTATTTGAGAGGCTGTAATGTAATCAGGATTATTGGGAATCAGAAGAGTGTTTGAATGCTTGAGATATCGAAGGCAGAACAAATATGGGACCATGAAACGTAAAAATGATGGAAAAAACGATGGAAAAGAGGTTTTGGTTAAAAACTGTTAGAATGGAATGTGTTTAATATTACAAACCGAGTCTAAAATGCTCAATTCAAACATGTGTTTTGAATTGCATTACTGGTGTTTGAATTGCATTACTGTCTAAACTTATTCCATTAAGGGCCCTCAAACAGCCCTAATAGTTTTTAGCATGTTGCATGCATGTAGTTGTATTTTATTTTACTATATATTATAATTAATTTTTGTTAAAAAAAAAAAAAGTTGATTGTGTATCGATTACTATGGTCATTTTATATTATATTAAAAATAAGCCGTTACAAAGAAATGTGTGATCTTGTGTATCGAGTTTTTTCATAAGAATTTGATAATTATAATTATAATTATTAAAGTTCAACTCTATAAGGAAACAATTAAAATTACTTATATTTTTTTAATAAATATATAACAATTAAAATAAGAGACTTTTTTTTTGTGGGGATTCGAACTATATGTCTCTTAGTTATTAACACATAATTTATGCTTTATACTTCTCAAAATAAAAATGATTTTTTTTTAATATAAAATAAATAGATATTAAGAATGGACTATATTGACCAACCGATGCATATGCATACGTTATGAGTTTATTGAATGTGTTTCAAAAAAAGAAAATAAAAAGAGTGTACTAAATGAAAAAATAGGGGTAAACATGACCACCAACCTCTATGAGGTGTCATATTTGGTTGGGAACATGATGATTAGGACCTGTTATTTTAAGACAGATCATTTACTCAAATCTTTCCATGGCATAACATTTTAGCCCATTCTTTTGCGAAATAAAGCTTTGGATGAGTAGATGTTCTTAATTTGTTAGTTGTGATTTTTTTATTTTGGGTAAACGAAAAGTCAGTAAGAAAGTATGTGTTGGCAATATTTGTTCAAGAGTAAAGAATGTCTCTTGGTTTGTCTCTACATTCAGCTCTTCTGTCAAAGAGATGTTTTTTGGAAATGTTGTTTCTGCGAAATATTTTCCTTCGGTGGAAAATCCAATTTGCCTTCTTTGTGCGCAACTATTTTTGGAAGTTAGGGTTTCTCTTCTGTGTGTTCACTGTGTAAAGCTTTTTAGTCGTTTTGCTGAGGCTGGCCATTTTTCACGAAGGATTGTGTATCGTGTCTTGTGGTTCAGTCACAAGTGTGTGTCAATCTTCGATGCAGAGAAGTTTATATTACTGAAAGGTTGGAGACATACTCTAAACTATTTGTGTGCTTCATCAGTAGACATCTTTAGAAGCATTTCACAAGCTTAAGGGGAGTCTAAGCTATACGGGTGAAGTGGTCTTCACTTGAGAAGGAAAGACTGAGATCAAGTGAGAGGGAGTCTCACAACTTAATGGGGGAGTCTCACAACTTAATGGGGGCTTAAGTCTCATTGAGAGGGACTCTCGATCTTAAAGGGGCCCTAAGAAGTTCTTCACCGATACTAATACTTAAGGAGAGCCTAAGAAGTTCTTCACCGATATTAATACTTAGGGGAAGCCTAAGTTCCAAAGAGAGGGAGTCTCACATCTAGGGGTAGCCCAAGTGAAAGGTTGGATGATTAAACTGTACGGGAGTCACTGTAATCAAACTATAGTTACAGATAAGTACTATGTTGTAATTGCTTATAATTTATATTAGTGAAGTTGTCTTTCCTAGGAACACTGCCCTATAGATGTAGGCAGTTATCATCAAACTGGGTTACCAATTTCTGGTGTACTTGTCTTTTGCTATTTATTTGTGTTTGATGTTCTGTGGGATGTTATAACATCACTTGTAACATCTTTAAACGTACGGAGGTACTTCGATATTTTTTTTTCAAAGTCATTAAGTTTTAAAAAATTTTATAATTTGATTCGAGAAGGTAAAGAAGTTTTATGTTATTATTATGATCTCTATTAATAAAAATAAAATAAAATAAAAACTCTACTCCAATTATGAAATAGTTTCATTATATATCACACCTAAATTAGAAAATTAATATTATAAAAAACATTATGGCTCTTCACAATCAAATTTAATTTCAAGACTTCAAATAGATTTCGATGGTTTATATATATTTTCTCGTTGTTGTCTTCTTCAATTACCATAATTTCTTACCGTCCATTCTTTTAAAACTGACTCTAATTCTTTTATCTTCATAGACACAATTATACAACAATTGAAAATAGAAAAAAGAAAGATGGAATCTATATATAAAATGAAAAAAAAAATGATTAATATTATTTGGTTCTAGCATTGAAATGACATTGGTTAACTTATAACTATTTATAACTACAATCTTCATTTATAGTATATTTTGAATAATTTTTTTGGACGACATGATCCTTACTCTTTTGCTTAATACCTAAATCTACATTTCACTTCTCTTTCAACCTAACCAAATAAACTCTTAATATTAATCTAGTTTTATTATAAAAAAAGATGCTTAGTTTTATTTGCAAATTAATAAAATTTTAAAACTTTTGATTTTTTTTTTTAAAAAAAAGCAGACAAAAATATTAAGCATTTCCACCAGCCAATGATAGAACAAAGTTCCTTACATCATGGTTACAGCTAGAAAATCATCCAATCTGGACAATTAGAAAACTAGTTAAACGAAACACCTGAAAATCCTCTACAAGCAAGCTTGTGAAAAGTTCTATTCCACTCACGTCTCACCAAATGGAAGGAAACCGATTGGAAGAGCTCAACCTTCCTATAAATAAGCTGGATAAGATCAATGACCTCACGAAAAACTTCAAAATGCTTATTCAACATATCAACAAGAATCAGACCGTTAGAGAAAACCGTTAAACTAGTGAGGCAAAATTTAAACCCTCGAGTACCGCATGTGCCTCCACACAAATAGGAGACAAATATTCCTCCCGAAAGCCATAAGATGCCACCACAATCTCGGCAGCCTCACCCATAAGCACACAACCATATCCTATTACCTTAACCCCTTCTTGATAGGACGCGTCTACAAACATAATTTTGCTCTTCGACCAACCAAAAGGTCTGAGAAGATAGATACCATCAGACGCGTCTACAAACATAATTTTGCTCTTCGACCAACCAAAGGGTCTGAGAAGATAGATACCATCATCCATCATCGGAGGAGAAGCCGTAGACCCTGCAAAAACCTTAAGATAATCACTAATCCAAACACATCTGAAGACAATGTTGGGAAGCGCTTACCCATGAACCACTTCATTTCTATCTCCTTAAATTGTCCACTCATTAATACAAGCCAGATTAAACTCCTGATTGGACATTGTCAAGAATCCCAACCAACAAATTTTGATATTTCATTTTAAGTTATAAATTAAGATAAAGCCATCAATTTTAGAAATAGTTTATAAATATAATTAAATCTATAATTAGATCACTTCACTTCTCACACAAATGTCATAAATATGGTATTTATTTATTTATTGGTGTCGAAATATTTTATTTATTTTTTTTTTTGTTCAAAAATTTTTAGATGTTTTATTTATAATCTTTAGAATTGTAAATGTTTTTATTAAATTATTTAAATTTATAATAAAAAATTATAAATGTATATAAGTGATTTTATTTTAGAAAAATGTATTTAAGTGATTAGTTTCAATTATTTCAATACTTTCCTTCTAGAAGAGTATTTTAACTTTTATAGAAAACTCTAATTGAAATTTAAAAATTGTATTTATTTGACTTTTATGTCTAATAGATCCTTAAACTATTTTAATTATCTACCCAAATAGATTGCATAACTTTACATTTTATGTTTAATAAGTTTCTAACAAATTATTTTTTTTAAATAAATTATTTTACTAGATTTAGATTTAAATTAATTAATGTCTAATAGAAATTTAAATTTTTAATTTTATATCTAGTAAATCAATAGAATTTTAAATAATATGATAAAAAAGTTCACAAACTATTATAAATTTATAACTTTAAGGGTTGTTTCCTACCTGGGAATTCAAGATCCCATGAAGTGGTCATCTCGATTGTTACCGTTTGTTTTGCTATAATATAATATGTCTGACATCTAGAGATTTCTAAGTATCATAAGATGCCTTTACGGAGGGCATAGTTTTAGATGCCCTCCTAAAACATAGATTTTTCGGATTCCCATGTCAAGGTCATCATCTTACTCTTCTTTTCCTCTTATGTATGTATGTGTGTATATATATACATATACATATATAGTGAAACTATTTTAAATGACAAAATTGTTGAAAATTTTACAAATAATATAGCAAAATGTCAGTCTATAAGTATCTATCAGTGATAGATGATAGTGTTGGAATTATGGTCCTAAAGCCTCGTAATTTATTAGTTGATTAATTTAATTATTAATTATGCAATATTAACTTATCCATTAACTAACTAGAAAATCTAAGATTATTACATGTAGTCTTGAATAGTATGTAGCTTATCTTGGTGACACTATGGATACGACTCACGTTACAAATGGTTTGATCCCAACCGTTCATATGGAGACATGTGTTTGTATAAGACCGGACCACAGAATATCTAATCTCTCCTTGTAAATCCGTTAATTGATGATTAATATTTCATAGGATGATCATGTGCAACTTGATCTTAATCCGTAGTGATTTATAAACTTTTGTCTGTAAGGTCAATCCTTTGATTTGCATGGGTGAGAGTGGCTCGAGTTGCCGACTTAATAAAACTACCATTTTGAGACTGGACTAAATGGTGAGTTGGAAATAATTTCACAAGATGGAACTCACTCCTTCCGCATAGGGTAAGTAGATGAATAGTTCCTTTAAGTGTTGATTTCAGGTTTTGAACAAGAACCCCACTCTCTCACTAACCCGAGAGCGACTTAGTTCATGTTGACTCATAACAAATTATTCATTAGAGTAATTACTTAAGGAAAAAAATGTAATTACAGGGGTGAAACAGACATTTTGACCTATATGTAATTATGAACAACTTGTGAAGCATCAACTTGCTTATACTGATTATATCTAGTTAATGAATGAAAGTTAATTTAATTAAAGAGTTTAATTAATTAATCTTGGATAATTAGAATTTATAATTTGTAGGTCCATAAGGTACCTTGGCTAGCTCAGCACAAACCAACAAAGATCCAATATGATTGAAAGAAAAATTTGAAGTGTTCAAATTTTTAAGAAAATTGTTAATTGTATTGGATACCATTAATACATGTTTTATTGTAAAGTTTATTTGAATGAGATTCAAATTAGAACTTTATAATATCAAGAATTAATTTATTTGAATATGATTTAGATAAATAATTATTTTTTTGGATGAGATCTGTATAAATAAATAAATTATTTAATTTGAATAAGATTCGAGTTAAATAGATAATGAGAGAATTAATTAATTTAAATATGATTCAATTAACTAATTAATTTATTTGGATGAGATTCAAGTTAAAGTGAATTTGCAGAAGATAAATATTTAAATATGATTTAAATATTTAAAACTTTTAATATGAGATATTAAATGGAAATATAACTTTTTATGGAGAAATTATTTTAAATGACAAAATAATGAAAATTATTACAAATATAACAAAAAAGGATACGTTGGGCTTGGCTAGTAACTTTTTATCATTTTGCTATATTTGGTTAATATTTTATTATTTATAAAAAAAATCCTTTTTTTATTAGATATTATTGAATATTTAATTTAAAATATCTTTTCCCATAATAGCATAGGATTGACATCTATAAATAAGGCCTTAAAGAGCTAACTCACTTTCTACACTTTATAAAATAATCTCTACACTATTCTCTCCCGGTTTTTAGAGAACGGTTCTCTAAATATTTTATTTCCTATTCTTCTATTCTTCCCACAACATGTAAATTTTCTTTCCTATTCCCTCTCATCCCACTCCCACAAGCTGAAAGACTACCGATTCGAGAGCTGCATTTGTGGAAGAAGATTCGAGGGCTGCATTTGTGGAAGATTTTGGTGTATTTGTGGACCGACAAAGGTATGATGCTTATTCTTACAAGAAATCAAAGAAAGCGATAACCGCTTTCACTGGAATTTAATTTTCTTTAAATAGTAGTCATGAATAGTGACATTTTATTATATTTGTAAATATTTTGATTTATTTACTTAAAACAACCCTTATCTAAGTATTTCAAGATATAAAAAATGATTTATTTAAAGATGAATTTTAGACATGTAAACATGATTATCTATTATAAAAAAGAAGAAACAAACACCCTCGTAAGACCTATCTCAAATTTTCAAAAACGAAAGAAAAAATAAAAAAAGAAAAACCTTTTGATTATTATTATTATTATTTTTTGAGAGAAAGTAGAAGACATATTTCACAATTATACAAGGAGAAAGGTCAAATTGACACTTGACAGAGTCTCTCAGTCTTTCTTTGTGTTTGGCCCTTCTCTCATAAATCAGTTTGCACGGTCGCATTGCCAGCTTCCGTCGAACCCTCCTCTAGGGCACACAACAACAACAACACTGCATCACCCCCAATTTCATTCTCCTCTCAATCTCTCTCCGTTCCCGATTCAACCTCTCCCTTACCATCTGCTCTCTCTCGCCAGTATTGTATCTGTAAGTTTTTCTAATCCCTTTGAACTTCTCGTCGCCCTCTCATGTCGGTTTTTGATCTCCTTCCCACGTCTCGCTAATGGTATCGTTCTACTATTCGGCAGGGAGGGAAGCTATTAGGTTTTCCGGATTATGAGAGCTTATTGTTGGATAAAGGAAATCGGGGTGTCAATGAGCTCCGTGGCACGGGTGATTAATGCGAAGGTAAATATCGAAAGCTTATGCTTTCCTGTTTCTTGCTTTTCTCAATTGCTTTTTTCTTCTTCTTTTTTTTCCCGGTTTCTTTATACCCGCTTGGAGACGGAGTTGGGTTTTCTGCGTAGTTGTTAAGGTATTGCAAATATGCGAAAGGGAAGGGTATATAGCTTGAAAGGGCTTATGTCGGTAGTTTAATGGGTAAACTTACTATAAATGAATTTGTGCATTTAACTATCCCCTTCCGTGACCTATAGTTTGCAAGTTCATTAGGGGATAATGACTTATCTCTAGCGAGCAGGAGAAACGTAGTCGGTTACATGGAGCATGAAATTTTGAAAGAAATTTTGAAAGAAATTTCGTTGAAGTGGCCTTGCAGTAGCCCAATTGAACATGATTCTCCTTGGTCTTTTGTCAATGTTTTCTTTGATTTTACATATGCTTTATAGGAATGGTCCTTGTTCTTTTTGGTGCTTGTGATGAATAACCAAATTTTCGTTTTTAAAGAAATGATAGTATGCAAGTGCATACGAAAAAAGAGCTCACAAAAGAAAGAGGCAACCTAAAGGGCCTCTAAATCAGTAAGATAACTTAACAGGCTGTTGCAAAACAACTCTGCCCATAAAGCTTAGAGTTACGTTGAACTGAATAAGTGCCCAAACATCACTCCAAGACCTTTCAAGCCCTCTGAAGACTGTTATTTCTCTCCCCCTTAAAGACCCACAGAATAATGCACACCCCAAACCATTACAAAAACCTTTCTCCCTCATGATAAGGATAGTGGAGAAGGAACTCCTCGATAATCCCTTGACAACCCCTATGTCTAACTAGGCTCAAGTAAAACTCCTCAAAGAAGCAACTTCAAGCTGCTTGGGCTAAATCACAATTCTAAAGGATATGATCAAGGTCCTCAGTCGCCTGGCTACAAAGAATGCAACACATAAACTCAATCAAATTATGCAATCTTCTTGAAACTTGATCCAATGGGTTAACTTACTTTGAAAATTTCATCTTCCACCACGAGGCAAAGACATCACCTAAGGGAAGAGGGTTGACTAAGCATGGGAAGAAAGATTTGCAAGAAAAGCTATAAGAAAGACATGGACTCCTGACTCCAAATATGGATATCCCTTCTCCCCAATCTACAGTAAAACACCCCAATCAATGTGCGGAAGGCAACAATATCCATTGTTGCACTATTGGACAAGGAATGCTGGAACCCAAGATGGGCAAACATTTGTCACTGATTGGTTTCTCACTAGGAATAAATGATACAAATGAGATAAAAGAGAGAAGGGTCTATCTCCCAACCATTTATCCTCCCAAAAAAAGGTGTCTCTTCCACCAATCATCAATCATGGTCGGGCTTATCATCGAAACCTTTGGTTGGGATGCAGCGCTCGTGTCTTACAAGTAAGAACTGCGACATTAACTATATTTTGGAATCCATTTCTCTTTTGGCACTTCCATGGAGCAAATTGTCTCCTCCTGTTTGTCATTGTATTTTGTCTACCCTCATGAATGGTGCTTTTTGTAAATATTATCCGATAGGCCATTTTATATTTCCATTTCATCATATCAATGAATGATCTATGTTTCTTATAAACAAAGATATCAAATGTCGCACAAGTTTCTATATAGGTGGCAAACCATGGCTTCACATCAATAGAGCCTTATATGAGCTATTTGGAACGAATGCAATGCCAGAATTTTTCATGACAAGGAAAGGCCTACTTAAGCTTTGGTTGATCTCATCCTTTTGTTTAGCCTTTTTATTGCTGTAAAGATGGTTCCCCTTTTAGCAACGAGAGTTTGAACACTCTTATATCTGAATGGAGAGGGTTTTTTTTTTTTTTTTTTTTTTTGCTTCAATTTAATTTAATATTTTTTGGGCAAATATCAATTTATACTCATAAACTTTGGGGGTTCGGGGTTGTATCAATTAAAACCCTGAACTAATACTTGTATCAATTTAAACCTGGAAGTTTCGTAAGTGTATCAATTTATACCTTCCTCCAGATTTCATTTGACCAATATTGTGTGAAACTTATAATTTGAGTCAATTAAACTCCTAAATTTTCATAAGCCAATCAATTAAGACCCTTCATTACAATTACCTTTAAAAATCATCCATGCATTAATTCTCAAACATGTGTAGACTTATTCAAATGTTGGTTTTACAAAATGGATGATTAGAATAAATGCATGGACGATTCTTAAAGAAAATTCTAAATAAAAGTTTAAATTGATTCATGTATGAAAGTTTAGGAGTTTAATTGATACAATTATAAGTTTCACACGAGGTTTTTCTAAACAGAAGTAGAACGTAATGGAGGGTATAAATTGATAAACTTACAAAAATTCAGGGTTTAAATTGATAGAACTCCTAAAGTTTAGGGGTATAAATTGATAATTCACGTTGTTTTGGTCTGGTTTGTTTTGGTTCAGTTTGTCTCTTAGATTCTAATGGGGCCTCTCTCTCTATGTTTTTGTGCTTCTTAGTTGTTGGTTTTTTCATCTTATTTGGCATGTATTCTTCATCATTTCAGTCGTCTTCATCATTTCAGTCGTTATTGTCTCTCATATTTGTCTCCTATTGGGAGGTCTTGTATTTTGGAGCATTAGTCTCTTTTCATTATATCAATGACATTTTTGTTTCTTTTTTTAAAAAAAGATATTTCCCCTATTTTTTCTTCTTCTTTAGTTGCAGTGGATGGGATATTTTCCTTCTGTAACATTCCATACTATAAATGGCATAATGTCCTATAAAAAGAAGTACGTTAAGGAAAACGGTAGATGCCCAGACTTAGAGGGTTGATAATTTGTCTCTCAGGTTTTGTAGACCTTTATTTTGCTAATTTGTTTGTTTTGTTTTCTTAGTGTGTGAATATTATTTTTATGAATGAAGACGTACATTCCATACTTCTGGAATTGTGATGATTCTTATATGAACATTGAACAAAAATATAACTTTTCATGACAATTTTTTGAAACACTTCTGAAAACAGAGAAAAAAATATTTTCAAAACAGCCTTCAAATCTGCAATGAATGAAAACTAGCATGTAAAATTTTGTCAATTCATAGATTTTTGTGCTATATCTCAATTTTTATCTTTTGATATTGTTGGCAGGAAATTACTGCATAAGTTCAAGGGGATTATTCGATACAGTTACTTGCTGCTGTTCTAGACTATTGGAAGATACACATGTCTGGACTTCTGCCATTTGATTCTACACATCATAGAATATCTGATGGTGGGTCCTCAAAGAGTTCTCAAGACAAGCAAGATGAAGCAGGTCGTTGGTATATGTCCAGAAAGGAAATTGAAGAAAATTCCCCATCAAGAAGAGATGGTATTGACTTGAAGAAGGAGACTTACTTACGGAAGTCATACTGCACATTTCTGCAAGATCTGGGCATGAGGCTCAAAGTGTAAGACTTTGCTGCTTGATTTTACAAAAACATTATATATGTTGTAAACAAAAAGTTTGTTGTGCAAGTGTATAATCTAGGATTTATTTTACTTTTCCTCTAGGTCACAATCCTTGTAGTTTGCCCTTTTGGGACCCTATTGTAGGTAAGATTAAAAAACTTCTAGCTTCTTGGAAGAGGGTTTTTTTTTCTCTAAAGGAAGTAGGATCATTCTGATTTAGTCGTTCCTGAGTGCCTTTTATCCTTGGTTACAATTCCTGTGTCGACTAGCAAGACTTTGGAGAATTTTATTTCTTCACATATGCTTAAGGAAGTTCATTCTGCTTTATGGAAGTCTAAATCTCCCAAACGCATTGTATGTTAGATAATGATGCTATACAAACATATTTTCTTTGATTGCCTTTACTCAAGTCAACGCTGATGGAAAATTTTTCGTTCTTTAATGTTTAGTGGGTGTTCTCTAATTCATTTAAGGAGAACATTCTTCATTTGATAGTTGATCCTCCCTTGGAGCCGAAATCTAAGGTATTGTGGTCTAATACAATGAAAGCTCTGCTATGTGAAATTTGGTTTGAAAGGAGTTGGAGTATTTTGTACAACAAGTCTCTTCCTTGGGTGATTGCTTTGGTTCGGCACACCCTCTGCATGGTGTTCTCTTTTGGACCTCTTTGCAGATTATTTTCCAAAGTTGGTAGGCTTACCTTGATTAAATCGGTTTTGAGTGGTATTCCTGTTTACTTATTCTCCCTTTTGGAGCTCCTTGTGGCTTGTGTAAGAGTCTCGAGAGGTTGATGCGTGATTTCCTTTGGGAAGGGCTTGAGGAAGGGAAAGGCAAGGGATCGCATTTAATCAGATGGAAGGTTATTGAAAGACTGGTTTCTTTGGGGGGTCTCGAAATGGGGAATCTTAGGGTGCAAAATAAGACCCTGTTAGCCAAATGGCTGTGGCGTTTCTCCTCTGAACCCACTGCTCTCTTGCATAGGATCATTGCTAGTAAACATGGCCCCCTCCTTTTGAGTGGATGTCTAAGGGGGTTAAAGGTACTCATCGGAATTTGTGGAAAGATATTTCTAAAGAGCTCCCTCCTTTTGTTTTTTTTTAAACAGAAACATAACTTTTCATTGAAGAAATAAAAAGAGTCTAACGCACAGAGTACAGTGGAACAAAATTACAAGAAAATAGAAACTAAGGATTACGAGGTGCACCCAAATATCTCATCTAGGTTGACACATCTTTAACACTCTCATCACATCCCTTTACAAAGAAATCTGCCAAGATAACTTAGTAACATGATTACATAGAGAATATAAACGCATTTCAGTTAAGACATATATCCTGAATATAGTAATTTTCAAAAAACTTTGACTTGGAACTCCATGAAGATGCTAGTAAACAAGTAGAACCAAGGCAATCTGACCAAATTGAAAGCTTATCATGAAAAACTCGTTGGTTTCTGATGTAGCTCCAAGAAAAAGCTCCAAGAAGCCTTTTAGAATCTTTATTAATGAATCAAATAAGAGGATAACAAAGGGTATTTATACCCCAAACCAACAGGTCAACAGGTTACCATAACCTAGACAACTGGTTACACTTAAAAACAAAACTAACAAAAAGAAAAGGTAAACAAATAAACTAAACCGAGATCAATAATATACATCAAATCTATCCCCCCAAGAAGAATAAACTCGTCTCTGAGTTGGACTAAGCGATGTTAAACTGATCAGGAGGATGATAATGATAGATATCCGAGACATTGAATGTAGAGCTTATCTTCAATGTGGGTGGTAAATCAAGTTGAACGGCATTTGAGCCAAATTTCGCCAAGATAGGGAATGGTCCAATCTTCTTATTAGTGAGCTTAGAATGGGAACCTGACGGCAAGCGAGACTTCTTTAAGTGAACCATAACAAGGTCACCGATTTGAAAATTGACTGGTCGTCTGTGAGCGTCAACAATGTGTTTGTAGGAGGCATTAGCTTGAACTTCTTCATGAATAGTTTTGATCCTCTCAACCATAATAGATGCTTCAGCGCTAAGATCAATAGAAACAAGTAAGTTAGCAAGATCAAAGGTTAATCGAGGGGTGTGAGTATAAACTACTTCAAAGGGGCACTTCCCTGTTGATCGGTTCACCATGTTGTTGAAGGCAAACTCTGCTTGAGCCAGTGCGAGGTCCCATTGGCGCGGCTTGTCTCCACTAAGACAACGTAAGAGGTTACCAAGAGTGCGATTTGTTACCTCAGTTTGTCCATCAGTTTGTGGATGATTAGTACAACTAAAAAGAAGATTAGTACTGAATTTTTTCCACAAAGATCGCCAAAAGAAACTCATGAATTTAACATCCCTATTAGAAACTATACTCTTAGGTATACCATGTAGTCGGACAATTTCCTTAAAGAATAGGTTGGCCACATGCAAGGCATCATTAGTCTTTTTACAAGCTATAAAGTGTGTCATCTTGCTAAACCTATCAACAACTACTATAACTGAATCATAACCTCTTTGAGTTTTAGGTAAACCAAGGACAAAATCCATAGAGAGGTCCTCCCAAATATTTTGTGGAATAGGTAGAGGAGAATAAAGTCCTTGGTTAGAACTAGATCCTTTAGAAGTTTGACATATGTAACATCTTTTAACAAAGTTAGCAACATCTTTTTTTAATTGAGGGCAAAAGAATTTAGAAGAAAGAAGAGATAAGGTTTTATCTCGACCAAAGTGGCCAGCCAATCCACTAGAATGTGCTTCTTTTAAAAGTGACTCCCGTAAGGATGTGTGTGGAATGCATAAAGTGTCATTTTTAAAGAGAAAACCATAAAAAATATGAAAATCTTTTGTCGGGAGAGGATTAGAGCAAGCATTCCAAATATCTTTAAAATCCTCATCAGTAGGATAAAGTTCATGCAAATTAAAAGCCACAATTTCACTTTGAAGTAAAGTAAGAAGAGTACCTTTTCGACTTAAGGCATCTGCAACTTTGTTGATGTTACCTGGAGTATGCTTGATGAAAAAGTCGAACCTTTGGAGGAATTGGATCCAACGAGCATGCATGTGACTAATATTTTTTGAGAATGCAAAAATTTTAAAGAAAAATGATCAGTTAATAAAACAAATTCTTTTCCAAGGAGATAGTGTTCCCATTGCTTAAGTGCTCGAACTAAGGAGTAAAGTTCTTGCTCATAAGTGGACCATTTTTGTCTAGAAGAACTAAGTTTCTCACTAAAGAATTCAATAAGATGTTTTTCTTGGCTAAGGACAGCTCCAATTCTTACTCCGGAAGCATCAACCGAAACTTCAAAAAGTTTTTGAAAATTTGGAAAACCAAGAACTGGAGTGGAACTTAAAGCTTTTTTTAGTTCTTCAAAACTGTTATTTTGAGCTATACCCCAAGAGAAAGAAACTTTAGTTTTTAGGCATTCAGTCAAAGGACTAGCAATAGTACTGAAATTTTGAATAAACTTTCTATAGAATAATGCTAACCCTAAAAAACTCTGAATTTCCTTAAGGTTCCTTGGTTGAGGCCAATCTAAGATAGCTTCTATTTTTTTTGGTCTACACTAACCCCGTTAGAATGAATTAAAAAGCCAAGAAAGTAAATTTGAGTTTGCAAGAAAGAACATTTTTTTAAATTTATAAATAAAGCATTGTCTTTTAGGACTTGGAAAATTGTTTTTAAATGTTCTAAATGTGAGGTATGGTTAGTGCTGTAAATTAAAATATCATCGAAATAAACTATAACAAATTTGTTTAAATAAGGTAATAAAACTTGATTCATTAAACGCATAAAGGTGCTTGGAGCATTTGAAAGACCAAAAGGCATTACTAACCACTCAAAAAGGCCTTCATTTGTTTTAAAGGCTGTTTTCCACTCGTCCCCAGGGCGTATCTTAATTTGGTGGTATCCACTTCTTAAATCTATCTTGGAAAAAATGGATGCTCCACCTAATTGGTCTAGTAAATCGGATAGTCGGGGAATGGGAAATCTATATTTTATAGTAATATTGTTAATAGCCCTACTATCTATAGGCAATATTTCTGTTCATTGGAGTCCCTTTTTTTTGTTTTGATTTTTTGTATGTCTTTGTATTTTTTCATTTTTTTCCAAGGAAAGAAACAAACTATTTATTTAAAAGAGGCGTGCAGAAAGAGGGGGAGATGAGATATGTGCCCACACCAAAGGGTACCAAAAAGATGCCCAACTAGTGAAGATTTGAGTTGAGTTATAATTTCAAATAATTTAGAAATAGTAGACCAAGTAGAAACATTTTTTTTCTTTTTGAGAAAAAAAATAATTTAAAACTTAACTTTCATTATCAGGGGGCAAAAATATAAAGAGGGGGAGATGAGATATCCCCACACATCAATAGGTTAACAAAAAGTGGCCAACTGGTGTACATATGAGTTAGGCTATAATTACATAAGGATTTAGAAGTAGGAGACCATGTAGAAGCAATAAAGTAACTAAATCAAGAAATGTTCCTGTTTGATTCTTGACCACAAAAAAAATCTTGAATTTCTTTCAATCCAGAGCCTCCAAAAAATGGCAAAGACCCACTTAGACCAAAGGATTTTAGCCTGAGCATTAAATGGTGGCTCATCTGAGGCATTGTTGCGCTAACACCACTGCAAAGTGAAGAAGTTGAACATCCTTCCACAACAATCTGCAGCAAAGGGGCAAAAAAAAAAAAAGGAAAAAAAGATGCATCACAGACTCTACATTTATTTTACAAAGAACACGCTAATTGGGAGAGAGCATAATTCTGCAAAGTTCTTTGGATTCTACAACAAGTATTTAGTCTTTCAAAAGAAAAGATCCATAGGAAAACCTTGGACCTTTTTAGGTCACATAGCTTTCCATATCAGATCAATTTGTTGTCTATTCGAGGCAATCTCTTTCACAATAAGCTTGGGAGAGAAAGACTTAACCATAAAGGAGCCTTCGTTTTCCAACACAATCCCTGTTAGAGGTTTACTTTGTAGATGGTTTTGATACCTTATTTCAGAGAAGTGAAAATGCTCAAGCAGATAAGTCTCCCACTATTCCTGCCATATTCTCTTCTTTGATTGAAAAAATGTGATTCATAGTTAAAATCAATACCACCTTGTTCTTCTTCAGTTGAAGTTTAGCTGGGTGGTTTTGTCCAGGGCTGGAACTAATAATGGAATTCTCATGATCTTGAGACTAGCCTTACTCTTTTTCTTTAAAGAAGTTGTGCTTTTTCTAGCCATTTGCAAGCTTGGAAGCGGCAGTTGAATAGTAGTTGGTTTGTTTTGTTGGTTTTCTTTGATCTTTTGAAGTTTCGGTTTCCTTGTTTGTTCAAGAAATCTGGCTCCCATTCAGCTGTGGAATGACCCTGACAGTTTCGGTCTTCAAGGATTATTTTCCTCGGTTGCTCGTTGGTCTTTTGTTGGCATAGGATTTTAAGTTTCTGTAATCTATAGCGCTGGGTTACTTTTGGGTGTTGGTTTGTTAGGATTTTAAGAGTTTGCTTATTTGGAGTTTTTTTTTTCATTGTATCTCAATAGTTTTGTCTACCTTTATCTTACTTTGTTTCTCTTCTCTCTCGAAGATTATGTATCTTTGTGCATTAGTCTCTTTTCATTTCTTCAATGAAAAGTTTTGTTTTCTTTTCCCCAAAAAAAAAAAAAAATGAAAAAATGAAAGAGAAAGTTAATCATCTTATATAAGGGTCGATTATTTACTAGTATATCTCTAAAATCATATGTAATGCAGGCCTCAAGTAACGATAGCCACAGCTATAATATTCTGTCATCGATTCTTTCTTCGACAGTCCCATGCAAAGAATGACAGAAGGGTATGTTTCTTGTTTAGATTAATTATAACAAAGTAATGCACCTGGTATTTTTTTTTAATGGGGTGTCAATCAGAGATTGTTTTAATTCTTGTTTATGTAGGGGCGAGATCTCCATTTAGGTCCTTGCTAGTACAATAATTGATTGGTTATTGTACTAATTAGTAACGTAGGACATTCAGATGTCTTAGCAGTGAAAAGAGTGTGATTGGTATGGAGTCATGAAATATAAACAATTCTGAGTTGAGCTTTAAAATGTATTATATGAATGCTTGGTTGAATTTGTTGAAAACTATGCATCTATGTTTAGTACAAGTCTTTTCTGGTGGCTTCTGTTTTTGCCTTTCTTTTCTGTCCGTTGGTTTTTTTTTTCTATTGTTATTTGTTTCTTCTTATCTTCCCTTTGGGAGTTTGTTTCCTTGAATATTATGTATCTTTTCAACCATAAATGAGAAGTTTGCCTCTTGTTAAAAAGTGATAACTATGTGCAAATTACGTAGGGTGCATTTGGTTAGTGATATGAAAACAAAATTTTGAAAACAAAGGTTTCATAGTTGTATTTCAGTTTTAATGTTTTCGAATGTGTTTGGTAGGAGATTAAAAATTGGATATCAATTTAAAAAGTTGTTCAATCACATCTATATTTATGTACAAAAGACAAGTCCATTTCTTTTCTTTTTTTCTTGTAATCTTGTATGGTTCACGGCCTCCACTTGGAATAGTCAACACAAATATATATAATTTGATAAGAAACGGACTTTTCATTATTAAAGAGGATTACAAATGGAGGGGGATATGAGATAACCCCACACACCGAAGGCTTACAGAAACGATGCCCAATTTGTAACAATTTGAGATAAAACTATAATTATAAAATAATTGAGAAGTGCTAGACCGAGTAGAGGCGAAAAGAACAAGATCCCAAAACACCTCCCTGCTAGACTCATGGCTATTGAAAATTGTATGCTATAGGTTCAACTCCCGACATGTAATATTCTCAAAAGAGAGAAAAAAAGTCCACGTACTACTATTTATTGAGTTGAAATATTTTTCAGAAGGGATCTTTTGCCCTTTTGTGTAGTTATGGTTTACTATGGTTTAACTATTTAGGCATTAGTCTCTTTTCATTAAATCAATGAAAAGTTCGTTTCTGTTTAAAAAAAAACTGTTTAGTTTTATTTTTAGATTACTTAATTTATTTATAAATAGTTTATCACGTACACTGCATATGATTCAATCATTTAGTTCATAAGTGTTCTTTATTGAATATGTTAGCCAATATTTACAGCTAATGTGTAGAAGGTAATAGCATGAAAAATGGTATATGTTAAAGAGTAAAGGATGGAGAGCTATTGAGTGATTACCAGGATATTTAGACTTATGTTATTAGTATGATATGCAGACCATTGCAACTGTCTGTATGTTCCTTGCTGGGAAGGTTGAAGAGACGCCTCGCCCACTAAAGGATGTAATCATTGTTTCCTATGAAATTATTCACACGAAAAATCCTGCTGCAGCCCAGAGGATCAAACAGAAGGTTGTCTCTTACTGATGCTGTTTAAAACCTGTTAATTTGCTTGCTTACTAAATTGGTAGTTACCTATCAAGTAGTCGGTCTTTCTAATGTCTGTGTTCTCTTTCTCATGTATGTGCGCACACACTTCATTTCTGGATGATGATGGCACTAAATCTTGTAGTTTTACTTCTTTCTAATCGATCTCTTTAAATCATGCAGGAAGTTTATGAGCAACAGAAGGAGTTAATTTTACTTGGTGAGAGAGTTGTGCTCGCAACCTTAGCATTTGACCTGAATATTCATCACCCTTACAAACCACTTGTTGAAGCAATAAAAAAATTTAAGGTTGCCCAGAATGCACTAGCTCAAGTTGCATGGAATTTTGTCAATGATGGGTAAGATCAAGAAGCTATTCGTCTGTTCATGAATCTTGTAGTTCCTACAAGATAGTCTCTCCTCTCTATTCACTCTTCTGAAATATGTCAAAAAACTCCCATGACACTAGTTCATTGGGCAGGTTGAGGACATCACTCTGTCTGCAGTTTAAGCCCCATCACATTGCAGCAGGTGCCATTTTTCTTGCTGCCAAGTTTCTTAAAGTGAAGCTTCCATCGGATGGGGAGAAGGTTTGGTGGCAAGAATTTGATGTGACCCCTCGCCAATTGGAGGGTTGGTGCCCCTTCATTTTGTCAATTGAGATAATGTCTGACCAAAATTGACAGCCTTTGCTGTTTGTGGCTCTGATATTTGTAATTCTCGTCCCTTTAGAATTGTCAAAAAACCAACCTTGACTAGATGATTTTAGATATTCACAATTCATTCCTTGATTGCTGTGAAGAATGATGAAAAACGTGATATACTATCACCTGATTTGGATCATAGATCTGCAGGATTTGAGTGTTAACTATGATAATATAGCTGTTTCAGACTGAGCTGTTTTGTTGAAGTTTTTGAGTTGAGCAACTGGGAGTTCTAACTAATCATTTGATTTATATTTTTTGCAGAGGTTAGCAATCAAATGCTAGAACTATACGAGCAAAATCGTGTGCCAGCAGCTCAGGGAAGTGAAGTAGATGGAAGTACTGGTGGGGGTCTGAGTCATCCTAATGTAGCAAAAGCTACTGCTGCAACCGAGGAACAGACGTCAAAGCAAATGTCATCTTGTTCAGCACCTGAGCATTCATATGCAGACAATCATGGGGCACCCCAAAGAGCTGTCCAGAATCTTGGTAAGAACAATGGGACTGCTACTGAGGGGGGTAGTACCATTACTGGTCACAAGGTGGACCCAGAATTAACAGATGGTCATCATACTGATGAAGTTCCCTACAAGGATAATAGCAAAGACATGTCAGATAGAACGAGGTCTGTAGTGGAGCACGTTGGAGAAGAGAAAGAAAGGAATAATAGTAAAAGTGAAACTGTGGAAGCAGGAGAATGGAGGGACGATGGTGTATCTCACAAGTCTAGCAGTATAGTTTCTCGAAATGTTGAGGTTCGGGAAGGTCCAGTTGGGCAGTCACCCAAAGAAGCTATCAAAATGATTGATAGAGACAAAGTCAAGGCAGCACTTGAGAAAAGAAGAAAATCACGTGGAGAGATGTCCAGGAAGAAAGATGTGATGGATGAAGATGATCTCATTGAGAGAGAGCTGGAAGATGGTATAGAATTGGCGGCAGAGGATGAGAAAAACAGGCGGGAGCGGGGGCAAAGCTGGTCTAAGGTTGATAATCAAGATGATGGAAAGGTTTGCGATGAATCTTTAAGTGCGCATCATGCAGGAACCAAGAACCACACTTCATGGGGGGCCAAAGCAGAGAGTGTAGTTGAAGAAGGGGAGATGCTAGATGATGCTTCCCCAGCTTTGAATAGCCGCAAGAGAAAAGCTGGAAGGTCCCCTGATTGGCACTCCGAAGGAAAGAAGTGGAGTGATTCTATGTCTAATAACCATCACCATGCTTTGGAAGATGGAAACCGCAAGAATCGATCTGTTTATGCAGATAGGGAGCTCAAAAGACATGCTCATGAGAATCACTTATAAGTTAATGTCAAGGATATAGTTCTCTGTTATATTGTAGCATAGCATGCGTGACCTGGGTAGTCCAAGTACTGGACAGATCATTGCAGTGAGGAGTATACCGATGCCATAGAGCAATGCATCATAAAATTATAGGAATTATGGATGGATGCTTCACCTGCCAATCCTGGGAGCTTAAATATTTACCACTTGAAGCGACCGTTTTCTTCAGTCCATCATAAAAAGTTCATATGCTTGGCCGAGTTGAAACAAAATTGAGCATGGACATAAGCTTGCTTCTGCCACTTTTCATACAAGGAAGCCACGAGGACTGTTCTTTTGGTCGTAATTAATATTATGTTTCTGCTGTACTCTAGGATCGTTATATTATGCTTTTAACTTGCCAGTTATAAATGTAATTTGGTTTACTGTTTGTTTTTCATAGTTTAACTTGTAATTTCGGTCTAGGATTCAATTGTATCTCACTCAGTCAGTTGAGCTTTTAGCCAGTATATCGCCTAAAGTCGAAGGAAAAAAAAAAAAAAAAAAAGAAAGAAAAATTTGTAATGCATGCTGAGAATTGCCCTTTTTGTGAGTTTTGGTGATGTTAACTGTGTAAACTCAACAGGAAAGTTTTGTGTTCTAAAATGTATTAGAATGGCTGTCCATATAAAAAGGCAAATTTACTGTGTTCTATGCTTAAAAGGTGTTCTTTTGACATGCTTTGCTGTGCTATTTTGAATGTGTTATTGAATCACTGTCTTTCTGCATTCTACTTGGTTTCAGTAACATCCTTGTGATTTTGGAATTTGAGTACAATTTTTATTGTTTTGTTTTTCAAATATTGATTGATAGTTCTGTCTATTTTCATGTTCCAATTTAATACTCATGTATGATAATTCTCAATTATATGGAAACTTTTTGGTGACATGGTGTTTATACTAAATTGAGCTGAATTAAAATATATAAACTATAGGGACTAAAATATTAAATATACTTGTAGAAACCGAGAGGGTGCGAGATAGGGTATAAAAATATTTCAACAAATCAAAATTGGTTGGATCAATTTCGGTTGGTTTATGTATTTTTTTTTTTTGGTTCATGACGTCTTTGCATAGAGTAACTGAGTCGTCAGTGGGTATGTGAATCTAAGAATGGCTCAAATCGACTGATTAAATGAAAAAAATGAAAAATTGTATTTTGATGCGGGTCGTGTTTCAACAACTCTTTTAAGAGGATGAGGTTGTAATTATTTTAAAAAGTGTTTTTCCCTAAATTTTTTTATTAAAATTTGCCTTTTTTCTTAGTTTCTCTCGTTTCTTCCTTCTTCTCTCCTTGATTTTTTTAAAAATTTATATATATATATATATATATACACATTTACTTTTCTTCTTTCTTCTCCCTTTCCCACATACTTTTTTTTTCCTGTTTAGTTCGTTTGAGTCACGGAATCAACTAAGATTCACCAATGGCTAGGGTGGTCGATTGTTTGGCGTAGACGAAGATATTGTTATTAGTGTAAATATTGGTAACTCAAATTTACAGATATATCGACGGGATATTTCGAGAAAAATAACAGATATCACGAAAATTTATAAAAATATTATGAATATTTTAGTGAAATTTTAGAAAAAATTTATTCAAGTAATAAATTATAACTTTAAGCAAACAAATCAATAATTAGAAGCTAAATATGATTGGTAACGAAATAATAGATATAGTGAAGACCGAAAAAATGATTATGAATTGAATATTTTATTAATCAAAATGAAGGTAAAATACAAGATTCAATAATCAATTTGAGCATTATCATGTGTGGATTGTAAGTTTTTTCATGATTATACAATAAAACTCTAATATTGTATAAAACAATAAATACCAAGATCTTTGAACTAGATGATTTTCACAATAACATTAATTAGAATAACATACCTTGATCCATGATTATAGTCTTCTAAGGGATTGTGTTTCTCTCTCTTGGCCTTCCTTTAGAACTTAACTAGGGTTTCTTGATGAGGAGAAAAGAACTACTTAATAAGGCAGAGAGAGAACCAATCCCTAGGGTCTTTATATAGACACCTCCCATCAGGGTGTTTAATTAGGGTTTTATCTTTTATTTAATTTAGGAATTATCTTTTACTTAATTGACCTAATAAAATAATAGGCCTAAAAGATAAATTAGTAGATAATGCACATGGGCCACATTAATGATAATATTAAATTGAAAATAAATCTAACATTCTCCCACTTGGCCCATTTAACGTTATTTACTATATACATTTATAAACATAATGCCCAGAGAAGATAAAAATTTTTATCTTCATATCATAATATCAATATCAAGTCAAAGAAACTACTAAAGGATCATGGCGGTCATACGTCATTGCATTAACATACTCTCTTCCATGTATCACAAGAATAATTCTTCATCTAACATGATCTATTATAAAGAAAATCAATAATGGTCCAACAATAAAAGTCTTTATCAAAGACAATGTCCTATTTCATTTACGTAATTCATTTATATATATACCAATCATAAGAAATAGGACTGTAAGATAAAATCAGAAACATTCAATAAATGAGCTTAGAGTGTCAAATAGCATAATCATAATATCAATAATGGTATCCACTAATGCCCATACGTTCGACATGTTCATTAAATGTCTTTGATGACAATTCTTTAGTCAGTGGATCCACAATCATAAGATTTGTGTTAATGTATTTGACTGACACTCTTTGTTTCTGAACTACTTCTTTTCTTTAACAAAGTATTTTAATTCAATATGTTTTAACACTTTTAAATACTTGTCGTTTAGACAAGAAGACTGTTGTGGAATTATCACAATAAATTTTCAACAACTTGACAATACTGTCGACAAATTCAAGTCCTGAAATAAAGTTCCACAACCATAAATCATATATTAATTGTAGCCTCAAAGCAATATGCTACAAATTCAACTTTCATAGTGGACGCAGAGATGATAGACTGCTTCACACTCTTACATAAAATTGTTCCTCCACATAATAGGAACAAATAGCTAAATATTGGTTTTCATATATCCACATACTCAACAACGTTTGAATCTAAATATCCAATCACCTTAAGATGATCAGATCTTCTGTAAGTAAGCATCTAATCCTTTATTCTTTGCAGATAGATACCTTAACACTTTCTTTGCAGCTTTTCAATGATCCATTCCTAGATTACTTTGATACCTGTCCAGCATATCGACAACAAAACTGATGTCTGGTATGGTACAAGTCAGTGCATATATTAAAACTTCTGATAATAGAAGCATACAGAATGGTATCTATTTGATTTTGTTCCAATTCATTCTTTAGACATTACATGAGACTAAACTTATCTCCCTTCTGAATTGGAACTAAGAGCATTTATCCACCTTAAATCTCTTTAAAAACTTTATTAATATATGTTTTTGAGACAATCCTAACAATCCATGTGCTCGATCATGAAACATTTCAATTTCAATCACATAGGATGCCTCTCCCATATCCTTCATTTCAAAGTTTTCAGAGAGAAATTCTTTGGTCTGACATAATAAACCAAAGTCATTAGTAGTTAGCAAGATGTTATCAACATACATAACAAGAATTACAAACTTACTCCCACTGATCTTTAGATATATACATCGATCAACGATGTTTTCTTTAAATCCAAAAGATGTGATGACATCATTAAATTTAAGATACCATTGTCAGGAAGCTTGTTTAAGTTCGTATATTGACCTCTTTAGCTTACACACCATATGTTCCTTTCTTTCAACCATAAAACCTTCTGGTTGATTCATGAGCATTTCTTCATCTAAATTCCCGTTTAGAGAAGCAGTTTTCACATCGATTTGATGAAGCTCTAAATCATAATGAGCAATTAAAGTCATAATAATTCTCAATGGATCATTTTGGGAGACAGGAGAAAAAGTCTTTGTATAGTTAATACCATATTTCTAAGTATAACCTTTGGCAATGAGTCTAGCCTTGCATCGTTCGATATTGCCATTTGAGTCATGTTTGGTCTTTAAGACCCATCTATACCTAACTCTTTTACTTCCTTTAGGCAATTCTACAAGGTCCCAAACTTCATTGTAATCCATTGATTTCAATACTTCTTTCATGGCATCTAACCATTTGGCAAAATTATCACTTTTAATGGCTTGTGAAAACAAAACTGGATCGTTATCAATACCTAAGTCAAATTCTGACTCATGCAAATAAACCACATAATAATCAGAAATAGCTGATCTTGTTTGTCTTATAGATCTTCTTAATTCTATTTCTTGTGGTTTGCTCAATTATAGGTTCATTTATCATAATATCATTATGTGGAGTTTGATCATTAATTTGTTTTTCTTGTGGATTGTTAACATAGTCAACAACTACAGGAACAACAACTTGAGAAGAAGTTATAGATGAAAGAGTTTCCACCCTAACTTCTTGAATTTTCACTTTAGATGGTTCCAAACTCCCACTAATTTTGTCATCTTTAATGAACCTTGGATTTTCAGTTTCAACTATTATCGTATTGTGGCTAAGACAATAAAATCTATACCCTTTTGATTTTTCTGGATAACCAATGAAGAAATCACTGGTTGTACTTGAATCTAGTTTATATTCGTGTGGATTATAAATGCTTACTACCGCTTGGCAACCCCAAACATGTAGGTGCCTTAAACTGGGTTTCCTTCCTGTCCACAGTTCAAAAGGTGTCTTTGGAACTGACTTACTAGGAACCCTGTTTAATAAGTATTGAGCAGCTCTTAAAGCATACACTTAGAAAAATATGGATAAAGATGAATTAATAACATACTCCTAACCATGTTCATTAATATACGATTGCACCTTTCTGCAACACCATTTTGTTGTGGTGTTTCTGGCATTGTGTATTAAGCACATATGCAATGATTTTCTAGGAATTTAGCAAATGGACCAGGGCGCTGTCCATTCTCCTCATATTTTCCATAATATTCAGCACCTCTATCAGACCTTACGATTTTCACTTTTCTATCTATTTGTCTTTCAACTTCATTGATAAATACCTTCAAGGCATCTATCGATTGAAAATTTTCATGTAACAAGTAGATATATCCATAACGTGAAAAAATCATCAATAAGGGTAATGAAATACTTTTCTCCACCAAAAGATGGAACACCAAAAGGCCCACAAATATCAGTGTGTATAATTTCAAGGAGCTGTGAGCTTCTTGTGACTACTTTATTAACCGTGTGTTTTGTTTGTTTTCCTTTAATACAATCCACACAAGTTCCAAGATCAGTAAAATCCAAATCTGGAAGGATTTCGTTCTTTACCAATCTTTTAATTCTTTCTTTGGATATGCTCATGCATAGTACGAAAACCATCAAACTTAATGGTGGTTAAGGTACTCATAAGTGTTCCAACAAGTGACTTATCAACTAACTCAGACTGAGAACAATTTTCATAAATTCCTCAGCATTTTCAGTTTTTTCTTATAATTGTAGACTTGATATCGTTTCTACAGTCACTCACATATACATTAGGCTTAAATCTATTTGATCTTTCCCAATCTTTATAGAAAGATCTTTCCTCAACATTGCTAACATTAGTAAGTGCAGCAGGTTTCTCACTTAAAAAGTGTCAAATCAAGATCCAAAGCACCAAGATGGAATTAGAATTGTTTGCACTAATTAGAGAAATTGAGTACGTTAAACTTGATTATAGACATAGCTTGCGAATGAAGAGAAATAGAAACAAATACTGCAAATATGGAATAAATATGCTTATGAATAAATAAACTTAAATATACAATTTAGATTCAGATAACAATAATAATCATTAAACATATATTGAAGTTCTTCTTTGGAAGATACACCAATATATACATAATTGATGCTAACTTTAATTTTACGTAATTGGTAATTAAAAATACTCAAACTAGATACATTAGTTATCTTTGGATATACTAAAAATATCTAGCTAAACATCTCAATTAACCACGATAAGATTCAAAATTATAAAACTACTCATCAACCTTTGGGCGATTTAAAATGTTTTATAATAATGAATTTCAATATACTCGTGATAATAACTTTAATGTTTCATAATATCACCCCTTTCATTAGCATCACATAAACATGAGTAATTGAATTAAATTTAATTTGATATCTATTGAACTTACTAATTTGGCCACTTTGGTGACTAACAAATTATTCATAATATAGATATCATAATAAAGTAATCACAATAATTTATCACCTTAATTTGCATACATTATCAATGGAATATCTATAAGACTTACTAATTTGATCACTTTGGTGACTAACAAATTATTCATAACATAGATATATCACAATAAAACAACTACAAACATGAGTAATTGATAATTGACTTAAATTTGATATTTATATAGAACTTACATTTACTAATTTGGCCACTTTGGTGACTAACAAATTATTCATACTATAGATATCACAATAAAATAACCACAAATTATTTATCATGTAAATTTGCAAAACATTATTAATTGAAAGTGTGATTATCTTTAATAAAAGATAAAACTTAAATCTCGCATAATATAAATTCAAAATAAGTAATAATTTGAATTTTGAATAAGCAATAATTTAAATTTTGAAAACAAAAGATAATTGATTGTGTTTATCTTTTGATTATCTTCTATCCTTTTAATTAATTAAATCAAAAGATAAAAGATCTTCCGTTAATTTCTAAAATTTCTTTATTTTCATGAATTAACTAACCTTCATTTGATATCTATATAAAACTTGCTAATTTGGCCACTTTGGTGACTAACAAACTATTCATAATATATAGATATAAAAACAACATAATTCCAAATAGTAATTATATCATACAATTTACAAAATAAAAATATTGCAAATAATTTTATCAATGAAATATGAAACTTTATATATTCCATTGTGTAATTTAAATTACAAAGGATATAATTAAACATATGTTATTCATGATATACATAATACATAAAACCAAAAATAAATACATAATTTAATTTGTTAAACTTGATGGAATAGAAATTTTGATGGGATTTAATTGTGCATAATACATTAACATTAAACTTAAATTTTCACAAATATCATTAATTGTACATATATACATTTGAATCAATAATAAACTCAAAAAAAATCATAGCATAGTTCATAACTCAAGTTTCAAACTCAAACAATGATAATCATCGATTGAAATTTCACCATATATTGCATTAATGCCAAAAGCAAGAAAACAAAACACTTATAAAATTTATTCATGAAGAAAACTTCAGTATGTTGACTTATGGCAACCGATAGACTTCTCTTACGGCAACACTCATAGAATATAGATTTCCTAATTTAAATCTTTCTTCCTTCCTTTTCAAGAAGTCTATATCTCAATCTTTGAATGAAATCGAAATAAAACTTTATCGATTATTTTTAAAATAAATAAATAAATAAATTTCAGATTACTGTTCAAAACTTACAACAGTACAGAGACTTCCTTGAATCATATTCACAAAATAAAATTGTTAGCAGCGAAACATCAAATCATACAATAAATCATCAATGGAAAACCATAAGTTCTTAATCAAAGCTCTGATACCACATGTAAGTTTTAACTTCATGATTATACAATAAAACTCTAATATTGTATAAAACAATAAATACCAAGATCTTTGAACTAGATGATTTTCACAATAACATTAATTAGAATAACATACCTTGATCCATGATCATAGTGTTCTAAGGGATTGTGTTTCTCTCTCTTGGCCTTCATTTAGAACTTAATTAGGGTTTCTTGATGAAGAGAAAAGAACTACTTAATGAGACAGAGAGAGAACCAATCCCTAGGGTCTTTATATAGACACCTCCCATCAGGGTGTTTAATTAGGGTTTTATCTTTTATTTAATTTAGGAATTATCTTTTACTTAATTGGCCTAATAAAATAATAGGCCTAAAAGATAAATTAGTAGATAATGCACATGGGCCACATTAATGATAATATTAAATTTAAAATAAATCTAACATGGATCTTCTATGAATGTGTAAGGTTTTCCTATTGCTCAATTGAGTTGAAATGACTTGAAATTTCAATGCAAAAGTTTGAATGAGGTTAGAAATTAATATATGTTATTTTTTTCAAATTGTTTTTTTTGTAATTAAAATTTTTAGATGGTGAAGTAAAGAAAACTCACATCAATTCAATATTGAGATGAAATGATGTGAAAATTTAGTGGAAAAAGTTTGAATCAGGTTAGAAATTATTAGGGCAAAATACACTTTTGGTCCCTGAGGTTTGGGGTTGTTGTCTATTTGGTCCCTGAAGTTTTAAAACGAGCACTTTAGTCCCTAAGGTTTGAAAAATACTTCTAAATGGTCCCTGAGTTAATTTGACCGTTAGTTGACTAACGGAAAAGTGATGTGACACATTTAATTAACAATTTTTATTAATTTTATATTATTTTTTATTAGGTGGATATTTTCTTTTTTCTTCTCTCTCCTCCCTTCTCCTTTCTTCCTCCCTCCACCCATCCCTTGAAACTTTCCTCTTTGTTTATACACTGATCACACCCATCACTAAGGAAGAAAAACAGTCAACTTATTATTATTTTTTATTTTAAATTTTTTTTATGCAATAGTTCTGTTGTGGGATTTTTGTTTTTTCACTCTCTTCTTGGGATTTTTGTTTCTTCAACCTTTCTTTTCTTTCAGAAAAAGTCAAATAACAAATATGACATTTGAGAGAAAGAGAGAGAGAGAGGCATGGAAGAGAAAAACATTTTAAAGATTTTATTTTTATTGAGTTTGAGAAAAGTAGATTTTTCTATATGCCTTATTTTCTTTGCTTTTGGTCTGCTTGTTTCCTTCTTGTTTTTCTTGCGATTGGAGATTTGAAAAATTAGGGTTTTGTTTCACAATGTTTTTTCCTCTCTTCCTCTATGGGCTGATGGATGGATCGATTAAAGCTGAAGGAGTGAATTTCTTTTTGTTTTATTTTTTATTTCAAAAATTAGAGTTCATCCTTCTAGATTTTTGTTTTTCTTATCTTTTTTTTGTAAAGAAGGTGAAGGGACGAGAGAAAGGAAAAGGGAAAGAGAAGAAACAGAAAAAAGAAAAATATATCTAATTAAAAAAAATAGAAAAATTAGTAAAAAAATTTCCACCTCATTTAAAGTTTGTAACTCAACTTGCCATATCACTTTTCCGTTAGTCAACTAACGGTCAAATTAACTTAGGGACCATTTAGAAGTATTTTTCAAACCTCAGGGACTAAAGTGTTCGTTTTTAAACTTCGGGGACCAAATAGACAACAACCCCAAACTTCAGGGACCAAAAGTGCATTTTGCCCTTAATATATATTATTTTTTAAATTATTTTTCTTGGAAATGAAAATTTTTTATGGTCAAGGAAGCAAAACTCACATTAATTTAATTTTGAAGTGAAATGATGTGAAAAATTCAACGGAAGAATAAGGTTAAAAATAAATATATGTTCTTTTTTGTGGTTTCTTCAAATTCAATTTCTTTTGGAAATGTAAGTCTTGGATTGAAAGTTGAGAAAAGTTTAAAATTGGAGAAGATAACACATTGGAAAAGGTTGATATTGGGAAGAGAAAAAAAAAACGATATATGAAGATTTTTCCACGATATTTTCACGAAATATCCATGATAAGTTATCGAAATATCCATGATATATCTGCTAAATATCAACGATTTTTTTGTGATTTTCGGAAAAAAAACTTCTCCCATATCTCTATCAGATATGTCAATTTTTGGATATATCAGCGATATATTGCAATTTTTCAATCCTTCCGCGTAAACAACCTCTCCAAAATTGACCAAAACTACAACAAAAAATCAACATGTTGGTAGTTATGATGGTTGAGTCTAAACCCAATGTCGACCGACAAATGATCATTTTAACTATTTTATTTTATTTTATTTTTAAGTTCACATGCACATGTCAACAAAATCCATCTATCTAGTGACTCATGTAAAAGAAAAAAAAAATGCAAACTTAAGCATAACTCTACTGGTTAAGATCATCAACTAAAAGGTTAGAGATTTGAATCCCACTCTCACATACTTGAAACAAATCATGTGAAAAAAATAAAAACAAGAATAAAGCTCATGTAAAGAAGTTAGATTACAAAAAGGAGGAAAAAGAAAGAAAGAAAAAAAAAGCTCACGTGATTTTAGCTGCTCTAGTATAAAGCATAACAATTTTCACATGATAAATTATTTTACAAAAACCATAGAAGTCTAAGAGCATGTTTGGGAGTAATTTTGGAATGACCAAAATCATTTTTGATAAGCCTAAAATCACTTCCAACCTTGTAACCCACGATAATCCCAAAACAGAACCAAACTCTCTCTACTACTCCAACATAATCACAAAATAGATTCAAAAGCTTTCCATCCTTTTGATTATCAAGCTACTCCATCAATATTGAGAAACCTCAAAAGAAAAATCCACAATCTGAGAGTGAGATCGTCAATTAGTGATGCTCCAACAATTTTTTTGAAGAAAAAACTTTATTCTACACCCTTTTGAACACCGAAACACATGCATTAGAGAGAGATTCCAAGACAAATCGAAGTTCCTAAAATTTACAAAGTGGTGCTCCGATCATTCTTTTGAGGCTGATTTCGTTGATAAAGACAAGGAATTATGAACCAAACACTATATTCATGTTTAAAACAAAATTAAAATAAAGATAATGATGATTCTAAATTTAAAAATAAGAAGAATTGGTAAATAACAAAATGTATCCTTATATTTCATGTTTAAAATGAAACTATAATGAAGATGATAAATTTTTTTAAAAAAAGTTGTATGATTTAGTTATGATTAACAAAAAAAAAAAAAAAAAGAATATAAATATAAAAAATAAGATAAGGAAAAGTAATATAATATGAGATTTGAAAATTCAAATCAAAATTTGAAGATAGCTTTAGATACAAATTTTGAGAATTTTCAAATTAAGAAACGAAATTTATGCTAAAATATCCACATTGAAAAGAGGAACTTAATTTACAATGAAAAGAAATAGATAGAGCTCGAATTATGAATTTGATAAATTAATTACAATATAATTGATGCAGTTGCTGGATATATTAATTACAATGCAATTAAAGAAGTTACTGGATATATTAATTACAATGCAATTAAAAAGTTGTTAAGGACATTTTAGGATTAACAGAAAATGAATTTACGTGCGTTCCATGCATTTTGCTATATTTTCAAATGAAAGTATAATTTGTGTTATAGACCCAATTTCCCATTTATGTTTCGAAATGATGAGAAAGTGATTATGCAAACATACAAAATCACTAAAGGTGATTCCGATCCATCATTTGGGAGGTGATTTCCAATTAATTTTTTTCTTGTTAGGTGATTGTGATTGATTTTCTTTTTAAAATAACTAAAATTTCATATTTAAAAAAAAAAAATCATCCTCATATTTCACTTTATTTTGTGCTAAATTTTTTAAAAATAAAATTGTTTATTTTTATCTCTAATTTTTACTCTCCCCCTATTTTTCCCTCTTTAAAGTTGTTATAATGTTTATTTCTAATTTTATTTTTTTTTTGAAAAGAATATTATTTTCTCACCATTTCTCTCTTCAATGGATTTCAACTCTCTCTATTTTTTCTGGAAAAATTTCAAAAATCACCCCTAAAATATGAGGATAGTTGCATATACCCTCAAACTTTTAATTATAAAAATTGAGTCATCAAACTTATACAAGTATTAAAATTAGACCTTTAAACTTACATAATTGTAGAAAATGTAACAATTGTAAAACTTTGAGGATTCAATTTTTATAATTTGAGGGTCGAATTTCTACAATTATTATAAATTTGAGGGTCTAATTTTAACACTTGTAATAATCTGAGGGCCTAATTTTTACAATTGAAAATTTGAGGATGTAATTGCAACTACAACCATACTTCAGGGGTGATTATGCAATTTACCTTTCTTTTTTTTTTCTTTTCGTTCTCTAACATTTTCTCTTTTATTTTTTTTAATCTCTTTCTCTAACTTTCTCTTGATTTTTTTGTCCTCTCTCTTAAGTTTTTTTTCCCTTTCTTTAAATTTATTATCCATAATTTATTTTTTGTCATTCTTCCGAAACTTTTTATATTTCTATAACTTTATTTCTTTATTTTCAAATTTTCACTATCTTTATTAAATTTCCCACTCTAAATTTCCTCTAACTTTTATTTTTCTAAAGGCATTTTTGAAACAAAACACTCACAATTTTCATCCAAAACTAATGGTAAGGGTACTTTTGAACTATTTTTGAAAGTTTAAGAGTATTTTTAAAAAATTTAAAAATTTAAGATTATTTTTTACATAAAGTACAAAGTTTAAGGGCATTTTAAAAAAAAAAAATTAGCCTATAATTTTGTCCTCCACCTTCTAATTTTTTAAAATCTCAAATGTAATATATTTTTTTTAGTAATTTGATGATTTTAAAACAAACCTAAATCATTAAATACTTTTAATTAAATTTAAATCACCTATACAAGTATGACACCAAATATTAACATAAATTATAACATTTGTACATAGAGATGTCCATTTTCCCCACGGGATCAGGGTCCCGTGAGGACCCGCCCCACTCGGGGTGGGAAATCCTCAATTACACGGGGAATGGGGGAAGGAGCGGGGAGAGTTTTTTCCCTTTGCCAAACGGGGACGGGAATAGGGAATGTATTCCCCGTCCCCGTCCCCGTCCCCGTCCCCGACCCCACCCCGACTCCCCGCCCCGCCATATATATATATATATACTTTAAAAAAATTATAGTTTTTATCAATTAGCCTTTTTCTAATTTTCATCATAATTTTTTCATACTTTAATGCATTTATAAAATAGAGATGTTGAATGTTTCTTACTTTTAAGACATGTATATTGTAATATTTATTTTGAAACTAGTGATTAATATTTTAACTTTTAGAAATAAGGAGATAAAATATTTTAATTATATCTTTGAACATAATATATTATTATTTTTGTAAGAAAATTTTAAAGTGTTTTATTTAAATAGAAATGACATATTTAATATAGAAAAATTTAAAAATTTTATATTGTTTGAGAATAAATGTTTAAAAAAATTGTTAAAAAATAAATTAATTAAGAAAAAAAAATTAACGGAGAATTCCTGCGGGCAATCCCCACCCCAATCCCATTTGGCGGGGATGGAGATTGAAATAGGGGACGAGGATGAAGCCTTTCCCCGTCCCCGCCCCGTGGACATCTCTATTTGTACAAAACTAATTATTGTTAAATAATTTAACTCAAAACACTCATTCTAAAAGTCAATTCCAAATAAGTCCTAATAGTCTAAACATTATTAATAATCAGACTGATTTTCTTTTTCTTCTGAGTTCAACAACTTGTAGAGATTCAAACTTTTAATCTTTTGGTCGATAAAATATTCTCTAATAAGTTGAGTTAACTATATACCAACTACGTACAAGAAAATAATTATCCGAAGTAAATCTCAACTAGTTTAAGTATATACTCTAAAGAAAAACGGGTTTAATCCGTTATAATTTTTGAAATGAAAAAAGAAAAAAAAAGGAGAAATTAATTGGGTATCTTCTCTTATCCAAGATAGGAGAAGGGAATCAGAAAGAAAAGGTTTGCCAATTACAACAATCCAACTCAGCTTCCCTTACTCTCTTCATCTTATCCAAAACATTCTTCTCCACCACTAATCTCATGATCCTCTCTGAATCTAAAACCGTTCCCTCCACACTCTTTCCCCAAATCTCCTTCTTCTTCCTCTTTCTCCTTCTGCAATTCCCAAACCCTTCAACCCATTTCACATTTCTCAACAATGTCTCTCACAATCCCCACTAACCTCTCAACACCCCTCTTGAAGCCCAAATTGAGCTCCCCATTGGCCTTAAAGCCAAAACCCTCTTCATCAATCCTCTGTTCCGCCAATCAAAATCAAAATCAAAACCCTTCTTCCTCTCTTCAGGCCTTCTCTGCCGCCTTGGCTCTCTCCTCCATCCTCCTCTCTGCCCCTCTCCCTGCCGTCGCCGACATCTCCGGTCTCACCCCTTGCAAGGAATCCAAGCAATTCGCCAAGAGGGAGAAGCAGCAGATCAAGAAACTTGAGTCTTCTTTGAAGAATTACGCCCCCGACAGTGCTCCGGCGCTTGCTCTGAAAGCCACGATTGAGAAGACGAAGAGACGATTTGCCTTTTATGGGAATCAAGGGCTTCTTTGTGGGGCTGATGGGTTGCCTCATTTGATTGTGAGTGGTGACCAGAGGCATTGGGGTGAGTTCATAACTCCTGGGTTCTTGTTTCTTTACATTGCTGGGTGGATTGGATGGGTTGGAAGGAGCTACTTAATCGCCATTAGAGATGATAAGAAGCCTACCCAGAAGGAGATTATCATTGATGTGCCTTTGGCCACCGGTTTGGTCTTCAGAGGCTTCAGCTGGCCTGTTGCTGCTTACAGAGAGCTTGTCAATGGTGAACTCATTGCTAAGGATGTCTAATTCTCCTCCTTCAGGTACTACTCCTATATATATGTATATAATATATATACTGTAACTTTTAGGTCAATAGAGTATTAGAATAGATGGTTATGTGTTTGGGTTGTTGGATTATCATTTATGTTAGATTTCTTAAATGATAAAATATTAAATCTGCCTTCCACTTTTAGATCAAATCGATGATTTAACGAGATTGCTTTATACTAATTTTAAAGCTCACAAGTGAAGAGAGTTTTACGAATATGAACAGACTTTGCTACGTTTCTTTAGGAGCTATTTTTTTACGAAGTTTTTTTAGTTTAGTAATTCACATAGTATTATTAGAGCACACGGCCTTATGTTTTAATTTTCGTAACATCATTTCCTTCTTAATTGATATTGATATCTATTTGTTGGTATTAGTAATTTTCGAGTCACAAGTGAAAGAGAAGTCTTCGAATACGAGCTAATAGTTAAATATAATTATGTGCTTAAACTTTTAGGCTTAATGGTGATTTAACACGACAAACACAAAAATAGTCTTATGTGTGTATGTGTTTTTTTTTTTTTTTTTTTTTTATGAGTCTCTCTCTATGTTTGTTTTTCCAATGGCTAATCTTCTAATTTGTTTCATATTGTTTTGTTGTGGTTTTAACAGAGATAGGGAAAGTGGAAGAAGGATTGACTTTTGGAGGATATTGAGGAATGGGATGGGGTTTGTGAAATATTTGTGTATTTAATTTGGAAACTTGGACATGAGTATATGTAATGGTTGGTCGTGTTGGATACAAGGGCAATCTATTCTTTTCACTTCCTCATTCTTTGTATTCAAAATTTTCTAACATTATTGACCCATCAATATTTTTAAGACAATTTCATTCAAATTCCTAATATTGATGTTTCGATAGAGGGTAACAACACCGCAGAAGCATAAAGATGAGAGATAGAGAAAGATATGTGATTTTGCTTCATAAAAAAATAAAAATAAAATAATAGTTTGTAAATTAGAAAACGGTAAAATTGATTTTTTAATTACGCAAGACCCAAACATTCAAGAAGAATAAATAATAGTTATGTTGTATATAAAAGTTGGGCATATCTACGTTTTTCCCTAAAATTTAAAGCTGCAAACTTAAATACACTATACCTATACCTTCAAGAAGTTGACTCGTTTATACCTATTGACCCTAGCTAACACATCACCCAATAACCCTAGGTGGATTAGAGGTAAGACACGCTATCCAACCACATGCATCCACCTACCCAAAATCCCAGAAATCAATCAACAATAATACAAAAAAAAAACCTTGAAACTTTCATCCTTTCGTTCCTAATCCTTCATTCCCTACCAAATAACCTCTTTCCCTTTCTTCACCTTCAATCTGACCTGAATTGTCCAATTGAGGAACACATCCAAAGAATCACAACCTTTAACTGAAGTTCGAGATTGGAGGAGTGTGCTCGACGACGTAGATCTATAGAGTTTCTAAAGATGAAGACTGCATTGTGGAAACACTGCCAATCTCAAGCATAATTAAACTTGTGATTAAACTCGCTAGGAAGTAAATGGGTCACCAGAAAAGAACAACCAACATCCATCTGCCTAGGTCATTGTCATCTGAGACTCGTTGGTCGTGACATTCGTGATCAGTGGTTGTCGGAGAAGAGGTCAGGCAAGGGGGGTTGATAGCTGTGAGAGAGAGGGGAAGATGATGACCTCTTTAAGGTTTCTTCTTTTTCCTTTTTTTGCCTTTTCCTATTTATGTCATCATAAATATGTTGATTTTAATTCTTCTTCATCTTCTTCTTTTTTTTTTTTTTTATTTTATTTTCAAAACTCCAACTAAATCTTTAATTCAAAATACAAAAGATGAATTTAATCTTTAGAATATATAGGAGATAAAATTTGAGTCTTTCAAACTTATTTCAACAATCAAAAGAATATATTTAAAATTTCAAAATTATGATTTCAGTATTGTGCTAAGAATGTCGGGATGAAGGATCTTTTCTAGGATATTATTATTCAAATACATAAACGCCTGGAGAATCCATTCTCTTTGAACATCTCTCACTTCCTCATGATTTCCCTCCGCTTTACCACCTTCTCCTCATCCACTGTCTCAAAATCATCATCATTGGAGGTAGGTGCTGTTGCTGGTGGAACAGGCTCTGAGCACGCTGATCGTGTGTGTGACCTCTTTCTCACCGAAGGCTCGCCCCTGAGGTTGCCTTTCTTTTCGCTGCTGTTGCTGCTCTCGTTACTCTCTTAGGAGGAACACTCACAATCTTTGTGGGTCCTTCTATCTCCACCACATCGTCAGATGATGTGGTGTCGTCTTCCTCAAAACTATAGAAGTTGAATTCCAGGATGTGTCCTCTAGTCTCGTACTAAAAAAGAGGGCCAAAGGTCTCCTCAGGTTTTGTTGGAGTTTATGTCCTAAATTTCATAGTCGGTAAGTTATAAACAAACTATTGAATAAATAAAGTGTTGGGACTGATGTCCTAAATCTGTAAATACAAGTTATTTATTTAATAAAATAAAAAGTTTTTTTATTTGACATTTAGATTGCATTAACTCAAATCCAATAAACTAAGATTCGTAGTTAAATTATGTAAACTTAAACCTGTATAAGGTTAACATACAAGTAGGATCATGTTTAAGTATTAACCAAAAAAGATATGTAGTATAGAGATAAGGTTGGATGCCTTATCCTGGTGACACTACAAATGACATGTGGAGACATGTGAGTGGGGGTATTCTATATAAAGAGTTTGTATAAGACCAAACCACAAAATGTTTAATTTTTTTTTAAAACACCATTAATTGAGGAAATTAACATTTCATAAGAAGACCATAGGTAACTAGACGTTAGTCTTGAGTGAGTTATGAACTCCTGCCTATGAGGGCAATTCTTTTATTTGTATGAGTGAGAGTGGCCAGATTGCCGACTCAATAAGCCTATCATTTTGGGGATTTGTCTGAGTAGGGGGCTGGGAACATATCTTCACAAGATGGAATTCACTCTTTCCCATATTTAGGGTAAGTAGATAAATTTCTCTTTTAGGGGCTGATTTCGAGTCTTGAACAATGAGGCCTCACCTTCTCACTAGTCCGAGAGAGGTTAGTTTATAGTTTGACTATAAACTGTTTGTTCATTAGAGGAATCAGTGGTACTTAAGGAGTTAGATGTAACTACAGGGGTAAAATGGTAATTTGGACCCAACTATAGTTACGGGCAATTTGTGAAAGGTCAACTTACAGTTGATTGGTTATATCCTTAAACACATAAATATATTTATAGTGCGATGAGTGCAACTGTAAGTCTTTAGTGGAGTGACATGCAATTAATGAATACTGATTAATTTAATTAAATAATTTAATTAATTAAATAATTTAATTAATTAATCTTATATCATTGGAGCTTCTAATCTATAGGTCCACTACGTCCCCTTGCTAGCTCATTAAGGATTAAATAAGAATTAGTTAATTTTGGATTAATTTGAATTGTTCAAATTAAATAAGGAAATTAATTGTATATATGATACAACTAATGTAATGTATATAGATACATTATAATATAAAGTTAATTTTGGATAAGATTCAATATTGGTTTCTCCAAACTCTTTTCTCTCTAAAACTTCCCTCCCTTTTCCAAAATTTAGAAGAGCCCACAACTTCTTGATTTCTTACCCTGAGACATAGTGAAGAAATCAATTGGTAGTGTCCCAAGTGATTTACTGTACGTTGAGTTCAAGAAAGAAAAGTTTTGGCTGTTCGTGATCTTGTAGAAAAGAATCTTGAGAAGAAGAATTAGTCTATAAGGGTAAAGTTAAAAAAAAAAAAAAAAAAAAAAACTTTGTAAAGGACATATTTTTTTTTTAAAAAAAAACTTTATAAAGGACCCATACATTATGTATGTTCATGATCATGTCACAAGAACAAGTTTTTGTTAAGGTATAGGCTACGCTTCCAAGGCTCGCAAGATATGTATGGTTGCACCCCCTAGTACTCCCATCTTATGTTTATGTTAATAGTTGATGTTGTATGCAATTCTGGCTCTACTGGCTGCCGCCACCGCTAATCATTAAATGAGTTAGTTTCACTTAAGTTTACATCTTCCTATTAGGTCGGTGAAACTCATGTTGGAAGCACAACCGATTACCTCATGTTATGACAAGTTCATATTTTGAGTCCCAATCATATGTTTTTATGACATGTTGCATATGATCGTACATTTGAGTACTACCTTATGTGAGAGCTACTTACTGAATATATTATATACTAATTCTATTTGACAAACTTTGTAGGTAACGACACAACATAGGAGGCATGATTGGACGTCACTCAAAGGGCCAACCATCAAACTCATTGTTTTGGTCATATATATGTATTTTGTTGTACTATGCTATGTTTTTATGGATCATAGTGTTTTGTAAAAGAAACTTTTTGTAATGTTTTTACGACCTAACTAATGAAAGTTTTGATATTTTTCTTTTAAAAATGTTGACCAAAACTTATTTCATGCTAGGAAAAATTTAGTTATGCATGTCGTAGCGGCTAGACCATGTAATGAAATGTCAGATCTTTAAAGAAAGAAAAACTAAAGTATCAAAACAATCAACATGAGTGTAGCCCAGTAGAATTAAATATTAAAAAATAAATGATAGAAAGTTTAGAAATCAAAATCAAATCAATTTAAAATAGCATAAACTAATAGTGAGATTTAAATAAATATTTAAACCCACTTTAAAAATGACTAAAATTGAAAAGGCAGAAAGCATTTTTGGACTTATAAATTAGAATTACTACTCACTTCTTACGCAAATTGTTGCGTTCAACATGGTTGAAGAATTTAATAGCCTTATGTTGTGCTTTAATTAATAATTGAAACGATTAATCTACTTTTAAACGCATTGTTTTCTCTATTAATACTGAAGTATAACTTTTAATAGAGTCCTGAGTCTAAGGTCGAACATGAGAACTTGAATTACTAATGTGCTTGAATTAAAAGAATGATCTTAACGTGATAAATTCTTCAAATAATGCATTGAGTGAAATTTATATGGCTAAATCTATTAACTAAATACAAGTATGGTGAAAGTGGATGATGGTGAGGAGTGAAAATGGTAGTGAGTGATGATGCATCGAGTGTGGATGTGGTCACAATTAAAGCAGTGTGCGTTGAAATGAAGGAAAAATCAATAGAGAAAGTAGGATTGAGAAGGTTTAATTACTAACATTTTTCAAAGTGATGCATAAGTTATGTGTTCATGTCATTAACTCATAAAGTAAAGAACTCACTTCTGGGTGTTTTTAAGCTACATTGCCTTATCTCTAGGACGCATGTTTGAGTTAATTTCAGACAAAAAGTTAATTTATCTCTAAAGCTACTTCTTTCTGTTGGACCGGTATGGCAACCCTAGAGGGGGGTAAATAGGATTTCTTTAAGCTAATGAAAACTTTTTCCTAATGTGGGCCCAATGAAACAAATTAATACACTTTATACTAACAAGTAATTTAAACAAGAATTTCATGCAAATAAATTCAACCCAATGTAATCAAGAAATTAAAAGTAATACTTTGAAGCACTCTATTTAATTCTAATAATAAGATTGGTAAAGATATGCAAATTTAAGAACTACCAATCAAAGTAAACAAATATGACCAATTAATTTCAAGGAATAAAAGTTGCAATTAATTTCAAACAATAAACTATAATAGCAAATTAATTGCAAAATTAAATAGGAGAGGGATAGAGAAAATGACACCGGAAATTTATAGTGGTTCGGCACAACCGGCCTACATCCACTTCCCAAGCTCCTTTTGGGTATGTCACTAGAAACCTTGACTATTTCCACGGCTTAGAGTCGAACCGCTACAATGTTCCTTTTCCGGGTGCAAGAACAAATCCGATCCTTTCTACGGTTGAGGATCAAACCATTACAACCACTCTTTTTAGGGATCAAGAGCAACCCTTACAATGAATTTTGGAAATGAAGAATAAGATGAGGAAAACTCTCTCAAAGAGTAAATGTACAAATTTAAGCTCTCAATAAATCAATCCTCACAATACAATAAATTTCTCTCAAGAATTAAATGAAAAGAATAAAATTGAAGCTTGGAGAGAGAGCAACAATGGAAGCTTAATGAATTATGGAGGATTAAAAAATAATAAAAGTTCTTGAAATTTGGAGAAGATGAAGTGTTTAAGAAGAGAGAAAAGTTATTGGAAACTACATTAAATTTGAACCATTAGATGTTGGTAAAAAAAAATTGAATGGTTGAGATTTAAACTCAACTAGCCGTTAGACACACATATAAAATAATATAAAATTCATTTTCTTTTAAAGGTAACTAGCCGTTAGACACAAACATATAATAATATTAAATTCATTTTCTTTTTAAAACCATTCTTTTTAAAACCAACAAAAATCAAAAGCTCCATGTGTCACTTATCTATTTCTCCACTTGTCATCCTCTAGTAGGTCCACTTTGATGATTTGGCTGCCACGTCATCGACATCGGGTATTTTTCCGTTAAGCTTGTTCCAGCCATATCTTCTTCGTTTGAACTCCGATTTGAGTGATTCAAATTGCGTTGGAACCGTTGTTCCAAGCTCTACACAATGGACACTTCAAAACACTCAAATTGTTAATAAATAAAAGCAGGTTTGTTATCATCAAAATATTAATTAATTAATTAATTAATTTGAGATTAAGGGCCAAAAAGCCAACACTTTCCTTGTTTAATGAGATCCACAATCATTTACTCTCTCAAGCAATTGATTATTTGTACTTAAATCAAATTCTCAATCTAATTCAAGCAATGTATTGAGCACAAATTAAACGTGATGAACTCTAACTTATACAAAATTTAGTAGAAATGTAAGTTTAACCACCTCAACCCATTAGAAAATTAGTTGCTCATATTAAGAGAAAGATAAGGCATAAATGGATTAAATGACAGAAATCATGTTTATATTAAGAAGTATCAGTTTTTTTTTCAATCTCAATTAACTTAATACAACTGAAGATGACAAGAAAAATGTAATAAAAGCAAGAAATGAGAGTGTCAAGGTCGCAATGTCTTACTTCCTTTGGCTTGTATGGTGGCTACTTTAATGGTGGTTGCAATGGAGATGGTGGAGCTCTCACCTTTTTCAGTGAAGAAGACTAAGTTCTCACTTAGAATTCCTCAAGGAAAAGCTTGAAAGGTTGAAGACAATGGTGGAATTATGGAAGAATTTAGGCAGATTTTCAACCAATCTTTGGATGGGAAGTCTAACACTTGAACTGAATTTTTTTGGGCTATTTATAGGCATTAAAGGAAGCTTCTTTGACTCTTTCTAATGATGTTTTGACATCTTTGTATTTAATTCCATATCCTGCTGTGCCAACTAGTCGCCTCATAGGTTTATTGGTTCTGTCGCGACTATTTCAAATCAACTACTAATTTGTATTTTGATTTGACATCCACCGCTTACGCATTTTTCGTTTTCTCTCTTTGTGTTTCTGCTCAACGCATAGTTCTTTGCGTGCAAGATTGAGAGTTTTAAGATGTTAGATTTTATAATTTTCAGGATAATGAATTTTGTAAACACATGAACACATAATGTAATTATTTACATGAATTTAATATCAAGTTAATGCAATCTAAAATTTTCTAATTATTCTAAATAGAAAAGATATAATAACTTGTATTTCTAAAAGTTATCACAAGTACCACAGGTAAAACGAGAAAATTACAAAAATATGTGAAGTTGGGGCCTTGAAATTGCGAACTTCTATTTATTTATTATTTTAATAAGGTAGCCTCAATTTTCGAATATTTTGCATGTCCAACTTGCGAACTTCTTTACAACTACCATTTTTATGTAAATACTTTTCAAACCATTATTTTTCTAATTATTTTTAAATCTACAATTTTTTTTTTTTTTTTTAAATTTTAAAAAGGTCCTATTTTTCATTATGGTGGATGGATGGTATGATATACCACAATTTTCCAAAATAAAATGCACGCCATAGATCACTCAGCCCAAACCCAAGTATTGGCCCAACTTAAAATAGATGATATATTTCTATAAATATAACTTTGATTTTAAACAAATTATTGAACTTAAATAAAGTTATTGTTGAGAAATTTTTTTTGTTAAAATATTATTTTGTTCCTTATACTTTGAAGTTTGTTCAATTTTAGTCTTTATACTTTCAAATATTCAATTTTAGTTTTTGTACTTTCAATAAATCTTAAATTTAATCCTTACCACTTGTTTATTGTGGATTTTTTCATTACTTTTTATTTTTTATTTGCATTTTCACTATAAATTTTGAAAACATATTTATATATGGTATTTCTTTGCATAAAAATTATTATGATTATTTAATCAATTTCGATAAAAATTAATTTCGTGGGAATAAATTTAAGATTTACTGAAAGTACGAGGATTAAAATTGGACAATAAGAAGTACATGGACTAAAATTGAACAAATTTCAAAGTATAGGGACCAAAATAGTATTTTTAACCAAAAAAATTATATCACATAAGACAATAATTATAATTCAAAAGATTGATGGTTTGACCTTCATCTTTAATTATTAAACTACGAAATTATATATATATATATATGTTTTCAAATATAACAAAATAAGACTGTCATTAGTTCGTCTATCGTTAATAGACAGTGACATTTTACTATATTTAAAAATATTTTTAACAATTTTGACATTTAACAATTACCCTAAATTCTACTCTCTTGGTCTCAACAAAATTTAAAGCATATATTTTTAGTTCCAAAATTCGAAGAATATTGCCATAAGTCACGGGAACAACTTCACAAACCACTACGCAATAGTCAAATTTACTCTTTAATTAACAAATTAATTGTAAATTCCATTCAAATTCATCTTTTTTATTTATTTTAAAATTGTGCAACCTAAAAAACCAAGCGGGAGTCGGGACAGTAATTATTCAAAAAAAAAAAAAAAAAAAAAAATTCAATTTTTCTTGCCGACATCGATAACAAGAAATGACACAAATCATTGCTAAATTTCTTGACTTTTTCCTCCCTTTAATTGACCTTTTTCTTCTTTTATTTGACCTTTTTCTTTCCATCCTCCAAACAAACAAAAGCCTTACTCATTGCTCATTGCAAATAGCAATCTTTTTTTTCCATATACATAATGTAATCTTGTCATACTCTAAATTATCGACTTCTTTCATACTAAACTAAGTAAAGATCATAAAGATAAAGAAGAGCATGCAATATCTCGATAAAAATGAATAGTTTTCTAATTTCTCGATATCTTTTTACGTGAAAAGAAACTTCAACAACATTCTTCATTATACCTACGAACGAACGAAGTTATCGAGTTGGTCCATTTAAATTCAAAATAAAAATAAAAAGTGGCAAAACAGCTAATGATTAAGGTTAGAGAGCAATTGTTTTATTCATCCCCCAACATCTTTGACTGCACACACCTAACTACTTAAACTTTGTCTTGATCAACTGCCAAGAAGTTGATTAGTTTCATTTCCCCTTTACCTAACTCACCTGCCATTTTGCTATTATTACTGTTTCCTTAGTGGCAGATTCTATCACATAATTCTTTTTCATTGGCTCTTTTTCTACTTTTTTTTTTCTTTAACTACCCATTGCCCCTTTTCTTTCTGCATTGACCCTTTCGAGTAATAACACAAAAAGTGATTCTTTAGGAATTAGTTTAATGCAAGATTGTATGGAAAGCAATTTAAAATCATTAAGGGAGGGAGAGAGGATTTGACATGATTTGATGTGTTTCATGTGGTTTATTATCATCGTGTGTACATATTTTACTATATATTTCTACTTATATTATAATCAATAAGACTTTTAATTTTCGTTGATATGTTGATATTTCTGTTGATATTTTCGTATCTCCATAAGTTCAACTTCTTTAATAAAAGGATGAATCAACATTTTTTATTATATAGTAGAAAAGTCGATGAAACATGACTAAAATATCAACAAATGTCACTCATGCAAATCTAATATAGTAATGAGAAATTTAAACTTATTTAAAAAAAAGTGAAATGTTTATGTATTAATTTAAATATTTTTTATAAATATTTCTATCGACGTTTTCATAAAATTGAGATCATGATATTTTTTTTGTATTGAATTTTAAATTTTTGATTAAATGGATGGAAGATAATATTAATATAGTATTTATTTAGAAGATTTGCTAAAATATTTTGAAGATGATATTTGAAGTCAAAAAGATGCTTCCTACCATTAGGAAAAAAATGTTTCTAAGATTATTGAAAAGCAATCTTGCAATTTCCTTTTCTATAAAATACAACATGTATTATTGTTCTTTCTTTTGGAAAAACTTGTACACTCCTTGTCAACAATCTCTTCCAAAAGTGGCCAATCTTGTCCACTTGTTTTCTTTTATTCTTTCTTTAATATGTGTGTGTAATTAGAGAGGAGAATTTGAACCAACACAAATAATAATAATAATAATAATAATAATAATAATAATAACAATATTAATATTAATAATAATAAGAAGAAGAAATTTTGTTAGTCGAGTTGTTGTGTTATAGTATATTTTCTTGGTTGATTTTTAACACTTTTGATGTAAAAAAATATTACCGTTTTTTTTCAAAAGTATTTTTATGTATAAGTTTATTTGGTTTGCTAAACACTAAAAGTGTTTCTATTAATATCAAATTATTATAAAACATGGCTATTAAACACTATGACTTAATAATTTAAAAACACTTCATTGACCAATTTTTTTTAGCATACGATGTCGATCTAATTGATCATTAGAGTTAGTTGTTAGGAGTTGGTTGTTGGAAACAATTGATGTATGTAGTTGTTTGCTAGAGCTAGTCGTCAGAGGTGCACGTTATTATAGTTGGTTGCCAGAGGGGTCATTGGAGTTGGCCATTGGGATTGATCGTCAAAGGTTGTTGTTAGAGGGTAGTTTATGTAGGAGTTGGTGGTGGCGGTTGCCAGAGTTGGGCACCAAGTGGTGGTCGTTGGAGTTGAGCGCTGGTGGTAGTCACCAGATTGGCTACTGGAGGTGGCCGCCAGAGTTAGGCATCGATGGTGGTCACCTAGGTTGGTCACCAGAGGCGGCCACTAAAGTACGTTGCAGGCACTGGTTGGCAGTAGTAACTAGCGATAACCATGGTAGAAGTGAGGTAGAGGACTAGTGAGGGTATTTTGGTACTTTTATATATTATACAGATTAGGGAGAGATTAACCACTAAACACTTAAAAATCATTTTTCTAAAAGTTGATTCCAAGTGCTTCTTTCAACCAATTTATTTCATAAACTATTTTTTTTTTAAAGCTATTTTGAGTGCTTGCCAAACATTTCAACTTTTTCCAAAATAATTTTTTTTTTCAAAATTAAACACTTAACAAGTTAAATCAAACACATCCTTAAACTAGTGCTTCTGTAAATACTTTTAAATTTGATTACATAATTTTGATACTGGAATTTTTATATAAAAATTGATCAACTGCAAGTTTTAAAAAATAGTATTTTTTTTGTCAAAATTTGAGTTTCGCTCAAGAGTAATTAACGGGACCTTCCTCCCCGAAAATCAAAGGGTTGAATCCCTATTCCCTGCAGTTACCAATAAAATAGTTTTTTTTTTCATTGCAAAATTTTAAAATTGCAATCTCATTTGAAATTAAGAGAAATAGCAAAATAGTGGTAAGTACGAAAGATAACAAAGGGGAGATAAGTTTTGTATATGTGAAACACTAAAAGTGAAATGTGGCTAAAATCTAGTCTTTTTTATTATTATTTTATTTTTTTTAAAAAAAAATATTTGAGGTGAGAGATCACACCTCTGATCTCAAAGTTGATAATACAAAATTATATCAATTGAGCTATACTCTTACTAGCAAAAGGTAATCTTATTGAGTACTATTGAATGTAAGGTTGGTTGAATATATAGTTTTTATTTTAGACAAAAGTTGAAACTAAAAGCTTAAATATTAAGCTTAAAAATGCATTAATTTGCTAAGATGAGAGGTCCCTACCAACTACATTATTTACTTGCATACAACACAAATATGTATGTATGTATGTATTTTGTAATTTCTAAGTTACGTCTGAAAATTGATATGAAAGACCATATTTGATATGAAAAGTCCGTTCAAATAACTTGCAGAATATAATGAGAAACGGCTGTTGTCCATCGTTTATATATATATATATATATATATATATATGAAAAGTAAAAAGATTGAAATTATAATAGAATATATATGTTTTTATGGTGTATGGTAATACATTAAATTTGTAGTTTCAAATTATTAAGAAAAATAGAAATTACCCATTTAACAATGGAAAATTTTCACAGATATAAAAAATGTTAAACTATTTATAAAAAATAACAAAAAGAAACATTGATAGACATCGATGGACATTCTATCAGCATCTATCAGTGATAGACTTCTATTATTTCTATCACTTATAGACTCTGATAAACTTCTATTAGCGTCTATTACAACTATCTAAAAATTTTGTTATTTTGTGTAAATAGTTTTCCTTATTTTTCTATTTTTAAAAATTCGCCTTTAGCAATAATAATTTAGTTTTTTTAATAAAATAACGTGTGGGATGAGAGAATCAAATTTCTGACCTCGAAGTTGATAGTACAAGCTTTATGTTAATTAAACTATGTTCATGTTGACTAATTTAGTTTATTTATTTATTTTACAAAGTGATATTAGTGGTTGTTTATGTTTCACGACCAATTAAAATTATTACAATTTATATATAAAATAAGTTATAACATCATTATAAAACTTGAAAAAGAAATGGAACAAAATAAAATATCTTGAGATGACAGTTTTAACTGTCTTTAAAAGATGAAGATATGAAGTTTGCTATCATATATTCAACTGCTCATAAAAGTTAAAGATGTAGATTAGAGCTAGAATAGGTCACACTTTTTTTTTTTTTTTTGGATGTTTTATATTCGTACACATATTGTTCTCATTTGTGTTAATTATTGTTTTTCTTTCATATGAAGTAAGGATAAAAGTGAAGTATGTTTCAATAGAAAGTAAAGAGTAGAATATAATGTAAGCCTATTTGGACTTGAATTATTTGATTGGCATCAACCCTAAATTTTATGATTAGTATATTGTAGTAAAAAAAAATGTTAGATGTTGACAAACCCATAATCAAATTGCTGTGTTGTGCAATACTACTGCCTTGAAAGAAAATTCTCGGTATGACGCGGATACAGATTGCAACACAACATTCACCTTTTTTTTTTTGTTTTTTTTTTAGCAAATGGGAATAGCGGGATTTGAACTACAGATCTATTGATCCTTAACACATACATATGTCAATTGAGTTAAACTCTTGTTGGCAACATCCCCTTGTTACTACAAAATGAAAATCTTTTGTATTTTGTTATGTTGTCAAGCATTTTGTTTCGTGTTGTGCATATTCGCAGGGGCTGCTTTCCTTTTCTTGCAGAGAAAATTATTTTTCGTCCTTGCATATCTTCTCAAGGTTGTGCCATATTTATATAGGAAGCCTTCGTCTCTTTTAAGGTTAGCCCCTTGAAATAAGAGTTTTGTGTTATGTTTTTTTTAGAACGTTCACGTAGAACTTTTACATGTACTATTAGTGAACTTTGTGGTCCTCACTAGTTGTTGAGGGTGTTGTCGATTGTCATTTATACTAGGTTAAGTATTTACAACTATTGTCAATCATTGTAAGTAAAAAAGGGTGTATTTCATACTTAGTGGAAGCCTAAGTTTATTTATATTGAGGGGATATCATACCTAGTTTGGGAGAAGCTTATTCATAAAGGTAGGGAAACTCACACTTAGTAGGAGCCTAAGTACGTCTGTTTGAGGAGAAGCTTAATTATGGAAGTGAGGGGATCTCAAACTTAGAGGAGCCTAAGTTGAAACTGAAGAGTAGGTTGTACATGAGTTACTATAGAGAGAGTCTATCAGATAAGTACTACGTTAAGAAATCAACGATCAAAGATAAATAGAAAATGTAAATAATAGAGAATCGACACAGAGATTTATGTGGTTCACTAGTGTTAGCTACGTCCATGGGCAAAAGGAGAGAGTCGTTTAGTATTAGAGAGAAAATATTAGATTACAGATTTAGAGGCGTCAGTAGGGTTAGAGAGTTTATATAGCACACTTCTTAGATCCTAGGGTTAAAATCCTAAATAACACCAAATAACAGATTCTAGGCATTCCAACATACTCACTATGTTATAATTACTTATTGTTAATGATAGTGAAGTTTCTTTCCATTGGATACGTTGGCCCCCAAGAGTTGGTGACATTCTACTGAACTTGATTACCAATCTCTATGTTCTCTCTATCTCTACTCTTACTATCTAGTGTTAAGTTTATATATTTGCCAACTAACTTGTTACAACATCGTGCATGACTTGTGTGTATTCTATATTAGATTCACTTTAAAATTTCACACATTTAACGTGTACTTGTTAAAGATGAATTGAATCAACAACTTTGCTTAGAATAATTAAACGGAAAAAAGTAGAAGAAAACAGAGGAAGAAAAAGATAATTATTCACATATTTGAAACTTCATGATTGATTTGGAGGTTTTTAAGGGAAACAAAAACGTTCCCCATCAAAATGTTTTGGATTTGAAATTAAGACAAAATGTTTTTAGATTCGAAATTAAGACAACAGTTAAAAAATGAATACAAAGAAATATATTATTTAGAGCAATGATTAGGTGCAGACTATACTACACTACACTTAACTCTATATAAAAAAAAATTAATCATTTTTTTTTAAAAAAACAAAATTTACCACATGATAATTTTTTATTAGGCAACTACTTGAACTACACAAAGATAAGTGCAGCTAGCTCAAATAACATCCAAGTATTTTTCTATTATTTATTATCTTGATTTTCACACCCCTTTTTCTTAGTCCGGGCACTTTTAAGTATCTTGATTTTATTTCAAACTTTTCTTGATTGCACTATAGTTTTGATTCTTTATCATTAAACTTCCTATCATATTATATTCAACACAAAATCTTAGGTTATCTCTGATAGAGGGTTTAATATATATTATAATCGACCAATATACTTAGATTTTGTTATTTGGAAAACATGTTTTATTTCCTCAATACAAATTTGATGTGAATTAAATTATACGTTAGAGAATTAAATTTGTTAAATTTAATAAATACATTAAAAAAAAAACTACACATATAGTTGAACAAAAAAAAGAGTACGTAAATTTGAACCTCCGATTTCAAAGAAGTGAATATTCTAAGTACCACTAAGTTAAACTAATTTTGACAAAGTAAATTTTTGCATATAATAGAAAAATATAGGTTAATCGACTAGTTTAGTCTCTAAACTTTTAAGTTTATGCGTAATGTAGATTCATAAACTTTCAAAAGTTTCAAATAGATCTTGTGTTTGGTAGGTCACTGAATATTTAATGTCTTTAAACTTTCAATTGTGTCGTATAATATGTCATTCAACTTTAAATTTTGTGTTTAATACATCATTGGTTGATTGAACTTTATATTATATATATATACAAACATATTATTTATAAAATTGAAAGTTTAGGTACCTATTAGGTATAAATTTTAATTTCGTTTTCAATAAGTCCAAAAAAGGTTGAATTTGCGAGATAACTTATTAAACCCAAATTAGAAATCCATTACACTTTAAAATTCAAAGATTTATTTGACAAAAAAAAATTGAAAATCTAAAGATATATTAGATTTATAGACTAAATTTGAGGTTGTAACGACTTAACCTTTTATTATTGTAGTGAGAAAAAAAATTAATTTTTATAACAATTTAGTCCCGAAACTTTAGTATGTAACAACATAGTCTTTGTACTTTCAAATTTATAACAATTTAATCCCTAACATTAAAAAAAATATCAAAATTACATATCAGTTTTTATTATTTTATGATGTATACTTTGCATTTTATAAAAATATTAAGTCGCTAATTAGTTTATAGGTTTATTTATGCAAGAAATCTTGTTGAATCACTAATTTCTACAATAGGAACTAGATCGCTACAAATTTTAATGTACAATGACTAAAATATTACATAATAAAATACCGAAACTAAATTGTTACAAAATTGAAAGTATAAAGACTAAATTGTTACAAATTAAAGTTTACGGATTAAGTTAAAGTTTAGGGAGTAAAATGGATTAAAAAAAAAAAAAAAAGAAAAAGAAAAAGCTTCCATGATGAGGGGGTGTGTCTTGTTTGTTGGAAGAAAAAGATGGTGGGAGCTTTAAATTAGTGTCTCCAAAATGGAGTAAAAACATAATCATTCACAAAATATAACTGCTATTGACCTCTTTCTGTTTCCACTGCAATAATCTTTCATTATTCATTCCTTAAAACTTGGATATAATTTAATTAATTTCCTTCGCCCTCTTAATTGTATTTTCAATTTTAAGTTAAATTTTGGTTCCTCAGGTTTAAAAAGCCCGTCTCAAAAAATAATCTTTAAATTTAATATAAAAAAAACCACAAACCTTACCAAAAAGAAACTATTCGCATTTAAAATAACCACCAACTAAACTGCTAAAGAATAGGCCCTTTTCTAACTAAAACAGTGCGCATCTCCAATAGATAAAAAAACAAACCAATAGTCACAAACTATTCTAAACATAAAAGATAGTCAGAAGAATTAGAGGAACAGATTGTCTAGATACTTTGACTGTGCTAATTATAGGCCTCCACTCAAATAATCTGCAAAGATTAGAATGAATCAAAATAGGTCACAATACAATAGCATTCCATAACCACAACAACATTTCAAGAAGGAATTTGAAGTGAAGATTAGAAGGATAATGTAAATTACTTTGCAATTTGTTATATTTTAATCCTCTAATTAATTGCCTAAAATGAATTGACTTTAACTAGAAAAATTTTGATATCAAGCAATAAATCACACAAAAGGCACTAAACAACTTGTTTGAGGGATTTATTTAAAAAAAAAAAAAAAAAAAAAAAAAAAAAAAAAATAAGTGAAGAATTGTTCACTTTTAGTCCATGTAATCTCAATTATCTAATTGTAGTACCTACACTACTTTTAATAAATTTTAAATTTAGTCATTCAAAGTTCTCTTTTTTTTTTTTTAATCAAAATTGATTAAATAATAATAATAATTTTCATGCAACTATACTATGTTAATATGTTTTCAAAATTTATATAGGAAAAGCTAATGGGTAATAAAAGAAAGATTGAAAAAGTCTACACTAAACAAGCAACCGATACTAAATTTAAAATCTATTGAGAGTACAAGTATTAAAATTGAATATTTGAAAGTATGAGACAGAAAGACGGAATGTTGTCGATGAAGGGAATGAATATGTCATCCCGTAGCATAAGCATTGGATTACTTTGTTTTTATTTAGAATAAAACGAAATTAGAAAAGGGTTAAGCAAATTACATGCTTCCAAGGAGAACATGTTGGCAACTCTATCTTCTTTCCTACTCCAACGTCATAAGGGAAGGAAACGAATTCCCAGTGGAAGCGCGTGAACGCCGTGCACTTGATATTCAATTATAAAACACCAAAAACAAAGAAACAAAAACTACATGGGGACAATCAGTTTTGGATCACGAACCCATACAGAGAACAATTACAAGGACACCAGCGCAAGATCTTCCTTATTATTCTCTAGAGATAAAGAATCAAGGAGGTGTGGGCTCTTCTTGCTTTTGGTGAGGAAAAATAATTTTTTTTTTTTTTAGGGAGATCTTGAAGGAGAAGTTAGAGATCTTTTGATATTAGTGTAAGAGAGGGAGACTTATTCTTTTTTTAGAAAAATGTGATGAATAACTCCCAAAAGGGAGTTATTCTTTTTTGGGAGTTATTCTTAATGTTATAAAATTAATAATATTAAATCAAATCTAATATTATTAAATTAATAATATTAATTTAATTAAAATATATTAAATCATATTTAATATATATAATTAAATAGAATTAATTAATTAACAATTAATTAATTAAATATCACATACTTAATTTAATTTGAATCATATTCAAATGATATTCTCTCACATAACCTATAGTTTTAATATGAATCATATTCACATTAAATTTAACCTATAGTTTTTATATGAATCTCATTCATATGATTAATATTTGAATCTTATTCAAATATTTATCTCTCTCATAATATAAAGTATAATTTGAATCTCATTCAAATTAACTTTTTATTATAATGTATCTATATATATTATATTAATTGTATCTTATATAATTAATTCTCTTATTTAATTTGAACAATTCAAATTAGTCAAAAATCAATTGATTCTTATTAATCCCTTAATGAGCTAGCAAGGGCACCTTATGAACCTATAGATTAGAAGCTCAAATGATATGAGATTAATTAATTAAACTCTTTAATTAAATTAACAAATATTCACTAACTGCATGTCACTTCACTAAATACCTGCAGTTGCACTCTTCGCACTATAGATATATTTACGTGTCCATGGATATAATCAATCAACAGTAAGTCTACCCTTCACAATTGCCCATAACTACAGTTGGGACAAATTACCGTTGTACTCCTATAGTTACATCTAACTCCTTAAGTACCACTAATTTCTCTAATGAACAAACAGTTTATAGTCCAACTATAAACTAACCCCTCTCCAGCCAGTGAGAGGGTGAGATCTCATTGTTCAATACTCGAAATCAGCCTTTAAGGGAGCAATCATCTACTCATCCTAAAGATGGGAAGGAGTGAGTTCCATCTTGTGAGAATACGTTCCCAGCTCCCTACTCAGACAAATCCCCAAAATGGTAGGCTTATTGAGTCGACGATCTGGCCACTCTCACCCATACAGATCAAAGGATTGCCCTCATAGGCAGAAGTTCATAACTCACTCAGGATTAAGGTCTAGTCACCTATGGTCATCCCATGAAATGTTAGTTTCTTCAATTAACGGTGTTATAAGGAGAAATTAAACATTTTGCGGTTCTGTCTTATACAAACTCTTTGCATAGAATACCTCCACTCACATGTCTCCACATGAACGATTAGGATCAGATTGTTTGTAACACTTTACAACTCTTGTAACAATTACAAAGGGGGTCATATCTATAGTGCTACCAGGTTAAGACACCCAACCTTATCCATATACTACAGACCTTTTTAGTTATTACTTAAACATGATCCAACCTTGTATGTCAACCACATACATGCTTAGGTTTACATGAAATAACCATGGATCTTGTTTATTAGATTTGAATTGATGCAACAAGAATCAAATAAAGTAACTTTTTATTTTATTGATACAATAATTTTTATTTACAAGAATTACAAACAACGAGAAACTAGAGATTAGGACACCAATCCCAACAATAAGGTCGAATCTCCTTACCACAAGGTGTTATTCCTTGTTATGACTCTGACAAGAAAACAAGTGGCTTGTGGGAGCCTCCTTCAAAGAGAAGGAAAATGGAGAATTTGCAAAGAACAGTTCTCTATGTACAATGACTTCCATCAATCTTACAACCAAAAAAACCCTAAAGTCCTATTTAAAGTGACCTAGAAAAAAATTAAATTTTCTTTAATTAACACATAATTTTAATATCAAATATTAAAATATATATTTTTAATATAATTAACTCTTATTCCGTTATCAAATTCTCCTAATATATATTTTCTTATTTGAATCTCATTCAAGTTATATATATATACATATATATTTATTTATTTATTTATTGTATCATAATACATTAATATTTTTTTTTATATTTAATGTATCAAATATAATAAATATCGTTCTCCCTCATGTAATATATCAAATATATTATATATTAATTTGAACGGTTAATATTTCTTTCAACAACATGTTCCCTAATTTTTCGTATGAGCTAACAAAGTGATCCCAGATTATAATTTTCAATGATTTAAAATTAATTAATTAAACTCTTTAATTAATCTATTATCAATCATGAACTATAAATAGGTCACTCCACTATAGACTTATAGTTGCACACTCTTATGTACTGTAGAACAAATTGTGCCATGGATATAATCATTACAAACAATCGATCCTTCAGAGTTGTTCATAATTACAGTTGGGTCAAATGTCCATTTTCCTCCTATAATTACATCTTGCGCCTTAAGTACCACTGTCTTCTAATGAACAATATGTTTATGATCCAATCATAAATCAAGTCCCTTTCAGCCTAATGAGAGAGTGTTACACATTACTTAAGTCTCGAATCAGCAATTAAGAGAACTACTCATCTACTTGCCCTATGTGGAAAGGAGTGAGTTCCATCTTATGAAATTGCGTTCCTAGCTCTCTATTTAGTTAAGTCCTTGAAATTGTAGGCTTGTTGAATTGGTTAATTACTTGAGTCATTCACACCTATGCAAATCAAAGGTTGAGTCCTAACATGCAAGAATTCATAAGTCACTCAGGATTGAAATCAAGTCGCATATGATCATCCTGTGAAATATTAATTTTTTCAATTAATGGATTTATAAAGAGAGATTAAATATATCGTAGTCTATTCTTATACAAACTCTTTGGATAGGATACCACGACTCACATGTCTCCACATCAATGATTTAGATTAAATCGTTTGTAACAATTACAAAGTAGGTCATATCCAAAGTATCACCTGGATAAAATAAGGTACCAAACCTTATCGATATACTATAGACCATTTAAGTTAATTATTTCTTGAACATGATCCACTTGTATGTCAACCACATATTGTTCAAGATTATATTTAATAACCTTATATTTTTACTGTAATGGATAATTTAATATTGCATATGAAATAACGTAAAATGCATTTAATCACGTAAAATCAATGTCATGTTCAATTTTACATTTTTAAATGCAATTTTCATACCATCCAAATTGATTTTGAATGATTAAAAATGTCTCAAAATGATTTTAAAAATGAAAAAAGTAATTTTAATAGTTTCAAATTCACTCTCAAACATACCATCTCTCTAAACTAAATTTATATGAGGAAATGAGTAAAGAAGGTGGGGGTTGAGAATGATATGTAAAAGAAAAATGTAGAAAGAAAAATGCAAAAATGTAAGATAATAGTGAGAGAGAGATAGCAGGAGATTACCTCATTCATTAAAAGACCATTGAGCGAATTGTAGATTCATTCATTCATTTATCATTGAAATAGGATTATCTAATTAACAACCTAATTGGCAGATCCATAAATGTCGAATAGACTCCCCTAATCAAATTAATCAAACATAGACACTCCAATTAATTCTAAACTAACTAACAAGTTGGTCATGTGATAGCATTCCATGCTCATCGGTTAGTCACATTAAGCCTTGGGATTGATTAGGACGACTAATTAAACTCGCCAAGTTCTATTTAATCGTTATTCTAATCCTAAGGTCTATTATGTGAAATTTGATGAACATGGTAACATAGATCCAACCATAAACATAACCACAACCTATTGTTACTCAAAATAAGCGTATCTTGGTTATAATTACGGATAATTCAGGTATACATAGTAAGGGTGCACAAACATGCAAGCGTGCATGATTAAGTTATCAGTTTAATCCACTAAACATACTCATTCTAGAAATTAAAGAAAGAAATAGAAATTGTAGCCACCTATTTTTGTCCTATTTATATTATTTTATTATTTTTATTTTTCTCCCATTGTATGCTAATTTTGATTTGGAAAATAATAAGTAAATAATTAAATAAAAGATCTTTTTTAATAATTAATCTTTTAAAATAAAAATAATAATAAAAAAATTCCTTTTAATGATTAAGGTAACATTATATGTATGAAAATTAATAAAAAAATTCCTTTTAATGATTAAGGTAACATTATATGTATGAAAGATTTTTTTTTTCTCTTTAATAGAAGAATCTTTTATTTAGGGAATTTTTGTATTTAAAATTGTTAAAAAAAAAAATATAATCTCATTAATCAATATTTTATTTTTTTCCTTTTAAAACTAGTTGATTGATTTTTTTCCTAATTAAAAGATGTTCTTGGTTGGCTATAAATTGGTTGGTTTTAGTTTTCAAAAGGGGGAGGGGTTTTGATGAAGAAACCCTAGATCTAGTACGAAAAACGAGAAAATACAAAAGAAAATAAGAGTGTTTCTTTTCCAAAAAAAAAACTCATACAACATAAGGTTTAGTTTTCGTGGAGGTTGCACTTGGTAGGGCATTTGGTCCCGAGGATCCGCACCTCAAAACCTTTATGTTCCGGGTTCCGAACCTTCATCTTCTTCGTTTGGAGCACCTACAAGTAGTAAAAGAGGAAAAGAGGTATAAACAACATGTTCCCTCATCACTCCTTTTTTTTGTTTTTTTATATAAATTTCGTTTATGCTTTAGATCTATCATTTTTGTATTTCTCTTGATTTCTTTTTGTTCATGTTCATCTTTTTTTTTTTTTAATTCTCTACTGTCTAAAAAATAAAAGAGACGAAAATTAAAAAGTGAGATTATCATCTCTTACTATGTTTATAAAAAAATGGCTACGATTTGAATTGCTAAAAAAAATAGAAGGAAAGTTTGATGAGAAAACTAGAAAGAGAAAAAAAGAAAAATAAAGAAGAAGGAAGGGAAGAGAAAGAGAGAGAGAGAAAAAAAAAGAGAACATTTTGAAAAAAAAAAAGGTTTTAAGTGATTTAATTTGTGGAAAACCAAGAGAAAGTTTATTTATTTATTTATTTTTTATTTATCAATTTATTCATCCTTTTAGTAGTGTGTTGAAAAAAAGGTAAGATATTATCCCATCATTTTATTTATTTACTTATTGATTTGTTTATTTATCTATTGCTATTATTATTATTATTATTATTGTTATTATCATTAAATAAAAAAAAGAGGGAAAAGATGCTGTTTTATTATTATTTTTTTAAAGTTGTTTTATTTTACATAATAGTAATATTCATAAGTGATTTTAAAAAAAATTATTTTTTTTATCATCATTATTATTATTTTTATTATTTTATATCATTATAAACATTTTTTTTATGTTGTTATCATTATTATCATTTTATTGTGATTATACTAATTTTATTTTAGCAACTCTATGGGTACCTTTTAACTATCTATTGTTATTTTCAACCTGTGTATTTATATATTTCTTGTATATTTTACACTTTACTTTACTTAATAATGTTTTATTGGTGTCAATAATATATATTTTTTTAATTCTTTTTATAACTCTATTTTTTTTAATCTTTTAAAATTTTCTTACAATCCTTTGTATTTCTTTTTAACCTTTTAAAAAAATTAATTTATTATTTCATAAGGTTTCCTAATCATTTTTTTTAATAACATGTCGTTTTCTTAAAAAAAATCCCACAATGGAATCTAAAAATATCTGGGAGTCCGTTTTTCTAGATTCTTGAGGTGAGGGATCATATCTTTGGGAGTCCGAGATATTGATCCCAAAAAATTTAATTAATTTTTTTAAAATTTTGTTAAAAGGCTATTCCTATGACGGATTTGAGAAATTGTAATATTTTCTCAATTTCTTGAGGCAAGGAATTTTTCTTTAATTATAGCATAGCCTAATCGACGGAAATATTTTCTGGGATCGTTACTTCAATATTGGAGTAATGAGTGGTAAAATAAGACATTTGTTTTAAAAAAAAAATTCCCAAATGATTTTATTTAAAGAATAATTTTTAATTCAAGATAAAATGAATTGGCCACCGTTTTTACTTAACGGGTGTTGTGGGAGTGCTAACACCTTCCCCATACATAAACGACTCCCGAACCCAACTCTAGTTTTTTTCGCAGACAATTTTTATTGATTTTCATTAAAAATTATTTACTTTATTTTCGGTGTCCAATCACACCGTAAAAAAGATTGGTGGCGACTCCTTTTATTTTCTTTTTTAAATTACCCCTTTTGAGGACGTTGGCCGCTCCGCGTTGTCTCGGGCACGTGACGACAGAAATATGTAAAATCAGAAAACCCATAAACATCCATCAAATTTCACAATAGCCATAAATAAATTAAATGCTCAATAAACCTCAAAATCAACGCTTCGGGTCTAGTCGATCACAGCTTGACTCCTAGCACCAAAAAATCTTAAAATACAAGTAAAAAACATGAAAATATCTCGAATTTTGGCCAAAATTGAGCCTAGCCAACAAGATATATATTTATAAAAATCGCGAGCATTGGACTTGGAATGTTGTTCATCTAAATTTGTGGTAGCATTGCAAAGCTACCCTTTTGTCTTCAAGAGTTGAGTTGTAGTGCCACCAAGCGTTGCAATGTTACTCCTAGGGGTATTTGGTAATTTTCTCTAATTTGCTCCAAAAAGCACCATTTTGACCCCAATTTTCCCTAAGCACTCCAATATACACAATATGCTTAATTCTCTACAAATATGAACATTTAAACACACTAAACAACCTAAACCAACAAGATTAGAGAGCCTAAGATAGCTCATCTAGGAAGCTATTGGAGACTAAGGCCACATTTACCGAAGGTAAAATGTAATAAATTAACGGTAATCTAAAAAGAGGGTTTCATTTGATTACGTTTGGTATTGTTTACTTGTATTTTGTACTCGTATTGACATCTAGGGCCTACTTCCAAATCTGTAATAAAAAAGTGCAATCCGATTGAGGAGTAGAGAGTGATCAATTCAATTGCATTTGAAAATTGCATTACCGTTACCGTTAGTGTTACTGTTATAGTATGAGAAGTATAAATCTGTCACGTTTATTATTACTGTTACCGTTTGACCCTAGACAACAACGGTAATAGTAAATGTGACATATTTATAATTCTAAATAAATGTGATAAAAAGAATCCAATTACGATTGATCTATCTATCGAATTCCATTACGATTACACTAATTTTCGTTATGAATTGATAAACGTGACCTAAATTGAATAAGATCCAAATACATGGAACATAATGATATTAAAAAAAAAAAAAAAAAGGAAAGAAGTTGAATTAAGGCATATTCCTTTTTTATTTTATTTTATTTTATTTTATTATATTTTTGTTGTGAGCAGAGAACTAAGACATATTCAAGCCCGTGTACTTGATAATTAAAACTTGAATTAGATATTGATATGTACTTAAAAAAAAAAAAGAAATAAAAAAGAATTAGATATTGACAAGTGATGAGTTTGTTTTTTTCCTTTTTCTTTCGTTGCGCAGAAATATCTAAATATAGAGAATAAAATAAAGTTTGCTTTTTTATAATTTATTATTTCTTGGAAAAAAAGAATTGAACCCATGGTTAAGATTGTAACTTTTAATATTTATATATTTGTGTAAAGAAAAGTGAAGTACTTAACCATAGATAGTAACCTAAATTGGGTTGAGTTGAGTACCCTTTAAATTTCATTATTGGAACAGTCTTTAGAGTATCCAAAAAATAAAAAATAAATAAATAAATAAATAAAAGCTTCAATTTGGATAATGTAATAGAACTTTTAATATAATATACTTATTTTTTTCTATGAAAAATGAATATTCTGACAATATGAGAATAAATAAGACAAATATACTAATTTTGAATTGACAAAATTAGTGCATCTAAATATCAACTTTAAAAAAAAAGAGAAAAAAAAAGTGTGTTTCATGTATTTTTTTAGCATGGTCAAATAAAGGTTTACTTCAATTTGAATCATAATTATTAAAAAGACAATTATAGGCTTGAAAACCTACCTTTTATCTTTATATCAACCATTTATATTATAAATATTACAAAAAGTTTAAATTAAATAGTTAAAATTTTAGATTAAGTATATATTTGGTCATATATAGATATAACATATTAATGAAATACATTTTGATTATATTTACAAATTGAATCTCTCTCTTAGTACAATAACTGAGAGAAGTAGTTTACTCTTAAGATATACTCATTTTGGGTCCCTAATATCATAGTTGTAAAAAAAAATTACTTCAATTTATTTTTAGCCATATATCTAAAAATAGTTCATTAATGTTGTTAATTGAAAAAGTTGTAGAATAATAGCTTTAGGGTTTTTTTTTTAATCTAAGTGATGTGACATAAAATTAAATATACCCATAAAAGCTAATAAGATAAATTGCAAAAACTACTTCCCTAAAGTATGGTGGTAGTTTTAATTATACCCTCAAATTTCAACGGTAAAAATTGATCCCTCAAATTTATACAATCCTTAAACTTGAATCCTCACATTTATATAATTGTACAAATTGTAACAATTGTATAAGGGTTCAATTTTTGTCATTTGAGAGTTCAGTTTCTACAATTATGGTAAGTTTGAGAGTCAAATTTTAACATTTCTATAAATTTGAGAACTCAATTTTTACCATTGAAAATTTGGAGATATAATTGCAACTCGCCACCATATTTTAAAGATCTGTTTTGTAATTTATCCAAACTAATCTAAATATAATTCAAACTGATGTCAAATATAATATATTTCATTTGACTTAAAAATTGGATTCCAACCCCAACATAGAAAATTTCAAAAGACTTTTTGTATCAAATTGGGTAAAAAAAAATTAATAATAAAAGAAAGAAAGAAAGAAGGTTAAAATGTCCGTAAATAGAAATGCATGTGCTTGACCAAATTCATAAGTGGTGCAGTGAAAGGTTGCCACGTGGCATGACCGTTCAGTCAAATGCGCGTAACTTTAATTGAAAAAAAAAAAAAAAAAAAAAAAAAAAAAAAAAATATAATGAGTTAAAACGATCTATAAAATAATGCGCCTAAACGATGGGTTGTGTGCCGAATATGCCTCCAACAATTAACCTTCTTTTTTTTTTTTTTTTTCTGATTTTTGGTTTTTTAAAAATGAAAATTATACATATTTGATAAGTGATTTTGATTTTCTGTTTTTAAAAAACAAAAAATTCAGAAACATATGGCTTCTATTTTTAAAAAACAAAAAAAAAAATGAAAAACTAATTATTTTTAGTTTTCTATTTTTTAACAAAATTAAAAACTAAAAACGTGTTTGATAATTGTGTTTTTACTTTATGCTTTTAAAAAAAGTCAAAATACGTTTGATGACTTTTTTTAGTTTATATATTTATACAAATAAAATCAAACCCTTCTTGCAATATTTTTGCATTTGGTATACATAATTAAAAAATTATATATTATTTTTACTTTTTAAAACTTTCATATTGATAAAAAATATAAATATTTTAAAGGTATAGATTAATTACAAATAAATGAAGAAAAAAAAAAGTAAATATATTTGTTGGCGCTTAGATCACGTTCACTACGAGTGGCCCAATGACCTTGACCTCCAGCCTGTTTCCCTCAAGTCTAGTCTCGATCTTGTTTGAACTGACCTATGCAAGAAATATTCACATCAGTGTGGTGTCAAGTCTATTGCACTTTGATCCTTAAATTAGTATTAGGAGTGGCTAATTCAACTAAGTACGAAAATGAAATAAGCTCAGATCTCTCCTTTGGACATTAACTCACTATTTTTTTTTTTTTTGGTGGTTAAATGTGGCTATTTATAAATCAATCTCAGACACATGCAAAGAATTGGGTATGACAAAAGAGATGTCAAAGACATTTCCGGCGCTCAAGGTTGTAGGGTGTAGGAGACGGACACCAATACAACTGGAGCAAATGTGTATATGTTGTACATAAAACGAAAACTAGTTTTTAAAAACGTCTTTTTCTGTTTGTAAATTTTCTTAATAATCATTAAAACGTTTTAAAATAAGTAAAAAAAAAGAGAAAACTCAATCCGATACTAAAGAAACCCTTTTTTTTTAAAACTAAAAACCAAATGGCTATCAAATGATTCTTATATTATTTGTTTGTTTGTTTGTTTTAAGATTTGTATTTAGTTGGTCCTATGATATTAAATTTTCGTTGACATCTCGATATTTCTATCTATCAATATTTCCACATTTTCATGGATCCGATAGTAAAATGATGAGTGAATCAAAATTTTCATTTTATCGTAAAAAAAATCTTAAAAGTAAAAAAAAATGATAAAAATGTAATATAATATAAATAACAAACATTATAACTTGTTAAAAAGCACAAAATGTTTATTTATTAATTAAAATAATTTATTTGTATATTTTCCTTTTTATTCCTTTTTGAAAAAAATCCATCCATGTCAACATTTTATCGATATTTCCATTAACATTTTCGTAAAATTGAGACCCCAATATTCTCGTCGACATCAACATTTTAAACCTTGGTTGGCCTTTCAACTTTATTCTTTTAACTTTATGTCTAATAGATTTTTGACATTTTAATTTTTCATTTAATAGGAATCTAACTTATTTGGCATTTTCTAAAATTCTCGATTTACTAAGCACAACATTGAAAGTTTATGATTTTATTATACATGAAATTCAATTTTATATGTAATAGATTTGTTATTTATTTTAAATCAAATTTAACATGTCCAGACATTATTAAACAAAAAATTGAAATCTCATTGACGTATTAGGTATTTTTAATGTTAAGCTTATTAGATATTTATTAAAGTTCATGAACTTTTTTTTACACAAATTTAAATGTTCAGAGACTAAACTTATAACTTAACCGTTTTCAGTTTTCACAATAAACGGAAAATTGCTATTTATGACCCAAAAACCTTTTGATGGGACAAAACTAACCCCTGTCTTAAAAACTTCTTTTTCTAACCTCTTTTTCAACTTTTCAGATTTTTAGTAATGGGCCTTACAGGGTGAAATATCAAAAATACCCCCAATTTATTTCTCATCTCACCTTATTCAATTTTCCTTCTTCCCGAGGGCGGTTCAAATTCCCATTTAATTTGTTAGCTTTTTCGAACGCCGATTCAACTACCAAACGGTTCAAATTTTTTGGCTTTCCCGAAACCCATCTAAAATCCCTCATCTTCCTCAAACCCTCATCTTCTTCCTTCCCAAAACTCTTGGCTTTCGCAAATCATCTTGTTCTTCATCAAATTGCTGATTCGTCTCGATGTTTTGGATCTCCTCCATTCGTGCTTCAGATTCTACATAAGTACCTTAAATTTCTACGAAGGTACTTTGTCTAGAGTTCAGTTCTACGACTTTTTTTACTATTCCCTTTTGTGATGCTTGCTAAAAACCCATCAAATGTGATGTGATTTGTAGAAAAAAAAAACCCACGAGAACGTTGTTGATTTTTGAAAATGACTGGTGAATTTTTAAACGAACTGTTTAGGTTAGGGTTTTTGAATACTTGCTGGTTAGAAAACCGTTGAAATGTAAAATAATTGAAAAATGGAGAACAATACGTGAAAATGGGAAAATCTCCAAAATTTGGGGGTTCTATCCTTTTTCCCATAAGGTCTTGACCAAGAACTTATAGGAAAAATGACAGAATATCCAAAATTTCATGGTAGGTTTGGACTTACCATGAAATTTGGACATTCTATCCTTTTTCCCGTAAGATCTTGATCAAGAGCTTACAAGAAAAATGGCAGAAGGACCAAATTTTATGGTAAGCTTAAACCTACCATGCAATTTAATTTGGGGGTTCTCTTATTATTCCTGTAAGGTCGTCTCGACCAAGAGCTTACGAGAAAAGTGACAGAACCCCCGAATTTCTAACCCTACCATGAAATTTAGGCTTCTGTTATTTTTCATATATGTAGGTATAGAGTATGGGATCCATGTGTTCATATTATTTATGATATATGTAGGTCTGTATTATGAAGCCAAAGATATTACCCGATGACTACTTTAAGGTACAGTTGACATTATGTAGTCATTTAGTTCACACCCGAGATATCATCATGCAGAAGTTAAGTAGGGTCTAGCTAGATATGTTTAGGCAAACTATTTTTGGACCCATCCTGGATTGTAACCTTGTCCTCAATGGCCATCTTATACACCATTTACCGCTAAGGGAGGTCATAGACGAGAGATTGAACGTCATTTCGTTTAACCTATTTGGGAACAGAGTCTCATTCAATAAGTATGAGTTTGACCTCATCACTGGGTTTAGAGTACAGATGAAAAGAATTAGTAGGGATATGAACCATGTTAGGCTTAGGAGCTTGTACTTTCATAACAAAATGAACAAGAAGTTATCTGAAGTGGAGAAAGAGCTTACATCCATCGATTTTAGGAGTGATGAAGATCTAGTGAAGGTTGCACTTGCATACTTCATTGACCTTGTGATGATGGGGAGGGAGAGGACACAAAAGTTTGACCATCATCTCTCAGGGCTCGTGGACGATTGGGATGTCTTCTGCAATTATGACTGGAGCCAAGTGATATTCAATAAGACGATCGACAACTTGAAGAGAGCTCTGTCCCATGCGATCCACTGTGGCAACCCCAGCACGACCGCCATATACACACTTTACGGATTCCCCATTGCCTTCCAGGTTAGAAAAAAACTTTTCATATACCTACGTAACTGAGTCTTATCTTGTTTTTTTTCCTATATTAAAGTTGATTCGTTTTTGTAGGTTAACTGTTTTGTAATTACGTTTTCTTACATGTTTGTGTCTTTATTTATATACTTACCAATAATTCTTAACATATGGTCATGCAATGAATGTAGTTACCACGAGGTTGGTAGCTAGTGTGGAGGAGGTAGCTCATATGGAGCGTTCATTATGAGCACCTGAGGCACGTGCACTGTCGCCTGACCCGGTGGCCGTCAGATTACCAAACCATCTACTGGACGATGCTGAACGACATAGTAATGATTATGTCCAAGATGAACCCATCCAAGAGAATGTTCAAGAAGAGGGCCATCAACAGGAGGATGTCTAACGAGGGCCTCTTAGATAATGAGGATTATGGTCGGATAGACGATCATGATGTGGAGGTCGAGGAGGTCACGAAGGATGAGACTGTACGTAAAGGTTGATCGACCGGGCGTATATGAGTGGTAAAAATGATAGTAAGTATAGAATGGACGAGGTCTACGTGTAAGTATACACGATCGATGAAGTAATAAACTTGGAGTATTCCAAGTGTCGAATCCCATAGGACTAGATTGAGTTTAAATTAATTATGACTATGGATCAATGAAACCAAGGTAACCAAATAAAAAGTTTATAATTTTTGTAGGCGAAAGAAAACTTAAAAGAAAATAACAATGGTAATCAAATAGGGGCAAACAATGCTACAATCATTTAGGTGTTGTGCCTTAGGTGATGTGACCGCATCATACCAAACAATGAATTACACATGGACAGGAAACTACACCTATTCGGTCTTGTGTCAAGTTCCTTTAGGAGTCCTAATGTTTCCATGGTTAGCTGGATCTTAGATCAATTCAAGTTCAATTCCTTTATCCTATGGTGTCCCTTATTTCTAAGGTAACGTGACCATCCTATGTCTAGGCTCTTAGTCCCATATCACTTTGTGATATCCGCTTACACTCTAACCTTCTCAGCATTAGAGCTCTGCTAGATCATTAAATCAAATGACCAGTTTAACTTACCGATTTATCTTTTGAAATCAACAAAGAGAATGTAATTATACAAAGCGGTGTGAAGCATTACATGACCTAAGCCATAACAACCCTAAGGCTTTCACATTGTCAAACCCCTAAATAATATTTAGCTCATGACTTTTGATAAAATAATCACTTCTATTGAATCATAAACCATAGCTACAATAAAACGTTCGATTGGTAGAAATTAAAATGAGAAATAAACAAAGAAAATAATGCTAGAAAATAAATACAACTCAAGAAAACTTGGACAAATCCTCAAGTAACAAGTCTTTCCCTAGGATGATTTCCCCTCTTTCAAGGAAGAATCTTGCCTCGACACACACTTCTATGGGAAGAGAAATCCTAGAGCCGCTACGCCTTAGAGGAACTTTCGTTCTTAAGACTACTGACTTGAACTAAGAGAAGAAACTCAAGGTGCTGGAAAATGATAGAAAAATGGTGAAGGAAGTGGTGAATTCGGCAGTGGAGAGTTGTTGTTGAAGATTGAGGGCTTCCTCGCCTTTTAAAGGCCCCAAATCTATTGAGGAGGGCCGAGATTCACATTCTGAAGATTTACCAAGCAGAATCGAAGATCTTCAGCCGTTAAAATCGTGAAAATCGCAATTGATCTCGACAGGATCGAATCTGGAAAACTAGGGCTCGACAGTGCTGGTGCATCACTTACTGTTGTGGGCGCATCACATGAGAAATAGCCAGAAACCTGTAAAAAAAAAACGTACCAAATCTACATCAAATCCGCAAAAATTATCTTTTACACATAATTAACCCTTATTAAGATCATTTAAACGTCTTAAGACCAAAGCTGGGATAAAATTCATGCAAGAGCTCATTTTTCACATTAAAAATGCCTAAATAAAAGCCTAATTTCATGCATTTCATAGCATGAATCAAAGGTCACATGAGCAGCCCCGACTGGACCATAGAACTGAGATAGATTGAAATCGGGATGAGATCAAAGTTTGCGACCGTCAGGAAAGAGGTTGCGAGCATGAGATCGGAGTTCGCTACTGTCAGATCTGAATTTGCTAACGTCAAACGAGACCTGTCAGCAATAATGGGATATCTTAGGGAACTCATGAAGGTATAATCCTCTTTCTAACTAACTTATTGTTTGTTCGCATTAAAGTTGTCATTTTTTCCTTCACTAACGTCTTTATGCATTCATTCACGTGCAATAGGAAAAGTATGTTTAGCAGATGTTTGGTGGATCTCGGGATGACGAAGGCGACGATGGAGGTGACAACAGGACATCTGACACAGCTACCTCCAGCAGTCATCATGACATCGCTCCCTCTGTTCGATTCTTCTAGATCATGTGGGGTGTAGAAACTATTGGCAAACTTCGAGTCATGTCAATTATGATCGGGATGTTGACGAGACGACTGGGTACGCGAGGATTGATATTGGTCTAGTGGAGGAGTTGGGGATTGTTGTTCCCAATATTGTTCCAGCGACTGACAGTTTCCCAATGGAGGAGCAGAGATTATTTGACTCGGGGGGTTGTAACAGAGGCTGACAGTGGTCCATTGAAGGCCCAAGAGCTGGGAATATTTGACTTGGGGCTATTCCAGAGGCTGTTCCAGTGGCTGATCCGAAGAGTGCAGTTAAGAATGTTCCAGAGACTGACAGTTGCCTAGTAGTTTCCCAGAGGATGGAAGCGGGTTCGGCTACTGCCAGTCATGCAATGGCGGTAGTTCAGATCATGGACAATGACATTGACGATCCCATAGGGTCCACTAGTATGCAATTGAAGGGTAACAGTGATGACCCCATTGTTGAGCAGGATGTCACTTCATCCGACCATGCAGATATTTCCAAGGTTAGTATTGTGACTTACTATGTGATTCAGTTCAATTATTCCTGAATCCATTCATTCACACACAACACAACACTTGTTGTTCATGCAGGCAACAGCCTCGACAGAAACTTCATTGTACCATTTAATTTACCCGACTGTCCAAGCGGAGATGAGAAGACTAGAGGAAGCTTAGGAACAAAATCAGTTGGAAATGAAGTAGGAGATGGAGGAACTGGATGATATTCCAGTTCTAGCTGTGTTGCGAAAAATACTTGGACCAAATCTCATCAAAGAACCTGAGCAAAAAAGAAGCAACGACGAACGTGAAAGCTGGATAGACCATACACTAAGCCAGGCAAGAAGAAGCAAAAGCAATCGAAACATTACAACCCGATAGTTGCATCCCGGTTCCATTCGAATGAAAGATGAAGGTGTGGATCGATGGCCCCCTTGTTGATTCAGAAAAGTCTCTTCAAAGGGTAGTTTTTTCAATGAAATCAAAGGGCTGGTGGATAAATCTCCTCCGTCCACACGAGTTCATGGATGACCAGGTAATCAACCGTCGACATTTCCTTTTTTTCCTTTGGTTTTCATATTTTAGGTGTATAAACGTAACTCGTATTGCAGAGGATCGATCTCTTGTTCGTGTTTTTGTAGAACAAACTCGTGTATGGAAAATCACATGTCGATCTTATACATAGTTTCACGACAGTTGACCGGGTGGTTAGGGTTAGTTACTATTCCAATTTACATATGATTTGTCACGCACTAATTGACGAATTATGGGCTAAGTTATTTTATGTCATTTTTGAAAGAAACCTTCTTCCGTAAATCGAGTAAACTGTACAGCGAGTAAAATGGCTAGACCGAGTGATAACGTATACTTGAAAAAAAAACGGCAGCCTCTTGAAGTACGTGATGGGAGAAGGTACAGACTACACCATCCCATTGGCGATTGTTGATGTTGTCTACATGTTGTACAACATACTGAACCTCCATTGGATCCTAATGAAGATCGATTTGGTGGACGGTAAGTTGTTAGTTTGGCATTCGTTGAGATCAATGACAACACGACTGGAACTAGAGAGCCATTTGGAGGTCATGCGAATGGTTGTTCAGCGTTGTTTCAGAAGTGTGGGGTCATGGTGGTCCGGCCAAACCTCCCACTTGATCTATGGACCATAGAACGAGTCGAGAACGTGCCACAATAAACAGGGAGTGGGGACTATGGGATATTTTGTGTAAAGTTTTTTTAGTATGTTGTCACCGGGTTCTCTATGTCTACACTAACCCAGAACAATGTAACTTTTTTTAGACGTCAGTTTGTTGTACAAATATTCAAGAACGGAGTCTTTTATTAGTATATGTGCAGTTTCATTTGTTAAATTGCACTTTGGTTATTTTGATTTCGTTGCACATATAATGACAGCGAACCAAATTAAAGAAAAAAATAAGTCATCTCGAATAATACGTTTAGAATATGGATTGGAAAACAGTAAAAAGGGAAAAAAAAAAAAGGGTGAAAAAAGGTGTCCATCACACATTCTGTGAAATTTTTCATAAGGGTTGACCAAAGTCAACATTTATGAGAAATTTCCTGTAAACATTGACTTTGGTGAACCCTGACGAAAAATTTCATAAACTCGAAGGAAAAATCAACACACATTCTTTGAGAATTCCCGTAAGTGTTGACCAAAGTCAATGTTTACGGGAAATTTGCCGTAAACGTTGACTTCAGTCAACCCTTATGGAAAATCTCACAGAATGTGTGAGAGACACCTTTCTTCACCATTTTTTTTTCACTTTTTCTCGCACCATATTTTGAAGATGAAGAACCATATTATTCAAAATTATATGGATCAAGGTACAAACTATCATCATCTAGGTCATATGGTACTACATTATTAGTTAAGGGGGTTAGTGAAGATACATGACCATAGAAATCATCTTGTGATAGAAAATATTCATCAACGGAAGGTGGTGCGGGGTTATAAGGGGGTGGGTATTCTTGCTCTAAGTTATATGGAAAGCTTGGTTGGTATGAGCAATCAGGGTTTTTCATGTCACTTCTCAATCCACCACTATACCTAGCCCTCATTGATAAATAGATAGGAGGCCTACATGCATCCTCTTCATTTAAAAAGAAACTTAGCTCCGTGTCATTTCTTATCAAATAGGTAGGAACTCTCAATCCAAAGTTGTATAGACATCTTAGAATAAGGTCATGATGGTTTGGGTCAGTCCCACTTAGTTTATACAACCCTAACAAAAATTTATCATACCTGATGTCACCTCTTACTTCCAAACTCTCAAGATTACCCCTGCGTAATCTCGTTCGTCCTCCTTCCAAATACCACTGTAGCAAACAAATATGCAAGGCATTCTGCAAGTAGATTTAATATCATCAACAGAAGAACAACAAAGAAAGAAAAAATAAAGAAGCAAACAAAGTAAACAAGCAAGGAAAGAAGAATAAAAAAAATAAAAAAAAAATGATATTTGAAAAAATAACGTCATTCTGCCATTTGTTCCGTAAGTCAACGTTACAGGAAATCTTGGTAGTGACAAGATTTCTCGTAGGGCTGACTTATGGGAAATCTTGGTAGTGACAAGATTTCTCATAGGGCTGACTTATGAGGAATCTTGGCAACGAAGTGATCCATCGTGATTTCGCGTAAGATTTTCCGTAAGTATTCTTACGGAAAGTCTATGGGAAAAATGACTGAATGACGTTTTTTCCAAACTTTTTTCAGTAACTTACACCTTGCTTCTTTTTCCCGTAATCTTTTTTCTCCAAAGTAAATGGTTGACAAATTTGATAATTTGGACACAACTGCAATAAAAAAAATTTCCCGTCCCATCAAAAAAACTATTTTGTTTCAAAATCATCCACTTATATAGAACAAAAATAGTAAACAAACTACAATTACCCCACGTGAATGAAAAAGAAGGTCAAACAACCTACATACTTGATCTATCAAAGGGACCCTCGAAAAGAAAAGAAACAAAATTCTATGAAATTGAGAGCCTAAAGTATAAGCTTTTTTTATGAAAGTGAAAGTGAAAGCAACATGGAAAATGACAAGTTTAAGGTTGTGAACTGAATTTGTAGGTTTGAAAATTGTGCTAGGTAAGTTAGGTAATGTTAAAAGTTAAAGCAAATTGAATGAAAATGGAAATAAATTAGGAGTATTTTTTACATTTCACCCTGTAAGACCTACCACTAAAAATCCGGAAAGTTGAAAAATAGGTTAAAAAAAGTTTTTAAAAAGGAGTTAGTTTTGCCCCCATCAAAAAGTTTTTGGGTCATAAATAGCAATTTCCCAACAAACTAACCAATTGTCCATATACTTCTATTATCATTTTACCACTTTCAATTTTGCAAAATATCTATAAATTTAATTTTAAATTTGTTCTCAAATTAAAAAAAAAATTAACTTAATTGTTAAATTTTAAAATTTGACTCTGTATCAAATTATTGGTAACAATATGTAACAATAAAAATAAATGGTGCCTATTGAAAGATTAATCTGAACATAACTCATTTAGTTCATACATATTTTTTTAATCAAATTTTTTTGGCGAATTTACCTCCATATATTGTTCAATTTGAAAAGAGACTTGATTAAAACAACCTTCAAACTATAGCATATCTTATTGGTAATTTAACCTATAAGCTACCAACCTTTATGAATTGTAGCATCTTAGGACATTAATTTGAATTTAACGGCCTCCTCATTCCTTAAACAAAAAGAGAAAAACAAAAACAAAACAAACCTCTAGTTTAAGATATAATAGATGTTCTCAGTGAAGAGGAGCAAAAGTTCAGCATGGGGTTGAGTTGGAATGGAACAAAAATAATAATATGGTTAAAATGCAATTTTTAATGATATAAAAATATATACTGATTTGATCATATAAGTTGGTGCTTCCGCAACTTGGATTTAGTTTGATAAACTATTTGGTTTTTAGTTTTTGAAAATTGAGTTAGTTTTCTCATACTTTTTTTACAATAGTTTACATTTCTACTAAGTAAACATTTGAGTTCATAGTCAAATTCAAAAAACAGAACGTCTAAAAAAACATAAATTATGACTTCGTTTGAAAACTATTTGATTTTTTTTTTCTTTTTGAGAAAATTGTACTTGTTTTCTTCTAACTTTTTACCGTGGTTTTCATCCTTTCCAAGTATATTTGAATTCTTAGCCAAATTTTAAAACACAAAAATATATTTTTAAAAACTAACCTTTTTTTAGTTTTTTTTTTTTTTTTTTAGTTTTTAAAACTTGATTTTAAAAACACTACTAAAAAGTAGATAACAAAGCAAAGAATAAGGTTTGGTCTCGAACCTTCATTAAGGTGTGCAGTGTGGATGTTAGCTCGTCCGGTCTGTTTGTGCGACTTCTTTGCTTCCTTTGCAGCTCTGTTTGATTTCTCTGTGTTAGAGTTTTCTATTTTTCAAGATTATGAGTGTGTGATTCACCCATGTGCTCTTTTAATAAGACCTCTCTTGATAGGTTGAGTATCTTTATAAGCTCTTTTCGACTTGATCTTGTGAATTCAAAATTTGCAAAATCTAGGGTAAACTCTAGTCAATGCTCTCAACTTTTTCTTCCATCACAACCATCTTGTCCTTGAGTCGACCCTCCCTTTGCCTAGATTAAGGAGATCTCAAACCCAGATGGTTAATTTTGGGGATCAGGGAAGTTTGCCCTCGATTCGTATCCTCTTGGATGTTGATCTTGATCATACTAGTCTTCTTCTTTTCAATATTTTGAAATAACTCTCCTACTCATTCTGGATTATTGTTTGCATATTCAATTACAAATATATTGTATTCTCCACCAGTGCAAAACTAGACAAAGAAGATGTCACTTCATTTGTACGCGTTCAACAGTAAATTTGTTTAGTTAGGGAAGGCATGACATGCAAAAAATAATAGCTTGGGCATCGGTCTCACACCGACTATGATACCTAACTTAGTGAGAAATTTTAAAATGTAGCAAAAATTTTGGATTTACAATTAACTTACTTCTTTTAGAGTTATAATGAAATATATATAGGTTATATGACTTAGGGTTTCTCATATTCTTCTCCAAATTTTGGCTCTTGGGTTCTTGGTCTCCCTCCCAAATTTAGTATTGAATCATGGGTGTGCAAATTTACCCTTGAGCCAAAAAGGTTGGCCTCAATCTCATACATGGTTGAGGTTGAGGTGGGCCCCAACTGTGTGGCTCATCTAGCCTAAGGCTCGTTTAGGAATTGTGTTTGGTATTTTAGTCCTAAACCTTAATTTTGTTCAATTCCAATCCAAGTAATAATGAATTTAGTCTATATTCTGGCATGAGACTAAATTTATCCATAACAATATGTATTTCTTCCTTTAAAATCGAAGGTTTACATTTCTACACTAAAAAAAATCTAACAAAAAGATGGTCAACGACAAAAATGTTATTATTTTTTAGTCAATTACGTATTAAAAAGAAATTAAATTTGAAAATAAAACTTGATTCGTCCGCATCACTAACGTCGTGCCTCATAGTTTGCAATTTTTTATTACTATTTATTTAATTAAAATATATTTTATTCCGCTAGTAACTTGTTGGCTAAATTGTAAAAATGCTCTTGAACTTTGTATTTTGTGTCAAAAATACCCCCAAACATTCAAAAGTTTCAAAGCTCAAAAATGTCATTGTTGTTAGTTTTTTTATAGAAATCTTTAGTACTTTGTTTCAAAAATACCGTTGAACTTTCAAATGCTTCAAAACAACCCTTAAATTTTTTTTAAAAAAGAAAAAGATAGATAATACTCCCTTAATGTTAGTATATGAATAGAAATCGTTAATATGTAGTTGCAAAAATACCTTTGAACTTTTAAAAGTTGTATTGTACCATTACCTTAAAAAAAAAAAAAAAAAGTTAAAATGCTTTACCATTTATCTAGACCTCATCATCTCCCTTTTTCATTTCCTCTCTCTCTCCTACTTCAGTCTATGACCTAAGTACACTTCTCTATTTTTTATTTCCTCTTTTTTCTCTCCTTTCAGCTTCAATATCGTATACTCTTACTCTCCTTCTTCACGTCTTTGTTCCTTGATTCTCTTCATGTTATTGATTTTGTTCTTTCAGGTTAACTGTTTGACCTTTGTTTATCTAATTAAAAAAATTGCCCCCTTCGATTAAGATATATAGACTATAGCAGAGGATATATAATGAAGCCACCAAGGTACCTAAGGACTTAAATATTTTAATAAAGTTGTACGTTAGTAGTTGATTATGTGTGAATATGTTGTTTGAGTTTAATATACAATCAGAGAGACACATTGAGAATTATAGACATGTTGAGATTTAGATCATAATTTTGAGGACAATTAATAGGAGAGAAAAGAAGACATGTGCATTACCAAATTTTTAGTTATGAAGACTTTGTTGATTTTTTTTTTTTTTTTTTTGTGATTTAAATTAGGGAAGTTTTTAAAAGTAAAAAAATAAGGGAAACTATTTACACAAAATACCAAAATTTTTAGATAGTTGTGATAGACACCGATAGAAATCTATCAGCAGTATTTTTTTTGATAGTAAATAGTTTGACATTTTTTGTATCTGTGAAAATTTCCCTTTAAATTACTCTATTTATTGTGGTTAGTTAAGAAAATTCATCATGATCAAAATAATATTCTCTCATCAGTTCTTTTTGTATTTGACTATTAATTACAAACAACGATAGAATTCTATCGCGGTCTATTGCTAATAGACAGCGAAAATTTTCTATTATTTGTAAATAGTTTGATATTTTTTCTGTTTATAGTAATTTTCCCGACGATTACTTTTAAATGATTTTTTTTTATAAAAAACAGTCCTCCTAATTGAATGTGGAAATTACAATAATTATTTAAGTTTAAAGTCAAATCTATGGATGCTCAAAGTTTCTTTGATACACTAATTTGTCAAGTTTCGGCTTAGAATCAAATTTTTGCCTATCTAATTTAGGCTTAAATCATATTTTTAAAAGTTTCAAATTTCATGATAAAAATTTCCCTCTATATATAAAATCCAACTAAACAAATTGATATATAAACGAAGAGAAAATTGTATTGCTAATTTAAATATAGCTCAACACATGAAATTAATATATAACATTATTTAAAAGGTAAAAAATTTGAAGCTTCCCATCCCAACATGATATGATGTTGAACTAAAAAAGAAAAAGAAGGAAGAAGGAAGAAAACATTGAAATTCTCATATATATATATATATATAGTTTAAAGGCAGATTTAAAACATGCAATATATTCTTTAGTGATGCCTATTTTCAACTTCTTATTTTGAAATATGAGACATGAGAATGACTTTAGTATGATATAGCTATAGACTTCCTTTGAAAAATATGCTTTGATCATATAATATTCCTATTTTATATGCTTTATGTCTCTACTAACAAACAAAGTTACCATTGTAGGTATATAAATTTATGGTTAAATTAAAAGGCTAAATTATGGAAAATAATCTTCAACTTTCAAAAGAATTAAAAAAAAATGTCCTTATTGTTAGTCTTGGATGAAAATGATTGATACTTTTAGTTCAAAAGTGTCACTAAATTCTTAAAAATTTCGATGAAAAAACTTTCAAAACAGACTAAAAATTCCTTTACTACTAGTATATGGACAAAATTTATTAGTAACTCATTTAAAAAATACTACTAAACTTTCAAAACTTTTCTAAATTAAGTTTATGGATGTTCTTACTATTGGTATAGTCAATTCCTTTAAAGTCATCTTGAGTTGTCCTTAAAATTATGACCTAAATTTTCAAATGATGTATTAACGCACGCTCAACTACTAATGCACAACTTTGTTACAACATTAAGTACTAAGGCTTCTTCGTAGTTTTATGATTCTCTTTTGTCTAGCTAGAATATATACCGTAATTGAATTGGGGTAGTTTTAGAGATTAGAGAATGAAGAGGATATTGAAGAAGGGAGAAAAAAAAATATAGAAAAGTGTTAGGTCATAGATTGAAGCAGATGGAAGAGAGAAAATTGAGGAAGGAGGTGATGAAGTGTAGATAAATAGTTTTTGGCCATATACTAATGGTAAGAGCGTTTTTCTTTTAAACTCTTTTTTAATTAAGGGTATGAATACAACTCGTGAATGTTCAAAGTTAATTTTGGAACGAGGTACTATTAGCTTTTGTCCACATACTAATAGTAAGAGTATTTTTTAACCTTTTTTTTTAAGTGTAAGGGTAATATTGAAAATTTTGATATTCAAGAACATTTTTTAAACAAAGTACAAAGTTCAAGCATTTTTTTCCATATGTTAGCCTAAATTATAAATATAGTTCTGAATTATGAAGTTTTTATCTAGTTGGTTGCTAAATTTCCAAATTTTGAAATTTAGTCTTCAAACTTTTGATTTTTTTAAATCAATTGATGGTTTAGGGTTTTATTAAACATGATATTTAAATTTACATCTAATAAATTAATTAATTATTTTCAAGAATTTTGAATATGTCAGAGATCGATGAAAAAAAAATATTTTAGCGATATATTGTCGAAATATCGCCAAATTCGTGGAACCAATAGAGATCAAAAGAGTAACATCTTAGAGTAACATCTTTTTTTCTCAAAAATCCACGAAATGATGCCAATATCGTCGATATATCGATATGATATATTATTTTGTGGATATATTGCTAGTAGCTTTAAAAGAACATAAAGATGTTGAAATATCACGGATAAGTTGTCAAAATACCGTGGATATATATCACCTAAATAATGTGAATAAGTCGTCGAGATATAGTCTGTTGTCGTTTTTTCCCCTTTTTTTCCAATTTCTAACTTTTTCCTATTTCAACTTTTCTAAATTTTCAGCCTTATCTACAATCCAAAACTTCCATTTTCAAAATTGAATTTGAAAAACACCGCAACAAATTATATATCTTAAGTTGTAACCCTTTAAACTTTTTAAATTGATATAACTTTTTCTTTTCTTATCGTCCAAAACTTTCATTTTCAAAAAGTAAAATTTGATAAAAGAAAACCTATATTTTATGTGTTAATCTCATTCAAATTTTTTATATTGAATTTTCATAGCATTTCACCTCAAACTTGAACTGATGTGAATTTTGCATCTTTTTTTACCCTTTAAAATTTTTATTTCCAAAAAATAAAATATATAAAAATGTAAAGATGCAAAAAGAATGTTGCTATTGCATCTCGTAGCCGGACAATGATTTCATGTAATAAACATCTTGAACTTTACATACATACTAATGTCTTTTAATCTTACCATACAATTAAATGACATTAATACACTGGGAATACAACTTCCTCATGACGAAGACTCAGACTCAAAACCTCAATATTGTTTACATTCTTTAGAACACTCTCATTTAGATGAAACATGGTTTGATCCAAGCTATCCTCTTCTTGGTATTCTTGGGATCGATATTGATAGAAATGCATAACATACTTCCAATTATGTTAGAAATTTTAAACATACTATGATTTGGGAGCAATATTGTCACTATCAAATAAATTATGCTAATATTGGACTAGTACCTTCTAAGTTATCATCTTACTATTGAACATTGTATTTGACTTTATCAATGACTCATTCACTTCTTATTCATTTTTCAGTCTTCATTCATCTATTTTTTTTTTTTTATGTTCATTAATCTATTATTTTATTACTAATCATACTTGGCTTGTAATTGTTGATTTATATGCTTGAATTCATAGTTTAATACTTTAAATAAGTTTGTTCTAAAATTTCATTAAAAAAAATTATTTTTATTAATTTTCTTTATATACATGATTTTTCCTAGAATATCAGTCAATATTTAAATATTCGTCGTTGTATCCGTGAATTTGAGTTATCGATGTTTTCATCCTTGAGCACATCTACCCCAACTAGTCCGACTAAATGGGCAATCAAAGACTAAATGGTCTTGAGGATCAACCCTATTATTGCAAAGAACACAAGCACTAGAGATATTAGTATAACAAGGGACTAATACGGTCATTTACACATCTACAACCTATCCTACAGGGTGCCTAGGATGTAAGAACTCCTAGGCACTACGATTAAAAAGACTCCATATAACAATAAGAAAGTCAAGTCACACGATTCTCCCTATAACTTTTGCCACCATTAAATCTACCTTGTTGCAAGAGTTAGCCTTACCAAATCTTTAGAGCTATTGTGTTGTATTGCACAAAGAGCTTAGAAACCTTGGCATGCTAAAATACTCTTAAGTCTCCCGAAACATTTTTTGACCTTGACAATTATGGTGAATATACATGTCATGTATAGCGATTAAGATACCACTATTTTTCTTTGAAGTTCAATTTTTTTTTCTATTGTTAAAAAATGTTTTATGAGAGTTTTTGAGATCAACAGCTTTTATTTTGGATTGGGAGGTGGTTTTTACTGCGAAGATTAAGGGTCCGTTTGAATTGACTTGAGAAAAAAGTGTTTTTCAAAAACTTCATTTTTTTTTTTATAAAATTGTTTAATATACACTTCAAAATCTATTTTGAGTAGTTGTCAAACACTCCAACTTTATTTTAAATGACTTATTTTTTAAATTAAACACTTGAAAATGTATTCCAAACACTCTCTAAATATTTTTCATTAAATTTAATTTGAAATGTGCTATAATGTTAGGTCTTTGAAATGATCAATTATGCATAATAGTTAGAATGGTGAAAATTTGGAAAATGAGCCATAGAAGGCTTATTATAGCCCAAGATTTAAGTTGTTCGGGTTCGGTTGGAGATTTTTGGACCAACCTAAGATTTAAGTTGTTCGGGTTGCCTACTCGAAATACCCAAACAAGATTTCTAACCCAGCCCAACCCTTAAAATCTAGGTTGGATTGAGTTTGGTTGTTGAGTTATTATTATTTTTATTAATTTAAAATATTTAAATTTATCTACAACACATGACTAATAACTAAAATCTAATAAAACTAAAAATATCAAATATCAAATATCCGTACATAGACAAACATCGTAACCATCTTAAATGAAAAACATTAAACTAAGACAAGTGTGTGTGCAAGCGGGTGGGTTGGGTTGTTTAAGTTGTGGGTTCATTTAAAAGCACAATACTAAAATAACCTGCAACATTTTATTATTATTTGGTCTAATTATATATAATATAATTGTAGTATTAAATTTCTATCGACATGTCGATATTTCCACTATATCGTAGAAAATTTCACAAAACATAAAAAAAGCAACAAAATGTCACAAATATAAATATATTATAAATAATAGAGATGTTAACTTGTTTAAAAATCATAAAAAGTTTATTTACTAATTTAAATTTAAATTTTGAATTTTTTATTTTTATAATCTTTTTAGAAATATTCATCGAAATCGATATTTTATTGATATTTCTATCGAAATTTCTGTAAAATTAAGACTTTGATATTTCCATCCACGTCGACATTTTAAATCTTGAACATAATATGTATTAAATAACGTAAAAATAATATTTGTAATAAAGTGTAACCCACCGGAACTAAAAATAAAAAATAAAAAATAAAAAATAAAATAAAAAAAAAGTAATCCACCGCATGCAAATACATCATAATGTTAATGTAGAAAGAAAAAGAAAATGAAAATGAAAGGCCCAATCCCGGCCTCCTCCTCTTCCCTCTTCTCAAAGAAAAAAAAAAAAGTAAAGGAAAAAAAAAACAAAGAAAAACAAAATCAATGTGGGTGCCTAAAGTATTCTAATCTAATCTAATCTAATCAGATAGGATCCCTCACGCCAGCTTCTTTTCTTTCTTTCTTTCTTTCTTTCTTTCTTTTTTTTTTTTTTTCTTCACATTAATCCATAATTTAAGAAAAAGAAAATTGTAAATTGGTTGGTTTTTGCTCCTAATACTCTTAAAAGTAAATATTTTTATCTTTATTTATAAATTTTATATATAATAAAAATAAAATTGAAAGTACAAATTAAATGGTAGCATTTTAAGAATACATAAACTAATAGAAAGATATTTAAGTGCATTCTAGGCTACACCTATTTTTGTGCATCCCACAAATTCTCTGATCATAATTTGTCATCAAATTCTCTCGTTATATTTTTCCTTCAAATATTTAATTACTAGTTTTATGTTGGTGATGGAGTTGAGATGCACAAACCCTAAGTATTGTTCAAACGAAAATTAACAAAAGTTTTGAAGGTATAGAAACTAAATGCACTTAAAACTCAAATACAACCTAAACTACATTCATCCTCTTGACAGTTCTCTCCAATCATATAGAAAATAACTTTAAAAAAAAAAAAAAGTTTGTCACATGAAAAATTGTAATTGAACTACACAAAAACAAAAATAAATCATGTAGTTCTAGATGCACCTAAGTATTTCTTTTTTATATTTATATAAAGAAAAAAGAAAAGGAAAAAAAAAGTGGGTCCCACCAAAAGATCATGTTCTTCTTTTATCTTTTCTGGTTTGGGTCTTTGGTGTGGTTAGTTTATATATAGAGAGAGGAAGAGATGAGGAGGGTATATTGTTTATAAAGGGAGAAGAGTGGTGGGAGTTTCATTCTTGCAAACGTACTCTATTTAACGCGTTAGTTACAGTACTGCGCGTTAAAGTTAAAGGGTACCCTAAAGAATAAAGGACACACGTGGTCGAGAAACGAGAGGACGATGAGGACGGAGATGGGGAGGAAACAAGGGGGATCGGGAGCAGCGCCATGCGCCGCATGCAAGCTGCTGAGAAGAAGGTGTGGGGAGGAATGTGTATTTGCTCCATATTTTCCAGCAGATCAACCCCATAAGTTTGCCAATGTTCATAAGGTTTTTGGTGCTAGCAATGTCAACAAAATGCTCCAGGTTCCTCTTCTTCTTCTTCTTTTTTTCCTTAAATTAATTAACTACAAATAATTAAGTAAAGATATCGATCTTAATCATCATCTCGTTTGTTATCTAAATCCATACATTTACTCAGTACATGACAAAATCGTAAATTTTAACTTACGATGTTTGTTTGTTTGTTTTTATGAAACAACTTACTGTAAACTAAATACTCCACGTCTATTTTTTAACTTATTAATGGATGTGATGTCTTTTGTTGCCTTTTTCAAGATTTTTTCATAGTATAATAAGTGTGAGATACGAGAATTTAAATATTTAATTTTAAAAGAAAAAGAATATGCTAATTATTGTTGAAATTATTTTTGAGCTAATTTTAACTTTTTTTTTTTTTTAGGTTAAATAATGTTATGAGTTGAAGTCTTGTAATTGTTGAGTTAAAAAAAAAAGATTTTAATTAAATAGTATTAATTTGTTTTTAATTTTGTCTTTTTTGGGTTTCTCTTGGGATGTGTATGAAAGTGGGTTAGGAATTTTGCTACAATCTTTGACCAAAACTATTCAAACTTTATGATCATGACTGTTTGGTTTGGCTGCAGTTTTTAGACAGGATGTCAAAAGATTAATTATCAAAAGTGAATAATATATATATATATATATATATATATATGTTCACTCTATTATATTGTTGAATTAAAAAATTTTGGAATTTTATTTCTTTCTTGTCATTTATTGTTATTAAAATAGAAATTCTTTTTCCTAAGTATTAAACTGTAACAACTTTAGATTATAATTTCATTTTCATTTTTATTTTTGACATCATGTGAGGTGGAAATCGAATATTTGACGACTTCGAAATTGATAGTTTATTTTTTATATCAATTGAGCTATGTTCGTTTTAACATTAAAATTTTATCATTAACTCTATCATGTAAATGTTGACAAATTTTAGTTGAATTTCCTATCACATGCTAATAACTACAAACAAATGAATCTATCACCAAAATAAATAAAATTAATAATTTAATTCAAATGTCAAAGATGTAATTGAAATTTTTAAAAGTTTAAAGTAATACAAAGAATCAAATGTGTTCAATATATAATAAATAAATCTATAATTTATTTATTTAAATAAGAGTTTTTTTTTTCTTTTTAATTAATAAAATTTAAAGGAAAGAAAATGGTGGCTATTGCTATCAACTTTTAACGGTATAACCTTTCATTGCGACCGTTGATAATTAATAAAATATTGTTGTGGAAAATACAAAAAAGTGTGTCTTTTCATTTAAGAAAAGCATCAAATTCTTTTTTCTTTTTTCTTCTTCTTTTTTTTTTTTTTTTTTGAAGGAAAAAAAGAATTCAAACAACTCTTTGAAAAAAGAGAGTTATAATTTCAAGTCAAATTCATGATGTAGAACAAACAAATTACTGAAATTACAAAAGCAGCCTTATAACTTTAACTATTACTTTAAAGACCTATTTGATCACAAATTTGTAAAATGTACCCTTTAATTAGTTTAAAGAAATTAATATACACATTAACTCTAAGAACATTATTGGCAACATTTCCAAATCACGTGGATATTATTTGCACTTATACCTAATTAAAATAAAAAAAAAAACTACAATTATAATGTCATATAATTTTAATTAATAAGAAATAAAAACAAAATAAGTTGCTAACATCTCGGTTTTTATTTTTATTTTTATTTTATTTTTTTTAGCACAAGGTGTTAGTTTGGTTAAAAAAATAAATCTATATAAAATGAAGGGAAATTTTTAAAAATAGAAAAATAAGAAAAATTATTTACACAAAATAGCAAAAACTTTAGGTAGTTGTTAGTTTATTAGAGACTATTAGTGATAGAAATGATAGAAGTTTATCACTGATAGATGTTGATAGAAGTCTAACAATATTTATTACTATTTTTTTTTTTTTTTTGCTATTTTTTTTTTATAAATAGTTTGATATTTTTTCTATTGTGAAAATTTCTCTTAAAATGAATCCATTTTTGCTTAAGAAGAAAATATAGTTAATTAATAAATTTAAGGTCAACTTAGGTTACTAAAAGAGACTATCATTAATTAATTAATTAATTTTCAAATCTAAAATTTTAATTAAATTATCTCAAATCACATGCCTTTTGGATTTTAGCTTTTAACCTTTTTATCTCAATTTGCCTTGTACATCACGTGAAGTTATTTTTTTATTTTTTTATTTTAATTAATAACTATATTGTTGTTAAAAATATTTATAAAAAAACATATATTTAATTAAGCTAAAAAAGAAGGGAAAAAATGTTTTATATGGACTTTTGGGGTTAATTGTGGGGAGCCACCCACCCATTTTGCTTGTTTGTGGAGGGACAGCCAACAAATAAAAACTAAATTAGAAACTACCATACCATTCTTTATTAACTAAATAACAAGAATATTATAAAAAAAAAATTCAAACTTTTTTTAAACCAATTGAACTTCGATTTATATCATACTATTAACCACTAGAAGTTTGGTCTAAATTTTAGTTTGCTTGTTTACCTTCCAATAGTTGTTTACTTTATAAAATAAACAATTAATTTACATGTTGCTCCCCATAGAAACATGTTTTTCATTTGGGTAAATATTTTAAATAACAAAACTGTTGAAAATATTTTCAAATATAGCAAAATGTCAGTGTCTATCACTTATAGGCAATGATAGATGATAGACAGTGATAGATAATGATAGTCTATCAGTGTCTATTACCCATAGATAATGATTTTTTGCTATATTTGAAAATAGCTCTTTTTATTTACTCCTTCTAATTACTAAATGTCTATAATAGAGAAGTTTTTTTTTTTTTAATAGTTGCAAACTTTAGGACCTAAAACAAAATATTTAAAAGTTAACCAACTAAATTATAATATTTTAAAATTTAGAGAGCAAAATAAAATAAGTTAGAAAGTTCATAGGGTAAACTTAAAATTTAACTATGATTTTTTTTTTTCTTATTAAAAGAAGATTATAAAATAATAATCAAACTTGTAGGTTTAAAAAAAAAATCCGATGAAGCTTCGGCTAAACAAAATTCTATCTCATAAGTTCAAATCTTCTTATTCTCATGTATACCTTTTTGTTTGAGAGGAAAAAAAAAGTTGACGTTGTTGTGAACATTGTAGGAGTTGCCAATTCACCAACGGGGAGATGCAGTGAGCAGTTTGGTATACGAAGCGAATGCTCGAGTGCGTGACCCGGTGTACGGGTGCGTGGGAGCAATATCGTCTCTGCAGCAGCAGATCGACGCCCTCCAAACTCAGCTGGCTTTGGCTCAAGCCGAGGTGGTGCACCTAAGGGTGCGTCAAACAGCATCATTTTCAAACTATGGGCTAAGCCCAACAAGCCCAAGTAATAGTGGATCACCCTCATCCAGGCTAATGGGCTCGCAATCCAGGCCCATGTTTGAGATGGATATGGTTGTGGACCAAGCCATGGGGGACTCAATGTGGTGATATATCAATATTATACTATTATTATTGGCCCAAAATCCCATTTCCATGGAGATTTAGTTAGTTTTGCATTTTTTTTCGTTTTTTTTCCTACCCTATTTTGTCAATTTGGCTTTCACTTGGTTGTTGGCCATTTGCTATCTTATTGATCTATACTTATATACCACTTACGTTACTTCGTGTATGCCGACCTGGGTATAGCTCAAGTAGTCTGGTAATGTTCTTTTTTTCGAATTTTAGGGTTGAATCTTTCTTCCCTAATTATAATGTAATACTTTTAAGAAACTCGTATATATTTATATATATCTATAAACATATTATTGAGATGTTATGTTGCGGTGATGGACAACTTTATTATATTCAATGTCATATTGTTAATATATAGCTAATGAGTGTTGATTATTTAATGACAGAAATTTTTACATATAAAATTGATAAATGGTCGTAATAAATTGGTTAATTATAAAATTGATTTGTTTGGTTTAGGCAGAATTTCAATTTGGTTTCTATGACTTTGAAAGGTTTAATTTTGTTAGATGGTTTGAGCTTAGGTCCAGTTTGATCTTTATGATTCAAAAAGTTTCAATTTGGTTCAAATGGTTTGGTTAAAATCTCACATATTGTTACTAAATTGTATTTCGCTCACTATTACACTCAATTAATCTTGTTACCAAATAAAAAATATAAAAAAAAAAAAAAAAGAAAAAAGAAAAAAAGAAAGGGAATTTGCACTAGTTAACAAAAATATTGTGTGTTTGCAACAATTTTTGAGTTTTCCAAATGTAACAAAAGATAGAAATGGTTGCTAGATTTGCAATATCCTACAAATATTTTGCTAAATTTGCAAATGCCCCTTTATTAAAAAAAATTGCTATTGTTTATTTGAATTGTTTCTTTTCAATTTACGTTAATCATTTAATTTAAGGATATCTTATACACGTGAAAAAGTAGATGTATCAAAAATTTTAAATCACAATATTTACACAAATTACCTAAATTATATGATTTAGAAAATTTGTGTAAATATTGTTGCATGGTTCATTCATAGCAAGCCAGTTATAGTCGTATGTTCATAGACCAATATATGCTATAAAACTATAACTACTTTGCTATGAATGAATGATGCTTTTAAAGTTGATAAAAAATTTTTAGAAGAATCGACCATACAAACATCAAACTCAAACAAAATTACGATATTACATCATTACACACACAACAGGTGAACCATTCAAGATAAGGGGTTTAAAGAGTTAAAAACTCATACTTCTCCAAAGTTGTATACAACTACAGAGTGCGCCAACGCATTTTGGTTGCGACGAACATGAGAAGCGACAATTCTCATTGTAATTCCCTTAGCCTTTAGTCTTTGCTTCATTGCTTCAAGAATCTTCGCCTCATAGCAACGAATGATGAACTTCAATCCAACAAGACATACACAACCCAAATATTCTCTCTACCCCTTCCGATTTAGTGACCAAACTCCAAACGTGGTAAAAAATACATAGTAGTAAAAGGTAAGATAAAAAAAAAATAGAATGTTTGAAACTTTTTTTAGTGGAAAGATTCGAACCACAAACTTCTTAGTCACTAATACATACTATATATCAATTGAACTTTATCCGCTTTGGCTTAGCCAACTAGCTTCAAACGTTGTATATGTATACCAATTATGAAATCCTTCCCTGAACACAGCAAGTCATTTATATATACACACATATAATTTACACATACAGTTACAGGACATATTTACACGTATTACAATACCTGTGATCTTAAGATACAGATCACATTGTTTTCTAACGTACACCATAATTAGAACTTTAGAAGACTTCCATTCCAAAGTTATTCTTATACCCATATACATCAATGCTTACATTCAGCCCACACCGATTGTACTTTGAAATGCGAACATTCATTAGAATCGATCAGCTTCTCGGAGGCTTTTAGTCTGCCTATGCACCACATTTGGGCTCGAGTATTCCATTTCGCTGTCGGAGCATGAGTCAACATTGGATGATACCGATGACTCGCCATTGGTTGCAGCTGATGGGTCCAGAATTGTATTAGTATCAGGATTTGATTGAAGTGTCTGACTCCTGAAACTATGAGAGTTTGAGGGTCTTGTTGGTTGGGGATTTGTATATTCATGAGCTTCTTCAGCAAGTCTTTTAAGTAGGTTCATAACATATGGAAGAAACTGAGATGAAATGGAAAGAAGTCCGACCAACTGCTCAAAAATGCGAGAAGCAGAAGCCAAAATCAGCAAAATCATAACAAAGAACACGTAATAGCACTACTGTCCGCAAGAACAATTTCAAACCAAGTCCGAAAACATGTTCACACTCTAAGGGATGATGTAATACTGATGAAAACCATATATTATTGTAAAATGTTAGACCATATAATTTCACAACAAATATCAGCAGGAAACAATGAACCATAACACATACTATCTCCCAAAGTAAGAAAAGAAATTATAAAAATTATTTAAATTGTTATTAGCGTATGTCTTCATATTAAGATTAATTGATGATATTTTTTAATGTTTTATGATGTTGAACTCTCCAATTTATAGATACTATCCATAGATATATTGACAAATCAACAGATATTTTAATCATTGCTTGTGCCTATGTTCAAGATAGAAACTTACCGGCCCACTTTGAAACGCCCTCCCTATGTCCATTTGAATCCATAGGGCCTTCGAGAATAGATATACCACAAATATAACGATGAGATATAGTGGATTTCTGTTGCATTTAATATTATTAAAAAATGGAGAAAGGAAAAATAAGCACGATTTCGAACTGGGAAATGAGAAACTAAAATAACATCAATTACTATGCAAGATAATATAATCCTACTCATACCTTAATAGAAGCATAATTTCATTGAAGCCGAGGATAAGCATTGCCAGAATTGCCCATGGAGGAGGCAGCCAGTTGTTTCTCCTCTTATAAGCCTCCTGAAAATAGCAAGCGTGTAATGTTAATAACAAGCAAAAACAGACCCCAGTTTAAGCTTATGGATACAACAAGGCAAAGAACAATGGAATTAAATCAAAACTAAGCTTGCTTTCCGTGTTTCTACAAGGGGGGAAAAAAGGATAATTGATGAATAGGAAATTGTTAAACCTAACGGCGGATCCAGAATTTCATGTTAGAGGGGGCACAAATGTCTATGGAATTAGAAGTTTAGCCCATAAACTTTTAGAGTTGTACTTATATATACTTCTAGATTTATTACGCATTTTTAGAGGTTGGAGAAAAAATTGAAAGTTTAGAGATTTATTAATAACAATTTTCAAAACTTAGGAACTAATCTTGTAATTTAACATTCATATAAATGTAATTTTAAATGCACTGATGTATGATATCTAGATTAAGTAATACTAATTACAAAATTGTTATAAATATTTGTAGAATTGTTCATCAAAATATATAAGAAAAAATCATTCAATCAATTTTTGTAAAATAAATTTTATAAAGATCTAAAAATATTTGTGTATTTGTATATGAGAGAAAATTAAAATGGAATTAAATTTTTTGGACTTTTTGAAGTGTAACAAAAATTAAAATTAAATGTAAATATATTTGGTGAATAATTCTTTTTAATATATATATATAGAAAAATTAGAAATATGAAATGTTTAAAATTAAAATAAATTTGCAATTCATGGGACTTAATCCCTAGACCACGCACGTCAAGAGGGAAGACTCAATGACCCTCAACACCACTAGGCCACTTCTAGTAATTGGTATTTATTTAACAAATGTATATATTAAGTATAAAAAAGTTTTATATTTAATGAAAATCAAAATATATACATATATATAAAACGTCACCAGTTGAGGGAGGCACGTGCCCCTCTAGCTCCTTCATAGATCCGCCCTTGGTTAAACCACAACTTCGTAAGGTACCTCATTAAGAATATATTAGTATAGTATTAATAAGGGATAGGTAATTAGATAGGAAATTAGTTGGTGAATCTTATTGTAAATAGAAGGAGGGTGAGTAAGTGAAGGTAGGCAATAGTTGAGTGGTTTAGGACTTGGGAGGGAGGTTCCAAGTGCCTTGAAGTTGGTTTATCTTGTAGTTCTTCATCTTAATACTTAAATATATTTCATATCTTAATCTAGTTAGGAGGTATCCTAACAAACTTCTCATAATGAAACCTCAAAATGCAATTCTCTATTGCAACGAGATCTTCTACAAGTATTCATCGTCAGACTTCTCCAAATCATTAAGATTTAGACCTTTCCTTCGAGATGTTTTGCATAAAGATTGAGGACTTGGACCAGTGATAAGGTATAAGCTATTTTGATACGCACCGAGTCCCACACCAACACGAGGGAAAAAAAAAACTTTGAAATCAACTTGTAGGTAAATGAAGAGTAAAATATATTATAGCAAGCCCAAAAAAGTGCATGAAAAACTGGACCTGTGCTGTTATAGCTTGAGCAACCATATATTCGGTCTCTGCTTTGAACTGCCTCCACAAGGACCTGCATTGCACTGGTGTAATCAAAGTATCCTTTTCCGATACCTAATTCATGAGCATTTTTTTTAATGAGTAGTTTGTTTCATAAAGCTATTGATGCATAAGCAAGATAACAACGATCCTTCCTACAGTACCTTCTCCCATGTACTTGAGGCAAGAGGATCAGAAGAAGGTCCAGAACTTGCAACAGTTTCGTTCATCAAAGATGATGTGAGAATATTTTCAATCGTATCTGGCTTCTCGTCTAAACGTATAGCAACCAAAACGGATAAAATCTTCAAGGACTACAAGAAAGTAATAGTTTGTCTTTTAAGGTTTAACATGCAGCCTAAAGTGGAATTAAGATTAATCATTGAAATCCTAGAAACTCACTGCTGCACGAGCGTCTTTAGTGATAGTTCTAATATCTTCCTCCCCAGTCCAGGTCCTAGGCAATGAATCGTTGTCATGATAAAAGATGGTTGAAAACCTGAAGCAAGAAACCAGGGAAATGAATAACTAATACAACGAGAGATATAAGGATCAGATCAAACACGTCACTTTCTACCTATCCTTCATGTGCATTAGAACCTTGTTTGCTTCTTCTCTTGCTCTATTTTCTACCACATTTCTAGCATGGTTCCTCAGATTTAGGACCATGTTGTCAACTTTTTCTTGATCCAACTCAAAACCAGCAATATCAGCTGAAAACTTTGATATGTTAACTTCAGTCTCATGTTGAAGAATCTTTCTTATTAAAGCCCATGTATCCTTCCCACTAGCTTCAAGTAGAGATCTTACTGGTTGACTCAGTGCTTCAGTAAGCCATTTCTGTAGATTAAAATGCATATATTTATTAACATAACACAAAGTATAGCAGCCATCAATCTGGAGAAAGTGGAAGGGAGAAAAGAAAGCATGCAAATTCCATTAAGTTAGAAACTTACCTCATAGCTGGCTATCATCCCTGAAAGCTTTTCATTTTGAACAGACAATGCATGCCTGTCGATATCATGGCGTAGTTTTTCCCGGAATTTTGAAGGGTCCCAATTTGCTTGCTGCACAGCAGCATCTAAGAGCGAGAGATTGGTTAATTAATGAAAACAAGCATACGAGATTATGATTTCTACTTGTTTTACACAATTGCTTCTGAATGTAAAAAAGAAGATTTCAATCTCCCAAAATGCTCAAGCAAACCAACCATCATATGCATACTCTTAAAACAATGGCAATTAATAAAAGAATAAATTAATATCCTATTTCACCTGCAGACCCTTGGTCAAACTCAAGCATGCAAGTTTTGGTGCACTTGCGAACAGTTGATGCAAATCCTTCTCCATCATTCCTAGACTGTTCAAGCCTTTTTTTAAAATCTTTGAAGGCTTTAGACCGCAGATGTCCCAACATGACAACATAAGAAGGATAAACAAACTGCAAAATGCGTATCAGTAGGAATCATATAATAATCCTACAAACTGAAAGCAAAGACAAAACAAAGCCTTTCTATGTGAAGAAAATTGTTGTGATCGTGGTTCCAAACTATGTTCAAGGTAATACATTCGAACCTTTACTAATCACTAATTAAGGATACACAAACTGCAAGGCACATATCACTATGTCAATCCACAGTGGTTAGAATCAGACTAATTGTTGAGCAACTGTGCATCTGAGTGTTACCCTTTTGGATTTCAAGCATCCACAAAATGTAATGAAGCTCTTTTGATGTGAGAATGCTATTTTAATTATGTCGGCATTGTGCTTTTTCTAACATCTATTTTACCGCTTAGCAAACTTTATAAGTAGATAATGACGGACAAGATGTTGAAGAGTAAAATTAATGTCTTTAGCATCACAAATCAAATTCAAAAGGTTCAAACAGATTATCTTCAAATTCTGCAATCAGTTAGACAGAACTTCACAAATGACACTGTAAAGGATTACTAGATCAGTTTTGAAGGAAGTATATCAGATATAATATGTACACAGTGAAAATCTAACATGCAATCAACTATAAAACCTTTCTCTCATTCCACATCTGGAAATAGGAGGGTGAGGTAGGACCTTTCCAACAAAATAAAGTGCTCCAGACTAACCTCCAATACCCTTGACACCAGTTGTTTTCGTTTAGCATTTTTCACTTCTTCATCAAAAAATGCTGCCTCTGTATCATATCTATGGGAAAGAAATAATTACAAAATTACAAAATTATCCCACATATGTTCATGCATAAAATTGCAGATTTGGTAAACCATAAGCGACATGAGGAAATTGCTCAAGCATCGCAAAACATCAAACTTAGAACAGTTTTCCTTGTCCCAATAAATCAAATGAATGTTGCAAAATTTGGCTAAATTATTGAACAAAAGTCATTTAGAAAACAAACAAACAAACTTGCACCACTCAAGAAACTCTACACAGATCTTCCTTCTAAGAACATAAGTGAACATTAACAAGTGTTAGCAGCTGGCTATTTTTTCTTCCACTCTGCTATATACTACTATTGTTTCTTCTCTGCATTTTTCAGCAGCCATGGATATGGATAGGAAGTATCAGATTCTGAAGTTGGTAGTTCTAAAATTTAACTTATACTCCTGACTAGTAGAATAGGTAAAAAAAAAGGTTCCATCAAAGTGCTTTAATTTAAGGGATAAATGATCCTAAATCAGATGAAAACATACTCTTTGAAATAGGATTCTAAGATCGAGCTCAGCTTTTTCCCAAAGCCCAATACAGGACCCTTTTTTACCGCTTCTTCTAATGTCAACCACCTCTGAGTAAAAGCCAATTCAAGTTATCAAAGCCAATCTAGAAAAAATTCAAAGTAAAAGTACACACATAGAATGGGATTCAAATATTTCAGACCTCATCAGCAGTTAACTGACTAAACTTCTCGTTGGCGATCTCTTCGCACCGGACACTGGCAACCATTACCTGATCATATTAATTAATCTCATATCAGAAGCTGGAAATGAATTTTCCCTGGGAAAAATGAAATGCAATACGGAGTTATGATAATATCAAAGAAATTGACATGATGGAAGCTCATCCACTTTCTTCATTTCTATTTACTGTTAGAACTTAGAATCTCTTTCCTCATCATATTAAAGACACTAGAGCCTGATTTATCAAGTCTTAAACTTTATATCAGCGGTTGTATCGTTCAGATAATAATAGGATTAAGCAAAGGTCAATTCATTTCACTTAGTTGCAACCCATCAAAATACCTTATTTATTTAAAACTCAAAAAAATGAGTCACAAAACACATGAAGGAAGACAATGATCACCTTTGATACACCGTTCCTTATCTTCATTGACTTGGGTGGATATCTTTTGAAGCACCTTACTTTAACTTGCATATTTTTCTCATTTTGGTTCAAATTTTTAAGAGAAACCATTTTCAGCACAGTTTTGAGTATTGACATCAATTCAATCATGGACTCATGGCAAACACAATGAGAAACATGAAAGGAGAGTAGTACAAGAAGTCCATACGGTAAATATTCTGTTTGGACTGTACTTGGAGTAGGATATTTTGCACTTCATAGATACTTTACGGGATATCAATAATAAAAGTTTTATATTTTTTTATTTTTTTATTTTTTTTAATGTAAAAGGCGAAAGAATAGTTCGCTCTGTGCTCACCACACGGCTCCGTTATTTTTTTTTTTAATGGAATGTATAACATCTTCAAATCCTTTCTTTTCCAGAAAAGTTCAAACAACTTGTCTTTCCTTGCTTTACATATCAATCGTGTACCCTACAATTTGAAATTTATCTCATCTTGAGGAAGAGAGTAAAAATAAAACCTTGTGAGCAGGGAGGTTCAAGTCCTTGTTTTCCTTTATGACTTTCCATATTTGCTGCACACTGAAACAAAATCCTGAAGCAGGAATAACACCTCGTCGATCACCTGCTATTCCTCCTGGAGAAATAGAACGAAAAAACCGTTGCCTCAGTTGAGCAACCTACATAAGACAGATCATACAACATGAGCAATTCAATTTAACAGTAGATATCAGTGGAAGGAAGAAAAGAATGGTTATAGGTCTGGAAACAAATATCAGTAGCACAGATTCTGAATTAATAATTAACAGATAGGAAGGGAATCCTTAGACGTTGCAACGCAATGCAAAATACCCACTTGTTTTCCCTAATTACAAAAATATACTAAATGCTTGAAAATCCTTAAATTAGGAAGGGAGTCCTTAGACGTTGCGACGCAATGCAAAAGACCCACTTGTTATCCCTAATTACAAAAATATACTAAATGCTTGAAAATCCTTAAATTGGTGGACAGCCAGCCATTGTAACTTGTAAAAATGCTACCTCTTCTTTAAACTTCCTTTCTTTCTCTTCATAGCTTGACAAAGCAAAGATTTCCACCTTCAAGCCAAAATATTTCAATTAGGCATACGTGATAGTGAAAATGCCTACAAATAGACGTTGAAATAAAGATATACAATGCCAACCACAAGAACAAACTTACATTAAAAAATTCACTAAGGGGAGTATCCTTGAGGGAATCTGGTTTATGAACAGCTTTCCATATCTACACCAAGAAGGGGAAAGAAAATCATCCAGAAGAGAACACTTGAACTGCAGGCCCTTAAATAGCTATACTAAAACGGGACACCATGATACAAGTAGAACCACCTCCACCACTTCAGAATAGAGATTTCAAACAAGTTCACGATGCTCAGGCTCAAAAGTTGAAATATTTAATTTTCTGAACAGAATCATTTGGTTGACAAATTGAATCTAAACAAATCAGTTTTCTTGCATTAGCTGGTATATATACACAACCAATGAACAGACTTGGCAATTCTGTATCATGAGACCATCTCCAGAACATTTCCAGCAAAACAACTACCATTTACTTAACAATTTTCATCTTTCTTCAGCATTGTAGAATTCTTCACCAACATTTTGAAAGAGTGGAGACAGATGGTAAGGACTAATCTCCTGAACATGTTTATTTTAATTCTCCAGAAAGAATGTTTAAAGTTTTTGCAGTGCAGCAGTGCACCAAAGAAATGAGTACCTTCTGAATATCTTCCTTCAGAATAGATTCCAAATGTCGAAATGGGGTCTGCATGATTATCCAAGTACAAGAATACCGAGAAAAACATTCAACAAGACTGAACTGCAAGCTTTTGGAAGGAACACAAAACATTTGACTTGTTAAGTCAACAACCAACCTTAGTCTTGTCACGTATAACAAACAGTAGAGTTGTTTTACGAGGGCTGAACAACCGCATCATGACCTACAATTAGCAGTGAAGGTGACAAAATGTAATTTACAGAAGCCTTTCGTCAAACAAAAAATAAACCCGTAGAGATATTACCTCAAAGACTGTCTTCAGAAGAGGCCTGTTTGCAGCTTGCTCTCGACCAATATCATGGCACCATCTGTACAAGGTTTACAAGAAATACAATCACCACTTCAGGCATCAAAATCATTTGTACTCCATGTAATCAGGAAATAAAACTAAAGAAAATTTTGAAGCTGGGATAATATGCATATTCATATGTCAAATCAAATAATAGAAAGATATCTGAAGTTTGTTTGTTTGTCACCTCTGCCACAGAACAGGGTAACCTAATGGTAATGACTCTTGTCCATCATCCAGAAAAAGCTACCTTATGGTCAATTGGAAAAAGTAAGCTACCAAGTAGAATTTTTTAAATAAGAAACTGTTGTAGAGTCTTACTCATCTGAAACTTGACATGTTGCCATGTTTGTGTCCGTGTCGTGTCTTGTGTTCATGTCATGCTTCTTACTAGAATATTCTAATATGGAGATAATTTTTCATCCCTCAAGGTCTACTTGGTAGTTATGAGTCATATGACTCGTCCAATCGAAAAGGTATACGCTTTCTAGTTTTTACTTCTAATGAAGTACAGGTTTCATTTTGTTTTTCCTTTCTTCCTTTGATGTCTCATTCTTTTGTTTATCAATAAAATTCATTTATTAGAAAAAATAGTAATAAATAATCATAGCCATGATTGTGATAACAACCTTAATAATATTCAAAGCAGCAAACAGTCCTTAACGCCAAAACTTACATATTTATCAAAACCACATCAGAGATTGCCAAAGCAAAAAGCGCAGTCTGTTTCTCAAAAGTAGTATCATCCTGAAAGTAGAAAGAATTTAGAGTACACAAAAATATTATAACATTATTGGATAAAATGTTAACAATAATAACACTTGACAAACGTTCATAGGTTCTTTGATTTCATATTAACCCACTCATGGGAATGCATGTACAAACCCTAGACGGGAATTTACAAGTTAGAAACAGGTACAAAAAATAATAAAATAAAAATCCCAAAACCACATTTTTACCTCTCCTCGTTCTCTTCCATCAGTGCCCTCCAAGTCCATGGCAATTGTGCAGGGCTCAATGCCAACACACTTCGCAACCCAAATGCCCTTGGTAGTTTGAACCCTAGATTATATTTTATTAGCTTAGTCCCATATGCTAATATATGCAAAGGAGCATAATTATATTATAAGAATTAGAAACCAGTATAAATTTCATCTGCCTTCATAACCCCAACTATATAGTTTCTGTGGGTGTGTCAAGAGAAAACACAGGGTAGAGGAAAGAACCTTCCCTTGTACGCATCCATCTCCCTAAAATTTGTGTGGAAAAGATGATTCAGTAATGTGCTCTTCCCTAACCATACAAGAGGGGGGAGGAGAAAAAAGTATTAGCACAGTATATTAGGCACATCGGATCCATAAAATGAGGAGAGAATCTAAGGTTACAAAATATGTAATCTATGGACTTTTACTCCCACAAGAACACAATGGGAGACAGAGCTCTTAAGCATTCCCAATCGACTAGACAACAACACTAACTTCCTCCCAGGCCTAAAGACAAAAGGGACGAATGATGTAATACTACGCACAACATTATGACTTTAAGCCATCTTCATCTCAAGATCGTTCATCAGTGACATTTTTTCCCCTTCTTTTCCGTGCTAACTAATATTTAGTGCAACCAAATGAGTAACCAAACTCCAAAGAAAAGTTATTATTAGTTTCTTGATCACGAAAGATGATAGAGTTTCTTTCAAACTACAGCCTCTAAAGGAGGGCGAAGATCCTATTGGACCAAAGGATTTTCAACTTGAGAATTTAACTGAGGACCTTCAATATGAAATCTGATCCAACATTATCATCATTCCTTAAACATTGCCATTTCAACATTCCGATAAAGACCAATACCACACCAAATTTCAATATTAGGACAGAAATTTTGCAAGTAAGCTGGCTAGCAAAGCAATGTAGAGTAAATGAGAATGATAAATTACAAAAACCTTTTCTCTAACAACTATTGATATCATAGATATAAACGGACCAAAAGGCAACGACAGACTAGGTTTGTTATATGCAATTGCAGGCTAACCAGCAAAATAAAAAAATACAGAATGATTCGAACAAGTGCAACCTCCACAAACATACCACTACTCTGAGGCCCCATGATAGAGACCACCGCATAGGAAAGGCCACACTCAGCCAACTTAACCTTCCGGACGAAATCTTCAAGGCCAGTGGCGTTGAACTCGCCATTATTATCAATCAGTTGCGTCGTGAAACAGTCGTCTCTGCTCATGTCGAAAGAAGAGAGAAGCAAAAGAGAGCTGGAAATTTCAGGTGTAGATTGGGGAATCACTGATGAGGGGGAAGTTAGATGAAAGAAGAAAGTAAGAGGCAGAAGGTTTACTTGGAGCGAAAGGAAGGCTTAGAGCCTTTGCCTAGTGTAGAAGCTGAAGGTTTATTCCTGTGTCTGTAAAGAGAAGTTGAGAAGCTTGGTGAAGACGAAGGGCTTTGTGGTGTGTTGCAGACTTGCAGTAATGGCGGAAACTGTGGGTTTGGTATATATACGTGTCCACCGGACACCGCCGTTAACAGCAACCGCCACCGCTTGCCGTATCTTTCAGAACAAACCAACCGCCTCACGTCAATTAAATTACAAATTTACCCCTTTGTTTTTCTTTCCTGTGCCTAATGGTAATGCATAGCCGTTTGGAATAATTACGCTTTTATGATTCTTTGATTTGAGAGTTTTCTAGATAAAAATTTTTACAGACATAAATAAAAAAAAATAATAATAAAACGTATTTGTGGGCTTTCTCTTTCTCCCTCTTCTATTTTTTATTTTATATATAATTTTATTTTAAATATAGTTAACCAATTACTATTAATATATATTAAGAAAAATTATTATAAACATAAAAAATATCAAACTACTTAAAAATATAAAAAAAAAATTTACTGTCTATTAGTGATAAACCGTGATAGAATTATATAAACTTGCGATAAAATTCTACTACAGTCTATCGCAAATAGACAGTAAAATTTTTCTATATTTGTAAATAGTTTGAGTCATTTTTCAATATTTGAAAACAGTCCTATTATTAATTTAACAAAATTAATATAATTATTTATTTTAATAAATCAATAATAATCTATTAAAATATTTACTTAATTTATTTTTATAAATAAAATTTATTAAATGAATGCAATTATTTATTTATATAAATTATTAATTAATTTACAATAAATATAGGGGTCTTTTCACAAATTAAAAAAAACAAAGTAATTACACATATAGAAAAAAAATGGAAAATACAAAAGGATGGCGTGCACTTTTTTCTATACGTATAATTAGTTTTGTTTTTTTTCTATACACAACAATTTCCCATAAATATATTTAATTTCTTCGAAACATCCACAAGGGTTGTCTTATAGCAATTCGATTTGACTCCACTCTACCCTACCCAATCCTTTTTTCTCGTTTTTTGTAAACCCTTTCTTTTTAGAATTATCCCACATGGAGACAATCAATCTAAATGAACGAATTCATTAGTCTGAATCCTTGCATAGAAATATCAATATTTGATTAATCTAAGTTCATGTAATTTATTATTTTTTTTCTTTTGTTCAATCGTTGAGAGGAAAAAGATCTTTTAGATCTCTTTCCTTTTTTTACAATTCCCGAATATCGTAATCTTTTTTTTCCTATTACTCTTACTCCCTATATAGTATATACCTTCCTTATTTTTAAAAAAATGGAAAATACAAAAGCATGGGGTGCACTTTTTTCTATATGTGTAATTACTTTTGTTTTTTTTTCTATACACAACAATTTTCCATAAATATATTTAATTAGTAAATTAAAATTAGTTAAATTTAGTAGGTACAAAAAATTCATTTTTCAATCATTTTTTTAATGCTATTTTTCAATAATATTAATTGATTACTTATTGTTTTTTAATCAAAAATTATTTATTGAGATTGATTTTAATTTGATTCTGAACACGTATTTATTATTGATTATTTATAACCAATTAATTATTTATTGTGATTAATTTTTATTACTTCATCTATTATTAATATAACATATTTATAAAACTCTTTTGTGTTATTCTTTATTAATATTCTTTGTTAACATATTATTTTTATAATTACAATTACTATTGATTCTTAAGTAATTAACTTTTATTTATATTGCATGATATTTATTGTTTAATTAATTAATCTATTAAAATTATACAAGATTTTCATGCTTAATTTCATAAATTAAATACAAACATAATTGTTGTTCATAAAATTCTGATAGAATTTCCCACAACCAAATACAGTTATCAAGGGCATTTTGCCAACTGAAGTTAATAATTTAGGGCACCAGGCTGCACCTAATCTCTATACTCCCTTTTTTCTTACACACTAAGAAAAACTAAAAATTTTATTTTTTGAATTGCCACATGATACACTGCAAATTGGGTGTTACCTGAGCTGCACAATAGATGGGTGCACCCAAGTTTTTCATAAGTTAATATGTTTGAGTTTGTAAATTTTTGTTTGGAGGTATAGAGTTATAAGATGGATTTACTCAATAAATATGAAAAGTATAAATAGGGGGAAGATGAAGTTCTTCGATAAATGTGAAAAGTAAAAAAAAAAGTGAAAAGACAAAGTTACTCGATAAATATGCAAACTTTAATAATGTTTACTATTGAAGTCAAGTTGTTTACACCAACTTAAAAGGTGGGTGGGCCTAACAGCCCCTTAGTCTCTAAATTTTCAAAGAAAGATGTAGAGAGATGACCTACTTCACAAGCAATATTTCACAAATATCCTAAATTTAATTAAATTTCATAACTAGATTTCTACATTTTTTTTACCGTTTTAACCATGTAATATATTCTCTTTCATTTTGTATTATTTTATAATTAAACTATTTAACAAATTCAAACCGTATTTAGTATTAATTATTTAAAGATTTTATTTTTTGAATAACTATTAATTATACTGGGTTCTCATTTAGTTATTTCTTAGGGGTCTTTTCACAAATAGAAAAAAATAAAACTAATTACATATATAGAAAAAAAGAGTAGGAAATAGAAAAACATGAGGTGCACTTTTTTCTATATGTGTAATTAGTTTTTATTTTTTTTCTATACACAACAATTTTCCTATTTTCTTATTTTATTTATTAACTAATATGGTATATATCACTAAAATTAAGGAATATAATATGCTAATTACATTTGAGCTTCCTTCCGTTTATGGTTAAAATCGCATTTCTTTTTGCGTCCGGCGGTGGGTGGTGGGTTAAATGCATTTAGAAGATGTACGATCTAAGATTGTTATATAATATAAATATTCCATATTTAATTTTAGTCTCGTTTCTATTGAAATATATATTCTACATTTTTGTCATATACATACATGTATATTTAGTTATTTTGTAAATATATATTTTTTTTCTTTTTTTACAGCTTTTAGATGTTGACTTAAAATTTAGAATCCTTAATTTTGGTGGATCAAATTTAATGCAAAATTATTGTTACAAATTTTCATTTTCATTTATGTATACATACGAGGTTTATTTAAAATATAGACGAAGTTATTCTAAGTGCATTTAGAACAAGTACTAATATATAATTCATATTTTAATTTTAGTCTCATTTCTATTGAGATATATATTAAACATAATTTGTCATATATATATACATGTATATTTAGGTATTTTGCAAAAATATACTTTATATTATATAATAATAATGTTAACATGATAAACTAGGGCATAAACTATTATTTGAAATAAACTATATATATTTGAAACTACAAAAGAAGTAGCTATTAAAATATATATTACGTACCTCACGTGACTTTCATGTGCAGGTTGTTGGGAGCAGCTGTGATCTCCGGCTTAGAAGCAACACCACTAACACTGGCGAAATCGTGGTGTGGACGTTGGGCAGTGGCCGGATAAACTAAATCTGAAAGAGAGAGAGGATTGTGAGATCGAAGAGAGAGAACCAAATCCACAACCTACCAACGGCATGCTGAGCGGCGACGACCAACAAGGTGCAGTGGCTAGGCAGTGATCAACCCACACACATATATTTGGCCTATTGTGGTGGGTTGGAATAGCGTGAAAAGGAGAGAGTGATGTGGAGGGGGTCTATGCACTTGGGTAAATTAGAAGCGGGAGAATTTTTTAAAACTTCACGCGCACACATATTTACCTTTTAACCTAGATTTCCATTTTCTTTTTCATATTTGTGTCTTTTTTTAATTTTTTTTTTAAATTGCCAAAAATTATTGAGGGTGTTATGGACTTTTCTACTTGATTTTTATGTAATATTGTAATTCATTAAAAAATGATGGATTTAATACATTCTTGTAATCTGGCTTATTAAATTGGGCTATCAATATAGATATATTATTATATAGTTAATTTTGAATATGATTCAAAATTAACTATATAATATGGGAGATTTAATGTATTTGAATATGATTCAAATAATAAATTAATATGAATGAGATTCATATTAAAACTATAGATTATGAGAGAGAGATATATTTGAATATAGTTTGAATATTTATTTAATAAAATATAACACACACATATATAATTAATTAATTAGTTAGTTATTAATTAAATGAAATTAACTTCCCCTTTTATGCAATGTAGTGGGGAGTGTTCGCACGAAATTTCCGAAGAAATTTAAGTCGTGAAATTTGAACTTTGTATTTGTATTACTTTCAGTATAATATTCAGTATAATATAGTGAGTACAATCTCTAATACATAATCATTTGATTCTTTCTCTCGAAAATAAATTTTGCTTCTTGGGCTTGTTGATCTTCTTGAATGATCGTCATTTGGGCTTGTTGATCTTCTTGAAGGATCGGCCTTTGGGCTTGATGATCTTCTTAGAGAATCGACTTTTAGGCTTGATGATCTTCTCGGATGATCGACCTTTGAGCTTGATGATCGACTTAGATCGACCTATGGCTTGTTGATCAGCTTGGATCGGTCTCTCGCTTGTTTCTGACTTTAAGAGCTTTCAGGAGTTTTAGCCTCCTAAGTCTTCAGTCTTTAGGTCTTTAGAACTTTAGAGGTTGAGAACTTTGATCTTCAGTTCTTTGGAACTTGAGAGCTTCAATCTTCAGAACTTATGAGTTTGGGAGCTTCGGTCTTCAGATCTTGAGAGCTTTGATCTTCAGTTCTTTGGAACTTGAGAGTTTCAATCTTCAGAACTTGTGAGCTTGGGAACTTCAGTTTTCAGATCTTGAGAGCTTTGATCTTCAGCTCTTTGGAACTTGAGAGCTCCAATCTTCAGAACTTGTGAGCTTGGAAGCTTCGGTCTTCAGATCTTGAGAGCTTTGATCTTCAGTTCTTTGGAACTTGAGAGCTTCAACATTCAATTATTCCCATCTTCAGGAAGTTGCAAACTTGAGATCGATTAGAGCTTCCGTCTTCTATCTTGAGGTCGACCAGAGCTTCAGAGTCTTGAAACCTTCAGAGCTTCAATCTTCAAATCTTCAGAGCTTCAATCTTCAAATCTTCAGAGCTTCCATCTTCAGGTCTTCAGCATTCGTTGCCAAATGCTTCCAACCTCTCTAAATGAAGGAGAATGACCTCTATTTATAGAGGATTTCCCTGAGTTTTAGGTGGGCTTGGGCCCATTTGCTTGTGGGCTTGGGCTTGGGCCCAATATCTTCTGTGGCCCAAAATTTTACAATAGACTTGAATTGTATTGGATTTTGGACCCGAATGATTTTAATTACTCGGCCCGATCCAATTTATAATTTTTACATTGGGCTCGGGTTTTCATTGTGATGACGTGGCAAAATTTGGTTGGCCAAAATTTCTCATTCAACAGTGTGTTAATTCCCTTTTCATGTTAAATAGAGTTTGTATTCACACAAGGTTACTGAAATTATTTTGCTGAAGAACTACCTCTTTCTCCCTCGCTCTCAACATTATCACAAAGAAAGGTTCTCTCTGCCCAAAAGCTCTCCCATTACAATTTTTTTATCTTTCAAAAGGAGACTCCTGCAAGTCAGTGCCTTACCAAAGTCATAACAAGGAAGTCCTTTTGGAGGCGTTCGAAAAAGATGAGGAATTCTATCAATTGGAGAAGAAGAATCCTGGTAGAAAATAGTTTCTTCAAAGGTGTTTTATCTTTTCTTTTTATAATTTATGCTTAACCTATAGAACTACAACATGCCTAATTATTCTGTAATTTAGGGTTTTCTTTTATGTATTTTTTAATCTAAATTAAAAATTATAGCAAAGGGTGATCACACGCTTCCGCTGGAGATTTGTTTCCTTTCGAATATACTCCTATCATCTATCATTGTCTATCAGTGATAGACAATGATAGATGTCATTTTTCTATATTTGAAAACAACCCTAGATTTAATCTATCACTATCTATACATTTTGCTATATTTATAAATATTTTGACTTATTTTGCTATATTTGAAAACAACCCTAGACTTAATTTAAATTTAATTTATAATTGATGTGGCTCATGTACATTATATATTCTTATCTTTTAGGCTCATTCTTTTACTGGGTCAATTAAATAAAAAATCATTTCCTAATTAAATACCCTGGTAAAGCTGTATAAAATCCTAGGCATTGGTCATCTACCTCAATAAGTAGCTTTTCTCTCAATCAATAAAACCTAATCAAGTTTTAAATGAAGGCCAAGAGAGAAGCATAATCCCACTAGATCAATATCATAGATCAAGATATGTTATTCTAACTTATATTATTGTGATAACCATCTAATTTAAAGATCTTGGTTTTTATTGTTTTATACAATATTAGAGTTTTATTGTATAATCATGCAAGTTAAAACTTACAAATCTCTCTTTAGACAATACTATAGAAATAAATTAACTTTTTCTCCCTTTTTCTCATGGGCAATCATAGTTGGTTTTCATCAAATGTCATATAGTTGGGATCTTGTTGGTTTAGTTTGGTTGGTTTTGAAGTTCCCCTTTTGCTTGCCTTACATTTAGACAAAGTGGGGTGGATTTTGTATTGTGTATAGGCTGGCAAACCAACAGCTTTCTCTTCTTGTTTCTTAGTGAATAGTGGTGGTGGGAACTCAAAAAGTTTTTGTCTCATCTCTCTATAGTCATATATTTCAACTTGGTGAAAAAAAAAAACTTCATGGCCTCCTCCACATCACATATCAATCACCCACCTTCTTTCTTCTCACAAAAATAATGCAATTTTGCAACTTGGAAGTTTCTTTCAAGCCCCTTCACCCTTCCACAACTTATTAGTGTTATTTCTACATCTTTCTTCCACTTTTAATATTATTCCAACTCGAAAACGTTCAAAATGTTATCTAAAATGATTCGATACAAAGCATATATATAGACGACTTTCAAAAACAACACTGAAAGTATTTTTGTGAACTTCATAATCACCTAAAATTACTTCAGATATTACCAATTTCAGATTAAGTGATTGGTTCGAATATTGCTTCAATCATCAAGAAATGGTTTCAACATTAGTTTTTATTTTTCTTAAATCGATAGCTTAGTTCGATCGTAAATGTAACTAATGGTTACTCCAAGCTTTGCCACTATCTAAGATGCAAAGACTTGGGGGCCATAAGTGCTTCAAACAAGAACAAAAGAACTTAAGAGATTGTTTTTTAAGTGAGCATCCAACAAGGCATTGCCCCCACTTTCACTTGCCTTTTGCCTTATAATGCATTTCACCCCATTTATCAGAAGACACTGATGGAAACTTCCCACCAAATTTTGAAAGCAACATTTGCTAATAGATTGCCTTACTCCAAAACAACACAACCATAGTTAAAAACATTTCAATAATTTTATGTTTTTAACATCAACAATGGGGCTTTTGTCATTACACTTTCCTATTTACAAAAGGATAGGAGGTCGTAAATGTAACTAGAAATTACACGTAGAAGCTCGAAATGGAATAATCAAATGAATAAAAAAAAACAAATATATATAATCATCTTGATGAGCAGGAAATGGCCACAACCAAGAAAGAAAAGAAACCTGAATCATTTTCTTATGCTTCTTTGAGTGTGTGAATTCTCTTGTTCAGTATATGAATGCATCGATTCGCTTTTAACGATTATGATTAACTCTTCTGCTGTCCATGTCACTAGAGAAAGATTTTGAAGATGGTCTAGAGAATCTTCATCGAATAGTCGGAAGATATGCGTGCATTCTATACACAAAGTTCAAAAGAACAATTAAGATTTGTTTAATGTTATATTTGGACTGAAAATGTAGAGATTGAAAGAACTCTCACCTGTATACTTGCTGAGATTAAACAATGAATATGATGCGAGCACTCGGTCCTCGACATCTTTGTCGTGATTCAAGTATTTTATCAAGGGCGGAACTAGAATCGAAGGTGCCATTAAACATAACTTCTCGTCTTTAATAACAAACAGGTATCTGCTCATCCACGAAACCGTGATAAGACTTGCTTTTGCTAGACTTGGGATACAACTCGTCATTGATGTCGAAAGGGCAGACAATAAACTCTTATGTCCATGGTTAAACAACACAGTAGCTGCTTTCAACTGCCAATTCACCACACCTTCTTCCTCTTCATACTGATCATTGGAGTGAGGAAATATTGTATATTTAAACCAATATGAGAATATAACTAAAAGATTGTTGTCGAGTAAAGATAACAAAATTCATGAGAATTTGAAGCAAAGCTCACCAATTGCACTACATCATCATACAGATGCTTACTGTGGGATGAATCCCCAGAGTTCTCTTTGAAACCTGCTTGTTGTAGAAGCCAATTTTCTGTGCTTGGTTCTCCGGCATATGAAAACCGACCTCCCAAAATCAAGAGAGCTCTAGCCAAATTGTCCTGTGCTTTTTCTCGACATACTCGAGCATTCAAGGCAGTTATAATCGTCACGATGGCCTCTTCTCTAAATATGCTGCAGTTGAGGGAGTCTTCCTGCAATGTGACTGCAACTTCATGTGGGAACCATTCAAATTATTTAAAAGCAATCACTTTTCACAAGACATAAGCGTACTATTTTCTTGTCAAAGAGGCCAAAGAAGAAGATTAGAACTTTAGAATACAATAGAAAAACTGTCTCCAGTTATCTCTACCTTTAAATTTAAGTTATTTTAACCATGCTTTTCATAGAATCAAAACTCTGAAATACCATGAAATCAAGCTGCAATTGTATTGTTGCAACTAAAGGCTGCTCCTCAGGAAGAGCTCGTTGAAGATAAACCGACAAAATGTTCATGATGCCCAAGCCACTCCATCCTTCTTTAAGTCCATCTAGGAGTTTAGTGATCCTCGTTCTACTGTTAAGTTAATCGAGATGCTCGATTAACGAGTAAGCTACAAATTCAACATAAAAGCAAGAAGAAACAAAAATAGTCCATACCGACTAAGGCAGAGTAGATCCACAAGTAAAGCCAAACCACACCTATCAGAGTTTCTGTTGCTTTCATGAACAATAAGTTCAAGAAGTGAAGCCTTGTTCAGATTCTCGGCCAAGTAGTTTCGACAGCTTCCATCAGCTTGGATACAACACAAAATTATTGAAACAGAATTCTTCCTTTCTTCAATCTCACCTCTCTCTAACCTTCTCAGCAGTAGACTTAATCCCCCAAGAGAAATCAAGTGTCTACTATTCTCTAAGTTTCTGTCTTCATCAAACCCTTTCAGCAGTTGGTCTAGAAGGTAAAATGCTGCTTCATGTGGCTTGCATCGTACCGAGAATAACGTCTGTAACTGGCCTCCAAACTCCAATACTCTAAGGACTAGTGGTAACCATTCGACTGAAATCATCTGTTTTGCCTGTGGCTTTGATAGGTAAAGTAAAATTGATGCTTTGAGGAATAGACTGCTACTTTTCAAGAGTTTAAGAAACACTTGCAGCTGTGGATCAGAGTTCAATATCATCTGTCGAATAACCTCACTCCTTACAGCAAGTTCTGCTAAAACTGAAATCACCAATTCTAAAATCTCATCATCATCGGAAGCTAATAAAACCTCCAGCATTCCCTCGACAACTGGTGGCTTCGATAACGCAACCTCAATGGTAGTGTCACCATGGGCGTTCAACCAAGCTTTAGTTACTACACGAATGGCTATCTCGCACTCACTCAAGATATCTGAGGAGCAGATTGTGGTTATGGCCTTGCTGAAATCGTTGGAAAGAAGATGGTTTCTTCCTTCGACTCTAACAAAGTTGTTTTTGGTAATCACATTGTTGCTTTCCAAGTATTCTTTTGTTATATTCTGACATGTAAAGAATCGAAAATAGTCAGATTTTACGGTCTCGTGCCATGAGTCGGTATTATGACTTCGGTCATCAAGGACGAACGACATTCTACAGTTGTTGTGTTCATCCTGCAGAAACAATAAAGAAAGGAGGAAAAGGAAAACAGTTTATTTAGATTTCCTAACAAAACCAACCAAATGATTCTGTATTGAAGATGGAGATAGAGTTACAGACATGAATAGAAGCACTATTTTCATAGTTCTTGTCTGAAAATAAGATCTCCTTTTCATTTGAACTCCTTGCCTTGGCTGCAACAAGATTTCCACTCCTCAACTCTGCTAATTGTTGGTCAAGACTTGGACCAAAAACAGCATGATATCTTTCATCATCACCAAAACAACCATAAAAAACACTCATCAAATAATTATTCAAGTGGACATTTCACTTCAAATAACACAAAGAAACATAATCTTGAAGAACTTACAGATTCTTATTCGAAGACGACTGCGAAAAGTACGAATCCGACGATCTTCTCGAAGCCTTATAGATGGATTTGGAAGGTGAAGGAACCACAGGAACAGGAGGGGCTTTGGCTCCATCTTTAAGCCATTGTATATAATACAAAGCAAATTGAACAGTTCCCCTATCCATATGCTCATTATAGACCTTACTCAAGGCCTTGATTTTCCTATCCTTATGTTCACATTCAAAGTTGGACATAAATTCAAGCTCCTGATTGTACCAAACCTTCAAATGGAGGAGATGGGGAAGAAAAAAATGCTCCCAAAGCTCTGGCAGAAGATGGGTTCGAGCAAAAAATGGAGAATCACAAAACACTTGAAGAAGATGTTTAGCAGAAACCTTCTCATTCTTCTCTATCTTATAAACAATCGCTAAATAGAGTTGAGCACATGCAGAAAGATGAGAATGAGCACCATTTTTTGTAGAGTTTTTTGCAGAATTCAAAGAAGTAACTACCATATTAAGAAGCCCAATGGAATTCCTAGAAGCTTTCATTCTCAATTCCCTTTCATTTCCATGGCCTTCTTCAACCAATCTGTCAACACTCTTCATACCCATCTCCAAATTACTGTAAATCCCACTCTCCATTTCCCCTTTTCGTATCAAACAAGGATTACACTTTTTTCTCAAAATTTCTCTAAAACTTTCGTCCTTTGAGTACCTCCCGACATACCCACTAAGAATCGAAACCACAGCTCGTATAGCAATTTCATCAATGGTGGGTTCCTCCATTGATTTATAGAGCAAGGTCTTTGAGACCGAACCGACTCGTTTCGAGGAATATACGGAAGACCCATTTCGTATAAGAGGTTTATCGGCTTTTTTCTTTGAAGAATCGATTATTTTCTTGTCGTGGCAAATGTATATGGGCAAAGTTACAGAATCATCTGGGGTTGCTCTGCTTCTTCCTTTGAGCCTCGTGGGTTTTCGAGTACTGGGGAAACTACTGCCCTCAAATCCTTCTCGAGTGAGTAATTCTTGTAGAGACGCCATTGTTTTGGAGGTTGGAGCAGAGAAGAAGAAGAAGAAGAAGATTGAAATGTTGAAGCTGCAAAAGAAGAGAAGGAAACCGTTAAGCCAATCCATTTCGACCGGTCGGATTGTTCGTTTGTTATCTTGTTTTTACTTACTGAACCAGACCGAACGGTTCAATTTGATGACCGTTAATGACTGTAAACACCCATCGAAATTTAAAATTTAATGAAAATAGGGAGTTTTAATGATTTTTTGTTAATGATATTTTTAAATGAGATTAAAATGAAAAATGATTTGTTTTTAAATTAATTTAAATATAAATTTAAAAAGTAAAAAAGTAAAATTCTCCCCCTTTCTCCTCATTCCACATCTTCTTCCCCTATTTTTCAACTTTTTTTTTTTTTAATTTTTAAAATCTAGTAGTCTCCTATAAATGCTCAGTGAACAAAATGGAGAGGAGAGGGAAAGAAATTGGAAATTGAAAGGGAAGATATTAGAGAGATTGAGAATAGAGAAAGTATAGAAAAAGAGAGGAAATACTCTTCAATTTCATACTTTGAAACATTCTATAAACTTTAAGCTCACGACCTCCGGCGAACTCCGAGCTGTACCGACGACCAGAGACGAACTCCCTGTAGTTTCCGACTATTTTCTGCCATCCACCTACAAAATAAAAAAGTAAAAAATGTGGAAGAAGAGAAGTACCATCCACCTAGAGAAGGTGGAAGAAGGAGAAGAAATCGTTGAAGAAGGAAGAGGAGAGAATGAGATATTTAATAAAAATGTGGGCCACATTTCATTATTTATTTATTTGTTTGTTTAATAAATATAGTGGCTCCACTTTGTTTTATTTTACTTTTATTTGTTAAAAAAAGTGGTGGGTTTCATATTATTATAATTTTTTTTATCTCTTTCTTTTTTCCTCTCTTCTTCTTGTTTTTTACTTTTTTTTTTTTCTTTAATAAATATCATTATTTTTTTTTTCTCCTTATTCCCCCTCTATTTTACATTCTCCCTCTATTTCACACAATTTCATCACTTATCAAACATTCATATGGAATATTTTCCTAAAGATATCTCTAAATATATACATTTTATTTTATTTTAATTTTTTTTAGAATTTAATTTTTATCTTATATTCTATTTAGTTTGTTTTACCCACCATTAACTTCTTAAGCTCAACACATTATATTCTAAATTGTGGATCTTTTTTAAACATAAATTTCCATTTCAATAATTTTGGGTTTTAATGGATTGAAATTTAGAATTTCAGTACTTAATCAAAGCTTTTACTATAAAATAAAGGTGGATTCTTTAATTTAGTACTATTAAATATGCTCTAGTCATTTTTTTAAAGGTTGAAATTTCTTAATAGTATTTCAAATTTCTTGGATTTCGAATTTTAAACACAATTTTCTTCCTACATCAACATTTGCATTGGTAAAGTAAATTTTAATTGTATAGTTAACCATTTTTTTTAGTATTTCCTATTTTGGATTTAATTTAGAATTGTCTCCAAATTTCTTATTTTTTTATTTATTGAATATTAAAACAAAATCCAAATTAATTATACAACTTTCAAGATAAACTTTAGCTTAATGTAAATCTCAAATTTCAAATGAATTTCAAACGTTTTTTAGATTTTCCATAAATCACATAATGGAGTCAATATTGCTCCAGAGGGAAATATTTACTAAGAGAATCCAAATATAAATTAGCAGACATTGTGTGAATTATTTAGTTTCAGGTTTTATTTTATTATTTTTTTATTGCAATATTAGATAACAAAATAAAATGTTTCAAATGGGTGTTGTATGATGCTAATACTTTAGAAAAATAAAAAAAAAAATATTAGAGTGATGAAATAAGGTTTAAAATATTGACGTGGACGAAATTGTCGAGGTCTCAATTTTATGAAACTGTAGATAGAAATATTGATAAAATGATGATGTTGATGGATATTTCTAAAAAAAAAATTACAAAAACAAAAAGTTTAAATAAATAATTTAAAGTAATAAATAAGCCTTTTATGCTAAGTTGAAATGTTTATTATTGATATTATACTCATAATATTTTGTTTCTTATTTTATAGTTGTTTTCAAATATAGTCAAATGAGCCAATTTATTTACAAATATAGCAAATGTCACTATTTATCATTGATAGACACTTATAGACATCTATTAGTGTTAGTGATAGACATTAATTATTCTTAGTTGACAGTGACATTTTGCTATATTTGAAAATATTTCCATCAATTTTGTCATTTAAAATAATTACCCTTATTTTTATGTTTTATGAATCTTTTTTACGATATAATAGAAATGCCAATGTCAATCCACATGTTTGTGAAAATGTCGACATGTGGATAGAAATTTAATACCATAAATAAAAATAAAATATAACAAAAATATCAATAAAATTCACTAATATGAGCCTAGTACGTATTAATAATATTCTTAAATTATTATTTGTATTTTCCATATATCTTAAATTTAATCTCCACAGATAGTTTATTGTTGATTTTTTTTTTATAACTTTATCTATTATCGTTCTCACTATAAAATTTGAAAACTTGTTCACATATTGTATTTTCCTCCTCCTCCTCCTCCTCATTATTATTATTATTATTATTATTATTATTATTATTATTATTATTATTATTTTGGCTAAATTATAAAAAAAAATGTTCTTAAACTCTGAAATCGTTAGTTTTTTGTTTCAAAATTATCATTGAACTTTTAAAGTTTGAAAAATACTCTTAAACTTAAATAAATGTTCAAAAATATCCTTACTATTAATATATAAACAAAAACATCGATACCTCATTGCAAAAATACCTCTAAACTTTAAAAAATTGCAATAGTGCCCTTATCTTATAATTTTTTAAAAAAATAATCTTATCGTTTATCCACACCTCATCACCTCCTTCAATTTCCCCTCTTTCCCTATTCAATCTATGACCTAACACTTTTCTATTTTTCTATTTTCCCTCCACTGTTACTCTCCTTGTTAAATGTTTGACATTTGTTTATCTCATAAAAAAATTTTGCGCTCCTCAGTTAAGGCATATAGATTATAACACAAAGATATATATATATATATACACCAAGTGGACCTTAGGACTTATATGTTTAACAAGGTTGTGAGTTAGTAGTTGAGTGTGTTAATAGCCAAATACAACCTTTCTTATATTTGGTTGTGCGTTGTTTTGATAAATTTTAAGAGAAGATTTTAATTTTAGAATTTTGTGAGATTTGCGAAAGTTTATGCTTGAACTTAAAGTTTTGGTTTATATTTTGTTGTTAGAAATTGGTATAAGAATTGGATAATGAGAGAAAAATGAGAGTACATAGATGAGAAAAAAGAAGATATTTATATAATTTGTTTTAAAATTGGTTCTTTTCAAACTCAAGAAAATTTCAAACAAATTGATCATTATACTAACGGTTGGAGCATTTTTAAATTCTTTTTTGTAAGGCTAAGAGTTTTAATGATACTTTTGAGTTCAAATGTATTTTTTTAAACAAGTATAAACCATTTGTATTTATATAATAACTATAAGAGTATTTTTAAAGTTTTTTTTTTTTAAATTTAAGGATATTTTTTAAACTTTTGATAGTTCAATAGTATTTTTTTAAAACAAAATACTAACAATTTTCAAGATTTTAACCCTTTTTGAAAGTTTAAGGATAATTTTGAAACTTTATCGATAATTTTTAATTTTGAAAGTTGAATAGTTATTTTTATATAAAGCACAAAGTTTAAGAGTATTTGATATAATTTAATTTTTAGGAAGCAATTTGCCATTAATATCTTATTAATTATTTAACTTAAATCATTACAGAATTTCGAAATTGGAAATATGACGACCAACTGCATTTTAATTCCCACATTTCTTTTAGGCAAACATTTAGATCATTGGCCAAAATTATATAGATATGTTCATCAAATGTATTAAATGACATGTGAAAAGTTAGCAGTAACGATGAAATTATTTTTTACACAATATTATAAGTGTTAAAGGACAATATTTAAAGTTTCAAGTACTAATATAATATATAAATAAAGTTAAACATAATTAAGAACAAGAACAATGGTCAATTTGAAAAAGAATATAATTATTAAAATAGCAATAAAGTAACTGAACAATTTTCATTGTTAAAAAATGTTTCGTTAATAATATATGCTCATGTTACCACCAATCCAACATCTAACTAATCTGATTATTGGTATCATACTTTAATATAAATTATTATTGTTGAACTAGCAATTTGTGTATAAATATATTTTATTTTTAGGTTAAAATACTTTTGGTACCTATATTCATATTTTGAAGTTTGTTCACTTTTAATCCCTATACTTTTAATAAATCCTAGATTTAGTCTCTAATGCTAATTTATTATTAATTTTTTCAAAAACTTTTTGTTATCTATGGTATTTTTGCTATAAATTTTAAAAACATGTTCACATATATTTATTTTCTTGCCTGAACATTATTATTATTATTTAATCAATTTCAGTAAAAATTAACATTGAGGGACTAAATTTAAGATTTATTAAAGTACGGGGGCTACAATTGAACAATTGAAAGTATAAAGATTAGAATTGAATAAACTTAAAAATATGGAGATCAAAATGGTATTTTAGCCTTATTTTTATCATCAACCTAAGACATGCATTTGGTCACAATTTTATTATTTTATGACTATTGTAAGAAATAATCAAACAATTTGCCCCTCTAAGCAAAGCGAGTATAGTTTAACATACATATATAGTATGTGTTAGCAACTAACATATCATCACACATGTGGTTTGAATCCCCACCTACTATTGTATTAAAAAGTAATAAAAAAATTTGTCCCAATATATTTGAAATTGTAGGCACGTGGGTGTATAACACGGTTGAGGCACTTATTAGCACAGGTCTTTTCAAAATAGGATTGCTCTAAGTTAAACTTAATTTTAAAATTTCTATGATTGGTCACAGAAAAGACTACACATTGTGAATATAGATAGTAACTTCTAATTCTTTTTTATTAAATTTTTCTTAGGCATTACTTAAGTATGACAAAATTTTCTATGGGGCACGTCCTTGCGAGTCTCCGACTTAATCGGGATAGAAAATACTTGGATCGAATATGGGAATCAAACCAGGAATTTCAACCCAATCAGAGCAGAGACGAGGAAGGGATCCTCGCCCCATCCTCTACCCTGCCCCTACCTCAAGTTTTTTCTATTGTTTATTTATATATAAAAATTAGAAAAAAAATACTAAAACATTCTAATTATATACATATATGAGAAAAATTACTAATAGTACTGTTTTAATGTTAATTTTTTAATTTTAATTTTCTAATATAACAAATTTAATTTTTTTTATATTAAATTTATGACAAAAGTACTAAGATATTTTTTAAACCATTCATTTAAACAAATATAATAATGATAATAATATTAATAATATTAATTTCTTCCCAATAATATTTACAATTTCAATATAAAACTAAATTTTAAATAATAAAAATAATAAAATAAAAAGTAGAAATTTTTCTCCATAGGTATCCAAATCTCCGAACAGAGATTTCTGACTTCTAAAATGGGAAATGGGGAATAGGGAATGGGACAGGGATGGGGATGAGGAGTGCATCCCCAACCTCACTTCGTTGTCATCCCTAGCTATACTTGCAATGTCTCTCAAGATTTTTTCCATTCAAATGCGATGTTAGTTCATTCATGGTTCTTGTCTATTCATGTGTATATATTCATTAGCTTTTGTTTGATTCATATTCGAAATCATATTATATTGGGAGAAACTCTACTCTAAAACCATTCGTCATGATGCCTTAAATTTAGAATTCAAAATTTGGATATGACACAACTACAATGCATGGGGTGCAAAGCAATCTAAATTACCCACACTTTTCTTCTTCTTCCTCATTGAATTATGTCCGACTAGATTTAAATGACGAATTTTAAAATTTAGAAGCTCTTTCTTATTAATAATTTAACTCTTTTTTTTTCACCAAAGCATAGCTCAATCGCATATTATAAAATAATAATAGTAGTAATAGTAGTAATAACCATTTTTTCTATATATTTTTTTTTATTACAGTAATTGCGGGGTGAAGATTGAACCTCTTGACCTCTAAGGACTAATTACCACTCTCACTTTGGCTTTTTTTCTATTTTACTTTTATTATCGAATTGATATAATTAAAATCATATTTATTAAATTAGCACTTTCCATAATTGTGTGTTAACTGTTGAAAAAAAAGAGTAAGAAATTAATTCCCATACCCTTCAACCTTGTAGTGTATAAATTATTTAAAAATTTAGAGTGAATCAATTTAGTCCATGTCATAGTGCTTTAAATGCAAAGTTAAACATATGTTAGGTGAAATGTTGAAATTAGACGAATAATAAGGACTTTTTATTTATTTGAATAGTTATTCATCCTTTCATCTACTTCTATTTTTTTTAACAATAATGTAATATTTCTCTTTCTACCACTTTAGTAGAATTTTGGGAGAAGAAATAATTTTATTTAAGTCATTTTTAATAGATTTTAAATGAAATTAATTAAAAATAGTAGTTAACCCAATTTTTTTTTTAAATTTTATGGTATAAATTTTTCTTTAACATAAGGTTTATATTTTCAACTTCGAGATTAGAGGTTCGATTTTCCTGTCTAATTTTTTTTAAAAGCATATGAAAAATGAGTTTTATAAATGTTTTTCTTAAGTTTTATAAGCAAATGATATTATACCAAAAGGAATAGCAAGACACCAATACTATCTTTATACACAAAAAAGAATACCATACTCCAACAAAATATATCATCCATGACACATGCGTAGTAGCACATTTGAGAGTGAAAAACAATCATAAAATGTCATTTCACGCATTTTTTTTGCAGAAAAAAAACGGAGTTTGAAATTTATGACAGTTTTTTTGTGCCACGAATTCATGACCGTAAATAATAGTCATTAAATATAAAAAATGAAAAATACATATTTTTGCAGGAAAAGAGGAAATTTTTGGATCTCTCAATTATTATAGTCACCTTTTAAAAGTATAAAGACTAAAATGAACATTATAGAAGTATAAGGACTAAAATGAACTAAAATTGAAAGTATAAGAACTAAAATGAACATTTTGAAAATATAAGAGCTAAACTGAACCAAAATTAAAAGTATAGAGAATAAAGTAGTATTTAAATCTTTAATAAACATTGAGTTTTTAAGTATATTATAATTTTTTTCTTAAAGATTTAAAAGAAAAATAAAGAAAATGAAAAAGGGGGTGAGTGTGGACTTGAACTTGGAGTCAAGAGCAATGACAAATGATTTTGTTTTTTAATAAGTGAAGTTAGGGATCACGTGAATTCATACATCAAGATAGTGATGTGCGGCCACGTGGCATGAAAATACTTTTCATCAATGAGTTGTCACAATTCACAAACTCACAACTTTTCGAATATTTGTCTTATGTACATATATATAAATATGTATTATTTAATGTCCATACATATTCTTTAAAACAATATTAATTTTGAAAATTTTAATTTCATTTATTCAAGTATTGGACATTTTCGATCATATTCTTATTTTCTTTTTCTTTTTAACTCAACCATGGTTGAGGTCCAACACAGAATCATTGATCTTTCTTACTTCAGTCTTTTGGCGTTAGCACCCATGAATTTTTTATTTTTTATTTTTATTTGCCATTCATTTGCTACCAATGTTTAAAAATAGCCAAATTTTAAAAACTTAAACAAAAAAAAAAAGAAATTTAAAACTTGTGTGTGTGTTTTTTTTAATTTAACTAAACAAGTATTTTTTTTTTTTAATAAAAGAGGAAAGCAATGGTAAAGAAAGTAGGAGAAAAACAAACATAAACTACATAAACATAAAGCTAAAAATAGAATTGTCATACAATGGGACTCAAAATATATTTGCCAAAATTTTTATTTGGTAGAATCAAATGACAAACACTAGATGGGAGTAAATAAAGTTGTATACTTATTTTAATTTTATGAAACTTTAATTAGTCTAACAATAACAAATAAATTTAAATTTTGATTTAAGAAATTAACACGAGCAAATAATTCAAATTAATAGCTAAATCTGAATTGTGTAAAGCAATAAATTAAACCTAGCATGCAATCTAAAAATTAGAAAAGAAATTAAGTGCAAAAATAAAAGGAGTTGAGGAAAAAGAAGAAGCCAAAATCTCCCAGACTTCCTCTTGAGAATTTTACTAAGAAGTTCTCTTGGAGGTGAGAACAAAACCTACACGACCCTCTTTTTTTCACTTAGGCTAAAGAGAATCCTAGATGCTTTTCATTGGTTCGAGATTTAACAAATTTCTTTTTTTCACAACTGAATATATACCTACACTTTAATACAAAACCTAATAAAAACTAAAATTAAAAAAGAGAAATTTTTACAAATAAAAAAAAATGTCAAACTATTTACATAAAATAGCAAAAAAAAAAATACTGATAGACATTGATAGACTTCTATCAGCATCTATCAGTGATAGACTTCTATCATTTCTATTGCTGATAGATCCTGATAGACTTCTATCAACGTCTATCACAACTATTTAAAAATTTTGCTATTTTGTGTAAATAGTTTACCTTATTTTTCTGTTTTTAAAACTTCCCCATTAAAAAATAACCTCCAAATAGGTAAAATTCACAAATTTATCTCTATGACACTCCAACAATTTTATCCGAGAGATTACACTTATAAAAATTGAAGAGAATGAGAGAAAGATGAACTTTTGAGCAATTGGAAGATGAACAAATGAATTAGTTGTTGGATTTTTTTTTTTTTTTTTTTTTTTTTTTTTTTTTTTTTTTTAAGAAGGTGACTAGGAGGATGAAAATTGATTGATTATAAAATTTGAAGGATTTAACCTCAACCATTGGATCTATGATAAAAAAGAATGAATGGTTGAGATTAAAATGGAGAGAGAAAAGGGAGGAGATTAAATTTAGGAAGGAAAAAAAATTGGGAATAGGATTTTTGAAGACAATTTTTTTTTAATTCAAATATTTGGGATGCCACATATTACAATCATTCCACCTTCCTCCTTTTATTATTATTTTTTTTATTTCCAATTTTCTTTTATTCATATTTTGTTCGTTTGAACTCTAATTGGAACAATTTCAAGATGCATTGAAATCGTTTTTCCAATGTCTACAAGAAAATATTTTGAAACACTAAAAAATCATTAGTACATCAACTTGAATTTGTTATCATCAAAATATTTAGTTTGATTGAAACCCTAAAGTTAATAATTTTTAAAATTAAAAAACTTAATAATAACCTAAAATTTTGCCGGAAAAACACATATCGAGCCGTGTTTTTTTAATGGTTAAATTATAAATCAATGACTTGTATAAGATTAGAATTTAATCTCTATACTTTAAAAATTAGAATTCATCCGGTGTTTTTATTAAATTATAGTGATATAAAATTTAAATTTAATAATTTTGACTTTTTTAAAATTTATAACCAATCATGTTAAGAGATGGTCCTGCAAACTTAAACAAACGTATCTATTACAAAGGTATGTTTGTAAAAGGTACACCCTAAAATTGCACAAACCTAATCTTACATAGGGCATAGTACCCTACAACCTCAAAGAAGCACAAAGGTGGGCCCTATGATCCTACATTCTATAGCCTTTGACCCATATATTATATAGGTCTCTGATCTCCAAGATCTACGGTAACTGATCTAAGATACACCATAATAAATGGTACAAATCTCAACACCTGATTAAATTTTAGGGCTAAAGTTGGTAACTTCACAGCTCCACTTTGGAAAATGGAATCTTGGATCAGAAATAAGAGAGATAAAAAAGACAAAGAAAGGGAACTGAAATTAATGGAGGAGAGAGAAACATCATGTATTGTCCTACTCACTATTTTTTTTAATACTTTTTTTATCCTTGAGTTTAGTTTTTACTTAGACGGTAAATTTTAGAGTGTTACTCATTTCATTTTTCGTTTTTAATTTTTTAAAGTTAAAAGTTTTTTTTTTTTTACCATGATTTACATGTTTGTTAAGTATAAGAATTATATTATTAACCAAAATTTTAAAAATTATAAAAAAAAGAGTACCTTTTAAAAATAAAAATTACTATAAACAGAAAAAATATCAAACTATTTACAAATATAAATATTTCACTGTTTATCAAACTATTTACAAATATAAATATTTCAATGATAGATGCTGCATTTTTATCATTGATAGACCCTGATAGAAGTCTATCAATGTCTATCAGTGTTTTTTTTTGCTATTTTCTATAAATAATTTGACATTTTTTCTACTTAGAATTTTTTTAAAAAAAATATAAGATAGTTCTAATTAAGGAGAATAAACTACACTTTAGTTTTTGCATAATTTGTGCTTTATTCCAACGTCTTTGTAGTTTATTTATGGTTTTAATTTGGTTTTTATAGATATTATGAAATGAAAAAAGTTAATAGTTTTCTTATATGATATGTGAATGTTAGCTTAGTGATATCTAAATAAAAATGTGATTAAAATAAAAGGCTAACATTAAATTATTTTTTTTTTTAAAAAAAAATAATATGATGAGAATTAAATTAATTTTTTTGAACACTTAGGACCAAATTAAAATACATAGGAAGTAAAACTTTTAATTTAATATAGTGAGAGTTTACTTTACATCAGTAGCTAGCTATTGATTAACTAACCAGGCCCAAGTGTTTTAAATAGAAGTCCAGGCCCAAGTGTTTTAAATAGAAGTCCAGGCCCAAGTGTCAACTATGTTGTTTATAGGAGCCCAGGCCCATGCTTTTATGGAAAGGGGTATTTACAAATTCATACAATTCATAATGTTAAATTTTCAGTCGACGTGTTGATATTTTTAATGATATTTTTGTTTCTTTATAAATTTGGTATTAATATGAGAGGTAAATTGATATTTTCATTGTATCGTTAAAAAAATCATAAAACATAAAAAATAAACAAAAAAATGTAACAATGTGAAAATAATATAAACAATAAGCTCATTAAATTAATTTTTTTATTTTTATAATTTTATTAAAAATATTCATCGATATCAACATCTTATCGATATTTTAAATATGAATTTGATATCTTGATATTTCTGTCAACCTATTGAACTTTCAAATATTTACACATTTATTTTGTTTTGTTTTTATTTTTTGCAACTCAAGGTTTAGCCCACCAACTTCACAAGTCGGTATTAAATAACTCAACTTCACCAATTTCAACAATGTTCATTAATGAAGTTTGCACATTTATGAACTGCATCTTCCATTCTTTTTCTCCCTCACCCTTCGGTGTTTTCAAGTGGGAGCCTAGACCCATACTTTTATGTAAAGGGATATTTACCTATCTATACTATTCATAATGTTAAATTTCTTGAGACATTTCGATATGTTTATCTATATTTTTACATTTTGATAGGTTTGATATCGACATGAGAGTAGTATCACCATTTTCATGATATCGTAAAAAGAAAACATAAAACATAAAAAAAAAGCATAAAATGTCAAAAAATAATATAAATGATAAGCACGTAAATTTAATTTTTTAAAGCATAAATTATTTATATATTAATTTAAATTTTTTTTTATTTTTTTATTTTCATAACTTTTCCAAAAATATCTATCGGTATCAACATTATATAAATATTTCCATCGACATTTCTATGAAATTGAGACTTTGACATTTTTGTCGACATGTTATTCAAATATTTACCCTTTTTTTCCTTCTATTTATTTCTATAGCAGATACATTAAAAGTAAAAAAATAAATAAATAATAATGTATCTATTCATTTGCTTAAGGATGATATTGTGGACTGTTTGTCTTTGAGTTTGATTTCATCTATATTTTAAATCATTTTTCTTTCCAAAAAAAGAGAGAGAATCAAATCAAAACTAAGAAAATAAAAAACCTATAAACAATTCATATATTCTATAAATAATAGCATTTGCATAAATACATAAACATATTTTTAGCAATTCCATTAGTATAAAAAATTTACAAAACTTGCCAAATCCATCAACTTATAAACCATAAAATTTTGAATGAAAGAATAATTCAAAATACTATATATATACATTATTATTATTATCTATCAATATATCTACCTATTTTCATAATGGTATAATATTGTCTACTTTATATATAAATTCTTCTCGTGACTTTACTTTTAGAATCACTTAAAAGGTCTCGTATCAATAAAGATAATTTTTTCTTGCTTAAATACTTATTATCAGCTCTTCCTTAACTTTATTTGTACTCCTATCATAAATAATCTATATACTCTAAATTTAAATAAAAGTTGCCAACAATCCGGTAAATAATATAATTTAAATGTAATGATAATTTAAATATTCTAGAAACCTTAGCATTTCAGTGGTATAAATAATTCATGTGTCATATTTATATAGCAAAAATTCTAACCCCGATAGAAAATAAATACTACGCAGCAATAATTTACCGTATATTCTTTTTCACACTATATAAGGTGAAGGACTGAAACCTCTAACCTCAAGATTAATTGAAGTATAAATTTTATATTAGTTGAACTATACTCATTTTGTTACAATTTATTAGCTACTTATGAGACAACAGACGAAAATACTAGTGAGATAAAAGTATGAAAAATAAATAAATAAGATAAAGATATGAGATATAAACACAAAAGGGTTGTTTGGGAGGCTGAAGGGCGTGTTTGGGAGTGATTTTAAAATCGTCAAAATCACTAAAAACACACTTTTAGTCACTCAAAATTAATTTAGTTTTCAACTTTATACTTTTAAATATAATTTTCAATCATCAAAATGAGTTTTGAAGTATTAAAAACAGGTTTTATGATGATTTTGAAAATGAAAAAAAGTGATTTTGGCAATTTTAAAATCACTTTTAAACATGTCTGAAATGTAATCAGAATTACTGGGAATCAAAGGAATGTTGGAATGCGCGAGTAATCTAAGGCTGAACAGAAATGAGATCATGAAGCATGAAAAGGGAGGGAAAGAGGGTTGAGTTGAAAACTGTGAGAACAGAATGAGTTTGGTATTACAAATCGAGTCTAAAACGCTTAATGCAAACATGAATTTTGAATTATATTACATTATAAACCCATTTGATTACGGGTCCTCCAAACAGTTCCAAACAAATTATCGAGTGTTTGAAACTTTTATAGTTGAAAATAATATATATATAAAAGAGACAGGCAATCATGTGACACAAAGCAAATAATAGATAAATAGAAGCAAGCAAGGTCAAGAAGTCAATTATTCAATGAATATGTAGCAGCTTGAAAGTTAGAAATGGACAGGTTGCCAGACAAGATTCAAAATGACTATTAGATTCAAAGTACTCCCAACAACCCTACAGTATTATTTTTCAAAATTTCATCCAAGAATATATAGGACAAATTTATAAATTTAGCCTTTGATTTTTTAGTTTAGTATCTACTCGGTCTCTACACTTTTAAAATGTTTAATATATTCTTGAACTTTCAATTATGTGTCCAATAAGTCGTTAAACTTTAAATTTTGTGTTCAACATATTTCTAAAATTTCAATTTTGTATATGATAGGTCCTGACCTATTCAACATGTTTTAAAATTCATAAACGTAGTAGACACGAAATTGAAAGTTTTTAAGATTCTCATTGGATGTAAAACTCAATTTTATATCTAATAGATCAATTGATTTTTTTTTTTTTTTTTTTTTTAATTTTTTGAATGTCTCAAAAACCTATTGGACACAATTTTAAAGTTGAGAGATCTATTAGACATTTTTAAAAGTTCAGGGGCTTATTATAGACTTTTTAAAGTTGACCCAAATAGACACAGACTTGAACGTTTAAGCTTGTTTAATAGTCATTTGATTTTTTTTTTTATCTTGAAAATTAAGCCTAAAAACACCTGTTGCATATATTCATTTTTTTTGTTTTTGTTGTCTACATTTTATGAGTACTATAAAGATACTAGTCAAGTTTTGAAAACTAAATAAAGTTGTTTGAAAAACTTGTTGGTGTTTTTTAGAATCTGGCTAAAAATTCTAGGCCTTGTTTGGTAACCATTTGGTTTTTGGTTTTTAGTTTTTGAAAATTAAGTCTATTTCCTCTCAATTTCTTACAATGATTTTCATCCTTCTTAAATACAAGAGTTGAATTCTTAACTAAATTTAAAAAACAATAACAAGTTTTTCAAAACATTTTTTTTTTTTTTAGTTTTCAAAAATAGGTTTGGTTTTTGGAAACATTGGTAGAAAGTAGATGATAAAGCAAAAAATTTAGATGTAGAAGTGGTATTTATAAGCTTAATTTTCAAAGACTAAAAACTAAAAGCTAAATAGTTACTAAATTGGACCTTAATTATTAAGAAAGACGATAGCGATTGTTGATGCCGAAATTTGGTAAAGGTACATCTCCTAAACTCCAAAGGGTAGCAACAATAAATTTATTTGTTTGGAGAATAAATCTTGCCTTGCAAAATTAAAAAATAACCTTCACACTGTTGTGGCGAATGCCACATATGCTTCGAGGCTTAATTAAGTTAGAAAAAGTTCAAAACTTAATAAAACTATAATTAGAGAGAACATACTTACCTCTTTCAAAGTCCTTGTAACCTATTTATAAGGTTTAGTTTCTTTATCCTATTAAGATTCTGTTTCTGAATCTACTTCAGTTTGGACGAGTCAACTAGCTTGAACCACTTAGGGTTTGTCCGTGGTCGTCCTCAGCTTGGGCCGAGGCCGAGGAGCTCCATTTGGGCCTTGATCCATTCTCCTTTCACTCTTTGGGCCTCCCTTTGAGGCCCAAATGCATTTTTGGCCTTTTCTAATTTATTCTTAAGTTGGTTTAACATTCAATTATTTCTTTAAGATGATTTTTTTCTTTTAGTCCAAAATTGTCTAAAACAACAATGAAAAAAAAAATTGTGCGAAAAAACCAATCTAATTTTCAAAAACCATGAACCAAAAATCAAAGTTTATCAAAGGAGGCAAGTACTAATTAAATTTGTACATTTCATCTTTTTTTTTTAAGTGCAAACGAAAGAAACTCTCAAATATTTAATATTCCAAACCCACATAAAAAAAAATGACAAAAATATTACAATAATACAATTTTTTTAAAATATACTAAAAATTACTATAAACATAAAAAATATCAAACTATATTAAATCACGAATAAAAACAACCTATAATATAATTTATAACTATCTCTATTTCGCTTTAAAAAGTATATCAAATCACGTAGTTAATATATAATAATTATAATAATATCAAATGAGGAATAAAAAGTTGATACATATATGTAAGTATTTGAAATATGGACATTTGTGACAAATTTATATATCAAATAATATTCTTTTTGACAAACTTAACCTTTTTAAGATTGTTCAATGCATCAAGGTAAGCTTAACAAATCTAATTTAAAAACTTGGAGGAAGATATATATCCTTCCTTTACATTATTTTAATGAGAAAAAAATTTTTAAGATTGTTCAATGCATCAAGGTAAGCTTAACAAATCTAATTTAAAAACTTGGAGGAAGATATATATCCTTCCTTTACATTATTTTAATGAGAAAAAAATCCCTTCTTATCCACTAACAAATCTTGTTTCTCCAAACAAAAGTTGATTTAAAAAAGATGTCAGGTTATTATTATTGATTTTGACAAAATATTAGAAGCGAAGTTGTCCCACTTGAAAAAAATTAAGTGAAGAGCTCAAATTCCAAACTCCAAACACTATAAAAGGAGCGTATGCTTTTGGTTTCAAATCGTCGAAACATTTTGAACTTATGTGTGCTAATTTTAATTAAATTTCTTTTTGTATTCTCTGATTTGAGAGTGAGATTAAAGGGTGTGAGTGGTACAACGATTTTGAAAGAATGCTTTTGTAATTAGGTCGGGAGAGAGAATTATTTTGTGTGATTGTAATAATTTTTCATATAGTGAAATGTTTTTGGTTCGTGATTTTTTTCTATGATTTGGAGTTTTTCCATGTTATTCTTTGTGTTTCTAATTTTATTGTTTTATTTTAATTGCTCTGTTATTTTTCTGCTTATTTCTATTGTAGTCGTGGAAAGTTTTTTCTTGATAGTTATGTTGTTTGATAATCAATTTATTTTTAATATTATATTTAAAAATTATATATGTATATTAGATTTAAAATTTATATTATAATTAAGAAAAATGAACGATAAAAGTAGTGTTTATAAGTTAATAGGATGATTATCTCACACCCAATGGGCTAAGAGAGCAAGGTAAGACAAAGTAAAGTACAATAAAGTAGAAAGAATATTAAGTCAAAGACAGAGCATCTTGTGTGGTAAAAAAGAAAGGACCCCTTTTTGCAATAAAATATTTATTCACATTAGACATACATATTTCTTATTTTTTTTTTAAAAAAAAATTATAGTCTCTTAAATTTTAATTTTTCTTTAATAATATATGTTACGAATCTACAAAGTTTTTTAATAAACAATGCCATTGTTTTTTTTTTTTTTTTTTTTTTGTGTGTGTTTAGGCCAATACTTTATTAGACACAAATTTGATATTTTAGATACCTATTGGACAGAAAATTTAAAGTTTAATGACCTATTAAACACATTTTAAAGTTTAAGATCAAATAGACATAAAAGCTAAAAGTTCGAGAATAAACTTGTAATTTAATCACTTGAACTTTTAAAATTGCAAGGTCTTGACATGTGTTATTTCTTTTTTCTTGTAATTTTGTTGCTCACTCCTTGACTCGCACAAGTGTTTAGTGGTTTTGTCCAGCCTACTTCTAGTTTAGAAGATTATGAGGCTTGCTGGAGTTCTAGTTATCTAAATTGGGTGTCATCTAATTTTAATGAGGATTTTGTTTGTTGTTTCTTTTAGTTAGTTTTTTTTTAAAAAAAAAAATTAACTAAGATCTCAACCTTTCCATTTTATATCCGGTAAGTTAATGAAATATTGAATAGGACAAAGATCTATTAAAAATAAAATTGAAAATTTAGATATCCATTGAACAAGGGTCAAGGAAAATGAGTTGTGTTATTTTTTCATTCAAAATTCTAATATCAATGACTAAATACTCATTAGTAAGGAAAATGAGTTGTGTTGTTTTTTTTATTCAAAATTAAGTGGATTAAAGTATAAGTTTCTAAATTTTACTGCTCAAATAAAAGAGAACAATTTAAAAATCATTTTTTATTTTTTAGTATAAAGAAGAAGGAAATAAAAGTTATTGATGCCAAATTCAGGCCAGGAAAACACATCTGACCTTCACCTGACACCCACAATTGAATTTATAATTTGGGGAGGAAAATGTGAAATGCAAAAGAGTAAACTTGGTGTTAGCGACACACTCTGATACGTAAGTCAGAGAGTGAAAGAGTGTGGAAGATAGGGAGTTTGAGAGTAGGATTCAAGCTACCTCATATGGAGTTATAATCATATATTTATAGAAAAACTCTACCCTAGGGCATCCTTCTCGGAGTTTCCGAATCATATTGATTATCTCTCAAGTCAAATGGACTAGGGCGCGCATTTGACATGTCATGTTCATCAAATTTTGAGGCTCGACTGTGATCTCATTCTTGGCCGAGAAGGTTAGTTTGGGTCTTGACCCAAACCATCCTCTTCTCAAGGCCCAAATAGGACGTAGTACGTTCTATTCACCAAACGGAGATAGTTGACCTTGACCTCATCCTTGACCGAGGCGAGGCTGATCGGGCTATTTTGGCCCAAAGCCAAATTTACCCTTTTCCCTAAGCCTATCTTATCTTCTTGGTCCAGTTGCTTGTCTATACACTATCGTTTTCTTGGCCCGGTTGCTTCCCCCTCTTCGTTATGTTGCTTCTACCCTTTAGCGCAAAATTCACTATAACAAAAACAATAAAAATTAAGGTTAGGATGTGCGCAAATCTTTGGAAAACTTTACCCACCCACCAATTATTATGAGTGTTCCTCAATCCAAAGGTTAGCAGTATTCAACGATCGTCGTCATGGCATAATTAGCTAAGTTATGTACAACCATATTGCAATTTCTAGAGCGTAAAGAAAACCTAATACAAGTAGTTTATGATGATAAGCTCGAATTTCATCAATAATTTGCTAGAGTTGGTTGTAAAACTACTTTTCCTTCTATAGTTTTCAAAGAATCATGAAACCTGTTTCAAACTATATATAGTGAATACCCCACCTCAAAAATTGCCATAATAATGCTTTAACAAGTTCAACCTATCCAGAGTAATGCTTCAACAAGTTCAACCGACCCAGAAAGTCTTCAAACTTACTATACTTACCATTTGAGGGATTTACAAGCTTCTAAACCAAGTTATTATTGATGGATTTCCAAATGTTTTGTCTTTAATTATTAGCAAAATTTAGTTAAGTTAAACAATAAATTGGGCACGTTAGAATACCCTTAATTCTAGAAAGTAGTGTTTATCCTTGTATTTTGATGTTTTTCTTTTTGGTAGAAAAAGGTAGCATTCAACATTCAGTGGAAAATTACAAATGAATTGTAATTGCAATCCTGTCTAATCGTGCGAAAATCTGGAATATGCATATGAATCATAGATTTGCTCGTTTTTTTAAAAAATATTTGTCATGATTCTAGCCTAAATGAACGGTGGTTTATTAGCTCATTTTGTCTGGAAGAAACCCTAGCCTTTGAAGGTTATAAAATAGGTAGCAAACAAAGAATTTGGCATGCATTGATTCACCAACGAAAATTTAATACCATACTTCAATTATTATGACGTCCATCTTCTTGAGAAAAAGAGAAAAAAATAAATGAGCAAAGAGTATCGCAAGTGAAGTTCAAAGATGCAGAAAAGACATGAGGGTCAACCTAGAAAGTTCTTAAAGCGTGCACTGCATGCTCCCATTAGAGATAATGTTCAGTCCTCATGGAGACTTGCCCTCAACGGGGCTACCATTCTCCAGATAGGAAATGGGGAACAAAATCTTGTAAGCTAAACGGGGACGGGGATAGGAAATGTATTTTCCATCCTCACCCATCCCTATTCTTTGTCCCTCCCCTCCCTTGTTTGCCTTTTTTTAAATTATTATTATTATATATATAAATATTATATTTCAATTTCAATTTTTATTGTTTAATGGCCACGATAATGGATATGTTTGAATTGAACATTTAGATTTAAATTATATATATATGAATAATTTGATAGCTAATAATTATTTCGTTCTACTGAAAATTTTGAGTAATTTTTTTTAAAATTTATATTCTCATGTCAAATTAATCATTTAAATGATTTTTTTAGTGAAAAATTAACTATATTTTTTACTTTTTTTAAAAAAATTAAATGGGAGAAAATTCCTACGAGAAATTCCACCCCATGAATTTTCTATGGAAATCTTTACCCCAATCCCGACGAAATTAAATAGAAAATTGTATGAGGATGGAAAATAAAATAGAAAGTGAACATGGAACGACTCTAAGTCTCTCTTGAAATTTGTTTATGTTAATTTTTTTTAAAAAAATTATTATTATTATACATATAATTTCATTCTCCAATGCTGAATTGCTAACACATTGCCTTGTCTTTTATTGTGTGAATGGTCAACAAACAAAACACACGCCCTCTTCTTTAATATCTTCATTTAAATCTTTTTATTCGATTATTACTTCCAAATTTATACTTTTAGTCCACCGTCCAAATGGTCTAGATTTAAAATGTTAATATCAATAAAAATATCTCGAAACCTTGTGTTTTACAAAAAAATTTATAAAAATATTAATAAAATATTAATTTTGATGAATATTTTTAAAAAAAATTAAAAAAAATAAATTTAAATTAATAAATAAACATTTTATGATTCGTAAAACTATATCATTTGTATTATATTTACATTAGTGACATTGTGTTGCTTGTTTTTATGTTTCGTAAATTTTTTTATGATCCAATGAAAAATATAGAAACGATGAAAATTTAATACTATATTTATCGTGTAATTTTAACCTTTAAATTAACTTTTAAAATTTTAATTTTATCAAATTACAACTTTACATGAATGTTGCAATTTTTATCATAGCAAGTGTTGTAGTTTTTATATTCTTATAAATTTTTATATAAATAGTTGTTTTTAAAAAAATTATTCTCTGGATGATCAATTCTAAAAATGTGGGTGTGGAAGAAACTCCAAGAAAATGAGATTAGAGCAAAAACTTTTGATTTTTAAAAAATAATTTGAGTTTTGCAACAGTTATCTAGGTGATATTTTTTGAATTGATGAACTTAATTTTGTGCTAAATTTATTTTATTGAAAATGGATTTTTCATTCGAAAATTATTATAGACAGAAAAACTATCAAACTATTTATAAATATAGAAAATTTTTACTGTTTATCAGTGATAGACCGCGAAAGAAGTCTATAGCTTTCTTATTGCTCAAGCGATAAAATTCTATCGCGGTCTATCACTGATTGACAGTAAAATTTTCTGTATTTGTAAAAGTTGAGTTCATTTTTCTATATTTAAAAACAATCCTTTTTCATGTTTATATATATATGTTTTGTTAAAATTATTGAGTGAATTAATGGCAATTGAATAGATGGAAAAATTGTGGTAATTGCCTAACTTTAGTGTCCAATTTAATAAAATTAAAAGTTGATGTAACTTGTAGATTAAAAATTGATTTTTTTTCATTTTGCTTTAATTTTTTTTTAAAAAAATATAAATGGCCATCTTGTTCTAAAGATGTTATTATGATTGGCATACAAATATGGTTGAATTTATGTTAAATTTAGAAAATTACAAACGAAAAAGTTAGATTTTAGTCTCGAAATTACAAACGAAAAAGTTAGATTTTTAGTCTCAAGATTTTAAAAGTTAGAATTTAGTTTTTATGATTTGATAGAATCTCACAATAATAAAAGTTAAAAAAGTACTTTTGGTCCTTACACTTTTATGAAAGTAACAATTTAATTCATAAACTTTGGTTTATAACGATTTAGTCTTTGTACCTTCAATTTTGTAACAATTTTAGTCTCTCAAATTTAGTATATAACAATTTATTTCTTTTAGTTTTAAATTTGTTACAATTTGTCTCTAATGTAAAAAAAAAAATCATCAAAATGAGATATCAATTTTTATTATTTTATGATGTAGGTTTTTTGATTTATTTATGCAATAAATCTTATTAAATCTTAACACTAATTTCTACTATAAGAACTAAATCGTTACAAATTTTAAAGCACAAAAACTAAATTGTTACACAGTAAAGTTAAGATTAAATTGTTATAAAATTGAAAGTATATGGACTAAATTGTTACAAACTAAAATTAAAGGACTAAATTGTTACTTCCATGAAAGTTTAGGGATTAACTGTGATTTAAACTATAGGGACTAAATTCTAACTCTATTCAAATCCTATGGATGAAATTTGTAATATAACTTTAAATTAAAAAAAAAAAAATTTGTTCTAAATTTGTAGGATTATGTCTAATACTTCATAAATTTTTAGATTGTCTAATTAAATTCTTGCACTTTTAATTTGTGTCAAATGGGTCATTGTTCTATTTAAGATTTTTAAAGATTCATAAACTTATTAAGCAAATTTTATATTTATTACGATTTATAAATTTAGTGATTTATTAGACTCGATTATATTTCAAGTATTTATCAAAAACACCAATTTAAAAAGTTAATATGCCTATCAACCTTACTCGCTTCTTAGGATGTTGCATAACAAAAAAAAAAAAAAATTATAGATCTACTAGACTCAATTAAAAGTTTACAATTTAATTTAGATCTAGTAGATCAATTAATTTTTAAAGGATCTATTAAACAAAAAATAAAAAATAAATGAGATACAAAATTAAAATTTTAAGTTTTTTTTTTCAGGTAAAAACTTAAAACTTGATTTAATGGACTTTTTTTTAGGTTGTTTTCAAATATAGAAAAATAGGTCAAATTATTTACAAATATAAAAAAATTTCATTATCTATCAGCGATAAATTTCTATCGCTTGAGTAGTAATCGATAGACCTTCTACTGCTCAAGCAATAGAAGTCTATCATTGATACATAGTGAAATTTTTTTATATTTGTAAATGGTTTGATATTTTTTTTATCATAACAATTTTTTTTTTTTTTTTTAAGTTGAGGAATAAAGTACTTTGAAATAAAATATATATATGTATATATTATATACAAGCAAAGAGTGAAGACAAAATCCATAATTATGCCACCTAATAGGAAAATGGCCACTGGAATAACAAATCATTTTCTTTTTCAAACTAAAGACAAAATACCGTCCAAAATATTTTGTTTAAACTATTTAAAAATTTTAAAATATTGCAAATCTTTCTTCCATCTTTGACCCCAACCTTTGACCCCAACATTTCTTCCATCAAGTCATACCCCAACAAAATAAATAAATAATATTTCAAATAGTCATAAATGTTTCAAATATTTCTTATTTTGGTTTTCATGTTCTAAATTCTCAACCCTTATTATATTGGAAAAAAAATTATGAAGATTATTTGGTAACAAAAAAAAAAAAAAAACTAACGTGTCATAAATTTAATATTTTATTATATATTTGAACACATGTTACACTTACATGAGCATGTTACATTAATAAAATTAAAGTTTTTCTAAATAATATTTTAATGATATATCAACTTTTTGCTACAAATTTTAACCACTTTTGTCACACAAGGACTTTATTAGGTAATTTTTAATCTATTATTGAGAAACTCAAGGACTTTAAAACGTTGAGAATGTATTTTAAAACTATAGCAAGCTTTACAAGAGTGAGAAGATATCAACTTTTGACTTTTAATAAGGTAAATAATGCCTCAATTAATTAAATTAAAGATATGTTCATATTTGTATTTATTATTTTATTATTGTTTTTTGAGTTTAATCAAAAGGTGAGATTGAATTATCGTCTTTTAAAATGGTAATAAATGTTTTATCCATTAAACTATGCTCGAATTGACATTTTGGTAATTTAACTATGTTTAAGTAATTAAATTAAAAAGAGAGAGTTTGAGGGAAGGATTTGAACTTCAACTGGTGAGAAAGTAAATCATCACGACAAATTATACATAGCTCAACTTATGAATCAATGGATAGAAAGTTCGACGTGACTCAACTTAAATATATACATTTTAGATTATGTCTTGATTAAGTTAGCTAAGTTTAAAAGGGTAATCAAATTGAAAATTACTAGCAACTATATTGTTAACAAGGTTTAAAATGTTGATGTCAACGGAGATGTCAATGTCTCAATTATATAAAAATGTCGATAGAAACATCTATAATTTGCTGGTGTTAATGAAAATTTCTAAAAAAATATATAAAAATTAAACATTAATAAATTAATAAATAAGCATTTTACATTTTAAAATGACCTAAAATATTTATTGATTATATTATATTTACATGTGAAATGTTATTACTTATTTTTTTATGTTTCATAAATTCCTTTAATATATAATAAAGGGGAAAAAAACTTTTTTGATTCTTAAGTTTTAGGTTAAGTATTCTATTTGGTCCTTAGGTTTTAGAATAATACGTTTTTAGTTCTTACATTATGAGTTTGATTTCAATTTAACCCCTACGTTTCAAAATGTTACAATTTTATTCTTGAGATTTGAGTTTTGTTTTAATTTTTGTCCCTAGGTTTTAATATTTATATCTTTAACATCAATTTTTTATTAAATACCTACTTCTAGTTTTTTTGTGTTAATGTCTATTAATTAATTTAAAATAATTATGAAGTGAAGTTTTAAAATTGATTTTAATAGTGATGAAAAAAATAGTGAAACTTAATTAATTATGATTCTTCCAATTCTTTTAAATTAATTAATAAACATTAATGCCAAAGACGGAAAATGAGTTTTGACTACAAGTGTAAATCTTGAAACCTAAGAACTAAATTGAAATACAACTCAAACTTTACAAGGTTAAAATTGTAACATTTTGAAACCTAAGGGCTAAATTGAAAACAAATTCAAAACTTAAGTACTAAAAGTGTAACATTTTGAAATCAAGGGATCAAATAAAAACTAGACTCAAAACTTAGAAACCAAACAATATCTTTCTCTAGTTATGATAACAGTTTGTAACTGAAACGTGGTGGGTGTAGAAGTTTAATAGCCTAATTGTAAAAAGAAAAGAAATGAGAAATTGTTATTTCTGATCTATAAAGTTTTTGACATTTCGAAACTACCTTTTAAAAGAAAAAAGAACTAGTTTTTTGAGCATCTTTTCTACTTTTTTTACTTTTATTTGGAGAATCTCATATAGTAAAAGGTCCGTTTTGTTCTTTTTTAAATGCTCACTTAAGTGTCTTCAATTTTACCTTTACTTAACTTCAATTTTAAACCCTTGAATTTCAATTTTCCATTTAGTTTTCACAAAAAAAATTGTAGTTGAGCGTCCTAATTTCAAAGACAATAGATTTTTTTTCCTTTTGTAGGTTTATTTGAAATAGAAAGTATGTTCTTGATTTAGTTGTTTTATTATTTTGATTCTTGTGGTTTATGGTTGTCTCCATACTTTGGCAAGCCCCAACTAAGATTTGTGGTTAATTTATTTTTGGTTGAGGACGAGTAGTTGTTTTTTTACCATTTTTTGGAGGTTGGATTATCGAAAATCTTGGTTAGGCAACCTTAAACTAAGGGCGGATGTATGAAGGGGCTAGGGGGCACGTGCCTCACCCAACGAGTGACGTTTTATATATTTGTATATTAATTTTAGTAAATGTTAAAAAATTGTAATTATACTTAATATATGGTGCCGTTGAAATGTAAACCAAGATTTCATGCAAGTGTTGACTTTGGCCAAACCTTAAAGGAAATCTTCATAGTTAGTGCAACCAAGTATTCCGGAAAACGTTGACGAAAGTCAATCTTTACTTGAAATCCAAGTCGAGAGCGAGGGGTTTTTATGAGAGAGGAAGGAAAAGAAGTTTCCGAGAAAGCTTTTGGAAAGAAATGAAGACCACTGAAAGTGATAAAATGAGAAATTTAAAATAGCTAAGAGAAAAGATATTCAAACGTTTTTTTTTTTTTTTTTTTAAATAAAAGTAAAAGAGAGATTAATTTTTAAAAAAGAGATTAATTTTAGAAAGAGAAAAAAAAACTTTTAAAATTAAAAATAACAAATTTCCAAAAGAAATGAAAGAAGAAAATGGAGTTTTGAGTCTGTCTTCATCTTCATGTGGAGGACGGAGGAGATTTTGGGTAATAGTGTGTGACGCCATTGTGGACGCAAGTGCAGCACAGCTTGAAACATTGACGCCATCTCTTTCGTCATGGAAGCGACTTCATCTCCTAATCCAACACTACTCACCTTTATCTTTCTTCCTTTTTCCAATTACCCCCCACAGTCCTTCTCCTTCTCCTTCTCCTTTCTCTTTCTCTTTCTTCATTTTCCATTACTGCTCTATTCGACTCCTCCGACCTTTTTTGCTTCCTCAAACCCACCAACAAACCTTTTCTTGCCGCCACTTCTGGGTTTGTTCCCTCCCCCTCGGCTGCGCCTAATTTTCCTTACTTCCCCAATTCTCTCTCTACCTTCTGCTTTCTGGGTCTTTCTTTGTTTCATTCATTACTTTTTCTAAGTGGGAATTTCTTGTACCAAATGATTCCATGGACCATTTCTCTTTAACCCATTTCTGCTTTTGAATGTTGGTGGAACCCCAGGACTTCAATTCTGCGTTTTAACATCAGTTTGATGCTGATTTCCTTGTGATTTGGGATTTCATGTACCCCCAGTTCTGAGGGTTTTGATTTTGTATTACTTGAATGAGAATCTCTTTGATGGGGCTTTTCTAGTCTCTTCGGTTTGTTCATGTAGTTTGAATGAATTGAATACTTTATGATCAGTTTTCGTTGTTGTCCTGTTTTGGAGTTATGTGCTGCTCGAGATGTTGCTGTTAGCATCTTGTTTCGTTTGTTTCTCATATTCACTCTTACTGTATCAGCTCAATTTGGCATCATATTGTTCTTGTGCTCTCTAAAATTAGAAACTTGTTGTCTAGATTTTCTCTTAGAATTGCCTGTCATGAGAATTAACTAGTTACAGGCTTAGAGCTTAGGTATTTTGTTCTTCCCATTTAGTTTGATGGCTGATTCACATGAACCATCATCATCTTTGAGCTTCACTTCATCTTCATATACAAATGGGTCACAGAGTTGTAACATGTCCACCTCTTCTGCCTCTGATCCAGTGCCTAGTCTTGAAGTGATCAGTTTAAACAAGCTTAGCTCTAGTTTGGCACAGCTTTTGATTGATGATGGTTGTGATTATACTGATGCGGATATTGTAGTTGAGGGTGTTCCAGTTGGTATTCACCGATTTATTTTGGCTGTTAGGAGTAGGTTTTTTCATGATCTTTTTCAGAAAGATGAAAAGCCGTCAATGAAAGATGGTAAACCACAGTATCATATGAATGAGTTGTTGCCTTATGGCAAGGTTGGATATGAAGCCTTCTCGATATTGTTGAGTTACTTGTATACTGGAAAGCTGAAGTCATCTCCTGCAGATGTGTCGACTTGTGTCGACAATTCATGTGCCCATGATGCTTGTGGACCTGCTATTGATTTTGCAGTGCAATTGACTTATGCATCTTCCATATTTCAAATACCAGAGCTGGTTTCATTATTTCAGGTCAGTTACCAAAAGGCGTTGATAAAGTTTCACTACTTTTAGTAATCTCACTGAACCTGTTTAGGCTGATATTTCCTCATATTATTATACAAGTAATCAAAATTGTCATAATCACATGAATTGGCAAATTGATGTGGATGCAACTTAATTTTTGTTGGTTGTGTATATTGATATACTGATGCTTTAATTTATCATTTGAATTTTACAATGATTGTGTGAATGTTGCTCTCATATCATTAGGGTTTTAAGCTAAAAGAGAAAAAAAAAATCCTGACTTTGATTAACTAAAGCCTTGTTGTGAAGCTTGTGACTTGAAAGGAACAATAAAATCCTCAACAAGAAGGAGAAATCCTACGACAGTTCTTAGATTCTCTTTCTTTTGTAGCTCTATCTTGGTCTTGTGGCTCGAATCCTTAAGTTTTTCAACTAGAAGTCCTAACTCCTAAGGTAGTTTCTTAGATTCTCATTTCTTTTGGGTGGCTCTAGCTTGGTGTAAATTTATCTCTCTTCCCTCCTTTCAACAACTATAGTTTAAATTGACTCTTTAGCCACTAACGAGGTTTTTGTTATCTCTCCTTTGGCTTGGGGCTTGACTTTCTCCCTACTATTGTAGTGTATATCATCTACAGAATTGTTTCTTAAAAATTATACTCAAAAGGGAAGTAGGGAACTTACATGAAGTCAAGATCATGCTTTCAACCTTGGACTAAGTTTAGGAAGTTTGATTCCCATTTTCATTCCAATCCTGGAGTAGAAATTGTATAAGAACCATCTAATATTGTGAATGTTATTACGTCCGTTGAGCTATAGTATTGTTAGAGAATAAGTTTTACTTTTAAAATTGGATGTACTGGATAAGAGCAGAATTGTTGATGCCTTGAGACCTAGTTTAGTTTTTGTGCATTCAGCTCTTACTTGATCTGTTGATTTCTAGTCTTCGTCCTCCCTTTTTATCCCACCATATTAGCTGAAAATTCATTTTACTTTACTTCCCTAGGGCATATGTTAAGTTTTTCTTAATAGTGCAACCAAGCTTAATATAACTACAATCTTCCACTTTTAGTGATGAAGTCTATTACTTTGGGAGGAGAAGATTTTTTCATGGCCAAGAGTTGGTCATCAAAGGAATTCACCATTATTGTCATTTTTACATTACCCTCACCATTGCAAATTTGGTGGAGTTATACCCATAGGAAATTCTTTTGTAACTACAACCTGTCCATGATTGTGAACAACTGGAAAGCTTTCTTATAGTTTTTCTGGGTGGGGGTTCTCTATACCCCTAGCCCCTAGGCTGCTATCTCTTTCTTAAATCCCATATTGAAAATTGATATATTGCTCCTTGTTTTACTGTCTTCCATCTCTGTGATATTGTCAGTCCTATCTCTATTGTGTTTCCTTTATCTTTTTTTTTTTCTTTTCCATGTGAAAAACTGATGTTAATGATGGTTACATAGAATGTTTCAGGACCTAACCTGTGTGCTTCAATTTCACTTTGTCTACTCATAATCCACATTGTCTTATAATCTTAAAGGGTTATTTATTTATTTATTTTTAAATAATTTTTTCCTAATGTATCAAATTGCATTACACATATGTTAATACACATGGAAGGAGAACTACTGTTACGTGTTATCTAATACTCTACATATGTGCAGCGATATCTGCTTAACTATGTTGTGAAGGCTTTAGTGGAAAATGTCACCCAAATCCTAGAGGTAGCTTTCCACTGCCAATTGAGCCCTCTTGTCACTCAATGTGTTGACAGAATAGCTCGATCTGATCTCGATTGTGCTTCCCTCGAGAAAGGACTTCCGTATGAGGTTGCTGAAAGCATTAAATTGGTTCGGCTCAAGTCTCAGGGTGGTGATGAGCAAAACCTTATTGCTGATAGTCCTCGTGATAAGAGAATCAAGAAAATACGCCAGTCATTAGATTCAGACGATGTTGAACTCATGACACTTCTTTTATCTGAATCAGATGTAACACTAGATGAAGCCAATGCCCTGCATTATGCTGCAATGTACTGCGATCCCAAATCTCTGTCTGAGGTTCTTAATCTGGGTATGGCTGATGTAAACCTACGAAATTCACGTGGTTATACCGTCCTTCATGTTGCTGCAATGCGTAAGGACCCGTCAGTGATAATGTCCCTTCTTAACAAGGGAGCTCGGGCATTTGATTTGACCCTGGATGGTCGGACTGCTGCAAATATCTGTCAGAGGTTAACAAGGCCAAAGGATTATCATGCTAAAACAGAGAAGGGGCGGGAAACTAACAAAGACCGTTTGTGCATTGACATTTTAGAGAGAGAAATGTGGAGGAATCCAACTTCAGATTCATCCATTCTTTCGCTGACGATGGCTGATGACGTGCACATGAAGTTGATTTACCTGGAAAACAGAGGTAATGTTTACATAGGATATATATTATTTTGATCCATTTTGTTGCACCTCGGAATCAATATGATGTACTCATTCAGATGATTGTTATGTACTAATGCAGTAGCATTTGCACGATTACTCTTCCCATCTGAGGCCAGGCTAGCTATGGACATTGCAAATGCTGACACAACTTCTGAGTTTGTTGGTCTTTCTATGCCCAAAAATTCAAATAAGAATCTGAGGGAAGTTGATTTAAATGAAACACCAAGTGTGCAGAACAAAAGATTTCTTTCCAGAATGCAGGCCCTTGTGAAAACAGGTTATTGCTACCTCACCTTTTCGGTTTTTGTTTGGTGAAACTCGTTTTTCCTTTTCTTTTGTTGGTTCCCATACTTCCAGATTTGTTAAACTTCACCGATCTACTAGACACAAAATTGAAAGTGTAAGATTCTGTTAGACACATTTCAAATTTATATCTAATTGATCGATTAATTTTTAAAAATTTTAAAATTTTCAGAGACCTATTAAACACAAAAATTGAAAACTTAGGAACCTACCGACACTTTTAAAAGTTTAGAGACCAATAGACACAAACCTCAGGAACTAAACTGGTAGATGTGTAGTTAAAGGAAACCTGATAACTAGGATGCTACATATATCATCCCTGCTATTCTTTTTATATGAGTCTCTGGTGAGGTTGAGGCTATTTCTCTTGTTACCCAACCATTTTACTGAGTGGATGTCTAACTGCTAAAAAACACCTTTTTTTTTTTTTTTTTTTTTTTTTTTTTTTTTTTTTTTCATTTGAGAAGTGTGAACTGTTGTCGCTCTACCAAACTTGATCAAATTTCGTAGCTACCAATCTCATGTAAAATAACATTCTTGGTGGCAGTGGAAACGGGTAGACGGTACTTTCCTAACTGTTCGGAAGCACTGGATAAGTTCGTGGCAGATGACCTTCCCGATCTATTTTACCTCGAGAAGGGCACTGCCGAGGAGCAACGGATTAAGCGAAAGCGTTTCAAGGAACTTAAAAACGATGTTCAGAAGGCATTTGATAAAGACAAGGCTGCCAAGCTCAACCAACCTGGGCTGTCGCCATCGTCATCCTCGACATCGTTGATGGACAGAGCCAATCCCAGCAAGGTTAGGAGACAGTAAAGCCATTATGTATTTAAGTAGAATAATCTGATAGTTAAAGCCTTCTCGTCTGAGAAAAGAAATGCAATCTCGATCTTAATGCATTGAAAGTTTTGCTCTTTGTATAATGAGTAAAGTAGGGAGACAAAGATGTTTCCTTTGTTACCATCACCCCTTATTTAGAAATGGAGTTAGCAAATGCTTTCAGTTTGCACTGATGTCTGTTACAACTTCAAAATGGGGGAGGGCTGGGGGCTGGAATGAATGCGGTGAATCTTCTTTTTAAAGGTTTTCAATTTAAATTTTTGGAAAAATATCAATTTATACTCCTAAACTTTAGGGGTTGTATCAATTTGAATCTTAAACTAATAATTATATCAATTTAAACTCTGAACTTTTGTAAGTGTATCAATGTACATCATCCATTACGTTCTGTTTGGAAAAACTTTGTGAAACTTATAATTGTACCATTTGGATCCTTTAAATTTTCATGAATTAATTTAGACTCTTAACTATGCTCTAATTAGGTTCATTTAACAATGGATACCTTCAATATATTTCATTCTATAGCAACATTTCAAATGGCCGGTAAAAGCATGGTAGTTTGCTATTATATAATGATTGTTAGTTTATATATTTTAAATAATTCTCTTTGATTATTACTTTTATTATTTAAAGTTGTGTCTTGTATCTATCATTTTTCACCATTAAAATAATAATAATAATAATCTCAAATCTCGAGTAAAAAAATTTGGATTTTTTTCCTACAACTTTTTGCACTTATATGGTCTAGTCTTTTTAATAATTATGTCTGAAAGTAACACTTCATAAGACAACCTATTTCAACAATTTTTCTTTTAAAATAAAATTCAAACTTACATCATTCATATAAATACTGACTTTTTTTTAGCATAATAAATGATGATATAAAAATTTGAACCTCCAACTACAAGAAAGATAATTATTGTTAAGTTATGCTAATTTGGGTTACATAAATAGTGTTTTTATTAAAGAAAAGATATAAGAAAATTAAAAAATAATGTATTTGGAAACAAATGTTTCAATTGAAAAAAAAAAAGTAGAAATTGTCGTAATAAAAACAATAACATTAACATAATACTTATTTAATAATGAGTTGATTAAAAGAAAAATGCTTGCTTAAAAAAATATTGGGAAATTAGGAAAAATAGGACAAAAAATAGAGGGAAAAAAAAATTGGGACAACTTTTAAAAAAATAGACTTTTAGGATAAATTGGATATGAAATGTCCAATTTGCCCTTTAGTTAAAAAAAGCCCTAAAATGTTGGGAAAAAGTTGAAAGTCGACCAACAGAGGAAAAGTTGGAGACGCGATTCCTTCCTTCGACGGCGACTTCGATTTCGACGACCACTTCGAAGGACACTTCGACGGCACAGGTGACTTTTTTTTATCTTGCAACATCTCGCAATATCTCGCAACAACTTTTCAACTTGTAAACTTGAAATGCTTAACCCCAAATCATTTTTATATGTGTTTTAGGTGATTTAGGGTGAGTTTGGACATGTTTTAGATAATCTTTTAGGTACTGTTTTTTATCTCGCAACATCTCGCAACAACTTTCCAACTTTCAAACTTGAAACGCGCAAAACCAAATCATTTTTATGTGTTGTAGGTGATTTAGGGTGGGTTTTGTTATGTTTTAGATAGTTTTTTAGCTACTGTTTTTTATCTCGCAACATCTCGCAACAACTTTCCAACTTCCAAACTTAAAAACGCCCAAATTCAAATCATTTTTATGTGTTTTAGGTGATTTAGGTAGGTTTGGACATAATTTAGATAGTTTTTTAGCTACTGTTTTTTTTTATCTTGCAATATCTCACAATTTCTTGCAACAACTTTTCAACTTTCAAATTTGAAATGCTCAAACCAAATCATATTTATTCATGATTTAAGTAGTTTAGGGTGGTTTTACACATGTTTTAGTAAGATTGCTGAAATTTTTGTTTTAATTTTTTTTTGCAGGAATTAAAGACTTTTCGATAATTTAAGATAGTTGTGTAGATGTTGCGACCTATGTAGGCAAACAAAGATTTTTTTTTTTTTTTGGTTGAATACTTTAGTTATTTTCATTATTGTTGGAGATGTATGAAACACAACTAATATTTGTCCTATTATATCTTATCTCGCAACATCTCTCAAATTTGAAATGCTCAATTCGAACTCATTTTTATAGGTATTTTAGGTGATTTATGGTGAGTATGAACCTTTGTTTGCTAGTTTTTTAGCTACTGTTTTGTATCTCGCAGTATCTCGCAAAATCTAAAAAACTATCTAAAACATAACAAAACTCACCCTAAATCACCTACAACACATAAAAATAATTTGGTTTTGCGCGTTTCAAGTTTGAAAGTTGGAAAGTTGTTGCGAGATATTGCGAGATAAAAAATAATAGCTAAAAGATTATCTAAAACATGTCCAAACCCACCCTAAATCACCTAAAACACATATAAAAATGATTTGGGGTTGAGCATTTTAAGTTTAGAAGTTGGAAAGTTGCGAGATATTGCCAGATGTTGCGAGATAAAAAACAGTAGCTAAAAAATTATCTAAAACATGTCCAAACCCACCCTAAATCACATAAAACACATAAAAATGATTTGGGGTTGAGCATTTCAAGTTTACAAGTTGAAAAGTTGTTGCGAGATATTGCGAGATAAAAAAAAATCACTTGTGCCGTCGAAGTGTCTGTCGAAGTCGAAGGAAGGAATCGCGTCTCCAACTTTCCCTCTGTTGGTCGACTTCCAACTTTTTCCCAACATTTTAGGGCTTTTTTTAACTAAAGGGCAAATTGGATATCATATCCAATTTGTCCTAAAAGTCTATTTTTTTAAAAGTTGTCCCAATTTTCTTTTTCCCTCTATTTTTTATCTTATTTTTCCTAATTTCCCAAAAATATTCTAATCTAAAATGAAAAAAGGAAAAATGGGAGAATGTTAAAATTTACGGTTGTTTTCAAATATAGAAAATGAATCAAACTATTTACAAATAGAGAAAAAATTTACTGTCTATCAACGATAAATCGCGATAGAATTCTATCACTTGAGCTATATATCGCTGATACATAGTAAAATTTTTCTATATTTGTAAAGAATTTGATATTTTTTCTATTTATAGTAATTTTTCTAAACTTTATGTATTTGAAAGATAATATTTAAAATTTTAATGTGTTATATAAAACATAATACATTTAAAAAAAAGTGAGTTTATAATTAATACAAAATTTCTTAAATTATAACAAAGATTTTCTTTAAAAGCAAGTTACTTTCATTTTAAAATATATCATAAAATAAAGAAATTCACATTGTTCATTATTATTGTAGAAAGAAAAAGAGAGTATCAATTAAAAGAGAGAAAAAAACTTGAAAACATCTTTGGAGGAATTGATACATGCACTTGAGATTGTATTATTCTTTATCTTTCATTGATGTTTAAAAGCAAACTAATGATTATTTCTTGAAATAAATATAATTACTACAGAACTAACTTCGAAATTTATTCTTAAAAAAATTTATTTGCAATTTATTATGGAATTAAGCCAATAACATAGTGCGCTTATCCATTTTTTTAGTTTTCAGTACAAAAAAGAACCAAGACAATAATATAAATTTTGTAACAAATAAAACATCCATATTGATGGTCTTGGAGACCCAAGAATGATCTTCAAGCCAAATTTCATCCTACGAAAATTTGCGGGCATGAGCGGAAAAAGTGTGCACAACACTATTAAAGACTCTTAGGGTGTGACAAAAGTCTTTAATAAATTCTTGCGTTTGTCTGTCAATCATACAAAAAGAATAACTTCTTAGGAGAAAGAGTTAAGAGAGGAAGGAAAAATTTGTGTTTATCTATCACTCTAAATCAAGAAATAAACTTTAAGAGAAATTAAGTTGAGTGAAGAAGAAAAACAAACCAAGAGAAGACTTATTTTTTTTTTAATAGAAAAAAATAGAAGAGATGATTCATTATATAGTTTGCACGAGGGGGAGATGACTCCTTATATAGTTGCAAAAGTTGATTAATATTTGCAAAACTATTTAAATTCTAAAACTTTTGAAATTGTAAAATAAATTGTAATTAAAGGTAAAGTCATAAATTCTAGAGTGGTTTTTTTTAAAGAAATGAATTGGTAAAGACTTTTCATGTTCTACCTTGTTCACATTTTATTACATTTAATTATAATTAATAATTTAAAACCATTTTATTAATAAAGCTCAAATAAAAGGTGAATGAGAAAGAAAAAAGAACCTAAGAAAATGGGCAACGAACTGGGTGGTGGGATGAGTTAACATAAGAGTTGATTTGAGTGGTTTAATTAGCAATTAATTACATACATTTGTATTCAAATGACAAAATTACTACCAAAATAAGAATGAAAATGGTTTTAATGAAAAGACATAATTGACACCAAAAGTTTCTCTCTATTGTGCTTCTTATATATACTTTTTTTTTTCTTTGAGAAAACTGCTTTTTTTTATATATACTATAGATATAGATTGTCCATTTTATAAAATCAACATTTGAAAAAGTCTACACATATTTGAAAATTAATGCATGGATGATTTTCAAAGGTAATCGTAACAAATAGTCTAAATTGATTGGCTTTTAAGAAAATTTAGAAGTTCAATTGACTCAAACTATAAGTTTTATACGATATTAGTTAAATGGAATATGGAGGATGATGTAAATTGATACACTTATGAAAGTTCAAAGTTTAAAGTGATACAATTATTAGTTTAAAATTTAGGGTATAAATTGATATTTTCCCAAACTTTTTGATTGGTTTTGATATGTTTTTGTTGATTTTTTTTTAATTTCTTTAAATTTAAATTTTTATTTCTTTTAGAGAATTATGTTGAAATATTTTGGAATAGAATTTCCATCATGAAAATGACGAGATTTTATTTTTACTCTTTTTATCTATATTTTGATTTTTTTTTTCTTTTAACAAAAAAATAAAATAATAATAATAAAGAAAAAAAAAAAAAGAAAGCTTGTTTCCTACAAGTCTCATATCAAAGGGAAGTTTGGTTTTAAAATGAATCAAGTAAGTTACCTTTAAAATCTATGAAATCACTATTTTAGTTGGGATTTTTTTTTTTTTTTTTTTTTTGAAACCTAAAAATAGGATTTGAAATCACTTCAAATTTCAATTTTTTTTTTCAATAACTGATAGAATTTTCATTTTGTTGAATCAAGATCCATTTTTTTAAAATATCTATAATTAGTGTAAGTTAATATTTTGCAAGAAATCTTAATGTTAGATATCTTAAGCAATTGAGATCCATGAATTATTGTTACTTAAGGTTGGTTTGAGGCTTTGAGCAGGCTTTCCAAAGCTTCAATTAACTTGACAGTTGACCCACAACTTCAAATTATGAAAAGCAAATATAAAAATTTATATATATGATCAACGGTCAATCTGAACATAGCTCACTAGTTAAGACATCTATTCCTTTTCTCGACATTTGTAGTAACAAAAGATCAAATCTGCAAGCAGGATCAAACATTAAAAGAAATAATAACAAAAGACCTGTACATTGGGAATTATCATCCAAAGTAAAATGCTATTTTGTGGCCAAACAGATGGAAGAACTAAAAGTTAGATGGCAAGGTTTAATTATGATTATGGAGACCCTGTTTTTTTAAAACTTTCCCACATGGAGGGGCCTTCAGGATGAACATTCACAAAATATTTTCCAAATTTTGCATCTGAACAAGCTAAGACAGTGCTCAATGATAAGTTGGGCTTTGCAGCTCCCTTATCCCTTAACCACCTATACATTGAAAATCTTGTGTTGATTCTTTCCATGTTGTAACATAAATAAGCTGGGAATGCCACTATTGTATTCAAAGGGTAACCTAAACAGTTTCTTAAACAATCAATCTTCTCTTGGATTACATCTTTGCTCTGGTTTAGAACCATGGGAGCTTGTCTAATTATGCTTGTCACCACATTACAATCCAAACCAGCTTTTACCAGGCAATCGAATCTCTCCTGTAGTTGATCTCCTCGGCCCCGAAACTGTTTCAATGCCTTCGCCATCTCATCTGTGTTCTCGAGGTATCCCAACTTCAGCAGAAATGTAGTCTTCTCCAAATATTTTGCCGGATCTTGGCAAGAAGCCTGCTCACTGCTTTTTAGGTTTGATCTGGAAGCTAAGGTAAACAGCTTTGATGGGTCGTCTCTAATGATCAGACATAAACCCTCTTTCCTGACTTTAAGTTCTTTACAGACGGTTTTCGGCCCTTTGAGAGTGGATGAACCAAGTAGCAGAATGTTATGAGTTACTATACAAGCAATATCCTCAGTTCCCAACCCAATATCAAAGAGAAAGTTCACTGCTTTCAGAATGTTTCTAATATACTTCCCTGACAAAATTTCAGGATTTCGTTTAAACATCGAATAAGCTTCGTCCATCTTCAGTCCTAACTTGACTAATTGACCAAATAATACATACACTTTCTTCCCAGAATCTTCAAGCAGTAATGGGGGATTTGATTTAAGCAAATTGTGCATCTGTATCTCTGTATAACCTACTTTAACTAGAAAGTCCATAGTGTCAACCATTCTGTTCCAGTAATAAGTACTTTTACAAGATATATATCCTCCAATCCAGTCTTTTTCAATACCTAGTCTACTTAGCTTCTCAAGAACCTTGAAAAACTCCATGCTGATCTGACCAATCAAAAGTGAAGGGCAGCAACTTACAAGCTTAATAACTGTGCCCTTTCCTAGGCCTAAATTCTCAAAAGCTCTAAGTTTTGAGGCTAATACGCCATAATCATAAGAAAATACTTCTCTTGCTTCCTTGTATATTTTACCCATCTTGCTCCGCAGGATACCGTAATTGCATAAAACATGAAAGTTTTCAAGCATAAGATGGTCATCACTCAAAAATATCAAATGTCGTGGAAGAAATAAAGGGAACTCTGATGGGGGCAGTCCCAAGCTTTCAAAGAATGGCTCAAATTCATTGATGGGATTGTATCTAAGATACTTGGCGAGAGACCGAGCCACATCTTTTTCACTATTGAGTTTCATGATCAAATTTTGAAGAAAATGAGGTGAGTTCTTGCTTATGTGTTCAGCATCTGTAAAGCTGAGGCTCCTAGTACAATGCAGATAGTCAAATAACACATCTTGAGCCTCTGTTCTAGCAATCCGAGATACTCGGCCACTTGTATTGGGTGATTGCGCTGATTCTATAAGAGACGCTCTGGGCTGGAAATCAAATCCACAATTGCAAAACAATCGAGGTTTAAAGCTAACAAAAGACGGAGTATGAGTTTGAGCACTGATTTTATCAGAAACAACAGGCGCAAAGAATAGCAAGTGATTGAGTTGGGTAATCATTTTAGAAAATTTCAATACACGTTCGTGTTTCCGAAGAATTGGCATGGGAAGAGGCAAAAACGAGACAGTGGGAAAGATCCCTTAAAGTGAAGGAATTACTGCAAATACAATTTGTAGTCTAACAACTTATCTGGGCCAATCGCGATTTCAAGCTTTGGGATGAAACCCATTGAAGAACAGCTTGGAAATTTACAAAAAAAGTTTAGGAAGTGAATCGTGGACGTACCTTGATAACTTTTGAGGCAATGCGAAATCAAACGAGGAGAAAAGAGTCGGATTGAGGTTTCAAATGGTGAATGAAGAGCGAGAGAAGCTCCAAATCCCAAATGATCAGATATTTGCATCTAATTTCAGTTCGTCGTCGATATGCCATAAAACCCTAGACAAGGGGTTTAAGAGGGAGCCACTATTTCAAGCTAAGAATCCTACAAGGCAAAGAAAATGGTAAATTGACATTATTTATTTATTTATTTTTTAAATTTTTTATTCCAACCATTGCAAAGATGAGGGATCAAACTTCTAATTTTAGGAAGGAAAGTCATGTCAATTACCCTTACTAATCGTAATGTATTTTTCCGACATCGATACTAAGATTGAAAGAAAAATTTGAAATTCTTTCTTTCTACGACACGTTTCATCTCATATTTTACCTTTATGTCCTTATTCAATTATTATCTATTTTTTTTAATCCACGTTTTCTTTACCCATCAATTGGCTTGCACAAGTTCTGCTTACAAAACCATGGCATTTGCACAAAATTGGGTACTTTGTTTCCACTTTCATTTTTTGTTTCCAAAAGTCTAAGGCATTCACACAAACTAGGAAGGTATATCTTGTTTTATTTTTTTAGTGAACATTTAGGTTACTGAAATGCATACTGTTGCAACAAAAACTTTTTTTTTTTTGCAGGAGTTTTCTTACATAATTCTAGAGAAAAATTATAAATCTTGGACAAGATATATATATAACTATACATTTGAAAGGCAGAATAGTTGCACATTTGAATCTCAGACCAAGGCATGACCTGAGATTGAGTTAAAACACATTCTGTCTTCAGTTTCAATACAAATCTCCATCGAGATTGGTACCAAGATCATTCCCATAATATGTTTGAAACTCATTCTCTAAACATAAGTCATCTTCAATCTCGCTCGAGATTCATGCAATCTTAGTGGAAACTCAAAATGATCACAGACTCGACTCGACTCTTTTTACCCCAAATAGCCAGCAAAAATCTGTAAATTTCATGCCACACACAAGAAACACGAACTACTAGTCACATACAACTATGTGAACTACATGATACTTATTTCGAACAAACAATACCACGAACCCAAACATTTCATTCTAAAAAACTCAAAATTACTTGAAGAAATTGAAAGTAACGAAGACAATAGGTTGCCTTTAATTTGTATGACTTCAAATGCCAATAAATCAATGGAAAAGAAAGAAAACTTAATATTTTTAGACAGTTTTGTAAGAACCAAATGTTAATAGTTAATTCGGTGCGACCACGGTGCTAAATCGTTACGGTTGTTCGGATGAAAACAGGCAAAAGCACCACAATTTGGAAACTTCTCTTGCATGCCTGATATTTATACCCTCTTGGCAATGCTTAATTTTTCAATGTGGGACAAAACCCCCCTCTTTTTCCACTTGGCTTTTGCTATGGGTCTTGGCCTAAAGTCATTCCCGACAATCCCCCACGAATGACTGGTATAGCAAAAACAAAACAAAAAAATAATAATTAAAAAAATCATTTCTTAGCAAAAATAGGAGAACAAACTTAAGCATTAATATCTAACGATTTGAATTGATGCATAGGGAAGTAAGACAACAACTTTGTTACGGAAAGTGAGTTACCTCTTGAACTTTCAATAATTATGGTTGAAACCCCCACAACACATTTTACCCATTAAATTTTCTTGATTTCGCGATACAAAGCATGCTATTTGAGGCCATGCATATAAACCTTGGGTCATCATGAACTCCAAGTTTCACAATCACGTCAATTACTTTATCAAGTCTGTCAAAGAAAAACCACTCAAAACTGAGCTACAAAGACTTGAACATCTAGTCTGTACAAGAACTAACTTCATCAAGTCTGTCAAAGACAAACCACTCAACACTGAGGTATGAAATCTTACAATTATTCATCAAGTTGATACTAGGATCATCCAAAGAAAGGCTTATGGAATTTTAAAGGTTTTAGTTCTATCCATCAAGTTCGTACTAGGACCACCCAAATAAAAGGCTATATAGAACTGATGGGCTTAAGTCTCATGCTCATTGAGGATTCTAGAATTTTTCTCCTTGTTAGGCCTTTGGTTAGAGGATCCGTTAAGTTCCTCTCAGACTGTTGGGTTTTATGTCCTAAAACTCGTAGATAGTAAATGTATTATTTTGACCGTCATTAATAAAATGTTATTAATTATTATTCAATAAGTGTTATTGATTATATTGCTTTTATCTTGTATTAATAACCCTAAAATCTAATAAACTAGCATCTTAGGCTGTCTTATGAGTCTTGAACATTATGTAGAGACATATGGGGATCAATGTTCAAGATATAGCCTAAAGAGTCTATAGTATAGGGATAAGGCTGGGTACCTTATCCTGGTGACACCATGGATACGACCCACTTTGTATTTGATACAAATGCAGTGATCCAACACGTTCGTGTAGGAGACATGTGAGTAGGGGTATCCTATGCAATGAGTTTGGATAAGACTGAACCACGAAATAGTAACCACTAGATGTAACTCCGTTAACTAGTTAGGTTTCTATTTCAATAGGATGACCTAGACAACTTAGTCTTAAATCCTGAGTATATTATGAACTCCTGTCCCAAGTGATTGTCTTTTGATTTGTATGGGTGAGAGTGACAGGTTTATCGACTCAATACGCCTACCATTTTGGGGACAAGACCGAGTGGGGAGCTAGGAACATAATTATATAAGATGAATTTCGCTCCTTCCTGACTTCAGGGTAAGTAGATGTGTGTTCCCTTAAGTGGTGTCTCTAGGACTTGGACGAAGGGCCCTACCCTCTCACAGGCTCGAGAGAAGTTTCTGTTGAATGGTTGGACCATAAACAAGTTGTTCATTAGAGGAACACTGGTACTTAAGAACTTAAAAGTAACCTAGGGGTAAAATGGTAATTTGACCCAGCTAGTGTTACAAACACTTGTGAAGGACTAATTTACTGTTATTGGTCTATATCCATGGACACAAAAATATATTTACAGTGAGAAGAGTGCAATTGTGGGTCTTTAGTGGAGTGTACCCACAGTTAACGAACATTGATTAATGTGGTTAATGAGTTTAGCCAATTAATCTCATATCGTTGGAACTTCTTGTAGGTCAATTAGGTCCCCTTCCTAGCTTATAAAGAGTATTGAGGTAATTAACTTTTGAATGAAATTTGAAATGTTCAAATTAACTTGGGGAAATAGTATAATGTATAATGATACATTATAATATAAAGTTTATTTTATAAATCAAACTTTATAATATAAATTTAATTTTGGATATGAATCAAAAATAATTTATGAGAGAATTAAATATTTGAAATAGTTCAAATATTAATTTAATATGAATTAGATTTATATTAAAACTATAGGTTAAAATTAATGCGCATTAGATGCACATTAAAACTATAGGTTTTGAGAGAAATACAATTAATTTGATTCAAATATAGGTTAAATTATATATTAGATATTTAATTTGATAATTAATTAATTATAGAATTAATTGATTATTTAATTTAATTCAGTTTAATTAAATTTGAGTTAGTTAAATTTAATTAAATTAAAACTATAGGTTATGTGAGAGAAATTCATTTAAATATGATTTAAATAAATATATTAATTAAATATGATTTAAATAAATATATTAATTAAATTAGATTTAATTAAATATTAATTTTATTAATTAGTTATATTTTTAATTAATTAATTAATTTAATTAATATATTTTTATTTATTATTTAACTTGAATTAATAACTTCCCAATTGTGGGAAGTTATTATATGTGGGATTGATCCCACGTTCTCCTCTTCTCTCTCCACATCCTTCTCTAGTAACCTATCAAAGAGGAAAATCCCAAAATTGTTCTAGGTTGAGTTTTCTTTTTGCAGAATTATTTTGAACCTTTCCTTTCCTAAATTTCTCTCTCAAATTCCCTATTCTCATTATTTTGGTTCCCACCAACCTTCAACATCATTGCTCAGAGATTAAGAGAGGTCTCCCATTGGTGATTGTGTCCCAGCAAAAACCCAAGGTGAAATCGGATTTCACAGATTCATCAAAAGGTATTTTTTTTTCTTTTCTATTATTCATGCTTAACTTAGATAATACAGTAGGGTTTTTCCTGTATAATGACAGTGTACTGATTTTTTTCTAATTTTAAATTATATAAATTGGTCCTCTGTATTTTTTCTGCTGTGCTAGGGTTTTTATCCTTGCATAGACCTCACAAACTCCAAGGAAATAATTCATCATTTCAACAATTGTTTCACAGCTTCATGTCTGAGGTGTATGTTCCTCCCTTTCTATTATACACACTATTCTTGGCAATTCCTATGGTAGCTTGTGAATCACAGTGAAAAGAGATTAGTACTGATGCCCCCCTCCCCCCACAATAGTACATCTCCCAGTAGGCTTCTAAGCCACTTAGTCTCTTGTCCTACTAACTCAAAAGTAATAAATTTAGATTCCATGGTGGATCTTGTTATACAAGCCTATTTTGCAGACTTCCATGAAATAGCTCCCCCAACTAATAAAAATACATATCCAGTAGTGGAGTTTACTTCGTCGGTTTCTATTACCCAATTTGTATCACAATACCTTTCTAATATGGCAGGAAATTCATTAAAATGCAAACAATAGTCTACTGTACCCTTAAAGTACCTTAATAAACGACGAAAAGCAATCCAATGATCTTTAACAGGATTATGTGTATATATACTCAATCTACTCAGAACATATGCGATATCAGGTCTAGTGTAGTTCATAAAAACATAACACTTCCTATAATTTTTACATATTTAGATGAGAAACAGTATCTCCTTTATTTTCTTAAGGCTCATACTAGCATCATAAAGTGTTCTTACAAGAGAGTCATCAAAGCTATCAAATCTATTTAACATTTTTTCAATATAGTGTGATTGACACAAAAAATTTGTTCTCAATTTTCTTATCTTAACACCAAGTATTACGTCAGCTTCTCCTAAATTCATTTCAAAATGTAATAGTAATAACAACTTTGTATTATTGATTACATCTATGTTTGTTCCAAAGATAAGCATATCATCAACGTACAAACATATAATCACACACTCGACTCTAAATAATTTTGAGTAAACACACAAATAAGAGAAATTCACCTTAAAATCGATGTTTATTAAAGTATTATTAAAATTTTCATACCATTGTTTGGGAACTTGCTTAAGATTATAAAGAGATTTTTTAAGTTTGCATATTTTATTTTTCTGACTAGCAACAGTAAAGCCTTCACGTTGTATCATATATATTTCTTCTTCCAGATCACCATTAAGAAAGATTGTTTTTACATCCATTTGGTGTATTTGTAGACCATGGATGACAGCTAGGGCAATCAAGGCTCTAATTGTAGCTATCTTAGTCATAGGAGAATACGTGTCAAAGTAGTCAATACCTTGTTTTTGTGTATACTCTACTACTACTAATTTAGCCTTGTATCTTTCAATTGAACCATCAGGTTGTTGGGTATAGAGTATAAGTATGCCCTAGAACACATGTCTTGTTGGCTTATATTTTATCAGCTTTAGTACAAGTGGGAGATTGTTGGGATTTATGCCCTAAAGCCTCGTAGTTAGTTAGTTATTTGATATAATAATTGATTATTTTAAATATGCAATAATTAGTTATCCATTACAGGAAAAATCCAAGGTCATTTCATGAGACTTCAGTTGTATGTAGTAGACATACATGTGGGTAATGTTCAAGAAATAACCTAAAGGGTCTATAGTATATGGATAAGGTTGGGTGTCTTATCTTGGTAACACTATGGATACGACTCACTTTGTAAGTGTTACAAACGATGTGATCTAAATCATTTGTGTGGAGAAATGCGAGTTGGGGTATCCTATACAATGAGATTGTATAAGATCAGATTGCGAAATACTTAATCTCTCATTGTAACGCCGTTGACTGAAGAGATTAATATTTAATACGATAACCATATGTAACTCGATCTCAATCTTGAGTGATTTATGAACTTCTGCTTGTGAGGGCTTGTCCTTTGATTTGTATGGGTGAAAGTGGCCCGAGTCACTGACTCAATAAGCCTACCATTTTGGGGATGAGACTGAGTCGGGAGTTGGGAACATAACTACACAAGATGAAATTCACTCATTCCCGCCTTTAAGGTAAGTAGATGAGTAGTTCCCTTGAGTGCTGATTTTGGGTCTTGAACAGAGGGTACAAGCCCTCTCATTAGCGCGATAGGGACTTGGTTTATGGTAGTACTATAAACAGATTCTTTATTAAAGGGATCAGTGATATTTAAGGAGTCAGAGGTAATTACAGAGGTCAAACGATAATTTGACCGAGCTGTAATTATGAACATTTCGTAAAGGATCAACTTACGTATAATGGTTAAATCCATGGACGTAACATGTTCTATAGTGCGAAAAGTGCAACTATGGATCTTTAGTGGAGTGACTCATAGTTAATGAATGTTGGTTAATTTAATTAAAGAGTTTAATTAATTAACTTCGAATAATTGAAGCTTCTAATCTATTGGTTCATTAGGTCCTCCCTGCTAGCTCACAACAGATAAACAAGGACCTTTAGTTTTGAAAGAATTTGAATTGTTCAAATTAATTAAGGAAATAACATTAATTGTAAATGAAACAATTAATATAATTATAGAGTTAATTTTGAATGAGATTCAAAATTAAACTATATAATACAAAAGAGATTTAATGATTCAAATATTAAAATAATATGAATTAGATTTATATTATAACTATAGGTTAAAATTTAATATGAAGGAGAATCATATTAAAACTATAGGCTAACAAATTAATGTGAATGAAATTCATATTAAAACTATATATTATGAGAGAAATGTGCATTTATATATGATTAGGGATGGCAAAATTTCCTGCGGGGGGTCCCCGACCCGAACGGGGCGGGGAATCCCCAGTTTGACCTAGTATGGGGGTCAAACCAAGGATTTAAATAGGGTCCCCGATCGGGGACGGGGCGAGGATGGGGAGGGGATCCCCGCCCCCGCCCCGATTTTTTTTTAATTGTTTATTTATATATTTATATATAAAATAAAAAAATACTAAATTTTTTTAATTATATATATAATTATTATACTATTATATATATATATATATATATATATATATATATATATATATATATATATATATAAACTACTAAAATAGTAGCTAGTTAGTTTTTGTTTTTAATTTTAATTTTTAAATATAATAAATTTAACTTTTTTTTATTAAATAAAAAAGTATTAAAAAATTTCCAATTTCAATATAAATTCTAAATTTTAAATAATAAAAATTATAAAAAAAAACATAAACGAGGATTTTTCTCCGCGGGGACCCGAATCCCTGAACAGGGATTCCCCGACCTCGACCCCGACTTTCCAAAACGGGGAATGGGGCGGGGACAGGGATTAAAGATCTCCACAGGGACGGGGATGGGGAGTACATCCCCGGCCCCGCCCCGCCCCGTTGTCATCCCTATATATGATCCAAGTGTAAATTTAATTAAATGAGATATTTAATTAAAACCCAATCAATTAATTTGATTAATTAATTATCTTTTAATTTAAATTAATTTTCATTTAGTTTAAATTAATAATGTGAAGTGGATGATTAATTTTAATTGAATCCTTAGTGGGTAGTTTTTTTCATGAGGTGATGGGGAAATTATTTGTAGGAGTTTATTTTTTTATTTTTGTAGAGAAAAATTTCCTTCTTCCTGACAATCCCTTTCAATCTCTCTCAAGAAATTTCATAGAGAAGAGTTTTCTGTGGAAATCTCTGGGACAATTCTCTTTTTCTCTTTCAAAAGTTGGTTCTCACAAACTAGTCCTTAGCAAGAGAATAGCAGAGAAGATTTTTTGGTGACATCTTCTTACTGTACGTGGAAGAATTAATGTGGAAAAATGAAGACTTGGAGAAGATTTGAAGAAGTGTTCTTCAATGGTAAGTTGTTTACTTCTTCCCTGTAATTTTTACATGTTTAACCTATAAACTTAACATAATGTATATCCTGTTTTTTTGTTCTGTGTTGTTAATTTTTTTTTTTTGAAGATCCATTTGCATCTAACTGGTTTACTTCCTTTAAGGAGATCTACAAAATCCTAAGTTTTATTCATAGTTAAAGAGCAGTCTAGTTCACTCTTGAGCTTCTTTCCATAAGCTACAGTCTACAGAACTTAAGGTTTCTTGGTAAGTTTTGGGATCCTCATCTTTAAGATACATGCATGCAAATTGATTGTCTATATCATCTGACCTTTCAAGTAAAAAGGTAGTTAAGAAATCAGGACCAAAACCTTTCTCAATTCTTTGTCTCTTACCTCTTCTAGGTTCAATTTCATGTATATTATCAAAGCCTTTTCTAGATTCAAGCTCATGCATACAATCAAAAGGAAAAGATAAAGAGATAGATGTCATTATTAGATGTTCTAATTGATTCATTATCTACCTTGATCATTGGAAATACATGCTAAAAAAATTTAGCATCTCTATATTCACATATTGATTTATCATTAAGACACAAAAATCTATATGCAATCCTATTATGAGTATAACCAATAAAAACACAGTCAAAGGTTTTATATCACCTTTGTTGATGATTTTTCTAGGTATACTAAAATTTATCTGTTAAAAAACAAAGGATGAGGCAGGTAATATGTTTTTGAAATATAAAGCAAAAGTAGAAAATCAATTGGATAAAAAGATTAAAAGGCCAAGATATGATAGATGAGGAGAATATAGTGATAAATCACTAAAAGAATTTTGTGAACTGAATGGAATTATTCATGAAATGATTGAGTACCTTATTCTTCTCAATAAAATTGTATTGTTGAACGTAAAACTAAAACACTGAAAGAAATGATGAATGTTATGCTTTTAAGTTCTGGAGTATTTGATAATATGTGGGGGGAGGGGGGCTCTGCTTTCTGCTTGTTTCATTCTTAATAAGGTCATTCACAAAAAAGTGGATAATACATCATACGAACTATGGAGAGGTTACGCACCTAACCTTAACTACATGAGATTGTGGAGATGCTTGGCTAAGGTAGCATATCCTGCATTCAAGAAACCTCTAATAAGATCTAAAACCTTTGACTTTGTTTTTATTGGTTATACCCATAATAGGATTGCATATAGATTTTTGTGTCTTAATGATAAATCAATATGTGAATATAGAGATGCTAAATTTTTTTAGCATGTATTTCCAATGATCAAGGTAAATAATGAATCAATTAGAACATCTAATAATGATATCTATCTCTTTATCTTTTTCTTTTGATTGTATGCATGAGCTTGAACCTAGAAAAGGCTTTGATAATATGCATGAAATTGAACCTAGAAGAGGTAAGAGACAAAGAATTGAGAAAGGTTTTGGTCCTGATTTCTTAACTACCTTTTTATTTGAAAGGTCAGATGATATAGACAATCAATTTGCATGCATGTATCTAAAAGATGAGGATCCCAAAACTTACCAAGAAGCCTTAAGTTTTGTAGACTGTAGCTTACGGAAAGAAGCTATCAAGAGTGAACTAAACTGCTCTTTAACTATGAATAAAACTTAGAATTTGGTAGATCTCCTTAAAGGAAGTAAACCAGTTAGATGCAAATGGATCTTCAAAAAAAAAATTTAACAACACAGAACAAAAAAAACAGAATATACATTATGTTAAGTTTATAGGTTAAACATGTAAAAATTACAGGGAAGAAGTAAACAACTTACCTTTGAAGAACACTTCTTCAAATCTTCTCCAAGTCTTCATTTTTCTACATAGTACACCATGATTTGGAACCTGATGTTTTTTAACAGACTTTCAGACACCAAGTTCCTATGTAAGGAAGGTACATACAACACATCACTTAAAGATAAAGTTTTTCCAAATTTTTAGGTAAATTTTAATTTAACTATCTCTAATTATTTGAGGTGTAATTTGAATTTTAAGGCTTAATTGAATTATTTTGAGAAGATAATTCAATTTAAATTAAACATGATAAAAGATTTGGGAGATTTGAGATTTTGTTTTAATTTGAAGATTTAAAATTTAGATTTAATTTACTTGGTGGAAATTTATTTGAAGTGGGAGGAGAATTGAAAATTTGGTTTAAATTAAGATAAGGTGGATTTAATTTTTGGAGATAATTAAATTTATTTTGAGATTGATTTGAGAGATTTATATATATATATATATATATATATATATAAATAAAGGTCTTGTTATGCGTGCTAAGTAAAAAAAAAAAAAAAAGAAGAAGAAAGTTTCTTCTTCCTCTTTGTGAGAACTCCCTCATCGCTTGGCTTCGTGCACGTAGTCCACTGACCGTTGACTTCTACTCTCGCCGTTAGGATCCGTTTGCTGTTGGTCGTCGTTCGCAGCAGGTTTTCTACCGTCGCTTGCTTGTCCGATTCGTCGTTGCAGGTCCGCGAGCTCATCGCCGATTGTTTTCATCTCTTTTTCCCTGATGTCTTGAGTCAAGCCGCTGTTCAAGCCATAGATTCTCGCTGGAGTCTTGAGATTTAGGGAAGGGTTGGTTGTTTGGGTGAGATTTATAGATTTTCTTGACAATCTTGGTTACCCATTCAATTCTTGTCTTGGATTTTATATGAACCATACATTTTAAATGGTAGATTGGAGATTTAGTGAGTCTTGAAGTGCTATCCAGCAGGATCGGGGTAGTCTTCGACAAGATTTTGGTAAGATTAAGGTGAGTTGTATTGTAAATTTTTTTGCCTTAGGGCTAATACCCATAAAGTTTGTGGGCGAATTTTCCTTTATCCATGTTGTGACAAATTTAGATTTGAGTATTCGAACAAAATTACTGTGCTATCAAGCAGAGTTAAAGGTTGTTGTTAAGGTGATTTGGGTAAAGTGTTATGAACTCTTAAAAGTACATTTAATAGTTTGGGGTTTAATCTTAAAAAGTGAGATTAACTGTAAACTGTGTTTTAGGATTTGGGCCAAAAAGCTTCTCAAGCTAAGAAGGTTGGATTTCTTTGTTGACTTGAGGTAAGTAATCTTACTACTAGAACTGCCTTTGAGCCAGACAATTTAGACTAATTTGATTTGAGTTTTCTGGATGAGATTGTGAAGTATGTTATGATTAGAACTGATTCATAAGTATGTTGATACTAGCATGTGATTGATATGATTATGTGTGAGATTTTGAAACATGTACTATGATTTATGGTAAAATTTACTGAAAGCATGATATATTTTAATTAAGAATTGACGATTGCTCTCCTAACACTATTAATGTTATCGAAAACCGACAGATTTGCTACTATGTTCCTGAAAACTGACGGGTTTTCCTACTATGTTACCGGAAGCCTATAAGTTTTCTACTATGTTCCCAAAAATTGATATATTTTTTACTATGTTACCGGGTGTAGATGGGTGCCTTATTATGTTCTTGAGCCTTCGGTCCACCAGATGCATGTTAGGTTGGGTTAAAGCGCTCACTAGATGGGCATCCAGGATTAGTTAATGTATGCATATCCCACTAGTATGACTGCATTTATAGAATGTACTGCATGATCCCAGTAATGGGGTTACTTACTGAGTATTTTTATACTCACATTTTTCTTATGTTATGTTTTCAAGTAAGGGAAATAATGCACCGAAGCATGACAAGAAGAATTTGTGATTGTGTCATGGGACTAGAAGTAGTTTCCGCATAGTTTTTATGTTTTAAAGCCAATATATGATGTCAAAATTTCTTTCTGAATTTTTTTTAGCATAATTTAATTCAGTTTTTTTCTAGAAATTTATGCTTTAGCCTTTTTGTAAAAAAGGTACCTTGAACAAAGGTTGACTTTTTGAACTATTTTGTTAAAAGTTATTTATTCAATGAAATTCGTTTTGTTTTGGCTATTTGAAAAACACTTGAAAAGTGCTTTATTTGATCTTAATTTAGAAGTCTTTTTATTAGATTTAATGTGTTTGCTAGTGAATTTCAAATTAGAATGAAGAAAATTTATTTCGGGAAGCAACATAATCAAACCAGGAAAAAATCAGACAAAAACAACTAAAAAACTCTAGAAAAATAGGGCAGCGTAGAGCAAGAGCGTCGCTACGCTACCCCATTACACTGAAGACCCGAGAGCACCTAGCCTCGTCCTTCGACAGTCAGTGAGATGCACAATTTTCTGGGTTTAGCTGGCTACTACCGTCGGTTTGTCGAGGACTTTTCTCACATTGCCACTCCCTTGACTCAGTTGACCTGAAAGGAGCTTCTTTTGTTTGGAGTGAAGCTTGTGAGGATAGTTTTTGGGATCTTAAGCAGAAGCTTGTTACTGCACCAGTTCTTATAGTGTCTGATGGATCGGGAAGTTTTGTGATTTACATTGACGCCTCTAAGAAAGGGTTAGAGTGTGTGTTAATGCAACACGATAAAGTGGTTGCTTATGCCTCCCGCTAGCTAAAGACTCATGAACGAAGCTATGCTATACATGATTTGAAGTTAGCAGTAGTGGTTTTTGCTTTGAAGATCTAGAGACATTATTTATATAAAGAGAAGATACAAATATTCACAGATCATAAAAGCTTAAAGTACTTCTTCACTCAGAAGGAGTTGAACATGAGACAGCGCAAATGGTTAGAGTTAGTGAAAGATTATGATGTGGAGATTCTGTATCATTCGGACAATGCGAATGTGGTGGCAAATGCCTTAAACAGGAAGGTGGCTCATTTAGTAGCTTTAATTACCAGACATATTAATTTACGCAAGGACTTCATGCACGCTGGAATTGCAGTGACAGTAGGGAAAGTCACTACAGTTAGCACAATTAACGGTGCAACCGACCTTGAGACAGAAGCTTATTGATGCCCAACAAACGACCCTTATCTTGTTGAGAAGTTTTCTTTAGTGGAGGCAGGTCAGGGTGATGAGTTCTCAGTATCTTCAGGAAATTGTCTCTTTTACCAAGGACGCCTATGTGTACCAGAAGACAGTGACCTTAAGAACGAACTATTGACAGAGGCTCATAGTTCACCATTTTCGATACATTCTAGCAGCACCAAGATGTATTAGGACTTGAAATGGTATTAATATGGTGGCACAACAAGAAAAGGAGATAGTAGAGTTTGTTAGTAAGTGTTTTGTCTATTAGCAAGTGAAAGCCCCCAGGCAGAAGCCAACAGGGGTATTGCAGCCCCTAAGCATACCGGAGTAGAAGTGGGAGAATGTATCTATATATTTTATTGTGGGTTTACCAACAATAGCCAAAAGGTTATACAGTGATATGGGTTATAGTGGACAGACTTACTAAGCTAGCACATTTTTCTCGAAAAGTCTACGTTTCAGTAAACAAGTAGGCGTAGTTATACATAAAAGGGTGGTAAGATTACATGGGGTGCTAGTGTTTATCGTATCTGATAGAGACCCTCACTTTACATCCAGTTTTTGGAAGAGCCTCTAGGCAGCGTTGGGTACTCCCACAGACTGATGGTTAGACGGGGCGTTTGAACCAAACTTTGAAAGACATGTTGCGTGCGATTCTCACTTACATCTGATGGAGTTTGCTTATAATGATAGTTATCAGGCTACCATTGGCTTCGAGGCTTTGTACAGGAAAAATTGCAAAATTGCAGGTCCCCAATCTTCTAAGATGAGATTGGTGAATGTAAATTGCTAGGACCCGATTCGAAGTAGGCGATAAAGTGTTCTTGAAAGTGGCCCAGGATTCGGTAACTGATGGCCCCGGCCCCGGCATTCCCCTGCGTCTAAGGTATGTCATCTTTGATTGTCTTGAATGCTTCTAAGAGTGAACATTGTCCCCACAAACCAACACGGGTCCTTTCAACATACTTTGTCCTCACTCACATGCATCCTAGAAAAATCTCCAAGAAGTCACCCAACATAAGATTACTCCAAGCTAAGCACACTTAACTGTGGAGTTCTTATGATTGAGCCACCGAAAAGGAAGGTGCACCTTGTTGGTATAGGTAGTAACTTTCATTTTTTTAAGCCTTTCTTACCCATGCTTTCATGTCCTTAGGATCCCTCTCATTCGGATGTGATCTCGGTTCATTCATGTCCCCCTCCTGAACTTGGGGCGTTACAGTCACTACCTCTCTCTACAGTTCATAATGTCTTCCATGTCTGGATGTTGCGGAAGTACGATGAGCCTTTGCAATTGGGTGAGAACTTGAGTTATGAAGAGAAACCAATCCAATCCTGGCAAAGGAGGTGAAGGTTTTGCGCAACAGAGAGATAGCTCTAGTGAAAGTTTTGTGGCAGAATCATCGATTCAAGGAAGCAACATGGGAACGAGAGGATGAGATGAGATCGAAGTACCCTGAGATTTTCCAAGATTAAAACTTTCAAGGATGAAAGTTTCTTAGGGGGGGGGGGGGGAAATGTGACAACCCAAATTTTGAGGCAATTTTAATTTAATTATCTCTAGTTATTTAGGATGTATTTTGAATTTTAAGGCTTAATTGAATTATTTTGAGAAGATAATTCAATTTAAATTAAACATGATAAAATATTTGAGTTTAAATTCAATTGGTGAAAATTGAATTTTAATTTGGGAGATTTAATTTATTTAGTTGAGTTGGTGGAGAAAAAAGAAATTTAAAAATATATTTATGTATACCTAATTTATTAAAGAATTAGGGTTTAGGGTTATATATATATATAATAAGTGACTTAATGAGGTAGAGAGTGAGAAAAACTCATAGAAAAATGGAGAAGAAAAAAGAGAGTAGTGCAGTTAGATTTTTCAGCGATAGCTCGTAGAAAGTTGTTGATTGCAGAGTTTCAACCGTTGGATCGTGCTGCAATTTGATCAGCCTGTTTAGGACACATAGCGTCTCGTTTTGAACGGTTGGGTCTTTGTTTTGAGCTCTTGTTTGTCCGTAATTGCTGCTTAACAAAACCTGTAAAACTGGGTAATATTTTTTCGTTTTTTTATCTCTCAAGCGTAGATCTCTTATGTATGAAAGTATTGGTGAGTTTTCTTGCAATTTCTTGATTACCCATTAATTTGTGACCCAAACTGGTTGATGTTGTTGTATTCTTGGCATTAGGAGCGAGTTTTGGAGAAGTTTCGAAGGCAGAAGTGTGTTGTCTAACGGTGTCGGAAGTCCATTTTGGCAGCTTTGGTATTTGTTTGGAATTTGAATAGGTTTCCAAGGGTTAGTTAGTTTGTGATACTGAAAAATTGGGTTTTAATTCTTGGTTTTTGAATGTTGTTTGTAGGTGGGGTTAATTGTTTAAGGTTTTTGGAGGTGACTTAAGGCAAAGTGCTTGGATAAGTACTTGAAATTATTGGGATTTATTTTTGGTGATTGGAATTGGGCCTCAATGTACATTCTAAATCTTGGATTTTGTTATAGGTTTGGTTTTGGCTTCAAGGAATTTACACGATTTAATTGCTGAACTTCTGGGCTTAATCTTGAGGTAAGTAATCTTACTATTGGAACCGCGTTCGTTCTGGGCGATACAACTAAAAACTTATTAGTGGTCCTATGAGACCATTTATATGTTTTGCATGGATTTATATGATGTAAGAGGTTATAAGAGCATGATTGGGTTTACGTGAGATAAGTTATGATTCCATGTTATGGGACCTTTATATATGTTGTCAATTATATATGTTAATGATAATTACTCTCCTATTCGTAGCTCTGTAGTCACCAGAGGTTTGTGTTTCCTACGGAATTCACCAGAGGTTTGTATTTCCTTCGGAATTCACTAGAGGTTTGTGTATCCTTCGGGATTCCACTAGATGTGGTGGGTACAACTCATCTATGGTAGGACGAGTTTAATTAATCACTCAGATAGTTATGAATGTTAAGTCGAAGTATGCATGATCTGCTGGTAAGTTGCATTTAAAGGACATAAATGCATAGCCTGACACCAGTAGTGAGGTTACTTACTGAGTATCTTTACACTCACCCTTTTCTTATGATGTTTTTTAGGTAAGGAAAAGGATGCACCGACGCATGACAAGAAGAATTCATGACTGTGCCAAGGGACCAGAAGTAGCTTCTGCATAGTTCTCATGTTTTTTTAAAGTCTGTCTGTGTCATCTAGGTTTTATTTTCTTATCAGATTTTCAGCGTCTCTATCACTTTAGTTTTCTAAGAATTTGTGTTCTTTAACTGTTTTGGGTTTCTTTATAAATTTAAGGGTACCCCGATTAGGAATTTTCAACTATTTTGAATTTATGAAAATTATTTAATTTAAAAAATTTGTTTGATTTTTAGTTAAATTCATGAAATAGAGTCGTTTAAGATGTACACATGCATATAGTGACGGCCTAGTACAAGTCCTAAGAAGTCGGGTCGTTATAGTCTTTCTAGGTTTGATCGTTCATGAAAAATATTGAAGTTGTTGTCTTGTGAGTGTATCAATTTTCACAAATATGTCGATCTTATATTGAAGAAGATTGTGATGCTGTTGATCTTAAGACTTACTCTAGATCGTGCTGGTTTAGTCATCTACATTGTGAGAATGAATTCTAAAACTTAGGGGGAGCCTAAGTTCATCAAGTGGAGTGGTCTTCATTTGAAGTGGAAAAGATAAAAGTCTTAGTGAGAGGGAGGCTCACACTTAGAGGGAGCCTAAGTGATCATTCAAGGAGTTAAACTATTCTAGTGTCACTGTATTTGTCGTGTCATTACAAATAAGTATAACGTTGTAATTGCTTGATTTTATATTAGTGAATTTATCTTTCTTGTGCATTTTGCTTTCGGACGTAAGTGGTATTTTACCAAACAGGATTATTAAACTCTATGCTCTATTGTTACTTTATCCTTCTGCATTTATTTCTAATGTTCTCTATATTGTTGTGACATCACACCAAACAAGAACTGCTATGTGTTAAATAACCTTAATTTCACATAATAATAATTTTCATTAAAATTTTCAATTTATATCTATTGCTTTATCATCATTTTATAGTTTATTTAGATGTGCATGAGAAAACTTCTTTAGTGATTTCTTGAACAAAAACCTATAAAAGGTATAACTATTGCAACTTTTTTAAAATTATTATTCAAGTTTAAGCTTTCCAAAAACATTTCAAATAACTTTGAAATTGTGATAATAGATAGGTAAAAGGCATTATATATAAATTGCAATAAGGTAAACCAAACAATCTTTTAGGTGATTCTCAACCTATTTTAAACCTTTTATTTTATTCTTAATATAACCAAAAAAAAAAAAAAAAAACTTTCCATTGTTTTATAAATAAATTAAAAAAGATATAACAAAATCATTTTATTTGAGATGAGTCATGTCCGAATATTGGTAACAAAATAATAAATTAATCATACAACTATGGGTTTGATTAACAAATTTTAACACAAATCTTTACATACAGTTTAGTGAGTGAGGGTGTTTAGTATGATAAGTATAATTAAATTGTTTGAAATGTCAAGGTTTTTTTTTTTTAAAAATGAAGATTAGATCTCGATTGATGTAAAAGAACAAAATGTCAATAACTTAATCATTTTTACATAATCTAAAGTCTAAAAATATTACACAAATTCACACTCTTGAGTCCCAAACTTAATAAATTCATAGAAGTTTAAGGTTTTTTCTTTGAATCCCAAACTTAATAATCACTTTCAATAAAAATGGAATGAAGTCATAGAATCAAAATAATATTTTTGACCAAACATTTTTTAATAGACTATATATATTTCTAAATAAGACATTTATCTAATAGATTTATTATCATAATATTTTTCATAATCTGTAACTTTTTTTTACAATAAATTTTCATAACCTTTTACTTTTTTCTACAATAATTTTTCATAATCTTTCGGAACATTACATGAATAGATGTATTTATGTGTATATATATATATATTAAGGAAATTACTATGAACAGAATAAATATCAAACTATTTACAAATATAGAAAAATTTCATTGTCTATCAAAGATACACCACGATAGACACTACAAGAAAATTTACCTATACCGACGCCCGAAAATAGCGTTGGCAAAGAGTGGCTCTACCGACGGTTCGAAGCTCCGTCGGCTAAAAACGACTCTGCCGACGGTAGAAATGTAGGCATCAGTAGAGAGGAGCTTATGCCGACGACATTTTAATTAGCGTCGGCATAAATGGTCCTTTGTCGTCAGTTGATTATTGTCATCGGTAAGAAATGGATCAATGTCGACGGCATATTAATCAGCGTCGGCATATGGTGGGTTATACCGATGCATCACTTATGGCGTCGGCAAAACTACATACAAATCCCTAATTTTATTTTCCCTCTCCCTCATATTCTCAAAACATTTCTTCCTTATCTCTCAATTCGATCGCCGCCGCCCCTCCCTCTCCCTCTTACTGCAAAAAAATTTCATCTTCCCTCTCTCAAACTCTCCCTCTCCCGCTCGTCGCCCGCCGCTCGCCGCCAGCTGCCAGCCGCTCGACGCTCGCACGAATCGTTGGACAGCCGCCTGCTCGATTTGTCCTTCCCACCAGCTCGCCAGCCGCCGCACCCCGTCGCCCTATCTTTCCCCTTCTCACCAGCTCGCCGGCCAACCACCACCCACGTCGGGTTGTTAAATTATTTAGAAAAATTTAATATGATTGTTGAGATTTACATTTATGAGTGTGATTTACATGTTTGGTTTAGTTCTTTAGACTAATTGATGTCTTCTTGGTCATGCATTGTTCTTTATTATTATTATTATTATTATTTTTTAAAAGATTTGGGGATATAATTTAAGTATGATTTTTTATTTAAGTTTTGATTCTAATTCGTATAAATATTTATAAATATTTTGTTGGTTGTTTATGATTATGACTATGATTTTATTATTGGTTTGTGGTTAAATATTATTGTTGTGTATGTTGGAGTTAATTTTTTGTTAATTTGTATATTAATTAGGAAGAGGAAATGAAAATTTTCATTTCTTCCCTCTATTTCTCACCAAAAGCAACCAACTTTGAAGTTAGGTAAAAAAAAAAAAAAAATATATATATATATATATATAATAAATAACAAATAAATAAATAAAAGAATGAAAAGGAAAAATAATGTAAGTTTAGATGTTTAAGAGCTTGAAGCCTCTCAATAATTTGTATATTAAGCAGCTTGATGAACAAAAGGCAGAGATTCAAGAAGAAAGAAAAGCAAGGAATGCAACGATGACAGAACTTATGGCAACAAAGGCAGAGATTCAAGAAGAGAGGGAAGCAAGGAATGCAACGAGGACAGAACTTATGGCAACGAAGGCAGAGGTAGACGTTTTGAAAGATCTAATGAAACAATTTATGGACTCACAAGGAGGAACTTCAAAATAAGTATGAACCATCTAATTTTTTTTTTCTTTTTGTATATTTGTTAATCTTATAGGGAGTACGTATGAAAATTGTTGCTATCCTACAGTTATGATAGCAACTGTAGTACATGAATAGTTTAAGGAGTGCTTACATACATGGTTGTTTGAGATTTGTTGCTATCCTGCAGTTATGGTAGCAATTGAGATGTTATTTGTATGATGTGAGATTGATTGTTTATACATGTAGATCTATGTTGAATATAGGGTGAAAGTGGGATGAGATGTTTTATGGTTTATTTTATAAGTTTATATCGTTATTTTGTCTTCAATGTGGGGTGATAAATGTGCGTTGAGATGTGTTACTTGACTTAAAGATTGTATATGTAGATTGCTTACATACATGATTGTTTGAGGTTTGTTGCTATCCTGCAGTTATGGTAGCAATTGAGATGTTATTTGTATGATGTGAGATATTGATTGTTTATACATGTAGATCTATGTTGAATATATGGTGAAAGTTGGGATGAGATGTTTTATGGTTTATTTTATAAGTTTAGATCATTATTTTGTCTTCAATGTGGGGTGATAAATGTTGGTTGAGATGTGTTACTTGACTGAAAGATTGTATATGTAGAGTGCTTACATACATGGTTGTTTGAGATTTGTTGCTATCCTGCAGTTATGGTAGCAATTGAGATGTTATGTATATTAAATACGATGTGAGATATTGATTGTTTATAGAAATACTATGTTGAATATAGGGTGAAAGTTGGGATGAGATGTTTTATGGTTTAGATCGTTATGTTGTTATTTTGTCTTCACATGTGATAAATGTGGGTTGGGATGACTTTGAATGTTTATCTTTGTTGTTTCTATGTGGATTGAGTTGTTATTAGTGTTAAAGTTGGAGTGTTACTATAGTTGTTATCTAGCTAGATGTTTATGATGTTAAAGTTGTTTTTCGTGACTTATTACTTTGTTAAATGTGTTTTTGACTTTTGTTTTTGTTAATTGTTTTTCAGGATCAACTTTCATTGAAGACCACTTTTCTTAGCAAGTTAACTAGAAGCCAGGGCCTGAACTTTATTTTGTAATGTGTTTAGAGACCAAACTACTTAATTGTTATGTGTTTTGAGGACTAAATTATTGTTTTTATGATGTAACTTTATTTACGTGTTTATGTAAAACACTCGTAAGACTTTTATGATAATGTTGAATTGCAGCTTTGTTATATAATTTGTTCACTTTTAGGTACAAAATAAAGTAATCAACAAAGGATTACATTAAAAAAAATAATACAATTGTAAAACAGTTTTTTGGAAAAAAAATACTCATATGCCGACGCAACAAAGTATTATCAGGCGTCGACATTTCAAGGATATGCCGACGACAAACTGTAATCGTCGGCTTAGAAGAACTACCGACGCCAAGTGTATGTCGTCGACATTGCGAGGATATGCCGACGGTACTTTCGAACCGTCAGCATTTAATAACTACTGACGCCATATTTCTGCATCGGCATATATACCTTTTGCCAACGCATTTTGCTAGCGTCGGCATCGGTCAGACTTGACGAGGACCGTCGGTAGTTCCAACATACGCCGATGCCTCTTTTTTACGTGCCGACAAAGGATATGCCGACGGACTTATGCTGACAGACTTACGCCAACGAAAATTGCCGATGGAGGTTTAGCGTTGGTATAGGTTATGCCGACGCATTTTTTGACCTACGTCGACGATTTGTGGCGCCGGCAAAAGGGAAAATTCTTGTAGTGAGAATTCTATTGTTTGAGCGATAGACTTCTATCGCGGTTTATCTCTAATAGACAGTGAAACTTATCTAAATAGTTTGACTCATTTTTCTATATTGGAAAACAATCATATATATATATATAGCTCCACTAAGTTAGGAAACGATAAACAAAAGACGTGGCTTTAAAAATGGCTTATGGTTGTTTTTAAAAGGCCTAAGATGAACATAATTTAGTTAGTAAAATATTTATTTATTATTTCATTTATTTGATAAACATATATTTTCCAAGTGTTTGAAAGTTTTAATGTTATCACGAAATTTCACACATATTTAGTTTTTTTTCATATGATAATATTCATTCATTCATTCATTTATTTAATAAACATATATCTACATGAACAAGTGTTTGAAAGTTTTAAGGTTAACGCAAATTTCACACATAGTTAGTTACTTTTTTATATGATAATGAAAATTAGTACTAAGGATTAAAAAATTAATTTTTATAGACAGTCTTAAGAACTGAAATTAATAATAGTTAAAAGTCAAAAATTAAGATATCTTCACGTGATTAAGTTCTTAAAAAATCTAAATCTATAAATTTAAAATATGGTCAATATCCTTTAATCTTAAATTCTAAATTATCAAGTTTATTTAATATATTTTCCAAGCCTTTAATTGGCAGAGTCAACTCTAGAAGAACACTTAAAAGTTATTTATGAAGAAAAAATCACCAATTTTAGGTTTATGAAAAGGATTTGCTACATAATTACTTAAAAATATTTAATTCACAAGTTGAAAATGCTAGATTATTTTATTGTTGTACGGAAAGATGGCATGACTATGGAAAAATAGAATGACTATATGGTCATACAAAAAAGACAGACAAGCAAATAGAAAATAGATATATACAAACATTAGTACTTTACTTTTAGAAGATATAACTAAAAAAGTTCATGTATGTCACAACCTCAATTTTTTTAACCTAAGTAGTTCATTAAAAACTAAATAGGCAGATTGTAAGGGTATATACAATTCGGTTCGATCCGATTTTGAGCAAAATCAAGGACTGAACCAAACAGGTCGGTTTTCAGCACCTTGGAACCATCCAAAACCAAAGCTGATTGGTTTCGATTTTTGAATCGAACTGTCCTGATTTGGTTGAGGTAGGTTTGGTTTGGTTAAAACCGATTTTTTCTTACTTACTATTCCAACAAAATTCCAACAAAATGCCTTTAAAGACGGTTTGTGATTTAGACATTCAATTTTATGATATATACTCTGACATATATGTTTTATGATGAACATTTATATTGGGGGACAATTGTATTATATGTAATATGAATTACATAATATATAATATATAGAGTGGGTTATCTGAAATAATACCCATGTATTGCAATGTTGTAAATATGTTACAGGAAAATAGTTCGTATAAATGTGCAGAGTAAAAAAGCACAAGCGAAAGAATTTTGAGTTCTTTTAGTAAGCAGATCCAAAAAATAACATGAGAAGGAGGAAGTTTGAACTCACAAATTTCAGTTCATAAATATAGGTTCTTTAAAAACGCATTATGGATTATAATGTTTCGTAATGTACTTCAATAGATTATTAACCTCAAGTATAATGATTATGTTTGTTTAATATGATATTGATTGATATGGGTACATGCAAGTTCATTTTACTACATGCAAGTTCATATTGTCTGATTTTTAGGTTCATTTTAATATGATATATCTGAAAGTTACAACTGCCTATCTTAGTATATTTCAAATATACATTCGAATGGAACTACTGTAGTGCAAAAAAAAATCTTAATACTATGTTTGATAGTATATTTCATTATATAAAAAATCTTAGTATATTTCATATATTAGTTAAAATATTTCATACACCTAACACAATGTTCTAAGGTATATTTAAAAATAATCAGCTAATGAATATGACATATTTTTATTGTTACACTTTAAAATATAATTTATTGACAACGTAGTGTTAAAAAACAACTATCTATTGAAACCTTCGAATGGAACAACCATCTATCTTAGTAGATTTCAAATATACTTTCGAATGAAACTACTGTAGTGAAAAAAAAAAAAATGTTAATACGATATTTTATAGTATATTTCATTAAATAAAAAATCTTAGTATATTGCATATATAGATTAGAATATTTCATACACCTAACACACCGTTCTAAGGTATATTTGAAAATAACCATCCAATGAAAATAACATATTTTTATCTTTACATGACAATGATAACAAGTTTTATAAACTTTAAATAATAACTTAATGATAACGTTCAAATTACACTTTATAATATAACATATTGACAAGGATGTAACAAAAATAACATAGTATTATCATAAAACTAGCTCTATGAAAATCATTCAGAAAATACAATAATGATGAGTACTATTGTGTAAGAGAATGTTTGTTATGTCTTCTGATTTCGACCAACTCTTCCATAACAACCACATTTAACTGTCTTCTTAAACTCCATTTGTGAAGATACCACGCTTCACATTGGGCGAAAGGATAATTGAGCTCCTCATATTATCAGGAACGTGCCAAGAAGACAATATATATTATATGGTATATATATTATGTCATATATACTATGGTATGGTTTTTTAAAAAGTCAATATATACTATGGTATATGCGTTAACTCAAAATAAACTATAGAATACTATGGAATATATTACATACATGCAAATATCGAACATACTGTATATACATACGAACATATTAAACAAGATAAGTGTAATAGTATATGTAAATTATTAAAAAATGTGTAATACATACCCATCAAAATTCTGGAAAATAGAATATGAAACAGTAAAAATAGAAAAGAAAAACAAGGTTGAATGCAAATTGGTTGAAATCTCAACTAATTTATGATTTATAATAAATGCATTTTTTTGAAAAAAATTGTCAAATTTAATCACTCTGATTTAATATGTTTGGTCACGATATCTTTCCAGCATTAAGAAAACTTCACAAATATGATTTTTTTCCCCTAATAAATAGTCATATAGGCACTACCGGCTAAGGTCTAATAGGCCGGTTGATTTAAGATTTTATAGATGTTGGAAATAAAATATCTAAAAACCAAAGATGACCGTGTTTGGTTGTGTATGGAAAATGCTATTAGAATTTTATGAAAAAAAATATATATATGTATTTAATTTATGAAATTAAGCATGAAAATTTTATATAATTTTAATAGATTAATTAATTCAACAATAAATATCATTTAATATATTGATAAACATTAATTAATAATAATTTTAATTATAAATATTTAAAAATTGAGTAATTTATAGGGATCTTTTACAAATAGAAAAAAAACAAAAGTAATTACACAAAAAAAAGTGGGAAATAGAAAAACATGTGGTGCACTTTTTTCTATGTGTAATTACTTTTGTTTTTTTTTTCTATACACAACAATTTCCCTAATTTATAATTAAAATTAACCAATTAATATATTTAATGAATGCTATAATTCTTTTCCTTTTGAGAAGTAATAAATGCCATATTAATTATAATATAAAGTTTAATCATTTTTATAATTAATTAAGTTCAAAATTAGTAAGTTTAATTTTAATTAAAATAATACGAAAATATATTTTAATAAACAATATATTATACATAAATGAAAAAATGAGATAAAAATATGCGAATGAAGTAATAAAAAGTAATCACAATAAATAGTTAAATAATTAATTGATTATAAATAATCAATAGTGATTATATCATCATAATGAAAGATCAAATTAAAAATTAATCTCAATAAATAATTATTTGATTATTAAAGAAATAAGAAATCAATTATTATTATTGAAAAAGGAAGGTTCTATTAACTAAATTTAACTAACCATAGTTTACTAATTAAATATATTTAAGATAGGATTGTTTTTAAATATAGAAAAATGAGTCAAACTATTTATAAATATATAATTTTTTTATGGTATATCAGCAATAGACTGCGATAGAATTCTATCACTTGAGCGATAGACAACGATAGAATTGTATCGTAGTCTATTGCTGAGAGACAGTGCAATTTTTCTATATTTGTAAATAACTTTATATTTTTTTATTTATAATAATTTTCCTTTAAGATATTGTTATCTAATTAATTAATAATTTATGTAAATGAGTAATTACATTCTTTTAATACATTTTTATTGTAAAAGTAAGTTAAAGTAAATATTTTACTAAGAGTATTATTGATTTATTAAAATAAAATTTATATTATTTTGATTAAATTAATATTAATTAATTAACTATATTCAAAATAAAATTATATATAAAATGAAAATTAGAAGAAGATGAAAAAAAGAGAAAACCCACCCTCTTCGAAGGAAAAAGAAACGTCGTTAGTGAGAAATGAGAATGCTATTCCCACGAATAAATCTTATCCAGAAAAATCTCCAACCAAATGATGGGTTATTTTAATCCTAATTTACATGTAAATCTTATATATGTAAATTCTCAATATAAAAATTTTCACAGATAGAAAAAATGTCAAATTATTTACAGAAAATAGCAAAAAAAATACTGATAGACATTAATAGACTTCTATCAGCATCTATTAGTGATAAATTTCTATCATTTATATCACTGATAAACGTTCTATCAGCGTCTATCACAATTATTTAAAAATTTTGCTATTAATAGTTTACTTTTCTATCACAATTATTTAAAAATTTTACTATTTTTTAAAATTTTCCTATTCAATAGTTTGAGATTTATGAAAATAAGTTTTATAGTCTGAATCTCTAAATAAGTCTAAAAATAATGAGAATGAGAATAAAATTGGATTTGAAATGTGAAACCAAAATGATATTTTAAGTTTTTTTTATTTTTTTTTATTTTTTATTTTATATTAGGGTGAAAAATAAAATAATCGATGAAAGATTCTTTCTGAGTGTCATTGATGGAACACAACTAAGAGGAGTATAATTTAATATTTCCTCAATCTTACACCGACTAATTTTCAACAAGATTCTATTTTTATATGTAATTCACAATGCACATTGAAGTATGTAATAATTAATAAATAAAGGGAGATTAAAAGGGAAAAAAAAAGGGAAAAATCATCGGGTAAGGCGCGAAGCTATCATATTCCTTCGGTTAGTACTACAGCAAGGATTGGATAGAATGCAATTGAATCCACAAGAACAAGAGGATCCCATCTCTGGACACTCAAATCCATTGCTGATTAGCAAAACCCACTTGCATTTCGCATTACCCAATTCCCCATACGCTATTATAATTTCTAATTTCTCTTCATCTTGCCTTGATTTACCCCTTTTAGATTGTTGCGTTGCGGTTGAAGATTCCTAACGCTTCACCTTGATTGAACCTCACGGTTCTTTGTACCGGTCGGTTGTTGCATTTCCTTTACAGATTATCTTATTTTGTTTTCTTCCCATTTTCTTATCTTTGAAAAGGGGAAAAACCCACTTCTGCAATCTCCTCGTGATCTGGGGTTTTCATCTATTATGAGGTATTGCTTCTATCTTTTATTTGTTTTAGGCGGTGATTTTCCTCTTTTCGTCTGTTTTTCTGGGTTACCCATCTGTATTTTGATCCTTTATTTTGATGGGATCTTTTAGTTTGTTCTTCTAAACTCGTGAATTTGTGTGCTTGCTGTAAGTCCCCACCATCCGATCTTTAAGCTTACCTGGTTATCAGATTTTTTAGCGTTTTGGGGTTTTGTTCCAGAAATCGCACCCTCCTGCAGTTTTTTTATATTCAATGAGTGAGCATCATTTCTCTTTTAGACAGTTTTCTGTTGTTCTGTTTCAGCAATTCTGTCTTACTGGAACATTTATCTTCTATGTGTTGTTGGATTGTTCATTTTTTTTCTTTTTTCTAGTATGTTGTTTTTTATTGGTTTCTGTTCAAGTCTTTATATTTGAGTTCGTACTGTTCAAAGGGTATTAGTGTAGATCTTCGGGATGATCATGAAAGTTGAAGGCTACTTGAATACAGTGACAGCTACTGCTTTAGAAAACATATATGAAATGAATAAATGGGATGTGCTATTTGTCAAAATGGTCCATATGGTCCTGATGCGACTGTGTAGATTTTAGGATGACATTTTTTGACATTGCACAGTTTGATGTCTCAAATTAGAGTTTTCTACACAGTTGTGTAATCAACTATTTTTATGATAGATCTAGACTGGGGGCATTTAATTTTTGATCCCATAAGAAGGAAAAATGATTCCTTCTCATTTTTGTGGGAAGTTCAGATTTAATGCGTAGCAGAATTTTATGAGATGGAATAAGTAGAGGACTAGATTTTGGATGCTATGTTATTGTCCTCTGCTTGTGGACACTGATTTCTTATACAAATGTTTTTGTCACTATACGTTATATCTCTTTCTTACTAACTTCTTCATATTTGGTCAAGAAGGGACAACAACATGGAGGGAGGGAACAAATAGTTAATTCAGTCTAAGGTACTGCGATCTGCCGAATGTTATGTAGTCAAATAACACAATGGTAATGTCTTTGAAGACTGTAATGGCTATTAAATCTTACCAAAGTCAAGCTGATGCATTAGTAAAGAACTATTTATTAGCAGACCGTTTTGTCCCATACACTTCTGTCCTTGGAGGCATGCTTGCTTGTAAATTGGTATGTGGCATCTCCTACTTCATGTTGAATATTAGAAGGAAACAATGCTGCCCATGTTTAAGGCTTTCCTTCATATAGGGCACATTCCTTATCATTTGCTCTTTCCAATTTCTTATTTTTCCTCCTGCAGATTTATGATATTACTCAATTAGTTAGCAATTTTTACTTCAAGAGTTATCTGGGTCTTACAAAAATCCAACGAGTCGAGTGGAATAACCGGTGAGTCCATATCTTTAATTGTCCATTTCCTCTATAATCTATTTAGTGGACTGTTGTGGCCATTACTGATATGCAAACTAAAATTGACAGCGGCATGTCCACTATTCATGCAATCTATATCTCAATTATGTCATTGTACTTCGTTTTCTGGTCAGATCTCTTCTCTGACCAGCGTCATGCTGGCCTCGTTACCTTTCAAAGTTCAACGTTGTCTACTTTCATATTGGGGGTAAGCTTTCTATTAGCTAATCTTAAATGAATGCCAGCTACCTTTCTTCTTATTGCCTGTTTCCCTCTACATCCAGTAGCAAAGTCATAACCATTTTAACCACCCATAACAGAACTAATAACTTCTGCTGTAACTAAATAACCAATTATTTAACAGCAGTTTTTTGCCTATCAATACATACTTTCAACTTGAGGACAAGATAAATAAAATTCAGTAAATTGAGCCCATATATACATTTTTTAATGGTTCCTAAGTAGACTCCAACATTCATTGATTCTTCGAATGGACGTGAGCATCAGTTTTACCGGGTAGCCAAAGGATAAGGTCATCCTCCTGGGACTATCTCAGGTTGGAAAAGCTATTTGAAGTTTTGACTTGGTTCTTTTGCAAGGTCTTGGAAATTTGTGGTATCCCAATAGCTACTTGGAGTTTGCAAACACAAAATACTGGATGAATAGAAGTTGTTTTAGATAACTAAAGTTGATGAACATCGTGTAAACAGTGAACAATAAGGAATAGTGCCAAAATGTTCTGGGCCCAACTTCTTCTTGTGTGTTGCTTAAGAAAACTAATGGTAAGGCCATATGCCAAAAGAAGAAGTCCCAATGTTAAACTCAGCACCCTTTGTTTGCCATTAGCAGTTGCTTTCATCTATTGTTAGGCGTGTATTAAGTTATCCAAAAATGTCATTCTCCATAACTAAGAGCTTATCAATGCGTGAACCAGGGGTGGGTTGTGATAATGTAGAAAGGTGAAGGCGGCAAGCATCCAGAATCTAGAAGACTGTTAGTTTTCCAGGGAACTGAAAGGTGTTATTACCAAAAGTCAGCCCATGCTATCCAGTTCAACCATGCTATTGAATATAGCATTAGCAAGGCAATGCAAACAGGTTGCAAAACAATGATTTATGACGTGTTGTCTAATGGAATGAGGACGATATTTGGATCTTTGCTTCAACACTGTTCCTTTTAATAAGAAAAACAGTAATTGACAAAAAAGGAAAAAAAAAAAACTTATCTGTATTAGAATTAGTTGAATTAGGGAACCTGTGTTATCCAACATGAGATGGCCATATTTGGACAGACATTTGCAACGATGAGAGGTTGTTTATGTCCATATTTTTGGTAAATCATCAAATGAAATGTACCGTAACGTTGTCCCAAACATCTTAGGTAGAGAAATTGGTCACAGTAAGTAGGCAGGAGGGAGTTGCCAAGTATTTCTATAGCTGGAGTCTTGTAGCTACAGAATCGAATTGCATCTCTCTGATTCTACTATCCCTTCCATGCTTTAACTCTTTTCCATTCCCAGAATCAGTAGTTCTAGTGCCCTAGGTGATATAGGACAAATTCGACATCACCAAGGCTTTACTGAGCAATGGTTCAAGCACTAGACTGTCAAGAAGCCTGCTACCACCTCTCTTATTATTCTGTGTTTTCCCGTTCATGTTATAGCCCATTTTTTTCTGTGTTGTTGAAAAGCCTCACTACTGAATAGAGAGGTTACAATCAAAATAAATTGGCAGTAACTGTGGTATTGGTTATGCTGATACGTAGCCAACAGCTATTTGGTATTACAAGTTGCCCCAAATTACCAGAATAGGAAGCAATTTCTAAATCATCATTGTCGAATAAAGACCACAAAAGCACCCTAGCTTCCTAGGAAACTTGTACTCCAAATCAAAAGGTTAGCATTAGCTCATTGAGAAGAGAGAGGTTCAGCTTACGCTCTCCTATTTGCCTGCTAGCCACACTCTTTGAGTCGTCAATATGAAAGAAAAACCACATAAATCGTCAAGGAGACCTCCACATAAATCTTCAAGGAGACCTCCAACCATTCAGCCACTCTTCAAGATTTTCACATCAAAATTCCTCCTGAAAACCCCACAATCAACAATTAAGGCTTTCACCTGAGCATTACTTTACCATTTTGAACGCATCACCATTAGAGGTTAAAGTCTAGGGAAAATTGGAAGGAGTTTTGCTTTTACTGTTTTCGGAGGATTATTGTCTGGCTAAGTGTCCTCCCAGAATTTAAGTTTGTCTCCTTGTCAAAATACCCGTCTGTGTCTCTCAATCAGCCCGAAGCCTTGGCTTTGATATCTGAAACTGCAAACTTCTAGTACATGTGGTCCTCCTAATATAATCTTCCTAAAATCATGGACCTTCAAGGATCTTTTACTTATTTACATGCTAGTTCATTTTCTAACCCAAGATTATCTTGGATGGGTTGGCCTGCTTTATAAGTATTTCTGCTTCTATATCCTTTTGTGAACATGAATCCCTTGGCTTCAAACTTGAGAGCAATGTTTGATTTTCTGTTTCTGATTTGGGGATAATGTCCATGATAAACGTTCTAAGCTCTCTGGGACTCTTTGAGGCATTTGAGCTTCACTATTCTGTTTGCCTAGAATTTTTCTTAAATCTTAACCAAAATCTTAATCACTTACTTTTTTCAGATTTCAGTTGGGTACTTCTTGGCAGATCTTGGATTGATTATTTGGCTGTATCCTTCCTTAGGTGGGATGGAGTATGTAAGTACCTTCTCCGCTCATAGGCCTTCAAATTTGATAAGAGTAGTGCGTAATTAGGAAACTCTGATGATAGGTTGTCCACCACTCTCTTTCCGGACTAGCAGTAGCATACTCTGTTTTCTCTGGAGAAGGGCAACTATATACTTATATGGTCCTCATTTCGGAGATTACAACTCCTGAGATTAATATGAGATGGTAGGTTTTCATTATGTTATTATTTTAATAGTTCTGCCTCTTAATTTATTTCTTGTTTAAAAAAAGGTTTCTGCCTCTTAATTCTTTCATGTTTTTTTTAAAGGTATCTTGATACAGCTGGTATGAAGAGGTCCTGTGCATATTTGATTAATGGCATTGTAATATTTTTTGCATGGCTGGTGAGTTATTATCTGAAACCTATCCTATTCTCTTTTATCTTCACAAAAAATGGCATAAGGATGACTGTCTGAAGGTATTGAAGGCATCCTAAATGATCTTAATGAATTGGATTTAACATAACCGAACGCAAACTAACATAGCATGTGGTACTATCCTAAATCTTCTATTATGATTGGATTTTCTTTTACTTGGATTGATGTTTACATTCTCGCTGATGGGTGTTTCAAACAGGTTGCTCGCATACTGTTGTTTGGTTACACATTCTATCATGTTTACCTGCACTATGATCAGGTATTTTAAGATCAATTATGCGTTTCCATTAAATCTTCACTAGTTAACAGGAATTTTTCAGTGGTGATGTATTCATCTCATGCCAGCTTTTGGGAATGACTCAAGATACAATGATATAGTTGTGATGTTCAACAGACTGGAAGCATAGAAGTATATAGTCTAAATGCCACCTCACTGAGTAATCTTATTCTGCAGGTAATTAAGATGCATGTAATCGGATATCTTCTGGTATTTGGAGTGCCAACAGTGCTAGGTATGATGAACTTGATGTGGTTCGGAAAGATCATTAAGGGATTAATGAAAACTATATCAAAGAGGCGATGAGAAATGTATTCTTCCGGTCGATATCTCTTCCTCTTCACTCTCTTGGTCTATTTCTTAACATCTACACAAATGGGTTGAGGAGAAAAAGGAATTTGATGGTATGTAGTGTGTTGTAAATGGTTCAAAATAACTTCAACTTATTGACATTTAGTGTCTTTTTCGTCTTGTCAGATTCGTGTATCAATCCATTTTTTCTGTATAGTTCCTTTTTTTTTTTTCTTCTTGTTTTTTGAAGAATGCATACATACGAATGTATGGAAGAAAGGTGATGAAACTACAACAATATTTTCTTTTGTATTCAGTTATGTTTTGGATCTCTTCTTTATTGTCCCTTCATAATCTCAGGCATTGTTTTACTTTTCTCCAACATTCTCTTATGCTTAAATGAATCTCCAAGTAGTTGGTTTGAAATCTTCTTCAATAATCATATCCACTGTTGAGATGTCTTCTGTTTTGCTATGGAGTTTGGTAAATACTCTAATGGAGAGGGCTAAGACCCAATTTTCTGACTATAGCCTCTACAATATCAACTAAGGGTCCGTTGGGATTAACTTTGTAAGTGTTTATAAATACTTTTTTTTGTATTTATAAACACTTAGAAAGTCAATTAAAAAACGCTCTAAGTCTAGATGAGCAAATGAGCAAACTTTTTGGGTGTAGGGGAAAATAATCCTGGGAATGTGGTAAATGGATGCATCTTTGTCAAACACATTCAAACCATATAATAATAACATTAATCAATGGCACCTCAAGCACTTCAGTAATCTCTAGGGCTGTGGATAATGTATTGGCCGAAAGCTTCTTAAATAAGCTAGAATTTCCTTTACTATTCTACAATTTCATGCACATTAGCTTTGGAAGGGCAAACTTTTATTGATTTTAGACATCTTATAGCTTGTTTCTCTTTTCTATACATTCTGAGAGTGGCTTTAAAGGCCTTTGGGGCTGAGGAATAGGTAAGGAAACAGCAGTAGATTGATGATTTTCTAGTTTAGATGATTACTAAGAGTATTATTAACAGACTTTGTCTACAGAAAGGGGATATTGGATGTGAACAATTGAACTACTATTTTAATTACTCAAGAATTAATAAATGTCAATGCATAATCATAAGCTAAGAATTTATAGGTAACAACTAACTTTCACAAGTCGAATTGAATCTCATGCAAATTATAAAACCAACATTTTAATATAGCTGTTAATAACATGCAAGACATTTGGCAAATTCTTTTAAGATCTCTAAAGACTAATCAACAAATGTCAAAATGAGCAATTTATATTTTCTAGTATAAATTATGTTTTATTAAGCTACAATCTAAACCAAAAAAACAAGTAAACAATTTCATGAGTACTGGATCACTCTGTTTTTAGGATGCCCATGTACAAGGCATCATCTCATGACATTTTTGCCCTTCAAATATTAAAATTTTTGTTTTACATCAATTTTTTTTTTTTTTTTTTTTTTTTTTTTTTTTTCACATTTTGATGTTAGAGTACGTAGATGTATTATCAGAGGATCTCCTAGAATTGCCACCGGTTTGGGAGATAGATTCTAGTATCTTTAAAATTTCTATTTGGACACATAAAACATACCAAGTCATTTCAAACCATTCATTTAGAGTTGGTTAGGTAGTCAAACTTTTTATGTTGATCACAATCTTACCTTCTTTGTAACAATTAAAATTTTATCAACATAAACTATGAGAAATTTCTACTGAGTAATTGATTTGTTTGTCTATACAAGTTTCATTAATATTTATTTATTCAAAGTCATAGGTTGTGATATTTTTGTCAAACTTTATAATCCAAGATCTAATTGTCAAATTTATTTCTCAAATCAACATCTACAATCATGCAAACCTTTTACTTTTGATCATTAAAAATAAAACCCCTATGGTTTCTTTGTACCTGCATTCATTAGAATTCTTTTCATAAGAAAGAAATCTAAAAATTTATGTTACATATCTGACATGCAACAATAAATTAAATAATACTACTAGTGTGGCAACAAGTGAAATCACAATTCAATTTCTCCCATGAAGTTTAACTCTTTGTCAATAGTCTTACACCGAAGTTTTGTATTTTCTTATGTATGCATATTTCTTTTTGTAGATCCATTCATATCCTATGAATTTGACCTCATCAAGAAGATTTACAAGTCAACACTAGGATGAAAGTACTTGAACTCTATCTCGAGTTTCTTGACTTTGACCTATCAATTCTTGTCAAGATCCCTCATTATGACTTTGAAAGGCAATAAGCCTTCAACTTTAACGTAATGCCTCACATGACCATTAAGGGTACTTTTGTAATTTTATATTCTTATTATACTTTTGCTAATTTAGATAAATTAGTGTAATAAATTATTTAAAATTTGTTTGGGATCCTTTGGAAATGTAATCTAAAGTAATTGAGAGATATCAAGCTTAATTGATATTAATCTTTGTTAAAAGCCAATTTTAATTACTTTTTTGCATATGAATGTTATAATTTTAGAAATTCAATCTAAATATTAGTAACTTCTTTCATTTATATGCATTTATTTGAGTATTAGAAAGAAAAAACAAGATTAATTAACTTCATAAGAATGTAATATTAAGTGGATGTATAGTCTTTGATGGGCGAGAACTTGTCGACGGCTCTTACATTGATAAGATATTATTTATAATATTGATCCCAAACTTTTACTACAGAGTAGTATATATTAGTAGCAAGACTAGCTCAATCCACAAAGAAACATGAAGATTAATTTTATAAATATAGAAAATTTCACTGTCTACCAGCGATAGCCTGCGATGGACTTCTATGACGGAGCGATAGAAGTCTATTGTAGTCTATCGCCTAGTAATAGAAGTCTATCGTTGATAGACAGTGAATTTTTTTTTTTTTTTAATATTTGTAAATAGTTAGTTTCCCTCATTTTTCTTTCTTCTCTTTCTTTCTCTCCTCTTCTTTCTATATTTGGGGTTTGGGTGTTTAGTGGTTGAATATGATTGTTGAGGCAATATCTCTCCTTACAAATTGCCCTCTAGCAAGGCATTTTCATTGTTTTTGCATGTGAGAAGAGATGTTAACCGAGTTGCTCATAGTTTCAATAAAATATTTTGAGACTTTTTCTGCCCATAGGGCAGGTGTCATATTTTCCTAATTTTATGAAAAATGTTGTTTCTCTATTAAAAAAAAAAAAAAAAAAAAAAAAAAAAAAAAAAAATAACTCAAATATGGAGAGGAGTTCTACAACTTACATTTGATTTTAAAATGAAAAAAAGGGAGGAGATTGGGAGGGAGGAGAGAAAATGAGAGAGAAGAGGATAGGATGAAAGATTTTAAAAAATATATATTTTTTTCCAAGTCATCTTATCATATCACCACCTATTCAATTTTATGTTTAAATTTAATAGATTTATTCGTTGAGCGATCTTTTAAACCTATTTTTGAAAATTCAGGAACTAAAATAACTAATTTGAAAGTTTAGGGACTAAACGCACACATTTCTTAAAACTTAAGGACCAAAAAGGTATTTTCCCCTCATTTTTATGCATTTTATAGGAATAAATCAAAGGCTAATATGATCATTAACAAAATTATCTCATGAGATTTAATTAGTAATTTTATTATTAAAAATAACTATGATAATTAATATGAAATTTAGGCTAGCTAGATAAATTCGTGTATTTAGCTATACCAATATAAATTACACTAATTTATCTAACTAGCCTCAATTACAAATTAATAATAATAAAATTAATATTTAAATCTCACAATTTACTTTTATAGTGATCATATTAGTCTCTAATCTATACCTATAAAAATGCATAAAATAAACTAAAAATTTTAAGATTTATGAAAGAAATTTAAAATCCACGTAATTGTGTTTTAAACTAAATTTAAGCTTATGCAAAATTAATCATAAAATTAATGCCTTCAAAATATTCTTTTGGCCAACTTTAGCTACTAGTCATGATTTCAATGTTTCATAGCTAACACATTTTAATTTTTATATAAATCAAGCTAAAACTAGAAAAATTGCATAAACTAATAAAACATTGTTTTAGACTACTTTTAAAGACTGTTTTGAGACATTTTTCTTTATGATTTCAAAATGCAAAATCAACCTTTATTAGATCTAATTAGCACTAAAAAAAAATACCTAGATATAAATTAAATAACTTAATGATATTTAGACTAAATTTTTAGACTTATATAAATTAAGCTTAATAGCTCTAAATTGCTTTAAATTAAGCTTCCAAAGAATACTAAACTAAATTTAAATAATTTATTGCACTAGTTCATCTAAAGTAGCAAAAACATAGTAACAATATAAATTACGAAAATATTCTTAATGATTGTGTAGGGCATCACATATTATATGGTAAAGTAAATACGTTACAAGGAGGGCGAAGTACATAGTTATAAGAATGAGAATGTGCAATTATCATCTCTTAAAATATGTGTATACATCATCATTTCATATGAAATTATAGGCATATCATAGTGGAGATTTTAGCAAGAAGGGATGGCAACGCCACAACTAGAAATTATATTTTTTGTGGCATCATATTGTAAATAGGGTTGAATTTTTGGATTTTTCTTGTATCCACAATAGCATGGTCTGTGCTCCTTCACCTTGCTGCAACAAGCTGATGACGGCTCCACTGACATTGTGAAGGCCAAAAGACATGGCCTTAACTCCTTTGGATCGCATTTCACTGTCTCTGCCAGTTGAGTTTCATTGACAACCACCACCATCACAATCACCAAAAGGCATAGACCTTTAGTGGAATAAAATTTATCCATTCTAAGGCGTTTGAGAAGGCACGTATGTGTTTGAGGGTAAAGAACAAGGAATTGGATTGTATTGGAAGAAGACATCAATAATACCTTTTATAGACTCGTTAATTTTGTATAGATGTTATTGAGGAAAATTATATGTTTAAGTTGTTTAGGTAGTTACATAGAGTTGTTTGATTGTTTAGGCGTTGTTCTTCTAGTTAACTTGTTAATTGTTGGCTGTAGTTAGTTTAAATCTAACTTAAGTAATTTTTGTTGTCAAGTTGGTTAAGAGTTTGTTGTTTTTATTTACACAACCCTAAAAACTAGGCCCAATGATAACTTGTAGAAATACACATTATTGTACCTTTTTATTTAAAATAATTGGGAAAATTTAGAGGAAAATGCATTAACTTGAGATTACATTCATGTAGATAATCACACTTTGTGTTCATGCATTTACAAAACTTATTATCCTGTAAATTATAAAATCTAACATAATTGAACGTAGGATTATGATGAAAAGAAGCAAAAACAAACTAAGGAAACAAAAGTTGCAGTTGTGGACGCATATAAAGTAATTAGATCAATTTTCAATGTTGCATGTAAAGAACCATGCGTTGAGCAGAAACACGAAAAGAGAGAATAAAAGATGCATGGGTGGTGGACGTCAAATCAAAATACTAGTTGGTAACTGATTTGAAACTGTCGCTACAAAACCAATGAACATGTGATGCGAATAGTCGGCGCAATAGGACATAGACTTAAATGCAAAAATGTCAGAGCATCATTAAAAAGAGGCAAAGAAGCTTCCTTTGACGCCTATAAATAACCCAACAAAATTCAGTTCAAGTGTTAGACTTCCCATTGAGTTATTGGCCGAAGCTCTGCCCAAATTCCTCCAAAATTCAACTATTGTCTTCGACCTTTCAAGCTTTTCCTTGAAGAATTCTGAGTGAGAACTTAGTTCTCTGTATTGAAAAAGGTGAGAGCTCCACCACCTCTATTGCAACCACCATTAAAGCAGCCACCATACATGCTAAAGAAAGCAAGACATTTCAGCCAGTAGCTTGACATTCATTTCTTGTCTTATTTTTCTCGTCATCTTCAATTGTATTGAGTTATTTGAGATTGAAAAACTCATACTTCTTATTATAAACATGATTTCTTCCATCTTTCATCCATTCATGCCTTATCTTTCTCTTATTACGAGAAACTAATTTTCTAATGGGTTGAATAGGTTAAACTTACATTTCCACTAAGTTTTGCATAAGTTAAAGTTCATCTTGTCTAATGTGTGCGCAATACAATGCTCGAATCTGCTTGAGAAATTGATTTAAGTAGAAATAATCAACTGCTTGAGAGAGTAAGTGATTGTGGATCTCCTTAAATAAGGAAAGAAATAACTTTATAAGTAAAGTTAACCTTTTGCCTGAAATTAACTCAAGTATGCGTTCTACAGATAGGGTAATGTGGCTTAAAAACACCGAGAGGTGAGTTTTTTATTTTATGAGTTAATGAAACGAATGCATAACTTATGCATCACTTAGGAAAATGTTAGTAAACTTTCTCAACCCTACGTTCTCCATTGATTTTTCCTTCATTTCAACGCACGTTACTTTAATTGTGACTGCATCCACACTCAACGCATCATCACTCACTACCACTTTCACTCCTCACCATCATCCATTTCACCATACTTATACTTAGTTAATAGATTTAGCCATATAAATTTCACTCAATGCATTATTTGAAGAATTCATTGTGTTAAGATCATTCTTTCAATTCAAGCACATTGGTAGTGCAAGTCCCTATGTTCGACCCTAGACTCAATGGGACTCTATTAGGGCTTATACTTGGGTACTAATAAAGAAAATATTGTGTTTAAAGGTAGATTATTCATTTCGATTATTAATTAAAGCACGTCATAAGGCTATTAAATTCTTCAACCATATTGAACACAACACCCGACTTTTAGTGACCTAAATTCGAGGTCCTCACTCTTAGAAATGACAAAATTTGGGCCCCTAAATTTACGGTCACTAAAAGTTGGGTGTACTTTTTAATTAATACATGCCTTAAGAATATTACTTTTATATGGAGCTATTATCTTTAAACCATGTTTCACTAACTAATGCCTATATATAGCAATTTTAGCGTTAAATGATAGTTTTATTGCGAAATTAGTTATGCTAGGAACTACCACTACTATGTGACGTTAGTATTTATAAATGATATTATTATGTGTTCAACTCAAATGGATAGGATGAGAAACATCTCAAACAGATTTTAATGTTCATATCAATATATTGGAGATAGATTAATTTAGACCCTTTAAAGATTGAAACAGAAAGAAATTTGCCCAAACTTATCAATATATTAGAGATAGATAATTTTTAGTTCTTGAAAGTATAGATTGAAGATTTATAGAATGTGTTTCAATATAATTAACACTGCCTTTGTCAAAAATTACTCATGAAAATGTTTCCTATGCTTAAGCGATAATTAAAGTTTGATTAGCATCAAAACTCAAAATGTTACATTTGTAGAAAGTGGTAAAATTTCGTTACTCTATGTTTGGACTTGTTTCTAGGGAAAATTTCTAAGAAAAAAAAGCCATACCGATAATAGACATAAGGATTTAGAGTTTAGAGTAGAAGATCGCTTATTCCTTAAAATTGTTCCAATCAAAGGTTAATATGATCATTAAAAAAATTATCTTATGAGATTTAAATAGTAATTTTATTATTAAAGATAACTATTGTAATTAATATGAAATTTAGGCTAGCTAGATAAATTCTTGCGGTTAGCTATACCAATAAAATACACTAATTTATCTAGCTAGCCTCAATTATACATTAATTTATAACATACATATTAATAATAAAAAAATTAATATCTAAATCTCACAATTTAATTTTATAGTGACATATTAATCTCTCATCTATACCTACAAAAATGCATAGAAATAATCTAAAAATTTTAAGATTTAGGAAAGAAATTTAAAATCCAGATAATTGTGTTTTTTAACCAAATTCAAGCTTATGCAAAATTAATCATAAAATTAATTTTAATTCCTTAAAAATATTTTTTTCACCAACTTTAGCTACTAGTCATGATTTCAAAATTTCATAGCTAACACATTTTAATATCTATATAAATCAAGCTAAAACTAGAAAAATTGCATAAACTAATAAAACACTGTTTTAGGCTATTTTAGAGACTGTTTTGAGACATTTTTCTTTATGATTTCAAAATGTAAAATCAATGTTTATTAGATCTAATTAGCACTAAAAAGATACCTAGATTTACAAAAAAAACAACCCTTAAAGGAAATTGAAAGCCAGAGAAAATGATCATTGCCGCTAGATTTGTTTATCTACCATAAAGATGGATGAAGAAAACTTCGAGTAACTAAGGAGCTTGAGATAATGCTAGAATACCTTAGAAAAGAGGTATAAAATGCTTCGGATCTATGAAAATTAATAAGAAAATATTCACTACAAAAAGATATCGAAAAGGTCAGATAATTTCTTACCAATTTGATGTCACCATCGTACAATCTTGTGAAATTCAAGAACGCCACTAGAAACAACTTTGAAAACACACTATTCTCTCTAAGACGTGTGGTTTACAACACTAGGATTGAGACTAGAGAAGAAAATTTCATATTTCTTTAGGCTCTCTTGGAGGATAAATGAACAGACACTTTGGCCAAAGTTAAGGGTCAAGAATTTTGGAATGTGAACAAACCTTGTTGATTATTTCCTTTTTTATCAATATTTATTTTATCAATATTTAATTATATCTATTATGTTATATTTGCTGTATTTCTATTTTTCTTATTGTATTTATTTTTACCATATTTGTAATAGGAGTTTCTTTTATTTAAGAAAATCTTTTCACTTCATAATAATAATAAGAGAGGAAAATACATATTTTAAGCATGGTATCAGAGCGAAAAAAACCCTAAAAACTATCCTAACCTAGATTGAACCTCCACTGCCACCGCACCTTGAGCCGCCGCCGCCGTCTGCCGCTCACTGTCCGTACGCTGCCGCCGACGTCCGTGCACAGTACCTCAGCAGACTACATCGTTTTTCTGCTCGTCGTGGGTTTTTTGTTCTTTCTCCTTGGCTGTTCGTTCGTGGCTTGCATCGGTCGTGTCTGTGGTAGATTCACAGCCCTAACTGTTCGTTCGTTGTTTGCTCGCCGGATCCGACCAGCAGCTCGTTATTCCGACTGTTGCCGACCGTATCCTAGCTGTCACGACTGTCGCCGACCGTACCAGCAGCTCGTTATTCGTTCGTGTCTGCAGCCGTACTATCATTTGACTCTTTTTTTGTTTTTCAGCCGTGGTACCTCTTTGGTTCAGTCGTAAGTCGCTGCCTCACTGTAACCGCCACCATGTCAACACAAAAGTTCAGGGCTTGAGTAGTATAAGTTCTTCTTCTGTTCCAGAAACTATAATGCTTTGGCATCGTAGATTAGGGCATCCAAATTTTTATTATTTAAAACATTTGTTTCCAAATTTATTTAAAGAGATTGATTGTTCTATTTTTCGGTGTGAAAGTTGTATTTTTGCCAACATCATCGCTCCACTTATTTATCTAATCCTTACAAAGCTTCCTCACCTTTTTCCTTAGTTCATACTGATGTTTGGGGTCCTTCTAAAGTTCTGACACATAGTGGTAAATGTTAGTTTGTCACCTTCATAGATGACCACACTCGTCTAACTTGGCTTTATTTGCTAACCAAAAAGTCTAAGGTAAAAGAAGTCTTTGTTTGGTTTTACAATATGATTGAGACTCAATTTCAAACTAAAATTCGCATTCTTCACTCTGATAATGGTACTGAATATTTCAACGAACAATTACATACTTTCCTGCAAGATAAGGGTATTTTTCATCAAGCTACTTGTCGTGATACTCCTCAGCAAAATGGAATTGTTGAACGCAAAAATAGACATCTCCTTGAAGTTGCTCGTGCCCTTATATTTTCTATGAATGTTCCAAAATATTTGTGGGGTGACGCAATTTTGACAGCGACGTACTTGATCAATCGAATGTCAACCAAAGTTTTAAATTTTCAAACTCCTCTCAATTACTTTAAAGAGTCGTTTCCTACTGTTAGGCTATTTTCTGACCTACCAATCAAATTATTTGGTTGTCTTGCTTACGTTCATACTTCTCCTCTTTCTCGAACAAAACTTGACCCCCGAGCCATTAAAATATTTTTGTAGGTTATGCTCCCAATAAGAAGGCTTATAAATGTTTTGACCTTTTGACCAACAAGTTCTTTGAGAGTCTGGATGTTGTTTTCTTGGAAAATCAACCTTACTTTAGCTAAAATTCTCCTCAGGGGGAGATATCTAACCTTGAAGATAATTTTTGGGACACCTCACCTATCCCAAACATCATTAATCCTGAAATTATAAGGTCTAGTCCTTTGATGCCTAGTATGGTAAGTTCCTATTCAGGGGGAGAAACACTGTGCACTGTTGTGACTGGCCAACCACTTGAACTTCAAGTTTATATTAGAAGAAACTTGACTCAAAGGGATCGAGAACAGACAGTTGATCTATCATAGGACCAGTCTAATACTCCGATGAATGATCCTGAAGTTCCAGGTAATATACACTCTTCCTTTTCTCCCAGTTCTTCGTCTCATAATTCCTTAACTGAATTTTCTGATCTTGATATTCCAATTGCCCTTAGGAAAGGTACCCGTAAGTGTATTAAATATCCTATTGCAAATTATCTTTCTTATCATAGATTGTCAGACAGTCATAAAACCTTCACATCCAAAATAACCGACCTGTTTGTTCCAAGGAATATATAGGAGGCCCTAAATGATATGAATTAAAAATTAGCAGCGATGGAAGAAATGAGTGTGCTGAAACAAAATTGTACATGGGACATAGTTGATTTACCAAACGATAAAAAAACAGTGGGATGCAAGTGGATGTTCAATGTCAAATGTAATGCGGATGGTAGTATTGAAAGATACAAGGCCAGATTGGTTGCTAAGGGGTTCGCTCAGACTTATGGAGTTGATTATCAAGAAACATTTGCGCCAGTTGCTAAAATTAACTTCATCAAAATTTTGTTATCGGTTGCAGTTAATCTTGATTGGCCCCTTTACCAACTTGATGTTAAGAATGCTTTTCTCAATGAGGATCTTGAAGAAGAGGTATTTATGGATCTGCCACCTGGCTTTGAGATGGATCTCGGGATTAACAAAGTGTGCAGGCTAAAGAAATCATTATACGGTCTTAAATAGTCTCCAAGAGCCTGGTTTGAACGTTTTGAAAAGGCAGTAACTAGCTATGGATTCAGTCAAAGTCAAGCCGATTATACTATGTTTTACAAGCATACAGAACAGGACAAAGTTGTGGTTTTGATCGTGTATCTTGATGATATAGTTCTTACAGGTAATGATGAGACAGAACTGATATTTGTGAAGAAAAAACTGGCAAATGACTTCCAAATCAAAGACCTAGGAACTTTAAAGTACTTCCTAGGCATGGAGTTTGCCAGATCCAAAAGTGGTATTGTTGTCAACCAAAGGAAGTATGTTCTTGACCTATTAAAAGAGACAGGTTTACTTGGGTGTAAGGCAACTGATACACCTATTGAGCAGAATCTAAAATTGGAAGCTACAACTGAAAAAGAAATAAAAGAGAGAGAAAAGTACCAAAGACTTGTGGGGAGACTCATATATCTCTCTCACACACGTCTTGACATCGCTTTTGCAGTCAGCATGGTGAGTCAGTTCATGCATGCTCCTGGAGCAACACACTTTGATGTCGTCTATTGATAACTTGTAGGAATACAAGTTATTTTACTTATTTTTCTTAGAATAAATGAAAGATTAGTAAAAAAAAGGGCATTTCAATGCATGATTCTTTGATGTATTATTATCACACGCACAAGTGCATGAAAGATATTATTGATAAGAATTGACAACCCTTGAACGCTATTTGTGCAGGAGAATACCATCGCAACCATGTGGCGAAGATCACATCAACGCATGGCCAACAAAGGCAAAACTAACCATGACAACTGTGCTAAAATATCCTCAGTACCATAAGCCGTTAGACTGAGATGGAATGCGCGGTCAGAAAGGACATAGCCGAACGCGCTACAGGCCCACCCTGCACCAAGATGGAAAGTACCATAATGAAGGCTATAAAAGCAAGGGAGAGGAGAAAAATAGGGCACGCAGAACTTACCCCTCTGGGAGGCACCTCCATACACGAGTCCATCTTCCTCACAGCGACGGCTGCAAGGATCATTTGGCACATCCACTAAGAAGAAGGCGATGAACTGAGGCTCGAGAGAGACGAAGTCTTCGTCGCTATTTCGATCGCCATCTGCAATTTCAGCATCGTCTTTACTCTGTTGGCGAGCTAGACATTCTTGCCAACAGTTTCTCCTTTTATTTTCTTTATCATCAAAGTGCTTAGTGATTGTTTAGAGATTCGATCTGTTGTTAAATTGAGAACTGCACTTTAGCTAAAAGTTTTAATCCTCTGAAACTTTATATTCCTTGTTGATCTTTCTATTCATATACATTTTCACAGCGTAGTATGAGTAGCTAAACCTCCACGAGGGTTGGAGGCTGTGTTCATCAATATTGTTGAAAATAAGTCTAATTCCTTGTTCATTTATAGTAGTGTATTCTTTTGTCGGTTGCTTGAGAGAGCAAGTCATTATAGATTTCATTGCTGTAGCTCATAGGCCAATCCTAGAAATAGGCTTAGCCTTAAAGTCATTCAAACTGGCATGCATCATAGATATATGACTAGTGTGGCTTTTCTGCCGATAGGCATGAACCAATTGTGTTTGAAGGTTTGATCGATACATTTAGATAGATATTTGACATATTGATGAATGACGGTCTCCAACACTCTCCTTCTTTATCTCTCTTATCACTGAAATTGTATTGTTCATCAGACGCCCCCGTTGTAGTTGATTTTAAAATATTTAAGTTATTCTTTGTTCACACTCTGATTAGAATTTCCTCCAATTACTTTCCTTTTCCTCGAGATCTTCAATATAAGCGAAGCGTTAGCTACATAAAAATCCCTGTGTTCGACCTTGGTTCTCACCAAGAAATCTTGATATCAGTTTATACTTGGATTGATATTAAGGAAAACTTGAATTGCTAATAATTCAGGAAATTGCAAGCATAGTCAGCATAGAATTCTAAGAGAAAAGATAAAACCAAAATTCAGTAACAAGTTTTTGGCGCCGTTGCCGGGGATTTTTACGGCTAATTTTGTTTACATTGTTTATCTTTTGTAGGACCATCACATTTCAGGTGTATTGTAACTTCAGCCGGGAGGTCACAAACAGTATATGAGCGAAGGTTCAGAACCTAAGCTTGGTATTGACCCTGAAATTGAACGTACCTTCCGACGTAGAATTAGAAGAAACCGGCAGAGAAGACAAGCAAGAAATATGGCTGAACAACGCAATCCAGCAAATCAAGAAGCTAATGTAGTTCAGCCTAATCCGATTTTGTTGGCGCATGATCATGATAGGCCAATGAGGGAGTATGCGACCAGTCTTTGAAGGGACGAGGTTTGAAATGAAACCAGTGATGCTTCAGATGCTCCAAACAGCAGGCCAGTTTGGAGGAGCGCCTGGCGAAGATCCGCACGCACATCTCACTAGTTTCATGGAGATTTGCAAACAATATTCCCGGAATCACACCAGAAGGAATTAGACTGACTTTGTTCCCTTTTTCCTTACGCGATGAAGCAAAACAATGGGCTTACTCCTTAGAACCTAGTGAGATAACCACATGGGAGCAAATGGTTACTAGATTCATGCAGAAGTTTTTCCCTCCCACAGAGAATGCACGACGTCGACGCGAGATTGCAAACTTCATGCAAAAAGATACCAAAACCCTCAGTGACGCATGGACGCAATTTAAGAAGCTGGTGAGAAACTGTCCACATAATGGAATTCCTTATTGCATTCAGATGGAAATATTTTACAATGGGTTAGATCGTGCGTCACAAGCCATAGCAGACGCATCAGCAGCTGGAAGGTTGATGGATAAAACATCCAAAGCCACTCTCGATAGAATATCGCGTAATACAACCGAATGGGATGATGATGGCTATGGCAATCGAACTTTAGAACGGAAAAGGAGTGTCAACTCGATCGAAAGTGACGCAGTGGCTCAATTATCAGCTCAAATGTCAGTAATGACCACTATTCTTCAGAATATGGCAGCAAATGGTAATTCCACAAGTGGCCAGGCAAAACAAGTTAGCTTGGTGAATCAACCAGTGTTAAGCTGTGTGGGATGCGGGGAACCCCATGGGTTTGATATGTGTCCCTTTAATCCTCAATTAGTATATTTTATTAAAAACAACCCATATTCGAATGCATACAACCCCGGGTGGAGAAATCACCCCAATTTTCAATGGAGAGGAAATCAGCAAACTATTGGAGAACAATCTGGGAGTCAGCAACAAGGTCACAAGACTGCACCTCCTGGCTTCAACGGTCATGCGTCCAGTTTCGCAGGAAGTTCAGGGACGCATAACCAGCAGCAAACATACAACAGGCCCCAACCAAAGGCAAGTTCAGGAACTAGTCTGGAAAAGCTACTAACAACATACATTATGGAAAATGATGCATTGATTCAGAGCTAGGCTTCATCAATTCGTAACTTGGAGGTCCAAATGGGAAAAATTGCTGAAGAACTCCGTATTAGGACGCCTGGTGTCCTTCCAAGCAACACAGAGGCACCAAAGTGTAATGGCAAAGAACAATGTCAAGCGGTGACATTGCGCAGCGGAAAAACAACTCTAGCAAACACTGACACCACTAGAAATACCACCAGCAAGCCAGATAGTGATGCATCTCCAAAAATTTCCAAGACCAATGAAGCAACTAGTTCAAACCCCATAGCACAGAATAACCAAGAGCCTACACTGATGCAAGGAAGGTAGGAACAGAAGTAGAACACTGGTGAAGTAAAGCAACCAGCGCATTCACCCTTCCCTCAAAGGCTACGAAAGAAAAATGATGAAAATCAGTTTAGACGCTTCATGGACCATTTGAAACAACTGCACATCAATATTCCTTTAATCGAAGCATTGGAGCAGATGCCAAGTTATGTCAAATTCTTGAAAGACATACTCTAAAAAAAACGATGATTAGAGGATGTAAAAACGATTGCTCTGACGCAAGAGTGCAGCGCATATATCAAAAATATCATTCCCCAGAAGATGAAAGACCCTGGGAGTTTTACACTGTCATGCTCAATAGAGAGGATGGATGTGGGACGAGCATTATGCGATTTGGGAGCAAGCATCAACTTGATGCCGCTTTCAATATTTAAGAAGCTCGGAATTGGTGAGGCTAGGCCCACGAGTGTAACTTTACAAATGGCTGACCGATCTATAACGCACCCTGAAGGAAAAATTGAGGACGTCTTAGTGAGGGTCAACGAGTTCATTTTCCCAACTGATTTCATCATATTAGATTATGAGGCTGATAAAGAAGTGCCAATAATTTTGGGAAGGCCTTTCCTAGCAACTGGACACACACTGATTGATATCCAGAAGGAGAATTGATCATCCATGTTGACGATCAGCAAATTAAATTTAATATGTTCAATGCAATGAAATACCCTAATGACGCTGAATCCTGTCAGCTTGTGGAAAATAGAGAGTTGAATTGTTGGGAAGCGATAGACACCAGTTCAGAAAATTCAGATACAGGAGAAGCTGAAATCCTGTTGTCGAACGCAGAGGAAAATGTCCTAGCTATACACACAGCCCACGCATTTGAATCTATCGATTTAAGCGACAGAACGCTTGCGAAAACAAACGTGTCGTTGGAAGAAGCACCATTGCTAGATCTTAAACCTCTACCTTCTCATTTAAAATATGCATATTTGGGAGATGATAACACTTTACCTGTCATCATCTTCTCATCTCTAACACAAACTAACGAAGACCTTTTATTGCATGTCCTGAAGAGGCATATTAAAGCCATAGGTTGGACCTTCGCAGATATTCGAGGAATTAGCCCCTCCTATTGCATGCATAAAATCAGGCTGGAAGAAGGGAATTCTGGATCGGTAGAGCGGCAGAGAAGATTAAACCCTGCGATGAAAGAAGTCGTCAAAAAGGAAATCATAAAGTGGCTCGACGCAGGGTCATCTACCCGATCTCAGATAGCAGTTGGGTAAGCCCAGTTCAATGTGTTCCAAAGAAGGGAGGAATGACGGTCATTACCAACAGTAAGAATGAACTCATTCCCTCAAGAACAGTAACTGGGTGGCAGATATTCATGGATTATAGAAAACTGAATCTCGCCACCAAGAAAGACCATTTTCCATTACCATTAATTGATCAAATGCTTGATCGTTTGGTAGGGAATGAATTTTTTTGTTTTCTTGATGGCTATTCAGGCTATAATTAGATTGTGATAGCACCAGAAGATCAAGAGAAAACAACATTGTCCATATGGGACATTCGCCTTCCGACGCATGCCTTTTGGGTTATGCAATGCACCTGGAACATTTCAGCGATGTATAATGGCCATATTTTCTGATTTTTTTGAAAACTCTATGGAAGTATTCATGGATAATTTCTCTGTCTTCGGAGACTCTTATCTTGCTTGCTTGAACAACCTAGAGGCTGTATTAAAAAGATGCGAGAAAACAAACTTAGTATTGAATTGGGAAAAATGTCATTTCATGGTGAAGGAGGGTATTGTATTGGGACACAAAATTTCTAAAGCTGGTCTTGAGGTGGATTAAGCAAAAGTTGACGCTGTTGCTAAATTACCACCTCCAACAAATGTGAAAACACTCAGAAGTTTCTTAGGGCACGCAGGTTTTTACAAGCGATTTATCAAGAGTTTTTCCCAAATAGCCCGACCATTGAGTGCCCTACTGGAAGTTGATCGACCATATATATTTGACGCATCGTGTAAGCAAGCGTTCAAAAGCTTGTGACAAGCGCTAATCTCGGCACCAATTTTTGTGGCACCAGATTGGACGACCCCTTTCGAACTAATGTGCGACGCAAGTAATTACGCGGTGGGAGCAATGTTGGGTCAGCGAAAAGAGAAAATCTTGCATCCAATTTTCTATGCGAGTAACACTATGAACGATGCTCAAGAGCACTACACAACTACGGAGAAGGAAATGTTAGCGGTGGTCTTCGCTTTGGAAAAATTTAGTGCCTACCTAGTAGGATCCCCTGTCACCATTTACACTGATCATTCTGCAATCAAGCATTTAATGGCAAAAAGGATGCCAAACCCAGACTCATTCGATGGGTGCTCCTAATGCAAGAGTTTGACCTCACAATCAAAGATAAAAAAGGGACGGAAAATCAGGTTGTTGACCATCTATCAAGATTGGAAAACAAAGAAGTACAAGATAAGATGGAGAATATTGCAGAGAGTTTCCCAGATGAGCAACTGATGGAAGTGGCATGTAAGGAACCATGGTATGCAAACATCGTGAATTATCTTGTCTGTGGACAATGGCCCGCCGAGTTCACCACGCAACAACGAAAGAAGTTGTTGCACGACTGCAAATTTTATTGTTGGGATGAGCCATATTTGTACAGACTGGGGCCAGATCACATCATGCGTCGCTGTGTACCTGAAGCCGAAGTTCCGCGAGTTTTGTCTCAATGCCATGAATCGCCCTATGGAGGTCATTTTGGAGGGCAGTGCACTGCAGCCAAGGTATTGCAAAGCGGCTATTTTTGGCCTACACTCTTCAAAGATGCAAGGAACCATGTTGTGAAATGCGATAGATGCCAGCGAACAGGGAATATCTCAAATAAAAATCAGATGCCTCTTAATTCAATATTAGAGGTGGAACTGTTTGATGTTTGGGGTATTGATTTCATGGGACCATTCCCGCCTTCTTGCGGACAGCAGTATATTTTGGTTGCTGTGGACTATGTGTCCAAGTGGGTTGAAGCAATTTCATGCGCAAAGAATGATGCAGCTACAATATCAAAATTTCTGAAGAAGAATGTGTTTTCACGTTTTGGAACTCCACGAGCATTAATTAGTGATGAAGGTTCACATTTTATTAATCGCATTATTACTAACCTTCTCTTGAAATATAATGTCAAGCACAAGGTCGCGACTACATATCACCCGCAATCCAACGGACAAGCCGAAGTGACCAATAGAGAAATTAAGACAATATTAGAGAAAGTGGTGAACGCATCGAGGAAGGATTGGTCACAACATTTAGACGATGCGCTGTGGGCCTATCGCACTACTTACAAAACACCCTTAGGGATGTCACCATATGTGTTGGTATATGGTAAACCTTGTCACTTGCCGTTGGAACTTGAGCACAAAGAGCAATGGGCATTAAAGCGATTAAACCTTGACCTGGAATTAGCGGGAGAAGCTAGAAAGCTACAGTTGAACGAACTAACGGAATGGAGATTAGCTGCATATGAGAATGCAAAGATCTATAAAGAGAAAACCAAGAAATGGCATGATAGCAAGCTCAGTAAGAAGGATCTATATGTTGGTCAAAAAGTTTTACTTTTTAATTCTAGATTGCGTTTGTTCCTAGGTAAATTGAAATCTAGATGGTTGGGGTCGTTCATAATTAAAACAGTATTCTCACATGGGGCAGTGGAATTGATGAATGACGATGGCACGGGAATATTCAAAGTTAACGGCCAGCGAGTGAAGCCATACTATGGAGGTACAATTGACAGGGAAAAAGCCTCCATTGATCTCCACGAGCAAGCATAAGAACGCATATAGAGGCACCCTACGATAGAATGTCAGACAAATATAATTTTAGGGACGTCATCTATCCTTTTTCTTTATTTATTGTTTTTAGTTTTAGTCGTCGTTGTCCTTTTATTGTACGTGTTTTCTTTCAGATAGGAGTAGTATAGTTCAAGTTGTTACTTTGATGATGAGTAAATATGACTTTTGAGACACAAAGAACGCATTCGATGCGTTAATCATTTGAATTTTGGCTTGCGTCCTAACCTACGTGGGATGCGGCAAGCATGGACATGTGTAAAGGGGCCCTCGATTTGACATAAATGCACTCAAGTACCTACAATCACGTCATATACAGTTGATATTGCAGATTGCACGACTCAAGGAAACGCTTCGATTCACAGGTAATCCGAGGCGTCATTCTCTGAGGGCATTCATTACCCTTGCACGCGTCGGTTCAATATAAATACATCCCCATTCGCTCTCGTACTAATTCTTTAGCTTTCCTGCCGATTGAACTCATATACCCCCCGTCAGTTCTCTTTCGCCGGTGATGTCCAAGCCAACCTCCGCGTCTTCTTCAGCTCCATCCTCCTTCAAAACCCGACCACCGCCGGAGAACTCATTTACACAAATTCCACTCGACGTCAAACCCATCGCTGTTGAATTTCCAACTCCAAAACGACCAACAGTAATCGTAATCGACTTGGACTCGGATAACTTTGAGGGTAGATCTCCTAAAAAACCACTAAACATCAAGCCTCTTGCCTGCAAGTTTCCAGCTCCCCCACGCGAAGCGCCACCGGTGGTGGTCATAAACTCAGATTCAGACGACTCTGATTCCCACGCGTTACCGAGAGCTCTACATCGGTACGCCGTCGAACAAGGAGACAGTGGGCCAAGTAAACTTACAGCACGCTGGTAAGCCGCTCCTGCTCATCAATGTCCACTGATGATTCCCAGAACAACTTCGCCAGCGGTGGCGAAGACAGTGTAGTTTCCCCTACCCTACGCAATACTCTACCCCTTCATCTTCCTCCTCCTCCAGTGTTCATCAGCCTTCGCCTACCATTCCAAAACCTTCGCCTTCCCCCTCAACTCCCATTTTCAGACCTGTGCCAATTCAACCTAGCCCTCGAATCCGCCCCCTTCCGTTCTTAAAGTTACAAACAATCCCATAAAGGAGTTGAGAAAGCGTTGGTTAAGACCATGGAAGATTTTTTACTTTGGAGGAATTCTAAGAGCCCATTAAGTGCTTTTTGTGTAACCTAAAGTCATAGCTCCCAACGTATTTATTCTATATATTTTCTTCTATTTAAAAAAAAAAAGTGACCGATTATTCCACCTCCTCTATTCATTAATCGCGCCCCCTCACCTGCCGTGCGTCCATCCTTCTCCCCAGCACCCCAACAACCACCCTTGCGTTGACCACCTCCTGTGGTTATCATCGATTCGGACTCTGACGAATCTGAAGAGCACCCGCCTCCGCAGCCAATCGACGCACGACCATTGGCAGTTGAATTTCCACCTTTCCCAACCCCTCCATCAACCCTACATCCATATAAGTCTTCTCCACCGCAACCTTTCACTTCACCCTCACGAACAAGTCCTTCACCTTCGCCAGCTGCACCCAAACTTCATCCGTCGGTCGTCACATATCTTAAACCACCGTGCATCAAGTCGTGTGTAAAGCACTCCAGAATGAGACTCCCTACTGAATCATCTGCAGAAAATCTTGGTGAAGCAGACCCCATCATCCAACCTGTGGATGGGCACCAACCGTCAGCCGCGTCTCTGAACTCCAATGACGCATGTAGTGCCTTGGGTGGCTCAAGTGAAGCCCAAAGACGGGATGATCAGGATGTCTTTGGAGATATTCTGGCCAGCATTGAATGCCAGGACTCTGCAGTGAACACTCCAGCTGAAGAGGGAGAAGTTAACCAGCCCTCTCCTAGTTCCCGAGCAGGAACTTTGGAGCTCAACACCATGGAGTTAGAAGAGGATGATGAGGGCGAATCGGTGCGTGCTCCACTTGAACGCATCACATAAATACTTTGTGAGGTCAGCGACCTGGCTGGCCCACAGGAAATCAATGGCCAGGACACTACTGTACCTGTGGCAATTGAAGAGCAAGGGGTAGGTGCCCAAAATGAACAGTTGCAGCAGTTGTCACCAGAACCAGTAAATTCACCGCAGATTGAGATCCCTGCGGTGAACATCGCTGAAGAGCTTAAGCTGCCTGAAGTTCGCGGGTCCCCTGAAAGCAACACCAATGAAGGGTGCGTCAATTCTACTGCTGCGAACTGTCGGAACGACCCTAACGAAAAAGATGAATGGGTAGCCCCTCTACAAAGGCGCCCGTTAAAGAAAGCGGCGGTCACCCTCGATGAACTTGCAATCAACGCAACCAGTCCTGAGGTTGTTATGCCTGTGTCATCATTCGACCGCACGGTAGAAAAATTGGCCAAAGCAAAGGCCAAATTGAAAAAGGAGCTACGAGAACTCCGCAAAGAGGCGGAAGATCATGAGGCTGCTTATGTCTATGCCAAGTTCCATCGAGCCGATTCTCAGGCCAACATTAGTGGTGTGGCCCAAGCAGCCCAAGAGCTCGAAGTTGAGCTGCGAGACGATACGGCTACAGAAGCCCTGAACATGGCTGCATTGGAGCTTGAGCAAGAGCTCCAAGTTGAAGATGATGCGGCACTGACTGCATCTTTAAACGCCCCTAGTAAGGGAGAGAGGCCTAAGAAAAAAGAGGCTTGGGGCCAGGAAACCCAGCCGCCCAACGGGGCGTTATCCTGCCCTCTCAGCAGCCCTAGTGTAGAGGCCTGTGAAGAGAAAAAGAGCTGACGAGGGAGGCTCCATTCCATCAGTACGCCCGCTGCAACAGGACAAGGGCAAGAAAATATTAGTGGAAAAGTCTCCAGAAAAGGAGAAAGGAAGGGGTCGACGCAAACCTTTTGGTGACCTGCTGATCGAAGTAGGCTTCTTTCCTGAAGCAGCCCCATTGCCTGCTTACATCACCGACATTATTGACCACCATGGCTGGTGTGATTTCTGTGCCGGTCCCCAACTTATGGCACCTGCGCTTGTCCGAGTTTTTTACCAAGGACAGGTGCATGATGAAGTGGACATGGCGGCGGTCCATGGTTGCAAAGTTCCTTTCAACGCCAGGGAAATCAACGCTCTATTCAGTCTACGCAACAACCCGGAGGCTGAAGGCAATCACATCATTGCCCACACTCCCAGTGAGCTGATGCAAGATGCCACCCGGATTATGACTAAACTTGGGTCGACTTGGGAGACATCACCCACAGGCGTTCATACCCTTCCATCCAAATGCCTCACGCCTGAGGCCAACCTGTGGGTGTATTTCGTCAAGAAAAGGCTCATCGCCACAACTCATGATGCATCTGTTTCTCGGGATCGAGTCATGGCTGCATATTGTATAATGCAGCTAATCCCTATTGATGTTGGTCGCCTTATAGCGGCGCAAGTTCGCAGCGTCTTCACCAAGCCACGCGAACAATTATTCTTTCCTTGGATGATTGTTTCGCTATGCGTCAATGCTGCACTCCACCATCCAGATCTTCCGTTCGCGGAAGAAGAATATATTCACATCAATGGGGTAATTGACAATAAGACGCTCCGACGGCTGCTCAAGGATTCCCCGCATCGCCCAGAGCTTGTCACGGTACAAAAAGGGGCCACTAAGGCCAAAGCGGTGCGACCACCACAGCCACGGAAGCCAAAGCGATGCCGGAAGGCAATCTTTGTTGTAAGCGATGATGAGCCTATACCTAGCCCTGAGGTCAGCAATGAACCTGTAGGCCAGCATCATTCACCGCCATCTCCCAATAATATTCCTTTGTCTTCCCCAATAAGCCACCCATTATCTCCCGCAAGTCCAAAATTACCTACACCTCCCCCTCCTCCTCGGTGGGATGTTAAGGAGTCACTCCAAGGGGCCAAAGGCACAAGTTCATCGCTTCCTTTGTTGCCTGCGATTGAGGAAACATGCCCACCTCCTCCGCCTCCTAACACTTCAACTACCCATCCCCCGTAGATGCAACACCATGAAGTTGAAGTGGAATGGGATGGATTGCAGCAGTACATACGGGATGCCATCCTAACACCCATTTTGCAGGAAATGCGTCGACAGGAGGAGCGTATTGCACAGTCTCTGTGTATGTTAGCAGCAAGACATGATGAGCAGTTCCAATTCACATTGGCATACATGCAGCAATTATTAACTCATCGCCTTGCCTTGCCTTTACCAGAAATTCCAGAGCATCTTCTCCAGCCGTTTATCTTTCCAACTGATTCAACTCCTGCTCCTGAACGCAAGGTTGACGATACTGAACAGTAGAAATAAAATTTAGGGGTGTTTTGTTCTGATTTTTCATTTACAACTTATTTTGTCTTCTTTTCAACGCTTCGTGTCATGTATATGCATACATTAATAGACAATCCGTTGAATGCTTCTTCTCTTCCATCCTTCTTCTTGGCTGATATCATCATCTTTCCTTTTGAAATTCATAACTTTATTTTTTTTCTCTGCGTTGAATATTTGGCCCTGTGATGATACTTATACACTACACTGTCACATCAGCTCTTTCCCAACATCACTCGACAACTTCGATCTTGTCTTAATGAAATACGTCCCAAATTCTTTGTGCATAAGATTTAGCTCAAACTTTTCTTCTAACATTTTTATACAATTCTCTTCTAGTTTTTCTTTTTAACGCAATGAAGACCTTGCGACTCTCTAAATTTAGGGGTGGTGAAAAGTTTGCCTAAGATTACCCACCTGCCAAGTGATATCGATGTAACTCCAATGTCTCTAACTAGAGATAAGAGTTAAGTTGTGAAGGGTACTAGCCCGTAGTTGGATGCTGCGCATGACACCCGTGCTGGCAAGCCAAAACGAAGGTTAGTAACCTGAATCAACGCATTACAACACTTGGGTGCAGATTCCTATGTCTTGTAACCAAAGTCAAGATAAGAGTCTAAAAGCTGTGAAGGGAATGTGCTCGTAGTTGGATGTTGCGCATGACACCCGTGCTGGCAAGCCAAAACGAAAGCATGTAGCCTGTAGCAGCGCATCGTTGAAAAAAATAGCTAAAAAAAACAAGAAAAAAACTTTCTCATGAGTCTATGACAAGGGCAGCGGGTAACAAGAAAAGACAGGAAAAGAAATGTATAAAATGAAAAAAGTAAATTTTTGAAAAGAAGCTTGCCACATTTGAACTTAGGAACTATTTCGAGGCAAGTGACAAGGTTAAGAGCTGATGTAGTGAAATTGAGCTGGTGCAGGTGAGAGGGTATTCTGAGAGGCCGATTAAAGCAAGAAAAGGAAATGTGGCGTTGAATTTCTTTTGTAAAGACACGCTTGAGGGCAAGCTTTATGCTAAATTTAGGAGTGTGATAACTTGTAGGAATACAAGTTATTTTACTTCTTTTTCTTAGAATAATTGAAAGATTAGTGAAAAAAAGGGCATTTCAACGCATGATTCTTTGATGTATTCTTATCACACGCACAAGTGCATGAAAGATATTATTGATAAGAATTGACAACCATTGAACGCTATTTGTGCAGGAGAATACCATCTCAACCATGCGGCGAAGATCACATCAACGCATGGCCAACAAAGGCAAAACTAACCATGATAGCTGTGCTAAAATATCCTCAGTACCATAAACCGTTAGACTGAGACGGAATGCGCAGTCAGAAAGGACAGAGCTGAATGCGCTGCGGGCCCACCCTGCACCAAGATGGAAAGTACCATAATGAAGGCTATAAAACAAGGAAGAGGAGAAAAATAGGGCACGCAGAACTTACCCCTTTGGGAGGCGCCTCCATACACGAGTCCATCTTCCTCACAGCGATGGCTGCAAGGATCATTTGGCACATCCACTAAGAAGAAGGCGATGAACTGAGGCTCGAGAGAGACGAAGTCTTCGTCGCTATTTCGATCGCCATCTGCAATTTCAGCATCGTCTTTACTCTGTTGGCGAGCTAGACATTCTTGCCAACAGTTTCTCCTTTTATTTTCTTTATCATCAAAGTGCTTAGTGATTGTTTAGAGATTCGATCTGTTGTTAAATTGAGAACTGCACTTTAGCTAAAAGTTTTAATCCTCTGAAACTTTATATTCCTTGTTGATCTTTCTATTCATATACATTTTCACAGCGTAGTATGAGTAGCTAAACCTCCACGAGGGTTGGAGGCTGTGTTCATCAATATTGTTGAAAATAAGTCTAATTCCTTGTTCATTTATAGTAGTGTATTCTTTTGTCGGCTGCTTGAGAGAGCAAGTCATTATAGATTTCATTGCTGTAGCTCATAGGCCAATCCTAGAAATAGGCTTAGCCTTAGAGTCATTCAAACTGGCATGCATCATAGATATATGACTAGTGTGGCTTTCTGCCGATAGGCATGAACCAATTGTGTTTGAAGGTTTGATCGATACATTTAGATAGATATTTGACATATTGATGAATGACGGTCTCCAACACTCTCCTTCTTTATCTCTCTTATCACTGAAATTGTATTGTTCATCAGACGCCCCTGTTGTAGTTGATTTTAAAATATTTAAGTTATTCTTTGTTCACACTCTGATTAGAATTTCCTTCAATTACTTTCCTTTTCCTCGAGATCTTCAATATAAGCGAAGCGTTAGGTACATAAAAATCCCTGTGTTCGACCTTGGTTCTCACCAAGAAATCTTGATATCAGTTTATACTTGGATTGATATTAAGGAAAACTTGAATTGCTAGTAATCCAGGAAATTGCAAGCATAGTCAGCATAGAATTGTAAGAGAAAAGATAAAACTGAAATTCAGTAACATCTATCGAATCTTAAGATATTTGAAGGGTACCCCTGGAAAAGGCATATTATTTAGAAAACATAATCAACTAAATATTGAAGTTTACACTGATGCAGATTGGGCAGGTAGCACCATTGATAGGAGATCCACTTCGGGATATTGCTTCTTTGTTGGAGGAAATCTTGTGACTTGGCGAAGTAAAAAATAGAATGTGGTTGCGAGAAGTAACGCTGAAGCAGAATTTAGGGCTCTAGCCCATGATATTTGTGAGGGCATATGGATAAAAAGACTGCTAGAAGAACTGAGATTCTATCAGACAATTCCCATACGCATTTATTGTGATAATAAAGCAACAATTTCCATTGCTCACAATCCAGTCCTTCATGATAGGACAAAACATATTGAAGTTGATAAACACTTCATAAAGGAAAAGATTGATGCTGGAATAATATGCATACCCTATCTCCCAACAACAGAGCAAATTGCGAATGTGTTAACTAAAGGTCTTCCAAAGTGGCAATTCAATAACCTGATTGACAAGCTGGCTATGAATGACATCTTCCAACCAGCTTGAGGGGAGTGTTGATTATTTCCTTTTTTATCAATATTTATTTTATCAATATTTAATTGTATCTATTATGTTATATTTGCTGTATTTCTATTTTCCTTATTGTATTTATTTTTACCATATTTGTAATAGGAGTTTCTTTTATTTACGAAACTCTTTTCCCTTCATAATAATAATAAGAGAGGAAAATACATATTTTAAGCAAACCTTTTCTTCTCTCTCCTCTATGCATGCACAACCAAGAAGTCTTAAAATTGAGTTTTTGGCTCTTCAATTTATCCACCCAAACTTTTAATGACCCTTAGGTTGGAAGGTCAAAAGATTGTATTAAGGAAACTATATTATTGTTGAAGTTAACTTAAATTGTAACTAAGATTTTTCCTATTTCTTATGTCTCTTTAAACAAACTATTATGTGTTATTCCTTAAAGAAATTGTTTTACATGCTTAATAATTAAATTAAATGTCTATGACAAAAATTACAAATGACTAAAATTGTAAATAACGAAGATGATACATCCACTTAATATTACATTCTTATTAAGATAATTAATCATGTATATATATTAGTTCTTCGCTTCTAATGCTTAAATATAAATTAAATAACTTACTGATTTTTAGACTGAATTTCTAGAATTATATCAATTAAGCTTAATGACTCTAAATTAAACTTCCAAATGATACTAAACTAAATTTAAATAATTTATTGCATTAGTTTATCTAAATTAACAAAAACATAGTAACAATGTAAAGTACGAAAACTACTCTTAATGATTGTGCGAGGCATTACATATCATATGGTAAATTAAATACGTTACAAGGATGCAAAGTACATAGCAAGAATGCGAATGTCTAATTATCATCTCCTAAAACCTGTATATACATCATCATTTCATATGACATTATAGGAAAATAATATTGGAGATTTTAGCAAGCAGGGATGGCAACGCCACAACTAAAAATTATATTTTTTGTGGCATCATATTGTAAATAAGGTTGAATTTTTGGATTTTTCTTGTATCCACAATAGCATGGTCTATGCTCTTTCACCTTGTTGCAACAAGTTGATATGGCTCCACCGACATTGTGAAGGCCAAAAGACATGGTCTTAACTCCTTTGGATCGCACTTCACTGTCTCTGCCAGTTGAGTTTCATTGACAACCACCACCATCACAATCACCAAAAGGCATAGACCTTTAGTGGAATAAAATTTATTCATTCTAAGGTGTTTGAGAAGGCACGTATGTGTTTAAGGAACAAGGAATTGAATTGTATTGGAAGAAGACATCTGTTAAAAACTCTGAATGTAGGACACGTATGAAGGATTTTTAGTGACACTTGTAGTTCACTTAATTCACACTTTTTGCATGTAAGTCCCAAAATCTAACTTCCCAAAAGAAATCCAATTTGCAGAGAAAGTGATCGAGAGAGATGGAAGCTTTGAGGAGAAGAAGAAGAAGAAGAAGAAGAAGAGGAAGATGAAGACACCAAAAAATTAAAGTGGTTCGGCTAAATTAGCCTACATCCACTATGAAGAAGAGGAGCTCAAACTTTTATTCAACAATCACAGGAAAGAATGAATTACAAGATGTATGATAACTCTCAACTACTCTCCCTTTTATATCACTATTTTACAAAATAACTAAAGTGATTAAGTGAACCATGAAGGTAACTAGAGTTGAGTGAGAGCTTGTTGGCTTCAATAATTTAATAGTAAGTTGTTTTATTCTCCACCTTTGAATCAAAAAATTGAGCTTCAACCCCCTTCTAATTTTCATCTATTCTTTTCCCGGTAGTGAGAACCCGATCTGATGTAAACAATATTTCAATTTCTTTTTTGTCACAGGCCTCGTAAACATGTCTGATACATTTTCAGAGGTATGTATCTTGATAACTTCCACTTCTCCATTTTCAATTTCTTCACGGATGAAGTGAAACTTTATATCGATATGCTTTGTACGATTATGAAATTGTTGATTTCTGGATAGATGAATTGTGCTTTGGTTATCACAGTATATTTGCACCTGTGTATGTCCAAAGTCACTTAGTAAAGATTTAAGCCATATTCCTTCTTTGATTGCTTCTGATAGGGCAATAAATTCTGCCTCAGTTGTTGAAAGAGCTACTACAGGTTGTAGTGAAGCTTTCCAACTTAGTAGATTATTACGAAATAGGAATATGTAGCCTGAAAGTGATCTCCTTCTGTCTAAATCCCCAGCAAAGTCTGAATCCCCAGCAAAGTCTGAATCAACGTATCCAATTAATTCATTTTGCGAGAGGTCATTAGATTTGTAGATTAATTTGGCATTCTGAGAGTACTTTAGGTATCTAAGTATCCATTTTGTTGCTTCCCAATGTCTTTTACCTGGGTTTGTCATATATCTACTAATAAGACTGGTCACATAGGATATGTCTAGCCTTGTAGAGATCATAAGATACATCAAGTTGCCTACTGCCTGTGAATAGGGAACTGATTTCATATAAGCTTGATGTTCTGTATCATTCTCTTTTGGAGAATTTTCTGATGATAACTTGAAATGATGTGCTATTGGTAAGGAGACTGATTTTGCTTCTTGCATTTTAAACTTCTATAATATCTTGTTGCTATAAGATGTTTGGCTTATAGATAGACTAGAGCTTGCTCTTGATCTCTCAATCTCAACACCAAGTATTCTCTTGGCTTCTCCCAACTCTTTAACTTCAAACTCTTTCTTTAGAAGTGACTTTACTTGGGTAAGTGTGTCTTTGAATTTCCAGCTAACAGTATATCATCTACATATAGTAGAAGATACACTTTGCCCTCATAGGATTGAGAGTTTATGTAAACACAACTGTCATAAGAGCTTTTCTTAAATCCAATTTTACTTACAAAGTTATCAAATCTTTGATACCAGTAGCGAGGTGATTGTTTGAGTCCATAAATGGATCTTTTCAATAGGCAATATAAGTTTTCCTGTCCCCTTTTAGTGTACCCATGGAGTTGCTTCATGTATATGGTTTCATTTAGAAACCCATGTAGAAAAGCAGTCTTTATATCTAGCTGATCCAATTCAAGATTGTTTTGAACTACTATAGATAGCAACATTCGGATAGAGGTTTGTTTCACAACAGGAGAGAATATCTCAGTGTAGTCAATACCCTATTTTTGTGTGAACTCCTTTGCAACAAGTCTTGCCTTATATCTAGGCTCTTGAACTCCAGGAATTCCCTCCTTTATTTTGAAAATCCACTTGGAATCAATAGGCTTATAACTTTTAGGCAATGGTTTTAAGATCCAAGTTTCATTCTTAGTAAGGGAATCCATTTCATCATTCATTGCTGTTATCCACTCTCTAGCTTTAGGGCCACTCACTGCTTGCTCGAAATTAGTAGGTTCTGAATCATTAACATATTCTTCAGCATTCAGAACACAAGTGACAAAGTCAGCTTCTACATACCTTGCTGGAGGAGTTATATGCCTTCTTTGTCTATCTCTAGCAAGTGAGTAATTTCTCAGATCAGCTTGCTCAGTGTCAATATTCTCACTAGTTTCAATTTCTTGTTCTTCAGAGTTAGGATCTTTAGTTTTTACCTGAGTGTTATTTGAGCTAGGAGCCTTGGATGACTCCACCTCAATCTGAGTAATTTCACCCTGTGCATTTTCATCTGATTTAACACCAGTAGACATAAACATTTCTTGCTCTCTGAAGATTACGTCTCTACTATTTATACATCTCTTATTAATAGGATGCCATAGTCTATATCCCTTTACTCCTTTAGTGAACCCAAGAAACATACATCTTACAGCTCTAGCTTTTAACTTACCATTGCTTTGATGTACATAGCCCACACATCCAAATATTTTCAAGTGTTCAACTTTGGGGGCCTTACCTGACCATTTTTCTTCTGGAGTTAGAAAATTAATCGATGTATGGGGACAACTATTAAGTGTATATATTGTATAAGAGACTGCTTCAGCCCAATATTTCTTTGGTAATAAAGCATCAGATAGTTGACACCTAACTCTCTCCATAATGGTGCGATTCAACCTCTCTGCCACACCATTTTGTTGAGGAGTGTGTCTTACTGTCCTATGCCTTTTTATACCTTATGTTTTGCAAAATAGGTTAAATTCTTCATTGCAAAATTCTAAGCCATTGTCAGTTCTGATACATTTTACTTTCTTGGAAGTTTGTTTCTCAACTAGAGTTTTCCATTCTTTAAACTTAATGAAAACTTGATCTTTGGTTTTTAAAATAAAAATCTAGCTTTTCCTTGAGTAGTCATCAGTTATGGATAGAAAATACCTTGAGCCACTTAGAGAAGGTGTTTGAGCTGGACCCCAAAGATTTGAATGGACACACTCTAGTATATCTTCTGCTCTGTTTTCAGAACTCTTGAAACATTGCCTTTTTTATTTGCCAATCACACAATGCTCACAAAAATTTAAATCCTTTGATGTTCCATTTGGTAAGATGCCCTGTTTCTCTAAAATCTCTTGGCCTTTAGCACTTATGTGAGATAATCTCTTGTGCCATACATCGGCTTCTGTTAGAACTATTTCTGAAGTTGTCAATGCAGATTGCACCATCTGTACATCTTTTATTATGTACAGTCCATTTCTTTTCTCTCATACCAAGACAGTCTTGGAATCTTTCTCTCTATATGGAATGTTCCTCCTCTACCTTTGTATTCACAACCAATAGAATCAAGCATTCCAAGAGAAATCAAGTTTCTCTTTAGAGTTGGGACATGTCTTACATTTCGTAAAAGTCTGATTGATCCATCTTTAAACTTCAAAGTGACAGATCCAATCCCAACTATCTTGCAAGCATGTGATTACCCATATAAACCATATAAACATTACTACAACAAAACTGTTTTTTAATAGCATTTTCCTACAGCTTTTTTAATAATAGCTATAAAAAAAAGAAAAATAAAAGCGGGAAAAGCTAAAATTAGGGCGCGCAGTATATTTTCCCAAAGTAACATCACACGGCCTTTTCACTCTCTCTTTTCATTCGATATTTTGAAGCCGCCATTCAATTTTTCCTCTCACCGTCAATCTTCTCCCTCTCGTTTACCTCCCTCCCATCCCAACATCACCAGTCTTCTCCCTCTTGTTTGTCCTCTCAATCTTCAACACATTCGACAATTTTCTCCATCTTCAACAGATCAAGACGTGCGAATTCGGTAGTTCTCTTCGGCGTTCTTAGTCTATCTCCCTTCGCGTGGTTACTCTCACCGTCGGGCTGTTCGTCATCCTCTGGAAGTTCAACTCGGCAGCCACCAATCTTCAATAGCACATTTGGAAGTAAGATTTCCCTTCTTTCAGCCTCACATATCAAATTTATTCTCAGTCTCATCCAACGCTCAGAAGCTTCTTCGCTGCCACTGGGCTCCGATTTATCCGCCTATTTCTTCTCTTATTTTCAATCTTTTCTCCTTCATTCATCTTCTCCATCTTTACAAAGTTAGTGATTGAAAAATATTCTTCTACCTTTTTCCTATCCATCTTTTGAAACAGAGTTGATTTCTGAAATTTTACTTTTTAGAGTTAACATTTTGGTTCTTCTTGACAGTTGTTGGGAGTTAGTATTCCAGGTTTTCTTTTAAGGAGCGATGTGAATCAATAGACTTCAATATTTAGGCACAACGTGAAGCACATACACGCTAATGGCTTGAAGAAAGATTTTCCTCTGCCTCCAAGTAATTTATCTTCATTCTTAGTTTACTTGCTTGGTTTTATTTGTATTTGTTTTCATAAATGTTAAAACAAAGTTCATGAGTAGTACTGTTAATGCTAGTAAGTCTAATAAGTATTGAATTTGTGGGAGTAGATATGAGCTTGCTTGGTTTTCATAAAGTTCATGTAAATCAATTGTTTGGTTTCTTTTGTATCTATAGAGATTGGTTCTTAATTGATATTATTGAATGTGTGGGAGCAAATGTGATGCAGTTGCATTTTTGTTTTAGCATTGAGTTTATTGTTGATAACTAAAAGAAAACTTATTTTGAGTTCACTTTGGGCTTAAATCTAAATTTTTGGGGATTAATTTTGGTGTTGCACTTTTTGGGATTAATTCATTTTGGTAGCATTGAATTGAATAGTTAGCCAAATTTTTATTTTTTTTTTCAAATTTGGGTTTGCATTTTGAAAACATAGCTAGAAAGTAGATAAAGAAAAGTAAAAAGAAAAAGAAACTCATAGATAAAAGTAGTGTTTAAGGAAGTTGTTTGGAATTGAAAGCAAAAAATTGATTTCTTGGAAGCTTATATGATCTTAACTCCTAAAAGAAATTAAAAATGGGGGACTTTCCCCTCAAAATCATATTTTGGTTCTACAATTTGCAAACTTATTCTATTTTGGTTCGTCTTGACGGTTGTTGGAGTTAGTGTTGCGGGTCTTCTTTTGAGGATCAAAAATATCAATCGACTTCAATCTTTACAAGTAACGTGAAACACATACACACCAGTGGCTTGAAGAAAAATTTGCCTCTGCCTCCAAGTAAGTTCTCTCCAATCTTAGTTTACTTGTTTGGTTTTGTTTGTATTTGTTTTCATAAATGTTAAAACAAAGTTTATGTGCAGTATTATTAGTGTTATTAAGTCTGATGAGTATTGAATTTGTGGGAGTAGATATGAACTTGCTTGGTTTTCATAAAGTTCATGTGAATCAATTGTTTGGTTTCTTTCGTATCTATAGAAATATGTAGTATTATTTGGATGGATATTGAATATGTGGGAGTAAATTTGATGCAGTTGCCTTTTTGTTTATCATTGGGTTTGTTGTTGGTAACTAAAAGAAAACTATTTTGAGTTTGCTTTGGGTATAATCATGTGGATGTTTGAGTAAATCTGAATTTTTTTTGGATTAATTTGGGTGTTTGTACTTTTTGGGATTAATTCATTTTGGTAGCATTGAATTGAATAGTTAGCGAAATTACTTTGTTTGGAAAGAATCAAGGCAAAAAGAAATGGGGTTTGGGGGATTGTGATAGAGCAAGGGCACAACTAGGGTCAAAAATGTCTCCCTCTCCTCGAGATGTGACTTGTCTATTAGCATCTTATTTTTCCTTTTAGAATGAATGATGTTGATAGCATTTGCTTCAAGTTGTTGCTTGATGTTCATGTGTCTTGTAGGGATCTCTTCAAACATTTCCCTTTTTCATTTTGATGTGTTTCGCATGTTTTTTGTTTTTTTTGTCACTTATTACTTATTTCCACCTTTTTCATTTCTTCATTTTCTACTCTCTATATATTTTACATTTTTAAAATCTTAGGCCTTGTTTGGTTACCATTTCATTTTTTGTTTTTTGTTTTTTGTTTTTAAAAATTTTCTCCATAAGAAAGGATTATTAAAGGAAAGTGAAAGTTTATTACTTTCATAGATACAATAAGTCGAAAGAAACTAGTGCATTCTCTTTTCTCTAACTGTTAAAAGCTAGTGCATGATCTCAAGCATGGTTGCTAAACTTAAAAGGTTGACAAATGCTTTAAAGTCTTGGTTTGCTATGAAAGGAAGTGTAAAGTGGGATGAAGCCTTTGAAAGTCATGGATCATATCTCTCATAAATTGAAATTTGGCTCCCTTAAATCTTGGCCGAGACTTTTAAGTGTTAAAGGTATAAAAGGACTCAACGCATTTACAAAACAAGTCACTAACTAGTTTGCTTGAGTCAAATCCTCCTCAAGGTTGTGACTGTTTTAAGGTTGGTTTGGAGGGGGGGGATCACTTCACTTGAAGTTCTTTGATTTCTTGTGGTTATAGTTTTTGTTGGGTTTTGTTTCTTTCTTCCCCCTTGTGATTGTAGCTTTCAATGTCGTGTTGGCTTTTGAACTAGTTAGTAGCATGTGATGAAAGTTTGAAATGTATCTTTGAATTATGTCTTGTGGACTTCTAATCTAATTAGTAGTATGTGAAAGTTTGATTAATGGAAGGTTGTTACTGTTTTAAGGTTGGTTTGGAGGGAGGGGGGGGGGGTATCACTTCACTTGAAGCTACTTGTTTCCTTGTGGTTATACTTATTGTTGGGTTTTGCTTCTTTCTTTCCCTTTGTAATTGTAGCTTTCAATGCCGTGTTGGCTTTTGAATTAGTTAGTAGCATGTGATGAAAGTTTGAAATGTATCTTTGAATTATGTCTTGTGGACTCCTAAGCTTGATTAATGGAAGGTTGTGACTGTTTTAAGGTTGGTTTGGAGGGAGAGGGGGGGGGGGGGATATCACTTCACTTGAAGCTACTTGTTTCCTTGTGCTTATAGTTATTGTTGGGTTTTGCTTCTTTCTTCCCCCCTGTAATTGTAGCTTTGAATGTCTTTATTGACTACTTTTGTTTTGCTAATTGATGGAATGCTAGGAGCGTATTGAAAAAATGGATAATGAAGGGACAAATTCTTCCTCAACTAATATGAAGGATGATGCAATAAGCAAAGTTTTTGGTCCTGATCATGGTCATATTAGAGGACTTAGATTTGGAGTGACCATGTCAAAGTTGTCTGCATTGTCTTAAAGAGAGAGTTATACTCAACTTGAAGAAAAGTGTAACAAGATGGAGGGAGAGATGACTGAAATGAGATCCTTGATACCTCAGATACTAAAGGTTCAAGTATGCAAGTACTATTAGAATCAATGTGTGTTTATTTTGATGTTTTCTTATTAATTTAATATTTTTATTTGTTTCTTTTAATTCTTTTAATTTTAGGGAAATACAAGCGAACATCTCTCTAATGCTTCAAATGAACCCTTGATTAACAATGTTGCTATTGACCCGATGATATCTTCACCTTCGGTAAATTATTTACTATTTGTTTCTTAATATTCGTATTTATTACTTATAGATTATTGAAATACCTTTAGATTAACAAACTTTTTACAAGTTTCTCATTATGTTATATATTGCTTTTTATATTGTCTTGTTGATAGAGTATTAATAATAATAATGCTCTTCACAAGTGCAAGTTGCTAGATTGGTGTGGTACAGGAGAGGTAGTTGCTGAAGGTCGATGGTCTTCAAATGACCCAAAAGTTCTTGTTCATCATATTCCCCTTGGTCCACAAGCAATGAGAGTTTGGGTAGATGTGCCAATAAAACATGATACATTTTTATGGAGGCCAAACTCAGAAATGACATATATAGAAGATGCAATTGGCAGTACAGTTGCATGGCCATCTGACAAAGTTTTAATGAGTACGTATACCTATCGATTATTTTATTTCTTTATTTTTTTTATCTTAATAACTTCACTTAAACTTTTTATTACTTAACACTTTTTTGTAGGTTGATGAAGGACTATTAGTGCATATGCATCTCCAAGTATTTTGTGGTCAATCACAAGCACATCTAAGTTGGAGTTATTTTGGAATTTGATATCAACATATTTTGTAATTTATAAATTTATGTTTTGTTACATGTCCAAGTTTCTAGTACTTCATTACTATATCTATTTTTGTTGGCATATATGAATCTTGTATTGAATGCTTATTTTGATAACATTTATTTTGGGGATTATATAAATAAGACTATGAACATATTCGAGAAGTTATAAAATATGCAACAATAGGATTTATTTAAAGCTATAAAAAGCTAATAAATGCTATGAATACAAAATATTTTGATAATAAAGCTTATTATAGCTTTCATTAAATAAATAATTATAAATATAAATAAATGCTATAATAGACATGATAGCTACATATTTTTGCTATAAAAATAATTTTATAGCTTTTTTCAAAAATGTTATCTTACGTGTTACAAAGATCAAATGGGCTATTTGAAACTTTCATTTATAGCATTTACAAAATGCTATAAGAAACCAAACATTTCATAGCATTTAGCAACTGCTATAGAAGGAAGCTTTTTATAGCATACAATAAAACGCTATAAAAGGTTGTACTTTTCTATAGCGTTTAAAAAATACTACAAAAAGCTCAATACTTTTAATAGCGTGAGCTGTCACGACTTTGACCAAAACGCTATAATAGACCTATGATAGCGTTTTTTTGAAGCTATAGTAGACCTTTTTTCCTGTAGTGCTCCATCCCACTTTCTGTAGGTACTAAACCATCCTTTGTGAGGAGTCATATGACATGAACAACCTGAGTCTAATACGCAATCTTCTTTCAACAATTGAGTATCTTGATCATTGCTTGATCAGTTATGGATAGGGCATCAGTATAGGAGAAAGAACTCTCTGGATCAGAGGTTGCTTCAGCTTGCTTGGATGTTTGCTTCTTATTTTTCTGGTTTTGCTTTCTTTTTAAAGAATAACACTCTTTCTTCCAGTGACCCACTTTATGGCAGTAGGTGCATTTAGCTTTTGTATTTCCTTTTTTATTTGATTGTTGTTTGTTTTCTTTGGTTGTTGTCTTCCCCTTAACAAATAACTCTTATGAGTTCTGAGTATCTTTCTTGGATGCTTGAATTTCCATCTCTTTTATTTTCAAAGGTAAGATTATTATATCTATTGATAATTTTTCTCTACCATATTTAAGAGCATTCTTGACATCTTTGTAGGTATCTGGCAAAGAATTTAAGAGAACAAATTGTTCACACGAGATTTTCGAAGAAGTTTAATTCGTGGAATTTGAACTTTGTATTTGTACTAATGTAAGTATAGTATAGTGAGTACAATCTCTAATACATAATCCTTTGATGCTTTCTCTAAAAAAAATATGTTTTGCTTCTTGAGCTTGTTGATCTTCTTGAATGATCAACCTTTGAGCTTGATGATCTTCTTGAAGTATCGGCCTTTGGGCTTGATGATCTTCTTGGAGGATCGACTTTTAGGCTTGATGATCTTCTTGGAGGATCAACTTTTAGGCTTGTTGATAAGCTTGGATCGGCCTCTGGCTTGTTTCTGACTTCAAGAGCTTTCAGGAGTTTTAGCCTCCTAAGTCTTCAGTCTTCAGGTCTTTAGAACTTTAGAGGTTGAGAACTTTGATCTTCAGTTCTTTGGAATTTGAGAGCTTCAATCTTCAGAACTTGTGAGCTTAGGAGCTTCGGTCTTCAGATCTTGAAAGCTTTGATCTTCAGTTCTTTTGAACTTGAGAGCTTCAATCTTCAGAACTTGTGAGCTTGAGAGCTTCGGTCTTCAGGTCTTGAGACCTTCAGTTTTCAAGTCTTCAGCACTTCGTTGCCAAATGCTTCCAAGCTCCTCAAATGAAGGAGAATGACCTCTATTTATAGAGGATTTCCATGAGTTTTAGGTGGGCTTGGGCCCATTTGCTTGTGGGCTTGGGCTTGGGCCCAATATCTTCTTTGGCCCAAAATTTTACAATGGGCTTGAATTGTATTGGACTTTGGACCCGAATGATTTTAATTACTCGGCCTGATCCAATTTATAATTTTTACATTGGGCTCGAGCTTTCATTGTGATGATGTGGCGAAATTTGGTTGGCCGAAATTTCTCATTCAATACAAATATCTCATTATCACTTTCAAGCTTTTCTCCAAGGATCTTGAATTCGGTGGTTATCTTTCTGTATTCATCTAAGTTTTCTGAAAGACTCTTGGATGAACCCATTCTGAAGGTGAAGAATTTTTCTTTAAGAAACATCTTATTAGGTAATTCTTTTGAGACATAAAGTTCCTCCAACTTATTCCAAATTTTGTATGTTGTTTCTTCTTCTATTACCTGCCTCAAAACACTGTCACTGAGGTTTAATATTAGTGTTTCATAGGCTATAGACTCAATCTCTTCTTTCTGTTCTGTTGTCATAGTAGTTGGTAATTTCGACGGGTCTTGGATTGCCTTAGAAGCCTTTTGTTGCCCCAATATCGTCTTAATCTTGGCTTTCCACAATCCAAAATTTGATTTTCCATCAAATTTATCTATCTCATACCGAGCTACTGCCATTCTTGATAATCAAAAATTGGTTTCTTGATGAGGGATAGCTCTGATACCACTGTTAAAAACTCTGAATGTAGGACATGTGTGAAGGATTTCTAGTGACACTTGTAGTTCACTTAATTCACACTTTTTGCATGTAAGTCCCAAAATCTAACTTCCCAAAAGAAATGCAATTTGCAGAGAAAGTGATCGAGAGAGATGGAAGCTTTGAGGAGGAGGAGGAGAAGAAGAAGAAGAAGAAGAAGAAGAAGAAGAAGAGGAAGATGAAGACACCAAAAAATTAAAGTGGTTCGACTAAATTAGCCTACATCCACTATGAAGAAGAGGAGCTCAAACTTTTATTTAACAATCACAGGAAAGAATGAATTACAAGATGTATGATAACTCTCAACTACTCTCCCTTTTATATCATTATTTTACAAAATAACTAAAGTGATTAAGTGAACCATGAAGGTAACTAGAGTTGAGTGAGAGCTTGTTGACTTCAACAATTTAACAGTAAGTTGTTTTTACAACATCAATAATACTTTTTATAGACTCATTCATTTGAAGAGATGTTATTGAGGAAAATTATATGTTAAAGGAGTTTAGGTAGTTGCATAGAGTTGTTTGATTGTTTACGTGTTGTTGTTCCAGTTAAGTTATTAATTGTTAGTGGTTAGTTAGTTTAAATCTAACTTGTCAAGTTGATTAAAAGTTTCTTGTTTTTATTTATACAACCTTAAAAGTAAGCTCGACTTTTAGTGACCTAAATCTAGTGTCCCCACTCTTAGAAATGGCAAAATTCAGGCCCTTAGATTTATGGTCACTAAAAGCCGGATGTAATTTTTAACTAATACAAGCCTTGGGAATATTACTTTGATATAGAGCTATTGTCTTTAAACCATGTTTCACTAACTAATGCCTATATAGCAATTTTAGCGTTAAATAATAGTTTTTTTTGGAAAGTTTGTTATGTTAGGAACTACCACAACTATGTGATGTTAGTATTTATAAATGATATTATGGTGTGCTCCAACTCAATGGGATAGGATAAGAAACATCTCAGACAGATTTTAATGCTCAAATCAATATATCGGAGATAGATATTTTTAGATCCTTCAAAGATTGAAACTGAAATAAATTTGCCTAAACTTATCAACATATTAGAGATGGATAATTTTAGTTCTTGAAAATATAGATTGAAGATTCATAGAAGGTGTCTCAATATAATTAACACTGCCTTTGTCAAATATTATTCATGAGAATGTTTCCTATGCTTAAGTGATAATTAGAGGTTAATTATCATCAAAACTCAAAATGTGACAATTGTTGAAAGTAGTAAGTTCTATTACTCTATGGTTGGACTTGTTTCTAGGGAAAATTTCTAAGAACAAAAAGCCACACCGATAATAGATATAAGGATTTGGAGTTTAAAGTAGAATATTGCTTATTCCTTAAAGTTGCTCCAATCAAAGGTGTTTTAGGCTTTGGAAAGAAAGGGACATTGAGTGCTCCATATGCTTCAGTATGTGATTTTTTAAACACATTATTCTAGTGGCTTATAGGCTAACATTGATAACACCTAAAAAGTTCTATTTCTTAGGCTTGATTCATGCTTGTTTCAATGATTTACATGTTTATATTGTTGGGACTGGTGTCCTAAATCTCTTATCTCATAGTTTGTAAGGTTGTAAATACAAATTATTTATTTATTTAATAAAATAATGAGTTATTTTATTCATTCTTTTAGATTGCATTAACTTAATCCAATAAATTAAGATCCGTGGTTATTTTATGTAAACTTAAACATGTATGTAGTTGATATACAAGTGAATCATGTTTAAGTAATAACAAAAAAGATTTGTAATATAGGAATAATGCTGGGTGCCTTATCCTGGTAACACTGTGGATACAGTCCACTTTGTAATTGTTATAAATGTTGTAAAGTGTTACAAACGATGTGATCCTAATCGTTCATGTGGAGACATGTGAGTGGGGGTATTCTATGCAAGGAGTTTGTATAAGACCAAACCGCGAAATGTTTAATTTCTCTTTATAACATCGTTAATTGAAGAAATTAACTTTTCATAGGATGACGACCATAGATGACTTGACCTTAATCTTGAGTGAGTTATGAACACCTGTCTATGAGGGTAATCCTTTGATCTGTGTGGGTGAGTAGCCAGTTTGCTGACTCAATAAGCCTACCATTTTGGGGAATTGTCAAAGTAGAGAGTTGAGAATATAATTTCATAAGATGAAATACACTTTTTCCCATCTTTAGGGGTAGGTAGATGAATTTCTCCCTTAAGGGTTGGCTCCGGGTCTTGAACACTGAGGCTTCACCCTTTCACTGGCCCGAGAGGGGTTAGTTTATAGTTGGACTATAAGCTGTTTGTTCATTAGATGGATTAGTGGTACTTAAGGAGTTAGATGTGACTACAGGGGTAAAACGGTAATTTGATCCAGTTGTAGTTATGGGCAATTGTGAAGGGTCGACTTAGTATTGATTGGTTATATTCGTGGACACAGAAATATATCTACAACGCGGAGAGTGCAGCTGTGAGTTTTTAGTGGAGTGACTTGCAGTTAATTAATATTAATTAATTTAATTAAATACTTTAATTAATTAATTGGGGAATTTTTAAAAATAGAAAAATAATGAAAACTATTTAGGGGAATTTTTAAAACTAGAAAAAATAAGGAAAAATATTTACACAAAATAGCAAAATTTTTAGATAGTTGTGATCGACGCTGATAGAAGTCTATCAAGGTCTATCAGTGATAGAAATGATAGAAGTCTATCATTGATAGATGTTGATAGAAGTCTATCAATATCTATCAATGTTTTTTTTTTTTTTGCTATTTTTTGTAAATAGTTTGACATTTTTTCTATTTGTAAAATATTCTCGACTATTTACACAAAATAACAAAATTTTTAAATAGTTGTGATAGACGCTGATAGAAGTCTATCAAGGTCTATCATTGATAGAAATGATATAAGTCTATCACTGATAGATGCTGATAGAAGTCTATCAATGTCTATTTGTGTTTTTTTTTTGCTATTTTCTGTAAATAGTTTGATATTTTTTCTATTTGTGAAAATTTCCTAATTAATTCCATATTATTGGAGTTTCTAATATGTAGGTCCATAAGGTCCACTTGATAGCTCGTTAAGGGTTAAATAAGAATAATTAATTTTTGGATTAATTTGAACTGATCAAATTAAACAAGAAAATTAATAGTATTTGATACAATTAATATAATCTATATAGATACATTATAATATAAAGTTAATTTTGAATGAGACTCAAAATTATATTTTATATTATGAAAGAGATGAATATTTGAATAAGATTCAAATATTAATTATATGAATGAGATTCATATAAAAACTATAGGTTAAATTCAATATGAATCATTAAAACTATAGGTTGTGTGAGAGAACTTTATTTGAATATGATTTAAATTAAATTAAATATATGATAATTAATTAATTAATGGTCAATTAATTAATTTTATTTAATAATATATATTAAAATTGATTTAAAATATTTTAATTAAATTAATATTATTAAAGGTTATTCTCAAATATAGAAAAATGAGTCAAACTGTTTACAAATATAAAACAATTTCACTGTCTATTAGCAGCGATAGAAGTCTATCGTGGATAGATAGTGAAAATTTTCTATATTTGTAAATAGTTTGATATTTTTCTATTTATAATAATTTTTCTATTATTTAATTTAATAATATTAAATTTGATTTAATATTAGGAAAATTTTTCCAGATAGAAAAAAAGGGAAAAAATACCTTTTTGGTACCTAAGTTTTTACGAATAGGTGCGATTGGTCCCTCAAGTTTCAAATTGGCAATTTTAGTCCCTGAGTTTCCAAGAATATGTTTAAAAAGTCCCTCCTCACCAACACAATTGTTAAAACTAACAAAATTTTCGAAGTAGATTTTTTTGGTGATGTGGATTGCTGACTAAGTTAGTTGAGATATGATTATTTATTTTAAATTTTATTTACAAATATCTTTTAAAAAATAGAAAAAAAACCTAATTTATGATGGCCTAGATATACACGATCCTACCCACCCACACGGTTAAGCGGAAGAAAAAAAAACGAATGACTGTTCATCTACGCGTGAAGGTTCAACCACCTAGATCATCGATCGATTCTCTTTGGTTGCCAAAAAAAATTGTCGTTCATCTCTGTGTAGTATCCAAGTGAAGTTTTATTTGCAAGAGCTTGGAACTGTACTGGAAGAAGAATCATTAGACCTATATTTTGTTTTATAAAGCTTCATTCCCTCTCTCTCAAATATAACAAGTAGAAAAAGTTTTCTTTGAGAAGAAGACACAAAAAAATTGCTCTGCAACTTATTTCTTCTCAAGAACTCTCCATCAAATTGATTCATTCCCTCACCAAATTAAAGAGACCCGCCATCTTGGTTCTTATTTTAGAGAATAGCAAGGAAGTCCTCGTGGTGGTGTTCATCCACTAATTTCGTTGAACCCGTAAAAAGAGTTCGTGACTATTCGTGGGAGTTTGTTGGAGAAAATTTGAAGAAAAGGCGGTGTTCAAAAGTTCAGTAATTTCTCCCTTCAATCTCCTTAAGCATGCTGTAATTTAATTGTTTATCCTATTTTTTTTTCTTCTGTTTTTATAAATTTCAAAAGGAAATTTATTGACACATGGTGATTAATCGCTTCCGTGAGGAATTCGATTCCTTTATTATATGATGTTCTTCAATAGTAAAAAATTGAGCTATAATGTCAGTGAAAACCAACATTAGAGGGCTACGATATCGGTTGGCACCCAACATCGAAGAAGGTGTTATTGAAGGTCTTCAATGTCGGTTGTCCTTAATGTCAGATTTAAATCGACATTATACATATCAGATATTTCAATGTTTGTAACCTTTAATGTCAGTTTTCGACTGACATTAAAAGTAACCGACATTGAACACCTTTAATAACACATTTTTTTAATGTCGATTTTTTACTAACATTAAATGAGTTCGTTCGACATTAAAGGTGCGAGCTAATTGTCTTTTTGTCATTAATTGTCCGGTAGGAAAAGTGATCCATCCCACTTTAAAATGTACATTTTTTAGTGCCTGATGTTTTAAAATGTCCAATCCATTTTTAATATCGGTCCGAGAATTAACAAAACAGTCACTAAATGTCCCATTCTGTGTCAGGAAATGTTCGTTATTGTATTTTATTAAAGATATATATATATATATATATATATATATATATATATATATATATATATAATGTTTTGTATTGCATGCTTGCTATAACAATGGATGTTTATTATTCTGCGTGGCTATGTTGTAAGTCAACAATATTTCTCCTCCACCTATAAATGCACAAAACCCAATCCAAAATATATCAATATGCAACAATACACTACCAAAAAGCTAAATACAAAGTTACCTAAAATAATGCAATAACAACACACTTCCATAAAACTACAATTAAAAAACATCACATCCAACACTTCTATATCACATATGGGACCACCCGCCCCTCCAAAAGCTACAATTAGGAATACCAAGAACTTCTATAATATAGATGTAACGACTTGACCTTCTAGAAGGCGTTACTTCATGCATGTACACCTCAAAATGATACTTTTCGTATATTTGACTAAAATCCAAGAAATTTATAAAATAAATAATTAAATTTGAATAATCTAAAATCCTTTACAAGAAAAAGAAAAAAACAAATAAATAAAATTAAACTTGAGCGAGATACCCCTAACCAAACAAAGGAATTATTGAACCAAAATAATTAACAAATGAAATAAACTAAGGAACAAAAACTGAATGACTCATCTACGACAAAAAATAACATGAATAAATAGAACGCAGAAGCTTCAACTCCCTAATTGGCCCGGTCACGGATTCTTTCTGTCGCCCTCCAGTCCGTTTCTGCCTTTACCTGAAATTATAAAATGAAAGGGATGAGTATAAAACTCAGTAAGTAATCCCATTGTTGGGATTTCTGTGTACATAGGCAAGCTGCCCCGTCACCATGCCTAGCGGCCTGAGGGCACGTCATCAATACTGAAGGGTGAGCCTGACGACCCACACTATCGAACATGGGGTGAACCCGTCGGTCCATGCATGTCTAGTGGCCTAATGGCAGACCGTCAAAACTGAAGGTGAACCTGACGATTCACATTATATAGCATGGGACGAATCGGGCATCTGGCATTAGATTCAACCATACATACATACATAATTACTAGTCACAAGATTCGGTCACACATACACACATACATAATTAGTAAATTTTCGGTAACCAGAGAGGTCCTAAACATGCATGTTAAATTACAGCAGGGTAATACAGCACTGTGACAGGCTAAGGCCTGACCTGAAGGTCAGCCCAGCAATAGAACCACTTACCTCAATAATACTCTCCCAAGACAGTAAGCACCCACGCAAAAACCTTGCCCAAACTCCAATCACAACTCGCGCTTTGGCCCAAATGCTCCAAGCTTTAAAACAACCATACAGTAGCCACCACCTTCAAGTCTTCTTCCTAAAACACATGTGAATAGCTTTCACCCCAAAACCAAACTTGAAGAACAATCGTCAGGAATCCAAAATAAGAGAATAATCTTACCCCAACCGAACAGCGAACTTGCTGTAGTCTCCTAGAACAGAAGCGACACACACTTGGAACCCCCCGACGGCGGCGGCAGGAAACAACAGCGGCGGCGCAGTGAACGACGACGACTGGCAAACGCGATCAACGGGCGGCTGGCGAACGGACGACTGACGCGGCTGGCGGACGACGACGGACGACTGGCGCGCGAGCTCGATAGGTGACGGCTAGCGGCGAGACGGCGGCAGACAAGCGGCGCGATTTGAACGTGAGCGGCAGCGAGACGCGGTGGCGATTAGCGGCAATGGCTTCCTCGTTGCAGGCGGCATCCACGCGAGGAAGAAGATGAAAATTTTTCTTCTCTACACGCTTTCCGAAGCCCTAAAATATATATATATATTCTTTTCTTCCCCCCCCCCCCCCTTTTTTTTCCTCTTAACTAAAATTATCATAATATAATTATATACTCCCATATTCGAAAAATTCAAATTCTCATAACTGTAAAGTAAACTTCAAAATTTTCTCATAATTAAATCTTGGGTCCATAAAGTAACGGACCAATGCCAACAATCCAACAATTAATTTATTAACCCTTGAAATTTTGGGACGTTACATTCCTTCCCCCTAAAAAAAAAACTTTCGTCCTCGAAAGTCTCAATCTTGAAATAGTTCTGGGTACTGGTTCTCATCGCATCCTCTTGATCCCACGTTGCTTCCTTGAACTGATGATTCTGCCACAACACTTTCATCAGTGCTATTTCCCTGTTGCGCAGGCTTTTCACCTCTCTCGCCAAAATTTCATCGGTCTCTCTTCGTAACTTAAGTTCTCCTACAATTGCAATGGCTCAAAGTCTACCACATGAGATGGGTCCACTACATATTTTCTCAACATCGAAACATGAAACACGTTATGGACTACAGAAAGAGACGGCGGTAGCGCTAACCGGTACGCCACCGAGCCTATTGGTTCCAACACCTCAAAAGGTCTGATGAAACGGGGACTTAACTTTCCCTTCCCCCCGAACCTCAACACACCTTTCATAGGTGCCACTTTCAGGAATACCTTATCCCCTACCTCAAATTCCATGTCCTTACGCCTAACGTCGGCGTAACTTTTCTGTCTGCTCTAGGCTATCTGCATCCTTGCTCTGATCTTCTGAATGGCCTCGTTTGTAACTTGCACCAGTTCAGGTCCCAACAGCTTGCGTTCACCGACCTCGTCCTAGTACACAGGGGACCTGCAACTCTTCCCATAGAGAGCCTCAAATGGCGCCATGCCAATAGTAGCCTGGTAGCTATTATTATAAGCAAACTCCATAAGGTGCAAATGAAAATCCCAACTCCCTAAAAACTCCAACGCGCAGGCACGTAGCATATCCTCCAGAATTTGGTTCAAACACTCTGTTTAACCATCAGATTGTGGGTGGAAAATTGTGCTGAAATCTAACCGAGTACCCAACGCTGCTTGAAGGCTCTTCCAAAAACTAGACTTGAAACGAGGGTCCCTGTCAGACACGATGGACACTGGCACCCCATGTAGCCTCACCACCTCCTTCAAATACAACTGCGCCCACGTGTTCACTGAATATGTAGGCTTCCCTGGAATAAAATGAGCTAGCTTCGTGAGTCTGTCCATAACTACCCATATCATCGAAAAGCCTTTGGCCGTTCTTGGCAAACCCAGTACGAAATCCATCGACACGTTCTCCCACTTCCACTCAGGTATGCTTAGGGGCTGCAACAGACCTGCCAGCTTATGCCTTTGGGCTTTCACTTGTTGACACACTAAGCACTTACTAACAAATTTTGCTATCTCTCTCTTCATGTTGTGCCACCAGTAATGTCGTTTCAAGTTTTGGTATATCTTGGTACTACCTGGATGTACCGAAAATGGTGAGTTATGAGCTTCCATCAATAATTTCTTCACAAGGTCATTATCTGTTGGTACACATAGGTGTCCCTGATACAAGAGACCACCACCTGCAGAAACCGAGAACTCACCTCCTTGCCCTACCTCAACCAAGTGGAGCTTCTCAACAAGATACGGATCGCTGACCTGAGCATCGATAAGTCTCTGCCTCAAGGTTGGTTGAATTGTCAACTGTGCCAACTGGGAAGTGACTTCCCCTTTTGCTATCGCGATTGATGCTCGCTCGAACTCATGGCGCAATTGGACTTGCCTGGTAATTAGGGCTGCTGAGTGAACTACCTTTCTGCTTAAGGCATCTGCTACCACATTCGCCTTGCCTGGATGGTACATAATCTCGCAGTCATAGTCCTTTACCAACTCAAGCCACCTGCGCTGTCTCATATTCAACTCCTTCTGAGTGAAGAAATATTTCAAGCTCTTGTGGTCTGTAAAAATTTGTATGTTCTCACCATACAAATAATGTCGCCAAATCTTCAAGGCAAAAACCACTGCTGCTAACGCCAAGTCATGAGTGGGATAGTTTCTTTCATGAATCTTCAACTGGCGGGAGACATAAGCAATTACATTACCATGTTGCATCAACACACACTCCAGACCTTTCTTTGAAGCATCACTGTAGACCACGAAGCTCCCTGATCCATCTGGCACTGTGAGAACTGGCGCGGTAACCAATTTCTGCTTAAAATCCTGGAAACTGTCATGCCAAGCTTTACTCCAGTCAAACGAAGCCCCTTTCCTAGTCAACTGAGTAAAAAAGGGTGGCTATCTGAGAAAAATCCTTAACGAACCGACAGTAATAGCCTGCTAAGCCTAGGAAGCTGCACACCTCATTGACTGTTGAAGGACGCGGCCATCCCAAAACTGCCTCGATCTTAGCTGGATCCACCGATACTCCCTCCTTCGACACCACATGTCCTAGAAAGGACACCTGGCACAACCAGAATTCACACTTAAAGAACTTGGCATACAATTTGCCAAGCTTTACTCCAGTCAAACGAAGCCCCTTTCCTAGTCAACTGAGTAAAATCCTGGAAACTGTCATGCCAAGCTTTACTCCAGTCAAACGAAGCCCCTTTCCTATTCAACTGAGTAAAATCCTGGAAACTGTCATGCCAAGCTTTACTCCAGTCAAACGAAACCCCTTTCCTAGTCAACTGAGTAAAATCCTGGAAACTGTCATGCCAAGCTTTACTCCAGTCAAACGAAGCCCCTTTCCTAGTCAACTGAGTAAAATCCTGGAAACTGTCATGCCAAGCTTTACTCCAGTCAAACGAAGCCCCTTTCCTAGTCAACTGAGTAAAAAAGGGTGGCTATCTGAGAAAAATCCTTAACGAACCGACGGTAATAGCCTGCTAAGCCTAGGAAGCTGCACACCTCACTGACTGTTGAAGGACGCGGCCATCCCAAAACTGCCTCGATCTTAGCTGGATCCACCGATACTCCCTCCTTCGACACCACATGTCCTAGAAAGGACACCTGGCACAACCAGAATTCACACTTAAAGAACTTGGCATACAATTTGTTCGATCTCAAGGTCTCCAAGACTTTTCGCAAATCGCTCCTCATGCTCCGCCTCTGTTTTGGAATAAATCAGGATGTCGTCAATGAAAACTATCACAAAGGTGTCTAGGAATTCCTTGAACACTCTGTAGGAGCATTGGTCAGGCAAAACGACATTACAATAAACTCATAATGCCCATACCTGGAACGGAACGCCGTCTTCGCAATATCACTGTCCCTAATCCTCAACTGATGATACCTCGAACGAAGATCAATTTTGGAGAATACAGTAGCTCCCTGTAACGGGTCAAATAGGTCATCAATTCGGGAAAGAGGGTACTTGTTCTTGACAGTTACTTTATTTAACTCTCGATAGTCAATGCATAAGCGCAACGACCCATCATCCTTCTTCCTTACAAACAACACTAGCGCACCCCAAGGTGACACGCTCGGCCGTATAAAACCCTTGTCCAGCAGTTTTTGCAACTGAACCTTAAGCTCTTTCAGTTTTGCAGGGGCCATTCTGTAAGGAGCCTTCGAGATGGGAGTCGTACCTGGTTCCAATTCAATGCTGGCATGATTAGCAGTTAACCAATCCATGCTTAAGATAACATCGAAATCCCGCATGTCCAATACTATCACCACTGATTTAGACTTGTCTGCCTCTCGCCGCATTGTAGTGAACACTCGGCCTTGCTGCTGCTGCTGTGGTGCGCTCGAACCCCTCCTGCTGCTGCTGTGGTGCGCTCGAACCCCTCCTGGTCTTGCTGTGCGACTTTGATTTTTTTCTTCCTTTTGTCTTTTGGCGCCATCACCTAACAACCATGCATAACACTCCTAGGATTCGGAACCCGGGTACGTCATCCTTGACTGTCTTGAATGCTTCTAAGAGTAAACGTTGTTCCCACAAACCAACACGAGTCCTCTCAGCATGCTTTGTCCTCAGTCACATGCATTCTAGGAAAATCCCTAGGAAGTCACCCAACATAAGATTGCTCCAAAGCTAAGCACGCTTAACTATGGAGTTCTTATGATTGAGTTACCGAAAAGGAAGGTGCACCTTGTTGGTATAGGTAGTAACTTTCAATTCTTTTAAGCCTTTCTTAACCATGCTTTCATGTCCTCTGGATCCCTCTCATTCGGATGTGGTCTCGGTTCATTCATGTCTCCCTCCTGAACTCGGGTCGTTACAATAGATAATCTTTTGTCCCATCAACAACAACAATTAATACTCCCATTCTATTAAGACAAAAGAAAGTATTAAGTACTTACCCCAAATACCCATAAACAAATAAACCATACATAAATCTTCAAACAAAACTTATCTATTCTACTCAGGGCTTGTCAATTTCTCATACTATATGCAATAACAAAGAGCTTCTATAAAACTAAAATCAAGAACATCATGCACATGTAAATTAAAAGAAAGAGGGGGGGTCAAACTTTGCTCCCTTTTTCGGTTTAGGTTGGTCAGTCTATGACTACGGGCTCTACAGGAATCTAGTTCTTTTCAGATTGGACTGTGACAAGTGGTGGTGGTAATTGCTTGTCACTCTTCAAAGTGATGGCTGGCATTTTCCTTCAAGTTCGCTTCTGGTTGTGATGAGAGCTTCCTTTTTTGCCTTTTCAGTTTACTCATTGAGGTGGCAAGCTAGGAAATTTGTCCCCATGTGGTCTAGGGTGTTCTTTGTATCCTATTGAAATTTAAGAGAATTGTCAACCAAACTTTTAACTATATCTTTGATAAACATACCTGAACTTGATAAAGCGCCTTTGTTGTTTTGGGCTTGCTCATTCTGCCCACCCCATCTGATATTAGGCTGATCTCGCCAACCTGGGTTATATGTTTGGCTAAAAAGGACCCTCCGTCCATTTTGTCCAGTGTTATTGAAGCCTCCAAGAGCATTGACTTCCGACATCTTCCCTTGCTGGTATTGGGGTTGATGCCCTAAATCTCGTGATTGTCTTATAATTTGTGAACTTGTAGTGTAGAAACGAATTAATTTGATAAAATAACAGTTATTTTATTGGACATTTAGTCACATTAACCCAAAACCAATAAACTAAGATCCTAGGCTATTAGCTATAACTTTAAACACGTACGTGGAGACATACAAGTAGATCGTGTTTAAGTGATAACCTAAACGGTCTGTAGTAGATGGATAAGATTGGATACCTTATTCTAGTAACACTACGAATACGACCCACTTTGTGATTGTTACAAATGTTGTAAAGTGTCACAAATGTTTTGATCCTAAACGTTCATGTGGAGACGTATGAGTGGGGGTATCCTATACATGTGAGACATGTATAAGATTGAATTGCGAAATGATTAGTCTCTCATTTTAACATCGTTGCTTGATGAGACTTACATTTCACTAGGATGATCGTAGGTGATTCGACCTTAATCTTGAGTCAGTTGTGAACTCCTGCCTATGAAGGCAATCCTTTTATTTGTATGGGCGAGAGTCGTCAAGTTCGCCGACTCAATAAGCCTACCATTTTGGGGATTTGTCTGAGCAGGTAGCTGGGAACTCAATTGTACAAGATGAAATTCACATCTTATGAATTGCTCTCTTAAGAGCTAATACTGTGTCTTGAAAAATGAGGCACCTCACCCTTTCACTGGCCAGAGAGGGGTTTAGCTTATAGTTGGACTATGACTAAATTATTCATTAGAGGGATTAGTGGTGCTTAAGGAGTTAGAGGTAACATAGGGATAAAATGGTAATTTGATCCAACTGTGGTTACGAGCAATTTGTGAAGAGTCGACTTACCGTTGATTGATTATATCCGTGGACATAAAAATATATCTGCAGAACATAGAGTGCAGTTGTCGATCTTTAGTAGAGTGACCGACAGTTAATGAATGTTGATTAATTAATTAAAAAGTTTAATTAATTAATCTCGTATCATTAGAGCTTCAATCTGCTAGGTCCATTAGGTCCACTTGCGAGCTCATATAGGATAAGATGACGGTCAGATGTTTTGGTTTAATTTGAATTATTCAAATTAACACTAAGGAAATTAATTATATTAGATAAAAGTAAATAATGTATTATGATACATTATAGTATAAAGTTAATTCTTTATGAGATACAAAATTAAACTTTATAATATGTGTGAGAAAATATTTGGATAAGATTCAAATATTAATAATGTGAAAAAGATTCATATTAAACTATAGGTTATGTGAGAATAATTAGTTAATTATTTGTTAATTTAATTACTTTTATTAAATTTGAGTTAATAAAAACTTAATTTTAAATCTAATGGATAACTCCTCACTTGGGAGTTATCAGTCGTGGGATGAGGGAGTTACAACTCCCTCACCAGTTCTTCTCACAAACGTTAAAAACTCTAGAGTGCTTCACAGAGAAATAGTTTTTGACACAGAAGATGAAACACAGAAGAAATAGTTCTCTGTAAAATTCTCTCACATTTTTCTCTTCTCTTCCCTACCAAACACTTTTGGAGACCATACTTCCAATGCCTAATTATCCTACAACATATTGAGTGCTCCTCATGGTAGTGTTCAAAGGTCTTTGCTACTGTTTTCGTGACGTTGGAGAAGATTTATGTGAAGAAAAGAAATCAACAAGGGTAAGAGTTTCTTTCCTTTTCATCTCCTATTTAGCATGCTTATCTAAAGAATGTTTATCTTGTTTTTTAATTTCTCTGTTTTCATGAATTGATAATTAAAAACATGAGCGATTTCACGCTTCTGCCAGGATTCAATCCCTTCAACTGGATGTGCGGACATGTATCACAAGTGTGGTGAGTCATAGAGTAAACTTGGCACACTGATGTTGGTTGACTTTTCTCCTAGGCCATCTATTTCACAGTACCAACTAAATCAGAGATTTGACTTTGATGTTGGCAGAAGCTCAAGTCCCGAATTGCTAGGTATTCTCAATCATGGTTGCAATAAGCTTCCTCGTTTAAGTAAGGGTTTTGTTCATGAGCACGCCTCCAGTTGTGACATCGATGTTGCTTCTGCCCTGCTGCAACAAACCCTCATAAAAGTATTGCACCAGTAACTGATCAGAGATTTGATGGCGAGAAAAGCTTGGACAAATCCGTTTGAATCTCTCCTAATACTCATAAAGTGTCTCCCGCTGGTGCTACGTAATATTGTAAATCTTCTTTCTGATGCTCGTGGTTTGGGAAGCGGGGAAGAACTTCTCTAGGAACTGCTTCTTCATCTCGCCCATATGGTAATGCTCCTGGATGGCAAGTAATAAAGCCAATATATGGCATCTTCCTTCAATGAAAAGGGAAAAGCATGCATGTTGATATGCTCTTTACTTACCCCATATGGGCGCATTCCTTCGCATACTATGTGGAACTCCTTCAGGCACTTATGTGGATCTTCACTTGGATGATCATGGCAGCTTCATAGTAAGTGAATTAAACCGATTTTCAACTCAAACAAACTTGTGGTTTCAAGATATGTAATGCACAAGGGTTGTTGAGTTATGTCTGGTGCTGCCAGCTCTCTCAAGGTTCTCTTCTGCTCCACCATCTCTATGATGGGATTGAATCTCGTAGCAGAAGCGTTTGATCGCTTTGTCCCAATTTCGTTACAGAAAATTAATACAAAACAGAGTAAATAAAGATAGTGTTAAGCATACTTTTAAGACTAATAGGTTGGAAGAGTTATACCTTTGAAGAACCATTTTCAAACTCTTCTAATGAATTCCTCAAGCACGAACAATTGCTATCACTAGGACATGACTAGCAGATCTTCTTTGCTATTCGTTGGACAAGGAATAGATGATGGGATCCTTGTGTGAATGAGGGAAAAAGAAATCATAGAGAATCTTCTTCTTGTGTTTTTCTTTTTGCAGAGTGTGATTTTGAGAGAGATTTTTTTAGTGAGTTTTCTTTTCTGTATGTTTCAACTAACTCAAGAAGAAAAAACTTCTTCCTCTTTAAAAAGGAAGAAAACGTGAGGGGAGTACCCCACTCATCACTCCCCTACATTGTAGGGAAGTTAATTAATTAATTAATAAATATATTAACTCAATAAAATTGAATAATATATTTATTAAATATGAATTAAATAAAATAATTTAATTAATTCATATATATACATATATAAATCATATTCTAATATACGCATTCTCTCTTAAATTATAGTTTTAATATGAATCCAATTCATATTAATTTAATATTTGAATCTTATTCAAATATTAGTACTCTCCTACTATAAAGTTTTAATTTTGAATCTAATTCATAATTAACTTTATATTATAATGTATCTTATACAATATTTCAATTGTATCATATACGATTAAATCCCTAAATTAATTTGAACATTTCAAATATTTTCAACACTTAATTTCCTTGTTTAATCCGTTATGAGCTGGCAGAGGGACTTTATGGACCTACAATTATAAGCTCCAATGATTCGAGATTAATTAATTAAACTCTTTAATTATTTTAATTCACCTTCATTAACTATGGGGCATACCACTAAAGACCCATAACTGCATTCTTATGAACTATAGAATTTTCTGTGTCCATTGAATTAGCCATATTATGTAAGTCAACCCTTCACAAGTTGTTCATAATTATAGCTAGATCAAATTACCGTTTTACCTCAGTAATTACCCCTTGTACCTTAAGTACCACTAATTCTCTAATGAACAACTTGTTTATAGTCCCGCTATAAACAAAACCCCTTTCGGGCCAATGAGAGGGTGATGCCTCATTGTTCAAGTATCGAAGTCAACACTTAAGGGAATAACCTATCTACTTTCCCTAAAGTCGAGAAGGAGTGAATTTCATCTTGTGAAGTTATGTTCTCAGCTCTTCACTCGGTATCGTCCTCAAAATGGTAGGCATATTGAGTCAGCAGCTAAGACCCACTCTCACCCATATAAATTAAAGAACGACCCTCATAAGCAAGAGTTCATAACTCACTCAGGATTGAGATTGAGTTACATGATTATCGTTTGAAATATAAATCTCTTCAATTAACAGTGTACAAAGAGAGATTATATATTTCATGGTCCAGTCTTTTACAATCTCATTACATAGGATAGCCCCACTTACATGTCTACACATGAACGATTTGGATCAAACCGTTCGTAACACTTACAACTCTTGTAACATTTACAAAGTGGGTCGTATCCGCAATATTTTCAGGATAAGGCATCCAACCTTACCCATATACTGCAGACCTTTCAGGTTATTACTTGAACATGATCCACTTGTATGTCTTATACATGTTGTTCAAGTTACATTAAATAACTTTGGATCTTTAGTTTATTGGATTTGAGTCATGCAAATAATAAATAACACCTTATTTATTAGAAAAAGAATAATACTTTATTTATTCAATATTTTTTTATAACTTACAAACTACAAGATTTAGGACATAAATCCCAACACTTTTCTTCTTCTTCGCCCTCTAACTCTACCTTAGATTCTTCATCGGGTGTGTCTGCTACACGGGTTTGATCAGTTGCGCAGCTCATGCCCTTGCTTCTCTTTTAAGTATTCTCTCTTCCTGATATATTTATGCAATAGATTCTTCGGGAGATTCGGTCATGCATCAAGAGAAAAAAAGTTAGCAAGCAAAAACTATAAGCCTTTAAACGGAGAAGTTTCTTGGCTCCCTAGCAACGACGCCAATTTGGTCAAATCGAAGGTTGTCAAAGCTTTTGATCCAATCAAATGATTTTTCGTGCCTACCTAAACTCTATAGTAATAGCGTAGTAATGGGTTGAACCATAGAGAGTCGGTCAATTTCTCAATCAAATGCTTATAGTTTAACGTAACCGGAGGGGGGGTTGGTTTGTAAATGCTTGAAGTATAAAAGTACTTGAAAAACTAAAATGCACAAAATTAAATCTTTAGATGCCAAAGAGACGATCGAACGAGGTGTGACTAATTGAAATATCTAGCCCGGGTTGTAATGAGATTTTTCCTAAACTTGTTTACTCAACCATCGATTAATCTCAAGAGATAACTTGTAACCTTACGCATTTAAGCTTAGCCTATCACATTTAGAAACCTAAATGGATGTCCTAATTATCAAATTAACCTTCATGCCTAGATAAAAAGCATCCTAAAAATTTAGATTAATTAGCATTAAGAACTCCAGTCATGCTAAGATAAACAAAATAATTTGCAACACCCTAATTAATTATTCATGTGATTCTCATCTAGGTTAGCTAAATAAATGCTAATTACTTGGAAATGCCTAACAACTCACAACTCTAACTTAACCCTTGTCACTTAGTGATTTAGGGACCTAATGATTACATATTAGGTATTAATCTATAGAAATTAATTAAATATGCTTGGTTAATTTTTCAGATAATCCTAAAAAAACTTAATTGAAGATTAAGCACAAAATGAAAAATCCTCAAAACCAAAAAATTACAAGATGAAGTTCGGCCCAAAATCTCAAAAGTGTACAAATTAGGAAAGAAATCTCTAAACTCGAGCTAGATAGACCTACCTTGTCCTAGAATCATACTTGAAATGATAAAAAATAGACAATTGAGTAAAAATGACAAAACTCAAGAGTAAAGGGGAAGTTTATAGAGGTAGAATCTGGAAAACTCCGTGATGAATAATACTGAAGGCTATGGTTTATTTTTATAAAAATCGTGGGAGCGCCCCTGCACTAGAGAGTAGCGTTGTGACGCCGATGCCCTTTTGGCCTCGTGTTGTGTCGTAGCATCGTCGAGCGCTACAGCGGCTATACGTGCCTACAGAGGTCCGTTAAGTTACGTAGCGTCACAGTGCCATAGGGCAGTGTTGCGACACTTCTTCATTTCCACCATTTTGTCTTAGGCGCCGAGCTGCAGCGTCATCTAGCGCTGTGGAGCTCTTCTATCCTTCGTATTCTGCCTTTGGCACTGCGGCGAGGGCCGTTCAACGCCATAACAGCACAAATGCACGCTTCAAAGTAATAAAATTCCAAAACTGGGTATCGTCGTCAGGAAATTATTTATTCAATTCTACTATCTATTAGGCAATCATTTTAACTTTATTGAGGGATTCGAACAGGATGATTTGCGAACAATGAAAATAAAGAAAAAGAAAATAAAATAGCGGATTGAAAATTCACTTGACAAGAACATCCTAGGGTATTGATTTCGTTCAACAAAGTTTATGGCTTTGAAAGATTTGCATTTAACTAATTTAGTTTATTCACTTAGGCCTAGAAGTCTAGACTCCAAATTTCCTCTATCGAGTTCAACTATTTCTTATGTCTAGAAGCCAATTCATTCTCATGTAATCGAATCTAATAGATATTACTTTAAGACTCTTTGTATTAAACCTCTAATATTTTCCTATTACTCTTTCATGCATAATCCAACATTAGTTTATCATGCTAGTTTCGATTAATAATTCTCTTCAAGGAGAATTAACAACCCTAAAACAATTAAATCGTGATCAAGCATTCAAATGAACTCACACAACAAACCTGATGAAAAGCAAATATAAATCAATTAATTAATTAAACTAATGAAGAATCATCCATTACACAATGTCGAAATCAATCAAACCCTAGAACTAAGAATAAACTTAGCCACTCATGTTCAGATTACATCCCTAAACATGTTGTAGAGAGATATAAGAAAGAATATCAAAGTGAGAAAGAATTATCCGTTGATCTAATCCGTTGCCAGCACTGCATGAACATCTTTGTCTCGATCCAATCTCGATAAACTCCACGAATTAAGTTTTGAAAATCTCTCTGAATGACAACATCTTAGCCTCTATGAAAAGCCCTAAGTGATCTCTAGTTGAACTCCCTTCCATAACGACAAATAGGTCTTTAAATAAAGTTGGAAGTCGATGCAGCGCCTAGGCGCTTAATAAGAAAACGTATGGAAAATTTCAGAGCACCTAGGCACTCCCCTATTTTGCACTCTAAGGTGTTGGGCACTGAGCCCGATGCCTAGGCACTTTGTGCTGCCCTTTTCTGCACTTTTAAGCCCCTTTTTGACTTCTTTGCTCTACGTTGAACTTTGACCTGTTGTAGGAGTTTTTGGTCATTTTACATCAACTTCGGCTCATTCTGGTCCTTTTGCTCGTTTCCTACAAATCAAACATATAAATCATCAACAAACTCACTTAAGCAATAAAACTAACAAAAATATAATCTTAAGCCTAAGAAAGCACATTTTAGGTGCTTTTTCAGACGCCAACCTCTAAAGCCTCCTTTACTATTTCTTGCCCTCGTTGATGCTCTAAGTCTCCATATATTAGCATGATTTAACCTAAAATTTTCTCTAAAGTCTTGTTCTACCTAAATTATGCTCAGTATCTATAAAATATAATAACAAATTAATTGTAAAAATAAATAGGAGAGGGATAGAGAATTGACACCGAAAATTTTATAGTGGTTCGGCACAACCGGCCTACATCCACTTTCCAAGTTCTTCTTGGGTATTTTACTACAAACTTGACTCTTTCCACGGCTTAGAGTCGAACCGTTACAACGTTCCTTTTCCGGGAGCAAGAATAAACCCGATCCTTTCCACGATTGAGGATCAAACCGTTACAACACTTTTGTTATGGATTCAAGAGTAACCCTTTACAATAGATTTGAAATGAAGAACAAGATGAAAAACACTCTTCAAGAGTGAAATAACAAATTTAAGCACTCAACAAATAAATCCTCACTATACAATATATATCTCTCTCAAGAATAAGATGAAAAGAAAAAATGAGAGTTTTGAGAGAATAACAATGGTGGCTTTGAGGATTGTGAAAATATGTACATGTTGTGAAAATTTGGAGAAGATGAAGTGTTTAAAAAGATTAAAAAAAAACTGTTGGAAACCACATTAAATTTGGACCATTGGATGATGTTGAAAGAAAATTTAATTGTGGAGATTTAAACTCAACTAACCGTTAGACACAGACAAAAAATAATATAATAATATATATCATTTTCCAAAACCATTTCTTTTAAAATCCAACAAAAAGTAAAAGCCCACCATGTGTCCAAAACTAGCCATAACAATTTTAGTTCAAAAAGTAAAAGCCCACCTATTCTTGAATTTGAACTAAAATTGTCAATTTAAAACTTAAGGGACCAATAGCACCTATTCTTACAAATTGAGGGACCAAAAAGATATTTTTTTTCTAGTTTTATCCTTGTTTGGATGAACAACCAAACTACATCATGTCTTCGATTTGAAATAACATCAAGTACTAGATTTGAATTTTAAGGAAAATTCAATCCAATTGCCAAACCAGTTGGAGTTGGTTAATTTCTTCTTTTAAAAAATCTTTACGTGATTAGATGTGACTGTAACTTGTTAGGAATGACTTTGGGCCTTTGGCCCATAGCAAAAAAAGGAAAAATATATTTTTATAAGAAAAGAGGTAGAAGCTATCCCACATTGGAAGATTAAGGAGTGGCAAGTGCGTATATATACAAGTACTTGCAAGGAAGCTTCCAAAATGTGGTAGTGGTAGAAGTATAATCCTTTCATCACACACGTGTTGCTGTCGTACATCCAACAAAAACTGTTTTAATTTTTATTTCTCTTAAATAGTTTATGGTTGGGTGCTCTTTGGATGATACGAAAAAAACCCTAGCCATTATCAACTTTCTCTCTGATTTTCTCATCTCCGTTTCTGAGCTCGTTTTCCTTGCTTCCAATCCGATCTCCGGCAAGTGCACGCCAGCGTTCGGGTGCTGTGTGAACCTTGGGGAGCAACCGGTTGATTGCGATATAGCACCAAGATCGCGCCGTTCTTACTTTCAAAGCAGTGAAATTATTTACGGCACAACAACAACGTTCATCTAATTTACCTAACTATCTGTAAATATCTGTGGCTGTAAAAATCACTTTCGTCTCTTACAATTTTGGTTGCTATAATTTTGAATACATACAATTTTTTACCATTAATTTTTCATTTTGGTTATCTTTTTTTAGCCACCGATAATAATTTTCCACACGTATATTTATTTTCTTTCTTAAAATGCATTAAATAATTAATTAAGATTACTAATTATATTGGGATTAGTGGCTTCCATTTAGAAGCAGTCAGATTTGCCTATTCAATTACGTGGAGATGACACAACATGCCTAAAATAGGATCCAATATTAATCACTTAAATTTGTTTATTAATGCTTTATAATATGGAGTTTATATATAACTATTTTTTAGTACTATAATTTATCAAGACTAATATAAAACAGTGGTAACATAATAATAAAATAGTGACAAAAGAATCTATATCTTCCACTTGAGTACCACAACTATCCTTACCACTAAAGTTTATAGATTATAAAATACATTGAGAATATAATTACTCAATTTTATCATGTTATGAAATGATGAGATGAACATAATAAATATACATAATTGTTCTACATCAAGTCATAAAATATACCACATTTAGAGAACAGGTTAAATTGTCCATTGACTCAAAAGTTTAAACTCAATCTCACAAGTGAAGACAAATTAAATTTTTTTTTTTTATATCCGTGATTGTCCGGCTCGGGTCAGTTTACGCACGCCTCTGACACCTCGACCTAGAATATTAAATCCTAGGTACGGTAGGCACCATAGATTGAACCCATGACGCCTTGAGTCTTTCGCCTTTTTTGATGTTCCCTCTACCACTAGGCCAATCCATGAGGGAGGAAATAACATTGTAGGGGCTTGAACACAGTACCTCCTGAACTACCTATTATGATACCATATTAAATCATCGATTGACTCAAAAGCTTAAGTTCATGGATGAAGGTAAATTTAATCTTATATCATCTAATAATTATATGAATATAATAATGCATTGGTCAAAATTTTGTTATTATTTGATCGTATAAATTTTATTAACTTTGTAGTTAGCATAAGATATTTGGTGATATAGACATCATCATAGGGGTGTTGTTGGGTAGAATAATGTGAGATCAAACAAAATTAATTTTGAAGCCTATTTTTTTTTATTGAATTAAAGTATGAAAAGTAATCACAAAAATTATTTGTATAATTTGTGCTAATAAATATTTCCCCATTACAAGAAAAAAAATGGTATTTAAAGTGTACTAGAAATGAATTCAAAGATAATGGAGTATGAATAAATTATGAAATAAAAGTACAACATAAAGAGAAACATGGAAATTTTTTGTATAATCTTTTTAATTAAAAGGAATAATCGGTGGCCATGAAATCATCTTGTTCATCTTTTTATGGCTTACACTTTCACTAATCATAGCTTCTCACGGGAATCTTCTTTAAATCATCAACTAATTAGTATTTTGTATTATATCAAGTGACAAGTAGTGCTTCGATTATATCATTCTAGAGAGAGAGTTTTTGTGAGATTTGTTTATAAAAGAAATTAATTGTTTAATAATTTGGATGTTTCCAACTAGAAATTATTAACAATTTCAATTTGTAAGAAAATTTTGGGAGAATGGCTGGCTTATGGAAGCAAAAAGGTGATTACTTAAAACACCCCATTTTCTATAACATTTATAAATAACTATGATTTTGCTTCATGGATATCTTGTTTTTTTTTTTTTTTTAAGCATTGAATTGTAATAAAAGATGTAACTTTACCATCTAAGATCAATGTACAAATAAAATACATCCGCAATAATTAAAAATAAGAAAAAGAAAATAGTCCGACTGATAAAACAAAACCCCAAACCACTCTCAAAGAAATAAAAGAACATTTTAGTGCCTTAACGGTCTAACAGATCACTTGGGACGCAAGATAACACCATAGATACAAAGGTTACACACTCTCCAAAGATGATAGATAACAAAACACCAGACTATTATCTAGATTGTGCCAACACTAAATTTTGTTAATTATTATCTAACATTGAGCTATGTTCAAGTTGGTCCTATAGCTCAAACTCATTTTCATATTTAGCATAAACTTAGTGACCGATTTTTTTTTATAATACCTCAAGTTTCTAAAGGCCAAATCCTAGCAGATAAGGCAGTCACCAAATTATCATCTAAAGGTTAATTGTTCAATCTCTCACACTTCTAATTGTTGAACTCAAAAAACAAAAATTAAACTAAACTAAAATCAAGGAGGAGTTTTTATATCTCAAAAGGTGAGTAGAGGGTAGCCCATCGCTTGACTAATTTCTCGAAATCAGAAGATCTCTCATTGATGACCCTAAACAAGGAAGAGCTACTTTCGATATTAGATAGTCAACAATAAAATAAAGAAGAGGCATTGGAAGCCCTAGAGCAGCTACTCCCGGATAAGCCTTAAAAAAACATGCACACCTCTTTTTAAGTAAAGTTGGACACAAACAAAAGAAACAAAAAAAAAAAAAGGGTCATGATAATGATCCTATATTTGTTTGCTCCCTACCCCAATAATGCGCTCCTAGCTCATGAGCTTGAAAAGCACTCAAAAAGTACTTTTTTTTTGCTTGTATATATATATTTTTTGTTTTTGTACTTCAAATGTGTTCTTTGGTGCATTTTTATATTGAATTGTAGGAACCGAACATTTGAGAGGAATATGAAGAGTTTTGATGTTTATTTGAAGAAAATAGCCTTAGGAAGGAAAAATAGTCTCAAAGGCATGAAAAAAAAAGGCTAAAACAAGTGGTAAAGGGTGTACAAGTGAGACTTTGATGCTAGGTTAGAGAACAAAAACCCAAGAGTTGCATAGTACTGTAGAGCCATTATGTTATGGAACATTTTACGCGCGGGCTGTTTATTTTTTTACAACATCATGGTACTGTGGCAATTCTGACCTATTTAAATCTTGTTGTCTTTTCAAATTAGGTTATCATGTCTTGGGGTTTTAGAGGTCAAAAGAGAGAGGCCAGAATAGTACTCAGAGTATCTTTGGTGTCAGAGACAATTGGGGAGCAATTGAAGATCAATTTTACCTTGGAGACGGGATTGGATTGTCGAATAATGCTTTATCTCTATTTCTCTTGTCTTTGATTTTTTCCTGTAGTTTTTATATTCTAAGATGGTCCTGTCCATGGAAGCCATGTTAAGGTGATTTTCTTATTGTTCTAAGGGTAGATGAATTCTTTGGACTATTTTCTAAACTTTTTTGTGGATATTGTTTTCAATTATCACTAAGACCTTTTGGCATGAATGTTCTTATTGTATTTTATAATTGTTTGATAAAAATAATTGAATGATTTTATAGTCTATTATATTTCTATAACAAGAAGGTTTAGATAGATCATGCATGCTAGACTAGTGTTTGACTATACTAGTGTACAATAGGAGAATGGTAGAGATTGTTGATGAAGGGTCTTACGGCTTTGATTAATATATTGACTAGTTTCAACATATTATGAATTAGTAATTAAGTAAAACAAAATTTTGACCTCGAAAGAGGCAATCTGGATAAAAGACTACTAGATCTAGGTGTTGTGTTGATTGATTCAAGAATTAAAGCAATTGAATTTAGTAGATTCGTTGATAAAATATGTAACTTAGGAAGTCTCTTGGTTGAAAATCTCCATACTTGATCCTTGAAGATGAAACTCATTTTAAGTATATTAATTATAATTTTGAGAATAGAATCAAAACTACATACCAGAAAAAGAAAAAAGAATCTCTCTATTACTTTTAGAAGAGAATCTTTGGTTTGATCAATAGACTACATGGAAAATACGAGATTTAGGCAAAGCTGCTATATGTTTCTCCTTGTCATTGAACAATAGAAGAACTACTAAGATTCTTTTAGAGATAGTGGTTGTATCTATGGTCAATCAATAGGTCTTCAAATTTATTCTTCTATACGATAAAACGAAACCCTGTAGTACCACCACAACACTGATTTTAGTTATTTTCTGAGCCCCATGCCACCCATGACTTTGACTGAGAGAGAGAGTAGAACAATAATTTTTTTATAACCAGAGGAGCAGTCTTTAGAGAAATTTTCATCTTGATACTAATAGTCTCATTCTTATAGAATAAACTACATAATGTATCAAAGTGACAACAAGATTTTCATTAAAAAAAAAAACAAAAAACAATGTAAGATCTAAATATAGTATTATTATTTGAGTATGGACAAATTTCTGTATTACCTTTATGCATTGAATTCACAAAAAAATAAAATAAAAAATAAAAATTAAGAATTATATCCGAGTCATCGGTAGTTGAACCAGAATTTTTGTTTAAATGGGCTTAATTTTAAATTTAGTAAGAATATGAATTTGAAGCTATTAAGGTCTTTTTTTTTTGCAATTTTACTATGAAAACTTGGTCTTGAATAATATTAAAATTGTAATCAATAATATATTAGTTTTAATTTTAGACCAAGAACTATTTATAAATTTTTGAGGGTTTGCAAATTTTATTTGGGTTAAAATACCATTTTAGTCTCTCTACTTTGAAGTTTATTCAAGTTTAGTTAAGATGCTTTAAAATGTCTAATTTTAGTTCATATACTTTTAATAAATCATAAATTTTGGCCCTATCCTTGTTTATTGTTTTTTTTTTTTTTTTTTTTTTTTTTTTTTTTTTTTTTTTTTTGGTTATCTAGCTATTAGTATTTTCACTATAAATTTTGAAAACATATACACCTATCATATTTTCTTGCATGAGAAATATTATAATTATTTAGCCAATTTTGATAAAAGTTAAGTTTGAGAGACTAAATTTAAGATTTATTAAAAGTACAAGGACTAAAATTAGATATTTAAAAGTATATGAATCAAACTTGAACAAATTTCAAAGCATAGAAATTAAATTACTATTTTAATATATGTTGGGATTATGCCTAAATCTTATGGGGTCTCGTAACTTTGTAAAGTGTACATGATGATTTATTTATTCATTTTAATAAAATAAGATGTATTTTATTTGATCTTTAGATCGGTTTTACTCAATTCAATAAACTTAAGATCCTAGGTTATTAAATGTAGCTTTAACAGTATGAAGTAGACATACAAGTGGATCTTGTTCAAGTTATAACCTAAAAAGTCTGCAGTATATGAATAAGGTTGGTTACCTTATTCTAGTAGCACTGCAAATACGGCTCACTCTGTAACTGTTACATGAGTTGTAAAGTGTTACAAATGATTTGATCCAAATCGTTCATGAAGACATGCGAGTAGGGGTATCATGTACAAAGAGTTTGTACAAGAGATGATCGCGAAATGATTATTCACATTATAACACCGATAACTGTAGAAACTAATATTTCATAGGATGACCATAAATAACTCAATCTCAATCCTGAGTGAATTATGAAGTCTTGTCTATGAAGGAAGTCCTTTGATTTGTATGGGTGAGAGTGGCCTAAGTCTTTGACTCAATATGCCTACCATTTTGGGGACTCGTTCGAGTAGAGAGCTGGGAACATAGCTATACAAGATAGGGTTTACTTTTTCCCGCTTTTAGAGTAAAGTAGATAAATTGTTCCTTTAAGTGCTGATTCTGGGTCTAGAACAATGGGTTCACCCTCTCATTGGCCCGAGAGAGATTTGTTTATGGTAGGACCATAAACATGTTGTTCATAAACATGTTGTTCATTAGAGGACCAGTGGGGCTTAAGAAAAACAAAAGTGATTATAGGGTAAAACGGTAATTTTGACCCAGCGGTAATTACGAGCAATTTGTAAAGGGCCGACTTATTGATGACTAGTTATATCTGTTGGACACATAAATATATCTACCATGCGAAGAGTGCAATTGTGGGTCTTTAGTAGAATGACCCTCAGTTAATTAATGTTGATTTAATTAATTAAAGAGTTTGATTAATTTATCTCGAATCATTAGAGCTTCTAATCTGTAGGTCCATTAGGTCCCCTTGCTAGCTCACTAAGAATAAAATAAGGTTCAATTATTTTAGAATAATTTGAATTCTTCAAATTATTTAAGGGAATTAGATATTAATAAAGATTAATATAAAGTATAATATATGGTGAAATATTATAGTTATCATAAATATGATTTATGGTTAAACTATATATTAAGAGAAAAAGCAATATTTGAATAAGATTCAAATATTAATGTGAACTTGATTCATATTAAAACTTTATAGTAAAATTAATGTGAATGTGATTCATATTAAAACTATATTTTATGAGAGAGACATGCATTTACATATGATTTAAATGCATAAATGTGTAATTAATTAATTGTTATTATTATTATTTAAATTTAATTAATTAATATTTAATTATATTATATATATCAAATATGATTTAATATATAATAATATTATTATTATTATTAAAATAACTCCCCTGCATAATTGCACGGGAGTGGAGATAGTGGATTGAGGCACATTTTTTTCCTTAAAAAATGGTTTTTGAAGTTTTTTCAAAAGACCTGGGTTGAAGGATCACTCTCTCGATTTTCTCTCTGTATTTTTCTCTGTAGAAACTCCCTGCCAAAAGTTTCAGAATCCCACCATTTTAAACCTACCTTGAGATATAGCAAGGAAGTCATAGATATAGCAAGGAAGCCCTTTTTGGTGGTGTTCTTCAAAGCTATTTTTACTTAACCTAATTATTATGTAAAATTTATATTGAATTCCTAATCTCAAATCAAAGACAAAGTGATCAATCGCTTCCGCAATTGGGATTCAATCCCTTCAATATAAACATGAGGGTGGGGGGACGAGGACAAGGAACACTCTACTACTATGGCAAGAATACATTTTGTTAATAAGTTCATTTTGCTCATTAATATTAGTTGGCGGTGAAATTTTGAGAGGGGCTTCGAGCCCCCTAGGCCTTAGCCAAACCTGTCGGTAGAACTCACACGAAATAAAATACATCGATTTATAAAGTTGATGGACCAAACATTGAGTTGAGTTAAAAACCCAACTCAACATTTTTAAATTGCAAAATAAGAGTATTTTGTCTACCTCACAAGTACAATGGTTGTATGTAAAAAATTGTAAAATATATGTGAAAGGTTTTCAGTTGACATCTCAATTCAATGTTTAAAATTTGTGGAAAATATATGAGCAATTGAAAGGTTAAACAAAAAGTTATGAAAAGAAGAGAATAACCACTAAAAAATTATATTTTTAGATTACATAAAAAACTGCATCAGATACTTCTGACTTAATAACTCTTCACCTCCCAAATGGCTCTATCAAAGACATGTGGAACGATAGAACTTCAGATTGGGATTTTCGCCCTCAGAGAGTGCTTCAGGACAAAGAGTTGGAACAATGGAACAATATAAAAAGCAACTTCATTGCCCCATCGGATGCAAGAGGACAAGACAAGCTTAGATGGATGTTAAACTCCAGTGGCAGTTTCACGATCTCTTCTATCAAGAAGGTTTTGCATTTGCAATCTAACATTGAGATTCCCATTCGTGACACCAAAATATACAGCAATATGTGGAAGTCTAAAATCCCGAAAAAATGTCGCTTAGTCCTTTGATCTCTATCCCATAAAAAAATAAACATTATGGATATGCTGCAAAGGAGAATTCCAAACATGATGCTCAACCCGAATTGGTGCTCTCTTTGCTATAGCCATGAAGAAAATATGGAGCACCTTTTCTTACACTGTAGAGTGGCCTCGGAGCTTTGGAAGTTGATTGGCAGAACGGTGGAGGAACAGATTGATTACGGAACCACTGATGAAATCATCATTGGCCTTTGTAACCAAGAGCAAAAAACAAAAAAAAAGGTCATCCTATACAACATCCAAGCAGCAACTCTTTGGACCATTTGGATTGAACAAAACAATCGGATCTTCAAAGATACAAATAGAAGCCTCACAAATATGTGGAATGATGCATGCGCTTTAACAGGATACTGGACACACAGAAGCAACCTCTTCAAAGACTACAATCCAACTACTATTGCTTTAAATCTAAATGCATTTTGTAGCAACTTAACAACTATATAGGCTTAACTCTAGCTTATGACGTTCTTGTACTATCTCATGGGTTTAATGAATATATTTGATTGGGAGATGATGATGGTGCTATGAAGGTGTCCATCTAGTGGAGATGTTTGGGTGCACCACTGATCCTAGTATCTTTCGGAAAAAACATACTTAAATGATGTATTAAATGCTGAATAGAAGAAGTATGCATCAGTAGATAGTATTAAAAAATTTCCCACCATAGATTATTTCTCTCATGTATTATATATTATTATCTCTCTCGGAATGTACAAACTATCCACAGTTAGCTAGCTGACAGTTAAGTAAAATCCCAACAAAAACAGCCAAAAAGACTTCTCCATCTCTTATTCCACTTACTTGAAATCCTTCCCATTAAATAATTCTATCAGATAAATGGTTGTTTAACACAGAATTCAAAATACATAGTATGATTTCTTTTTCATATATCTAATTGTATACAACTTATAGGTAAGAATGGAGAAAATAATAATAATAATCCTAACAAGAAATAAATTTTTTACACCTTTTTACATCTGTATAATATTTAAATCCCAAGTATTATATACATTTATTTTAATTGTCCTTGTTTCTTCAACTCTCCTCCAATAATTAAAAAAATAATAATATAAACTATGATAGCTTCACATTCTTCCTATGAATTATGTTATATAAAAAGGTATATTCAACTACCAAATGAACTTATCTTAGTGACTACTTCACAAAGATCTACAAAAAACAAAAAATGCCTTCAATATCAACCTCCATTGCAACAAAATTCTTGAGCTTTTTCCTTCTTCTTGTATATGTCTCAAGAAAAACCCTAGCTTCAAACCCTAAAACCAATAATTTCCCCACAGATTCTCTAGTTATTGGTCTTGCTCATTCAAGAACATCCCTCCTTACCCCTAAAAAAGGCTATAATTCCATGTCAAGGAAGAGAATGAAGGCAATGGAAATGGATAGTGATGATAATGTAATAGAGCCATTGAGGGAAATTAGGGATGGTTATTTGATGTCCTTAACATTAGGGACACCCCCACAAGTTATTCAAGTGTATATGGACACAGGAAGTGATCTCACATGGGTTCCTTGTGGGAACCTCTCTTTTGATTGTCAAGATTGTGAGGAGTATCAAAACAATGTTTTAGGCCCAAAATTGGCTGCTTTTTTGCCTACTCATTCTTCTACTTCTATTAGAGACACTTGTGGTAGCTCCTTTTGTATGGATATTCATAGCTCTGATAACCCTTTTGATCCTTGCACAATTGCTGGCTGTTCCCTTGCTACCCTTGTGAAGGGCACTTGCCCTAGACCATGCCCTTCATTTGCTTACACTTATGGGTCAAGTGGGGTTGTAATTGGAACTTTAACAAGAGATATCCTTTTAATGCATGGAAATAATATTAATTCTCCAATTTCCACTAAGCAAATCCCTAGGTTTTGTTTTGGATGTGTTGGTGCAAGTTATAGAGAGCCAATTGGTATAGCTGGTTTTGGTAGAGGTTTACTTTCTCTTCCTTTTCAATTAGGGTTTTCTCATAAGGGGTTTTCTCATTGCTTCTTGCCTTTTAAATTCTCAAATAACCCTAATTTCTCAAGCCCTTTGATTCTTGGTAACCTTGCTATTTCTTCAAAAGATGGCCATTTACAATTTACTCCTTTGTTGAAAAGTCCAATTTACCCCAACTACTACTATATTGGGCTTGAGTCAATCACTATAGGAAATGGGAATAATAATTTTAGATTTGGTGTTTCTTTCAAATTGAGAGAGATTGATACAAAGGGTAATGGGGGAATGTTGATTGATTCGGGTACTACCTATACTCATTTACCTGAACCTTTGTATTCACAACTTATTTCAAATCTTGAGTCAGTGATAAGCTATCCAAGAGCCAAACAAGTTGAACTCAATACAGGATTTGATCTTTGTTATAAAGTTCCTTGTAAAAACAACAATTTTTCTTTTATTGATGACTCTCAACTCCCTTCTATAACATTCCATTTTTTGAATAATGTTAGTGTTGTTTTGCCCCAAGGGAACAATTTCTATGCCATGGCTGCTCCAATTAACTCCACTGTGATTAAATGCTTGTTGTTTCAAAGCATGGATGACGGTGTTGGTGGCGATAACGATGACGATAACGGCCGAGATGGGCCGGCGGGCATTTTCGGAAGCTTCCAACAACAAAATTTAGAGGTTGTTTATGATTTGGAGAAGGAAAGATTAGGGTTTCAACCAATGGATTGTGCTTCTGTTGCTGCCACTGAAGGACTCCACAAGAATGTTTGAAGGAATGAAAGCTGAATTTGAGCAAGTTTTGTTTTCTATGTTATTATGTTTTTTTTTTAAACTTTATCTTCTGAAGTCAGTTAATGAGGGTTATGATCAATTTCAGGCTTTTTTTTTTTTTTTTTTTTTTTTAATTTCTTTCTTTACGTTGAGGAAAGTGTGGTTTGGTTTGATTGTTTTTTTCTCTATAGAATCTGAAGCTTGCAGTTATAAAATTAAGAAAAGCAAATGAGGTTTCAATGTGGGCAGCCACTTGCAAAAAGGAAATGGATTGTAATACTTTTTGATGTTATAGTTTATTGAGTTCAAGGAATCCCTATATTAAATTAACTACTTATTAATTATGATTTATAAATTATAATATAACATTAATATAATCTACTAAATCACTAACTACTTTTGGTTTTTTCCTATTTCACTTTTGTTTTTGGGCAGTTGATAGGATAACTATAAAAAGAATTTTAAAAAAAAAAAAATCTAAAAATGGTAAATTAGCAATGATTTTTTGAAATTTACAAATATAATAAAAAAAATATCAGATCTGATTTCCGTTTTTATTATTCTAATATTACCATTATTTAGTGTATGAATATGTATATTGCATGTACTTCATGTTTGGTAAATTGGACAGTGATATACCAAATTTACGAGTCATGTATTTTTAAGAAGTGTTGATATATTAATGATATATCAATGAATTTATTTTATATATGAACAATATTTTGTTTTAAAATATAAACAAATTTGAACCTGACGTGAATCGAATATGCAACCTTCTAATTTGGAGTCAGACGCGCTACCATTACGCCACAGATCCTCTCTTTGATATCAAGCTTGTATAAGCCAAGTTATATCTTAAATAAATATATATTAATTTCTAGTCCCACAGAATTATTTTTCGTTATACTTCACAGAAATTATCCAGAATTCTGATTTAAATTTAGTGGGATTTAGTTTTAGATGGAGCATTTAGCAGGATTTAGCACGTAATGGTAACTGTAACAGTAATAGTAACAATATGACATAATTTCACATAACTGAATTGAGCATCCTTCACTCGTCAATCAGTTTGCGTTTTTTTATTATTGATAACTTATAGAAATACAAGTTATTATGTCTTTTTATCTAAAGCAATTAGCAAAATTCATAAGAAGACTGCATTATTTTGATATGAATTTTAACAAATAATTAATTATACCTTGCGATCATGCATTTACAGGTGTTTAAGATCTGAGAATTATGAAAATGTTATGTTTCATCACAAGAAACGAGGGAAAATCTATGAAGGGGCAGTGGCCCCCTCAACTGGTAACGTTTTACATATTTGTATATTGATTTTCATTAAATATTAAAAACTTTAATTATACTTAATGTAAACTCCCGTTCCAATGTTAGACCAATAATCAGAAAATGGCATAGTGGCATTGAAATGCTCTAAGGCTTTGCATGCAGCTAGTGCGCAAGGGCTTGAAATTAAGTTGTACAAAGTGCATTTTTTATTTCAATTTTAAACCTTTCATATTTTTAATTTTTCTATATATAATGAATTATTCTCTATATATATTTACATTTAATTTTTATTTTTATTTAAAAGAATATATGTAATATTTAAATTTTTAATAGACTTGAAACAAGTCCAAAAAATTTAATTCCATTTTAATTTTTCTCTTATATACATATACAAATACTTTTGGATCTTTATAAAAATTATTTTACAGAAATTGATTGAATGTTTTTTCTTTTACATCTTGGTCAATAATTCTATAAAGATTTATAACAATTTTGTAATTAGTATTACAAAATCTAAATATCATACATCAATCCATTTAAAATTATATTTATATGAATGTTAAATTACAAGATTAGTCCCTAAATTTTAAAATTTGTTATTAATAAATCTCTAAACTTTTAATTTTTTTTTGTAGTCCCGAAAAATGTGTAATAAATAATATTTAAAAATTAACCACTTTATAACACAAAAAAATAATTTGTGTCTAATTGTAGTTAATAGATAAATTGAGTTTTAAAAAAAATGTCTAATCGTATCTATTAAGCACAAAGTTCAAAAAACAAATTGAGGGCATAAAGTTCAATTTAATATCTAATATTAACTTTTAAGTTTTAACATTTTCAAATGTGCAAAAGACCTATTAGATGTATATTGATATTTTATAAACTTTTTTAATACGATATTAGGAATCTATTAAATACAAAAATCGAGAATTTATGAACCTATTAAATATTTTTTAAAATTTAGGAGCTATATATAAACACAAATTTAGGAGTTTATGGGCTCAACTTCTGACTCTATATACATTTGTGCCACTCATAACATATAATTCTAGATCCGCCACTAGCAGGAAAGAATGAAGAAAAGAAAAATTACAGAAGAATGTTGTAGCCGTGATCGCATGAATATAGAGAAGACGCCCAACTTGGTAGCAAACTACGCTATGCGATGCGATAAAAGATAGAAACTGACAAACGCATAGGCGATGAATGTCAAATCTACAGAGCAAGTTGGCAGTTGATTTGAAAGGTTCACAGAAGAACCAATGAACCTATGAAGCAATGAAGTCGGCGCAGTAGGGCATGTAATTAATATGTGGTGTTAGTGAAATCATAGGAGAGAAGCTCAAAGCTTCACTTTGTGACGCCTATAAATAGTCAGCCCAAAGAATGAAGAAAAAGTTAGTTCGGTCGAGAGATTAACTTTTCCAAGAGTGAGAGTAGCGCGATTATCAATCCTCAAGCTTTTTTTTGCAGAATTTGAAGTGAAAGCTTAGAATTCTTCTTAGAAAAGTGAGAGTGCATCTCCAACCTTGAAGCATTCTTGTCGATAGCAACCAATTCAAAGTCGAACGGATCAAAAAATTGTCTCGACGACTCAACAGTTTTGCTTTCATTTCTATAACTTGCTCATTTTTGTATTAAGTTTTGATATTGAAAGATTTCTCAATTCTTGATATCATATGAGTTATTGCCATTCATCCATGAATATCTTTTCATTCATCATGAGTAGCTAATTTCTTAATGGGTTAAGGAGAATAAACTAGTATTTTCAAGACTATGTATGCGTAAATGTTTTATTGTTTAATGTTCGCTTAATCCTTTGCTTAAATCTGTTGAGAGATGTATTTAGGAGAGAGTTCTTGCTTGAGAGAGTAGAGAAATCATAAAAAGCATTAAACAAAAAGTAGTGCTTTAGAAATAAAGTAGGAGCTTCATTTGAATCAACCATCACATACATCTTAGAGATAAGATAAAATGTAGTTCAAAAAACGAGAGGTCAATTTTTACTTTTAGAAGTTGATGAACGCATCTCATGCATTAGTCGAGAAAATACTAGGAACTCTTCTAACTCTATTCTTATACTGATTTTTATTCCATCGCATACTACTTGACTGAAGATTGCAATTCATTGTCATTCTTCATCATTTCCACCTACTCATTGTAACTCTCTCTTGTCCTTATAATTAATAGTTTAGTTTATACTAGAGTAAATTCCACCTCAACATTTCTTTGTATAAAATTCATTGCATAGAAATCAAGCACTGATTTAATTACTAGTACATAAAAGTCTCCGTGTGCGACCCTGGACTCACCAGGATCTTCCTCTAAGTTTATACTTATACTTAGGGTAGAAAAACTTGTGTTCACCGCATAGAATAGACTAATTACTTATAACTCAACGGGAGGAACACATCGCATAACACATTTATTTATCCACATTATGAGCGCAACAATTACAGATTTGGGAGTGGGCCTCATGTATTAGTATGGTTGCAAAACACAAGTAAACAACACCAAAGGTAATTAAATGGGACCCACTTTTCTCATTACCATTGATTTATTATGTTTTTCAGTAGAGTAAATGTAGCCTAAAGTCATTATTTACCTTAAACTTCATATTGGGTTAATTTTAACTCTAACTTTGATTTTATTCTTTTAAATTTTAAATTTGACAGATTCTACCAATTATAACTTTAAACTCTATCTGTAAATTTTAACTTCATGATTATACAATAAAACTCTAATATTGTATAAAACAATAAATACCAAGATCTTTGAACTAGATGATCTTCATGATTATACAATAAAACTCTAATATTGTATAAAACAATAAATATCAAGATCTTTGAACTAGATGATTTTCACAATAATATTAATTAGAATAACATACCTTGATCCATGATCATAGTCTTCTAAGGGATTGTGTTTCTCTCTCTTGGCCTTCCTTTAGAACTTAATTAGAGTTTCTTGATGAGGAGAAAATAACTACTTAATGAGGCAGAGAGAGGACCAATCCCTAGGATCTTTATATAGACACCTCCCATCAGGGTGTTTAATTAGGATTTTATCTTTTATTTAATTTAGGAATTATCTTTTACTTAATTGGCCTAATAAAATAATAGGCCTAAAAGATAAAATTCGTATATAATGCACATGGACCACATTAATGATAATATTAAATTTAAAATAAATCTAACATCATCAATTTAATCCTCAAATTTGTCGATGTCATTCTTTTTTTTCAATTAAATCAATAAGATTTCACATGCATCCTGCATGTGTCATGCACGTGGCTTTTGTACTAATTAATAAGAGTTCAACTGAAGTTCAAATATTAATTAGAGTTGAAAGAACTCAAAAGATAAAAAAAATATAGACCTTGTTTGATAATGATTTCATTTTTAATTTTTAATTTTTTTGATTTATGTTTATTTCCTCCCAATTTTTTTTACCTATAATTTTTAATTTTCTTGAAAAAATATTTAAATTCTTTGCCAAATTTCAATAACAACGTTTTAAATTCTATATTTTCATAATTTTTATTGGTTTTTGAAAACATTATTGAAAAGTGATAACAAAACAATGAAAACTATAAGGTAGAAGTGAAGTTTATAAACTTAATTAAAAAAAAAAAAAAGTCACACTTTAAAAACCTAACAAAACTGGCAAATTAATTGATTCACACTAACCCAACAAAACTTGGTAATTAATTAAAAAACTGTTTTTAAATATAGAAAAATGAGTCAAACTATTTATAAATATAGAAAATTTTCACGGTCTAGACCGCTATTGAGCAATAGAATTTTATATTTATAAATAATTTGATATTTTTTTTGTTTATAGTAATTTCTCTTAATTAAAAATAATAAAAAAAAACTACTCAAAGTGGATTGTTCACATAGCAAAAGAAAAGGAACAAAAAAAAAGATTTTATAACCGTTTGAAATTAATTTCAAGAATTAAATTGTTTGTGATTAATTAATTCCAAGAATTAATCTCAATTAATTTTAAAACAGTTTTATAATTAATTTCAAAATGTTTTTTTGTTTTAAAATGGATTCTCTCTATGTTAACCTTGGAGCAACCAACATACTTAATTTAGGTCACGCTACCGAATTTTGCTTCCAAGGCACGGCCATTTAGTTCCAACAATTTAAAAGCAAATTCTTTATTCTTCGTACCGGATCAAATTTGAAAAGATTCTCCTGGATTTGTCCAAATTAGAGTTGCGATTTGTGCTTTGAGGAAACACTTGCTCAAAAGGCATTGTGTTCTTGATGTTTGTGTTGGAGAAGAAAAATACAACCTTATTCATAGTCTGCAAACATGTTGGGGTTGTCATTATACTTCGCGCCAAACTCGAGAGTACTAGATATAGATGCAAAGACCATTTCTTGGAGCTCGACATTATCACTCATGCGTACGTCTTCTTTCCTGCTTGTTGTATCAGAATTTGATTGTTATTGTTTGAAAATATCCTCATTCGATTATGGAAAATTATTTTTTACTTTTCAACAAAATGCAATTTTTGGGGTCCTTTGTTAACACCATTATTGTAAGGAGGAAGTATCTTCTTCGGTGGATCCCTCTTGTTCCTGTTTAGTCCCCTTCGTTTTGTAAGTGGTTTCTATTTCTACATCTCGTCGGCACAGATAATAAATAAGAGAATACGAGTCATAGAATTTCTCAATTCTGACACAAGGAACTAATATATCCAGACTAATATCCTTCATATTTGGATGTGCTGGACATATTTGATGATTAAACTTCGAAAGGAAATTAAAAATTTGAGGATCAAGATATTGCCCAAAGGATATTGTACTGTATTTTTCTCTTATTTCAAAAGAGGAGTAAGTCTCCTTTTTATACAAAGGGTAAGACACCCAAATTAGGGTTTTCCCATTTTACACAACAAATAAAATAATTTTAGATGAATATAAATGATACACTTGGCAGTAGGAGAGTGGAGGTATTTTAACCATTATCATGTGAGAGGTTAGGAATTTGTTGAAGATGATTCTTGAGAATTTTCTCCACTACCCTTGCTATTGATGAAATTCACAATTTTATCTCTTATAGTTTCAAGGGAGTGCTCAAATTTCTTGAAAACAAATACTTAGGTATATCGTAGCGCCTATCTTTGTTCATCCTACCAAACTGTCTCATCATAATTTGACATGTGACAAAAAAAATTTTTTTTTAGAATATTTTAATAATTTTTTATGTGAGTAATGAGTGTGATGCATCAAGATGGGTGTTATCCAGGAAGCACCTAAGTATTACCCAATTTCTTGGTGTTTATTATTATTATATTTATATTTATATTATTTTATCTTATTTAAACATATATAATGGCAGAAAAAATTCTAGTGTAAGAAATCTAAAGGAAGCATTTGAGAAGAGTATGATCCATAAATAATATATAATTTAAGGACGCAAATGCTAAATGAAAGTTGTTGAGTAGAAATTTTCTATATAATGGGTAGAAATATGAAATTAGGAAATTTTCTTATGGTAAATTAAGAAGGAAAATTTAGAAAAGATGGGAAGTATATGCATATATATTTTGCACTTATTAATTAAGACCTCCAATTAAAGACATAATTTGAGAGATTCACTTGAGAGATTTGGAGAGATAACTTAACATATTGAGTTTCCTCTTTGTGATGAATAATTAAATTAATGTATTCATTTATGTTGATTGCCATACGGGATTGTGGTAGAATTTTTGGGAATACCTGGGTTTTGTAGCACTATGTTGGGTTTTGTGGTTAATCATCACTATCAATTTGGATGATGATGACAGTGATATTTTCTCGATTTGATTCAAATTTCGATACAAATCAATTTCAATTTTCAAATATGTTGAAGATCTTTTGGCTGAAAATTTGTTCCACTAATATAACTTTCACTAATTAATTATGAATGAACTTAAATATAGGTTGACCTTCCTATATTTCTAAGCTCAACATTTTCTTATATATGGTAAGAGAATTTATCTTATGTCATTAAGCATGATACTCCATATATAATTGATAAGTATACTTGAATGTTTCATAATTAGCAAATTGTATCATGACACATGTAATAAGAAAATAATATTGTTATTATTATTGTTATTGTATTGTTTTTCATATCTTAAATAAGATGTTGTTGTGATATACTTGAGCATGTTTATTAACATGTTAGCATAAATGAAAATAATGTTTCATGTGTTATATTTGACAAAGTTTATGCATGATTAAATTGTCATATTTGACCATTAAATTTCATGAAGTTTGAAAAGTATTATTATATTTTAAATTGAGTTTGACCCTATAATATTATTTTGACTATCACCTAGCTTGCTTATAGTACGAAAATATGTAAATTCCATTATTTTTATGTGGAAGCTTGTAGAATTAATGGTAATTTGAGATATGTCTAAGCTATAAAATATGTGAATATTTTATTAAAACTTTTCATGGATATATAAGTTAGAACAACTATCTCCGTTCGTATGAGAATTTTTGGGATCAAACCCAAAAGCAAAGTCACGAGTGCTTATGTCCAAAGTAGATACAATATCATACTATTGTGAAGATACTTGGAGAGTTGTTATCCCTAATAAGTGGTATCAGAGTCGTGTCCCTAGTTTAGCCATGTTGATATATCCCTAGTTTAGCCATGTTGATATAATCTACAAAGATGTAGTATAACCTCAAAAGTAGTCATGGTGTGATCCATAGTTAAACTTTATCAGATAGGCAGTATACTCTAGTGAAAAAGAGTTAGACGGATGGATGGCTACTTCAGGAGAAGCTCAGGGTCCTTTATTCGAGGGGAGGATTGTTGGGAATACCACCAAAGTCTCACACTGGTTAGATAAGATCATGGGTACATAGTTATACATATATATATAATTTCAATTAATTGAAAGTATAAAGTTTTTATTTTATTGAGCATGTCTAGGATCTTGAAAAGAGAAAATAAAGATCGATGATTTATAACTTAATTTAAAAAAAGAAAAAAAAAAAGAAGGAAAAGTCACACTTTAAAAACCTAACAAAACTGGCTAATTAATTGATTCGCACTTTAAAACATAACAAAACTTGCTAATTAATTGAAGGAAAATTTTTACAGATAAAAAAAATGTCAAACTATTTATAGAAAATAACAAAAACAACACGGATAGACATTGATAAACTTCTATCTGCATCTATCAGTGATAGACTCCTATCATTTCTATCGCTGATAGTCTCTGATAGACTTCTATCAGCGTTTATTACAACTATCTAAAAATTTTACTAAACCTCCACTTCTATTTTATAGTTTTTGTTGTTTTGTTATCATTTTTCGATAATGTTTTAAAAAAATATAGAATTTAGGAATTTATTACTGAAATTTGACAAAAAAAAAAAAAAAATTTAAAACTATAGGTAAGAAAATTGGGAGGAAATAAACATAAATTTTAAAAATAGAAAATTAAAAACGAAATTATTATCAAACAAAGCCTATGTTTTGAGTTGTTTCAACTCTAATTGATATTTGAACTTCAGTTGAACTCTTATCAACTAGTACAAAAGACACATGCAAGATGCACGTGAGATCTTATTGGTTTAATTGAAAATATAAATAGAAAGAAAAAAATGACATCGACAAAACAACATGGGTAACCGATACAAAATTTATTTGCACAAGATTTTTCCTCTATGAAATAGTCTCATATATTCTCAAATTATCGGTTATCAATGTTGTTTGGTCGATGTCAATTTTTTCTTTCTGTTTATATTTTCAATTAAACCAATAAGATCTCACATGCATCTTGCATGTGTCTTTTGTACTAGTTGACAAGAGTTCAATTGAAGTTCAAACATCAATTAGAGTTGAAACAACTCAAAACATAGGCTTTGTTCGATAATAATTTAGTTTTTAATTTTTTATTTTTTAAATTTATGTTTAATTCCTCCCAATTTTCTTACATATTGTTTTCAATTTTCTTGAAGAAACATTTAAACTTTTTTGTCAAATTTCAATAATAAATTCCTAAATTCTATTTTTTTAAAACATTATTGAAAAATGATAACAAAACAATTTAATTAAAAAAAAAAAAAAAAAAAAAAAAGGAAAAGTCACACTTTAAAAACCTAACAAAACTGGCTAATTAATTGATTCACACTTTAAAACATAACAAAACTTGCTAATTAAAACAGAACAAAACTTGCTAATTAATTAAAGGAAAATTTTTACCAATAGAAAAAATGTCAAACTACTTACAGAAAATAACAAAAAAAAAACACTGATAGACATTGATAGACTTCTATCAGCATCTATCAATGATAGACTTCTATCATTTCTATCACCGATAGCCCCTGATAGACTTCTATCAGCGTCTATCACAACTATCTAAAAATTTTACTATTTTGTGTAAATAATTTTCCTTATTTTTCTATTTTTAAAAATTTCCCTTATTAAAAGTAATAAAAAAAAACTACTCAAATTAAGTAAATTTAATCTATTATGATATTAATTAATCAAACTAAAAAGAGGTTTCTCATGTCATATAAAATAATGGATAAAAGTACACCACATATATTTATTATCTCAGTAGTTAGTACACATTGTCCCATTATAGCTTCTGTTGTTATCTTTATTTTTCGGGAAAATACCTTTTTAGTCTTCGAATTTTTTAAAATAGTTGCATTTAGTCCTTAAAATTTCAAAATGATCATTTTAGTCCCCTAATTTTTTATAATAGGTTTAAAAGGTCCTCCTACTTGAAAAAACTGTTAAATCAAACCGATTGTCCACGGTTTTTTTTTAACTTTGTTACGTGACTTGATGACTAGGCTGGGTAATAATTGGGGTTTAAATCTTATTTACAATTTTTTTTCTATAAAAGCAAAAAAAAAAAAAAACAAACGAACAATCTTCTTCTGGGTAAAACAGAGGTTGTTCAATGGCACCCATCTTCAGAGCGATAAGGCATGGGTTTTTCATCTTCTTGATGTAACTTGCATCATTTTGGTGGCACAAGTCGGAGAATTTCGAGAGGGAACCTCTTCTTCTAAATCTTGAACAATCTGTTTGTTTTAACAATTCTGTTAATAGGGAGCGACTTCTTAAACACATTCTCATAAACCTAGGGACTAAAATGGCCAATTTAAAAGTTTAGGGACTAAATGCACCCACTCTAGAAAGTTTGGGGACTAAAAAGGTAATTTTCCCTTATTTCTTTATTCTTTTTCTTCTGAAAATACATTAAATAATTAATTAAGACTACTAATAATATTGGATTAGTGGCTTCCATTTGGAAGCAGTCAGAAATTGCTTATTCAATTATGTGGAGATGACACAACATGCTTAAAATAGAATCCAACGTTAATCACTTAAATTTGGTTATTAAATGCTTTAGAATATGGAGTATACATATAACTATGTTTTGCCACTTATTTTTCTCGATAGTTATTTTTTGTTATGAAATTGCACATCCATGTAAGAATATCAACAATTTTTTCTAAAAATGTCATAATTAATTTTTTTAATGACAATATATTACCGTCAACAATAAACAATGACTTACAATTATAAATTGTCACGGTCAAATGTATTGTGATAAGTTATCATTGTCAATAATTGAGTCAAGATTTTGATATTTCTGTACCGATATAAGTATTAACGACATTATGTCAACAAAAGTATATATTATGACACATGTTTATTTTCATAGAAGCATATTATGACACTTTTATATTGTCAAATAAATGAACAAAATATATGATCGATAGAAAGTTTTTTTTAACTCTGTCATTACACGTGATTTTCATTACCAACTAGTCCTATTTTGTCACAAAATAGATACAAATATAACAACTTGTATTATATATAACGATAAACTTGACAACATAATACTATAGAATGTTTTCGAAGGGACAAATACAAAGGAAACTAATAACAAAACTTAGCAAATTTTTTGCAAAGAAACTAGGTACAACAAGTTTTGCCAACATTGCAACAAGTCTTACCACTAATCTTTGGTAGTTTCACCACTTTATCCGATTTGTGCAAGTTAACCTAGTAAAAACACAATATTCATTTTAAAGTTCAATGCAATATATCAATATCGACGATAATCACAACGTCTAAACAATTCTCTCATAGGCCATTCCTAGAATAAAAGTTAATCATGCACTCACTCGGTCTACTATCTAAAAAGACATAATTTAAATTTACATTGTATCTCCCCGGCCTCCCAAAAGCTCTCCTCACCTATAAAGTTAAAAGTCTAACTAACTAATTTTTACCATGTCATGAAATGAACCTACAAAATATAGAGAATCATTTTACCTAAATTAAAATTTATAGATTAAATTATAAATTTGGTCCCTATGGTTTGGAGAAAGTTATAATTTAGTCCCTATTTTGAAAGTTAGAATTTAATCGCTATGGTTTGATATATAGCCTCATTCGACTACTCCAAAGGAAAAGAGTAAGTAATCCTCAAAAGAAAGACCTGATCTTACTTCTTTTCATGCCTAGTTGAATTAACCACTTCTTCATACTAACTTAAGCACCAGAGTGCAGTAGGTTTGGCACCACACCGATGCAAGAATCTCTTGAGCGGGTTAACTCGAAGAATATCAATACCCAAGTTAAGGAGAAGTGGATCAGAGATCAAGGCTACTAGAGATTTGCAGCAAAGTCGAATACAGATCAGATCCGAGCACTAACACATCTTACCATTGGAGTGTTGTTGGTAGAATAATGAGATCAAACAAAATTAATTGGAGGCCTACTTCTTTATGGAATTAAAGTACGAAAAGTAACCACAAAAATGATTGTATAGTTCGTGCGTAATGTATATTTTCCCATTACAATAAAGAATAGTATTTAATGTGTACTATAAATGAATTTAAAGATAATGGAGTTTGAGTTGATTATGAAACAAGTACAACATAAAGATGAACATAAATTTTTTTTTATAATTCTTGTACACTTTTTTATGGGCTACCTTTTCACGAATCTTAACTTCTCATGGGAATCTTCCTTAAAAACATCTAATTAGTATTTTGTTTTATATTTAAGTCACAAGTAGTGTTTCTTTAAAAAGAAAAAAGAAAAAGAAAATACAAGTAGTGCTTCACCCACGCTCTATTATATCATTCTAAAGAGAGAGTGTGTGAGATTTATTAATAAAAGAAATGAATTGTTTAATAATTTGGATATTGTTTCCAACTAGAAATTATTAACAATTTCAATTTGTAAGAAATTTTTGGGAGAATGGTTGGCTTATGGAAGCAAAAAGGTGATTGCTTAAGATCCCATTTTCTGTAAGATTAATTATAACTATGATGTTGTTTCATGTGTGTAGCATATTTTTTAAAAGATATTGAATTGCAATAAGTTTTATTAATATTAACAATGATCTTGCTCCATGTATATCATGTTTTTTTTAAAGGTATTGAATTGCAATAAAAGATATAGAGACTTCACAACTTAATTAAGTTTAAGGCACAAACAAAACACAACTACCATAATAGTTAATAACCAAAAAAAGAAAACAATCAAGCTCATATAAAAAAAAAAATCAAAACCACTATAAAAGAAACAGAAGAACATTTCAGTCGATCGGTCTTACAAATCATCACCTGGGGCACAAGGTAGGACCATAGATATGGAGATTATGCTCCCTCCAAAGATGATATCATTGATATATAACAGAACATTGAGCAATTATCCAAACCTTTCGCCATCAACGAGTGTTTGCACTAAAATAACAAATCCAATCCAACTTTGTGCCCCATTGAGATTTCCTATGGGAATATGTTTCTCACAAGAGTACATCCCCCAAATAGCTCGCTAAAAGGGCAATCAAAGAATAAATGGTCTCGAGCCAAACCCCATTATCACAAAGAAGGCCAAACACTAGGTATTTCAGAATCTCGACGCTTAATACAATCACATGGTTAATATAACGTATCCCCAGAAAAAATAATATCACTCACAATTACATAACAAAAATTACTTGAAATTTACCTCAAGTGATTGACCGAGCATCACTTTGGATTTCGGTCAATTACTTAAAATCTTGATATGTTTCCAAAATCACTTTCTCATAATTGTCCATTAACATACAAAAATTTAGAAGAAAAGTGATTTTATATATATCAAAATTAGTGATTTTGGTCATTCGAAAATCACTTCCAAACCACCCGCTAAATTGTTGTATGAATAGAAATCTGAACTTTTTTCTAACATGAACTCATTGAGATAGAGTGGAAGCGTTATTTTTCTCTTTGAGATCTTAATATGTGAATAAATAGAATAAGGTCTTCTGTGTTTATTTTTGTTTACCCATATAGAATGTAAGGAACTTAGCCAATGAAATTATAACTATTAAGGCCCTGTTTGGTAACATATATTTTTTTGTCTTTGAAAATGAATTTATTTATCCTCTAAATTTTTTTACCATGTTTTACATTTTTCTTAAATAAAAGAATTAAATTTTTAGCCAAATTTGAAATTCCAAAAACTACTTTTTTTTTTTTTAGTTTTTAAATTTTAAAAACTAAAAATCAAAACAAAATAGTTATCAAACAGGACCCAAAATTTCATAATATTTTGCTTATATAGCTAATGATTTACTTTGAATTAAATTTTTCTATTCAAGCCTAACTCAATGAATAGGACACCAATAATTATCATCTCAAAGACTAGATGTCTCAATCTTATTAGATAAACATAAAATTTCATCTCATAACCAATAGGTTTCGCGAAGAGTAACTCATATATCTTTTAAAGATTTGAGGTTTCCTATCTTTTCAATATGGGATCCTTTTATCATGCTCATTCAAAATGATGTCTCTTTGAGTTCACCATTCTTGGATTGAATCTCTTTCATTTAGATCAATGCTCGTTTAGGCTTTATAAACTTTGATACCATATTGCAGATTTCCGCATTTGCCAATTAGGTTGTAAAGGGAACCCCGATATTTATCGAGTAGATCTTTCACCCCACAATTCTCTTAGAACTCAAAACAATCTTTAATTACTACTACTAATAATAATTTAAATGCAATTTTAAAAGCTACTTTTTTTTCCTTTTTTTTTTTAAAAGCTACTATTAATTTTGTGCTTTTCTCCAACACTATTTTGAGGTACTACTTGACATTTTTGTTCATTAAAATATTTTAGTCATTCTACTTTTAAAAGCATTTATTTTGGTTTCTTTTCTTTTAAGAACTGATTGTTTGGTTCATTTAATTTAATTTTCTTTTCCATCTCTTTTTATTTTTATCACAACTTTAGTACAATGAGAAAGACACTTTTAATAAATTTCTTGAACTATTAGCCTAACTTTATATTAAATGACGATTTATTTTGCGTATAGAATTTGTGTTAGAATTTGATTGATAAAAATTGAAATGATCACTTTTAAAAGTATAGAAAAGACTATTAAACAATGATTAAATTGACAAAAATGCTAAAAGTACGAAAATAAAGATAGATATTTTCAACTTAAATAAACAAAATTTAAACTTGAGAAAGCAAAGAGAATATCCCAAGAGGGAAATCCATTGGGTGGAAATCAAAGGGTTTCCAAAGATATCAACTTCGTTGTCCATAGCTTCATATATTGTGGAGATTAATATATGAAAATGAATGCACATAATAATAACATTCCTTAGGGTTTTAGTGGTTAATCAAATATGGAATCTCCCAATTTATAACTCAGCTTCTTCTAAGTTTGAGTAGCCACCATTATGCCCTTTTCTTTTTGTCATTTCTTGTAAATTATTCCCTTTGAAATGGAAGGAAAAGTAATGAGATTAGTTCAATCAAATGTGAAAGCATGCGCATGCATACATATAATAATAATATATTCTCTTTGTTCTCTTCTAGTTAGGTTTTTTTTTTTTTTTTCATTGGTCCTTTCTCAAGCCTAAAAAGATTTGTCTATTTCATTTTGTAGATGGGGATTTTCCTTTTACCAACCTTATTTGTTGTTTTTCATTGGATTTTGTAATTAATATTCATTATGTTAGTTGGTTTTGGTAATTAACTGACAAAGTTTAATTGGATTTGATGTATATCTATCAAAAAAATCTATTATCTTTTATTTCTCATTGATATCTTTGGTGAAAAATATGTTAAATTATGAATAGTTACCCTTACACTTTCAAAAGTTTCATTAATATTCTTGAACTTTAAAAAAAAAGTTAAAAAAATATCCTTACTGTTAGTTTTCAAAGGAAACTGTTAGTTTTTCGTTCTAAGAATACTTTTATCGTTTGTATATTGACAGAAACTGTTAGCACCTTATTTTGAATATGTTGGAGCTTTGTGATTGGCTATATATTTGTTTAAGGCTTACAAGTTGTGTTTTTCTGATCATTCGCGAGTTTTCATAAAGGTTGCCTTTGTTGTTGTTGTGACAAGTGTCATTTCTGTAGATTATACATTCCTGAAATATTCTGCAGAGTTGATTTTGATAAATGCTTTCCTTCTTTATGGGCTGTGTGATTTATTGTGGAGATGTTTGTGGCCAAGTTAGGGTTGTCGTTTTCATTTAGAACATTAAAAGAATGTGTCGTTTTTGCTGTGAGGTTGTTCTTTGCTAGTTGAACTATCAACTACATGAGGCCATTTTGTGTTATTTGAACTATATCAACTGTATCTTATTATTCCGCTGTGAAAAACGCGAAGGATTTTTTCTCGAATCAACGTGTTTGTCCTAGTCTAAAGGGGACTTGAGACGTTAATTGCGAGAAGGGATTCTTGGTTTTAGGGGGAGCCTAAGGCATTACTGTAGAGAAGGGATTCTCAGTCTTAGTGGGAACTTAAGACTTCATTCATCGAGAAGGATTTTTCAAGCCTTAAGGAGAACCTAAAGTGTTATAAATTGAGAAGTGAGTTCTCAAGACTTAGGGGGACCTAAGTTCTCGTGTGAATGGAGTTCACTGAGTCACGAGGAAGATAATCAAGCTGAGAGGAGTCTCACACACTGTTGAAAGTTGAAGTGCTCATTATCAATATTATTACGCTTAGGGGGAGCCTAAGTACAATTGAGAGGGAGTTTCATATCTAGGGGAGCATAGGTGACTTGAGAGTTGAGCTCTACGTGAGCTACTATATTAGTTTGATATTACAAATAAGTACTACGTTGTAATTGTTTGACTCATTAATATTAGTGGATTATTCTTCCTATGCAGACTGTCCCCCAAATGTAGGTGGATTATCGCTGAACTGGGTTATCAAGTTCTATGTGTCTTTACTTATTTACTTGTTGTTAGTATTTTTGTTGTTACAGTGCTTGTTAGTTCTTTCCATTTAACATCCGTATATCGAGTGACGAGTCATCCTATCACTTTTTCAATTGGTATCAGAGTAGATCACATTTATCTCAGGTGTTTCGATTATGGAAGGAATTAAGAAGGTGGATTCACCACACGTCCCCCCATTCTTGATGGAACAAATTACTCATACTGGAAGGTTGGAATAACTACCTTTCTAAAATTTATTGATAATAAGTCCTGGAAAGTTGTTGTAACGGTTGGTCACACCCAACTGTCAAAGATAAAGATGGCAAAGAAACCTTAAAACCTAAAATTTAGTGGTCAATAGCAGAAAATGAAGGTTTTTTGGGTAATTCTTGTGCTCTAAATGTAATCTTTAATGGTGTCGATCGTAATATATTTCACCTTATCACACATGTGTATCTGCGAAAAAAGCATGGGATATTTTATCGGTTGCTCATGAAGGAACCTCAAAGGTTAAGATGTCACGTCTTTAATTGCTGACATCCAAGTTTGAGAATTTAAGGATGATGGAAGATGAGACCATTGCTGACTTCAATGTGCATCTACTGGATATTGCGAATGAGTCGTTCGCTCTTAGAGAAAAAGTTACTAAAGAAAAACTCGTCAGAAAAGTGCTTAGGTCCTTACCTAATAGGTTTAGCATGAAAGTGACAACTGTTGAAGAAGCACAAGACATTGATTCGATGAAAGTAGATGAATTGTTTGGCTCATTGTTAAATTTGAGATGTCATTAGATGGCAAGCTTAACAAAAAGAACAAGGGTATTGCTTTGCAATCCTCTATCAATGATGAAAAATGAATCCAACATAGAGTCTAAAGATTCTTTGGCTAAGTCAATAGCCATGCTCTCCATGCAGTTCAATCATGTTCTCAGATGGTTTGAGAAAAGATTTGGTAACAATGGCTCGAGTAATGTTAAATCTAGAAGTACATCCCTTGCCAAACCGTTAAAATCTCAAAATTGAAAGAAGGAAAATGATTAGAATGTAAGTCAAAATTATGTGAATAAAGAAAAATCAGTTAAATGTAGAGAGTGTGAAAGGTATGGACTTTTCCAAGATAGTGTCCAATTTTTTTTGAAGAGATAGAATAGAAGTTAAGTGTTGACTCTATCTAAGCATTGATTCTGATGAAGATATCAAGGCCCTTGTTAGTAACATCTCCTCTGACACTTCTTCAAATGAAAATTCAATGCATGATGTTTTCATAGGAAGTGACGACAGTGAACACTTACTTGAGTCCTCTAATCTGTCATATCGAGTTCTTTTCAACAAATGGCAAGGGGATGTGAAAATGCTTGATGTACAAAAAGAAAGAATTGAAGTCTTACTGACAGATAATCACAGACTCATGTCCACCATAGATGACTTGAAGCGTGAGTTGAACCAAGTCAAACCTGAGAAGGAGTCTGTTTGCAAGAATTTGAGAATGTTGAATTCAAGCATTGGAACTCTAGACAAAATCCTAACTAAATGGAAAATTGCAGGAGACTTTTCTGGTATTGGGTTTACTAGTATTGGGTTTACTAAAAGAGGGAACATGCAGAATCAGAAGTCTCAATATAAAGGAAAGCAGAAAATAGTGTTTGTGAAAGCTTAGGATCCTGAATCCTATAACTTTCCAGAAGCCTCTTCTAGTAATATGAATTGGCAGAGTAGTAGATCCTACAACCAGAGGTGGATCTGTCATTATTGTGATAAACGAGGTCATAAACGATCATTTTGTTATCTGCTCCATGGATTTCCTCAGGCTCTTGCTCGCACAAAAAAATTCACCCATTAATTCAGAAATAGTTTGCAAAAGGAGCCCCCAATCAAACAAGAATGGAGAGTTAAAAATATACTGGGCAAGTACAATGTTGTTTTAACATCCTTCAGATCTTCTGCCAAGGGTGACTGGTTTTTCGATATAGTGGCAGCTCATGGCATATAATAGGAGAGAAAAGCTATATTTCAAATCTAAAAGTTGTAAGCTCAGGGCATGTCACTTTTGGAGATGGAGCTACACTTTTCTGATTCCATGGTTTAATGTGAGTTTGTTACTGAGGATGTTCTTCGACCTTAATTTGTTTATTTTCTATATAGAATAAAGTTGATGGTTTATGTTTTATTATCTACACTTGTTTATCATGCATGTGATTTAGTAAATACAGTTTAGCATAAAGTCTTTTAGAATTATCTCACTAAGAAATTTGGACCAGTTGGAAACAGGCATGATCTAAATCATTTTGCATGTAACTTCCATGTTATTCATCCATACTTTATGTCATTGAATGTATTGAAACTGGAGATCAAGAAAGGTTTAGTTACGAGGGCAGTGACAAAAGTCACCTTGATTCAATGTGATATAGGAGATTGACCAGATTGAACTAAAGGGGAATATTGTTATTGAAATAATCTGTTTATGCGCGTTTAAGGTTTATGTGATTTAATTACAATATGTACACAGACATATACAAAGTGGGAGATTGTTAGACGTATTTTAAATTAATAATACGTATAATTAAAATATGGGCTTTGTATGTGGATTAGTATTTTATCACATTGGGTTATTTTACTAGATTGAGCCATATTATGTGTGATCTAATTAATTAAGGCCCTAGATACTTAATTAAGTATGGACTTAATGGGTAGAAGCTTGTTCCTAGATTGATTAGGTTTAATGGGAACCTTATTGAACTAGTATATAAAGAGACCTTAGGGTTATGGTCCTCAACATACCAAAACAATAAGCACTCAATCTTTAATCCCACCTAGAGAGAGATCCCATTAAGGACATTCAAAGTTTTGGTTGAGGAAGACTATAGTCATCTTAAAGTTATCTTCATCTTGAAGCTATCATCAATCTCTCAATAAAATTCGGTATGTTAATTATTCTTGGCAATTTGGCATGAATGATCCTAGGGTTAATTTATTCAATATAGATTTAAGGTAATTATGCTAACAAGACGTACTTCGTTCTTTTTTGTTTTCTTATCCTGTCATGCATGTTAATTAGGAATTTATAGATATTATACATGCTAATTTAATGGTTTGAAATTGAGAGAATTTTTTTTTTATTTAGTTGATAAATATGAGATGAAAAGAATAAATTGTATGCTTTTGATGATGATTGCTTGGGATGTACTTTGAATATGCATGTTAGATGATCTGCTATGGAAATAGGATAGCATACTCTCGAGTTATGATCTACTTAAGTCCCTCTTTGAATCTCTCATATTTAAGTGCGTAGTCACTTTAATTTAGAATCTTTTAACTAAATGAAGAGTTAATTTGAGTCTATTTGGTTGTCACCTTGAAATGCCCCACCGGTTAGAGAGTGTCTTGCATGATAGTTTGTAATGTTATACTAAGGAAAAAGAAAAGAATTGTATACGCCTGCTAAAAAAAAAATATTTGTGCACAAAAGAAATAGTAGAATAACATAATATCATTTGATAATTGTTGAAAACAAATATAAACTTGTAATGTGTATGCATGGATAGAGTGAAAAGAGTTGCCTTTGTTGTGATCAGTTAGGACACCTGGGAATAGACTAGGTATGGTTCCCTACAGTGAATGTTTGAAAGCTAGTGCCCCTAGACAAAATATTGCAAGTTTAGGGTACCCTTGAGTGTTTTATTTCAAGCACCTTAGTTGATATATTACTTTCTTGAATGTTTTGATGCTTGATGATTGGTGCATGATTCTAAAGTAGGGAGAAAACTAGAGAGACTAAGTTAAATCAAAAGTCAGTTCTTGAATTTTGAATTAAATGTGACTTCTACACACACATGGGGATGAAAAGATTTGGCCTTGAAATTTCATGATAATAGATATGTTTGAATGGTTCTTCTTATGGATCTAACATATTATTCTTATTATTGAGGCATGAATCACATGCATACTTAATGAGAATCATCCCTACGGTGTTATTCTATTTTTTCTCAAGAGTAGCAAAATTCTAAGTTTAGGGTGGTGAAGCCCACCTAAAATATGTGTTATTTGCCTTTTATTTAGAATGTGTTTTTATTAGATTTAATGTGTTTTCTAGTTGTTTTCAGGTAATAATGAAGAAGATGAGTTTTAGAAGTCAAAAGAACCAAACCGAGCTAAGACTAGATAAAAAAAAGTCAAGAAAAAGTCAAAAACTCTAAAAATAAGGTAGTGCAACGCATGAGCGCAGCTCGCTGCCCTCTACCCTCCAAACCCGAGAGCATTGATTTCTGGCATTCATCAGAGTGCAGCGATGTTGGGCATGAAGGAATGGATTTCCTCAACGGAAGCGATTGATTGTCTTATACCAATAATTTTTAATTTGAAAAATCGAAAAATACAGAGAAACAACATACTACGGGATAAACAAAAATTCTAATTACAACATGCTCGAAGAGATTTCAGGAAAGAATATTACTACCTTTGAAGACTAGCTTCTACATAATCTTTTCTCTTCTTCGCTACAACTCATGAACACCCAAAAAAAATACCTTGGAACACCACCACAAAAGTCTTCCTTACTATGTCCCAAGAAAGAATCAACCAAGAAGTTATGGGCTCTTGAGATTTTTGGCTAGGGAACGTAATTTTTTTAGAGATAATTTTTTTTGGTAGAACAAAAAATGCAGAGGGATTGATCTATCTCTACAATTTTGTGTTCTCCTATTGATATCCTGTGAGAGAGAGAGAAGTGGTGGGAGTTACAACTCCCCACCACTACACGAGAAATAACTCCCTATTTCTCTCTTTTTTTTCTTTTTCTTTTAATTAAATAATTTATTAATTTAATAGTACATCTAATGAACAAATAGTCCTTAAGTACCATTGATTCCTCTAATGAACAAATAGTTTATAGTCCAACTATAAAGTAACCCCTCTCGAGCCAGTGAGAGGGTGAAACCTCATTGCTCAAGACCTGGAACCAACCCTTAAGGGAACAATTATCTACTTACTCTAAAGATGGAAATGAGTGAATTTCATCTTATGAGAATACGTTCCCAGCTCTCTACTCAGACAAATCTCCAAAATGGTAGGCTTATTGAGTCGACGATCTGGTCACTCTCATCCATACAAATCAAAGGATTGCCCTCATAAGCAGAAGTTCATATCCCACTCAGGATTAAGAGTCAAGTCACTTATGGTCATCCTATGAAATGTTAATTTCTTCAATTAACGACCTTATAAGGAAAAATTGAACATTTCGCGGTTCGGTCTTATACAAACTCTTTGCATAGGATACCCCCACTCACATATCTCCACATGAACGATTAAGATCACATCGTTTGTAATACTTTACAACTCTTGTAAGAATTACAAAGTGGGTTTTATCCGTAGTGTTACCAGGTTAAGGCACCTCAACTTTATCCCTATACTACAGACCTTTTTGGTTATTACTTAAACATGATCCAACCTTGTATGTCAACTACATACATGTTTAAGTTTACATGAAATAACTATGGATCTTGTTTATTAGATTTGAGTTAATGCAACAAGAATCAAATAAAGTAACTTTTTATTTTATTGATATAATAATTTGTATTTATAAGAATTACAGACAACTAGAAACTAGAGATTAAGGACACCAGTCATAACAGGGCAAACGTAGCGCTACGCTACAGAAAATAATAACCCTCGAGTACAGCGACATTGCCTTTCCAAATTTGAAAAAGTATACTTTTGGAAAGTTCTTGTTGGGCAAGTATTTGATTTTCTATAAACTGGAGGGTCTAAAACCGATTTTGGCATCAGATTTTTTAGTATTTGAGACCTAAAGAGAGTTTATAGCAAAAAAATGGAAATTCTATGATGCCGGAAGGTTCGAAGATAGTTGGAAGGCCAAAATCCATCCCCAAGACGAGCTTGGAAGCCGAATAACTTCTCTTTTCTTTCTTTATTCTTGCTGTATTTTGTTGTTCTAATGTGAATTTTGTCTATGAAAGTCATGTTAGGCTAAATTCTCATAGTCTTATGGGTAGATTAATTCTTAGGTTTAAATTGTTGAAAACTTTGCTTCTTGAATGTTAATTTACATTTACGCTTTCTAGCATAATTGTTTTTAATGCTTTTGAATGTTTGATCAACATTTGAATGGTTTTATGATTTGAATCTTGCTTAAGAAAGTATGTTTAAATTGGATAATGATCCTAGACTATCGTTAGAATCACAGAAAATAGTTGGATAACGGTAGAGATTGTTGATGAAGGTTATTAATGCTTTACTTAATCACTTAATTTCAATAAATTGGTTATTAAGGTTTAAGTAAAAGAAAAGATTGTTTTTGAAAGATTCAATCTGGATAAAATATTTTTAGATCTAGGTGTTGTGTTAATTACTTTAAGAATCAAACAATTGTGTTTAAGAATACCTTTGATGAAGTCTATTCCTTAAAACGTTTCCTAGTTGATAATTTCCACATCTTGATCACTTTTATTTTCTTTCTTAAATTAGTTTATCTTAAGTATTATTATAGGTTCCCTAAATAAAATTGGAAGAATCTTTGAATAGCTAAAAGAATAATTGAATCAATTCCCTAAGGACAATACTTGGCCTTTCAAGCCGTTTTAACTATATTATAACTTGACCCGTGCACTTGCGGTAACACCAAGATTGGTTTGCTTGGATAATAATATTTGGGCTTAACCTCAAGCTAAGTGACACTGTGACTAAAAGAACTTGTCGAATGTTCTAACGCTCAAATAATTTTATAATACCGATTCTAAACTAACTATACTACTAAGTAGTACAAGTGACAAGATCGAGATGATTAGCAGGGAAGTGCGAATATTAGTTTTACAAAGTCCAATTTTAGTTAAAGTAGTAAATTGGGGGGGAGGGGATTGTTTGTGGAAATGTAAATGAAGATAAACGAGCTAAGAAAAGTAGTTGATTACTTGAAAAGTAAATTAGCAAGATGCATATTTATGAAAATGGAATCCCCCAAATCACAATTATGGTCCTAGGATATTACTCAATCATCTCAACTCATGGCCTACTTAACCGGTAATGCCGACATTAAGCATCTTTAATTATTAACTAAGACATTCATCTTAATTAAACTATATGTCAATTAATTAAGAATGAAATGCATATAAGATTAACCTAAGCACATGCACTAAGGTGTAGGGCTAAGCCACAATGATTAGCTAACATAAACACAGATTAACTGTTTGATTACTCCCTATCTCTAAGTCACTGAAGACAACTACATGATATTTTTGGTAATGTCTGACAAAAGATCATGCATCCAAGAGATGACTTATGCTACTTGGCACCAAAACACATAACAATTATGGATTACATGTTTAGATTTTAGCTATTAGCATGCTTAATAATTTGGGTTGTCGATCTTAACAATTCAATCATACTAAAGAATAAACACAAGTGATAGAGAAGTTGAGAGATAGAAATATTGCATTAAGAACAATCCTCACATAAATGGAATTTGGGTTAATCAAAATCAATACAACTAAATAGAACCAACTAAGATTACATACCTTGAAAGAAGCAATCAAAGCTCGTAAACATCGAGTCATTTACAATCCTAAAGAATGCAACCTAAAACTAAGAAAATAGAAAAGGAAATGAAGAATAACTCAGAAAAAGGCCCATAGCTCGGAATGAGGCCTCCGTCTCCAAACCTTTCCTTCCTTTTCTCCCCTTTTCCCTAACAACAGTTGGGTTTTTATAGAAATCGAGGGAGTGTTACGGTGTTGAAGCCTTTTGCCTAAGCACTGTGCCGCAGCGTTGAGGTAGTTTGTGCGTATGCATCTAAAGGTGAGCGTTGTGGCACCACAGGGCAGCGCCGCAATGCTTGCCAGGCTTTATGCTTCTTTGAGCAGCATCGTGCCTTCTTGTGCCCGATTTCACTTTTTTGACTCTCGTTGCTTGTTAATTGCCCCATTTTAGTTCGATTTGCATATGAAATATCCTAACGACTTTCCTTGTTCAAAAACTTGTCTAAGAACTCAAATAAGATTTAAATGCCTAAGAACTAACACAATTTAGGCCGAGAAAGATAGCTCATTTAGGGAGCTATCAAACACCCCGAACCTAAACTTTTCTGGTCCTTAAGCAAGAGAAAGCACACAATCATGAACAATAGAAAACTTTACATTTCCGCTAACTCAGGCCTTAATTCTAAATACGCTTCAAAGCTTGAAAATGAGAAACTTACAATTTGATAAGGCATTTAAAACTTTTCCTATTCTTCCCTACGTGTGTGTGTGTGAAAGGAGCTAACCTAAAAGAACTCTATAGACCCGAGATAACCTTATGACATCCTCCATCATCTTCCCCTACTTTTGGCTCAGGCACCAGTCATTAAGTTATCTAAACTTATCAAGAGAGTAATGTTTTGACTAGGTCGCCTGAAAAACACGACAGAAAAATAAAGGTCATTTCTTTTACCTAGAGGTACTAGGTTTCACACTCCCATTGTAGGGACTCATACTCATAATTTTTCATGGGCGTCCTAACTAATTACAGTAGAGGTAGCAATTTTTTACTCCTATCCATGCACTCACACTTTTATTTCTTTTGTTTTCTCTCTCTATCCCTTTTTTATTGTTTTTGTTTTCTTTCTTTTTTAACTCTTTTCTCTCTTTTCATTTTCCTTTTATTCCTTCATTTTTTTTAGCAAGCATATACTCTTTTATTTTTTCCTAGTCTCACATTACAATCTATTAAGCAAGATGACTCTTTAATCGGTGGGGTCTTTCGAGCTGACAACGGACTTATGGACAACATAAACTTATCCTAAGTCCTAGGAGTAAAACCTAAGGTTAGCTAGTGCACAAAGCAAGGAAGCAGAGAAAAAATTTTAAATGAGCTCATTAAACATTCATTTCAATAAAAACGAGCAAAGAAGCCTATCAAGCACTCCCTAGGTTGTCCTAATAATAAAAAAATGCAAAAATTTCCATTAAACTAGTATGTTTAAAAACAGGCAACTTCTAGATGCATCAAAACCAAAACAAACAAGCAAGCAACACGCATACACCCCACCCCCAACCTAAAATCATGCATTGTCTCTAATGCATGCAACACAAGCAAAAATGACAACTAAAAGGGAAAGAAAAAACCTTCCCTAATTTGAAGCTCGCGAGGGCAAGCTGATTGCTTCAACCATCAATAATAATAAAGGCCAAGAAAGAAAGAATGAAGGTCATTCCTACAAGAAAAATCAAAATCGAGCCCAAAACCTAGAAACTATACAAATATCTAAGCTAAAAGAAGCTAAGCTAACCTAAGCCATGCTAATGACACTAGAAAGAAAAGAAAAACTAGAAAGCTAAAAACTAAAACTAAACTAAGGGCACCAAAAGGTCGAAATCGGAGGCTATTCCTCTTCCAACTCTGATAAGTTGCTCATGGAAGGCTGGTCAGGTGCACTCGTAAGGTTAAGCATGAGAGTGAAATAGCGGTTTTGATACTGCATTCCTCTCTCAATGCACTTAACTACTCAGGCAGTTACTCTATTAGCAGCTTACTCCTACTTGACATCATGTTGAGTCTGATGAACATCCTCAACAAGTTGGCCTGCCAAGGTCGCGAGGGACTTCCCTTCAGATTCCTCATCTACCATCTTGATGTTGGTTACCGTTGCTTACAGGATCTTCTTGCTGACACTCACCCTCAACTTGCCCTCAAAAGGCGGCGATCGACGTCTTATTTAAAATAGTCATCTCTACCTCAACTCTAAAGTAGAGAGCGGTGATCAAGGACAGGTGTCCCAGATCATCTGGCATAAGCCTACCGCACAAGAATGTGTGCCGGATCTTGTTAGAAACATGGAGGGTTATCCCCTTGAATTTAATCGAAATATCCCTTCTCCAAACCCAGTCAGTCCCTAGCCAACAGAGAGCCTCAATGATCTGCGAATAGTTCACCTGCCCATTCATATAATCTACATAATCATCTCTATGGATGTTGGGCAATCAAAAAAGATTGTTGATGGTGTGTGGGTCAAAGAGAATTGTGCACCCTAGCACACTAGAGGAGTTCCTGTCCTCTGACATGTTTGAGTAGAATTCCCTCACTACGGGGACTACGATGTCCTCACGTTGACGAGCGAATAACTCCCACCTATAGCGTCGTATTTCAGTAGTAATGTGGGGGAAGTAAGCGAGGTCAAGGCCTAAGCCCCGTTTAGGAACAATTTCCTTAGTGGTGATGGAACTAAAGAATCTACCAGAGGCAGTTTTGACACGAACTGACGATGGTCATAGAAAGGCTCTGTAGATTGTCTACTAGAAGAAACTACCCCTTTAGCCTTGTTTTTCTTTGGAGTTGTATGGTATTTAGACTTAAGGTCACATCCCTAGACTTCCTAATGAAAACTAAGGCCAAAATTGGTTATAACTATCTAAAAAACTACTCTAAACAACTTACTCCCAACCTAAAATCACATAACTTCGCCAAATTCAACACAACAACAAATTCAGAGCACAAACCAACCAAAAAATGATAAATATTCAAGAAAAAGTTCATAGACAAGAAAAAATCAACAAAATTTGCCTTGGTTCTCGGATTTGCTCTCCAAACATTGAGAAAAACGCCAAAAAGTCAAATGAGAATAAAAACCCACAAACAACGTGAATAGGATGTGTGAAATTTTGAAGAAAATCGAAGAGAGAGTTAAGGAATTTTGGGTTTGAAATAAGAAATTTTGAGATAAAACGAGAGAGAAAAGGAAAGAGGGGTGAAAACTCTTCTTTCCTTCCACGATAGACCGCTGTTAATAAGCCGTCTATCGTGCTCTTGGTGCGACGCTACAGCATCATAGCGTTGTGTCCTAATTTTTTTTAGAGATATTTACACTGACCAAAATTACCCTAAATTAATCTAAATTATTTCTACTCCTAATTTAATCATAAAATATTTACACTAATTAATGTTTTCCTTCACCTGGCACCCTCTAAGAAGGGCAAATTTTTAATATCTATTGCTCAACGTGACCTGTCCTCTGTTAAGGTAGAAAAAAAATTCTCGTATTTTTCTGGCCTATAACATGTTAAGGGAACAAGATAGGTTGAATATTTTTTTTTAATTTAGGCAAAAAAGGAAAAAAGAAAGAATTAAAAGACTCAAGCAACACTAAAGAGTTCAAAGAAAGAAAAGACACAACTGACTCGTGAAAATTAAAAGAAGAAAATTCAAAGATAAACGATATACCTAGAGTTAGAACAGTGCGAGATCGGCTGACCTCTAACTCTATCTCCTAAATGTTGTCAGGGTTAGGCATTAATCTTCCTCAATCTCACAAACTGATATACATGGTGTGGGCTCCTCATAGGCATCCTGAGAGTCGACATGCGTTACCTCATGACTTTGAGCCTCAGTAAGTCCAGAAAAAGGTACAGCAACGGCTCATCTTGCCTCCCAACCGTTGCTGCAAACTGAGCAACTCAGGCACTTAAGCTTTGCAAATCGGTTCTAGTCTTTGCCACTTTCCTGCTGAAAGTGCTCAAACTCTTGTTGCCTACAAACCTTATACTCAAATCAATGTGAGGAAGCTATTGTGCTCATCTTGGAAGCTTTTCAAGGCTCATTGCTTTCCACTAAATATGTTTAGATAAAATTATTTAAAATTTATTACAATGTTATTGCTAGTCAAGACTTGACGAAGGTCTTAACTACCAGATGATTTTTTGTGCCTACTTAGTTTGGGATAGAAATAGTACGAGCCAAGAATTTCTCTATTAAATTACTAATTGTTTCTAGGTAACCGGTGGGAGATGGGGGAATTGGTTTGATGTTGCAAGAATTTTAAAATGCAAGAAAGTAAAATGGTGATGGAATTAAACGTGCTGATATGAAAATAGAATTAAAAGTAGTTCTTACGGAATTAAGATATCTAGCTGGGGATGTTTCGGAGTTCCTTTTTAACTAATAATCTCTTGATCATTGAGCTTGTATGTGTGATCAATACTTGTATCTACGACTTAGCCAATATATTAGAAATACTAATTAAAAGCCCAAATTAAGCGATTAAACTATAACGAAATTATGAAATGCATAAAATCACTTAGCTTAATGCATTAAGTTCAACGGGAAAATGCTAAGATGAACAAATAATAGAGAACGTCTAATTAGATGCTCAAGGTTGGTTTTCTACTTGGTTGATTAATCAATGTTCATCAATGGGATGCCCAAGAATTTGCAAGTAACCTAACCAATTGTTACTCAAATCACCTACTTAGCAATTATGGATTAAAAGTGAGTCTATAGCAATTATGCAAAATTGATTAGCGTGTAAAGCAATATTGATAAACATAGCCATTAAGTTCAGTAACAGCAGAAAACCCATGGATACAAGCAAGATTCAGTTGAGATGAAGAGAAAGTCTCGTAAGAGATACATAAAGAAGAAGAAACTCTTAATTCCTAAGCTAGAACTTACAAATTTAGTCGATAATCATCCTTAAAATGGAATCCCCAAGATAAATAAGCATAAGGATGGTAAAAAAAAAAAAGTATGGAAAAAAGTGTAGAGATCCGTTTTTGCTTAGAGAGAACGGGAAATTAGATGTCATTCAAATGCTGGCATCTAGAGTATTAAATGGGACTTTCAAACTAGCGCCTGCACTGCTTGGTTTAACGCTACTCAGGTTGCAACGTTGTGCCGCATAGAATCGTTGGCGCTACGACCTCCAAACCAATGCCACTGGAAATGGCATCGCAGCAGCGTCAGCCTTTTGCTTGCCATCTTCAATTCTCAAGCCCTAGATGATGCATTGGAGCTCCGTTTTTGTATGTTTTAACTCCATTTCAATCTTAACACCTCGTTCTACCTCTTACATGCGCAAGATCTATAAAATCACTAAATAGACCCATTAAATAGCACAACGATCTCGAATTAAGCGAAGGAAAATATCACATTTTAGGTGCTATCAATTATTGCTAAAATGATTAAGGATGAACTTTAAATTCATATAGCTAGTTTGCTATAATAAAATTTGTAATTAAGTAGAGACAAATATGACTAACTGAGTTTTTTTCTTTTGGTATACAAATGGTAGTATTAAGGACATTTTAAAAAAAAAAAATAAACCAAAGTGACAACTTCGAAAGTTCTTAAAAAAAAAAAAGTAATTGGAGAGAAAAGTCTCTTAGTACTTTCGACAAATTGATGAAATTGTAGAGTGACATCTTGAAAGCAAAGCTTGAGATTATGAAATTCACAATGGGAACGTGACAAATTCTAATGACAAGTCAGGATTTGTTAGTTGATTTTATTAAATATTCTTCCACATTGCAATTATCTTTCATAAAAATTGAATTCTTAATGGTCATTCAGAGAATGAGCTTAATGTATTTCTTGTTTTTAAAAATCATACAAATTAAATTTTGAACCTGACGTGAATCGAACACGCAACCTTCTGATCTGGAGTCAGACGCGCTACCATTGCGCCACAGATCCACCATTTGCTCTTTATTCATATTAAACTATGAGATATGCTAATATGAAAAAGAAAACAAGTTATAGGTACATATAAGGATGTTCAATGGAAGGGATGGGCAAGTGTTTGTATTATCAAACTCAAAGTCAAAGGTTCAATTCCTCCATCCTACATATTTTTTTTAAAAAAAATTGTTTTTCCTTAAATTTCTTAAGAATCAAAGCGAATATTCTGATTTAAAATTAGTGGGGTCTAGTTCTACATGGAGAGTTAATTGTTTTTTATATTTTAATATAAGTCAAATAAACTCTTTTAAAAAAATTCAGATATAGTTATTTCTTATATAAAATCAGCATTTAAATGGTTAATTTCAATATAGAATTCTCATTTTAAGAAAAATTCTTAAACCGTATCAAACTTTTTAAGTCATTATAAACAATAAAACTTTAAATTGAAGGGAAAAAAAGTCATTTTACCCTAAACTTGCCATATTGTATCAATTTTAACTCTAAACTTTCATTTCATCAATTTAAACCTCAAACTTGATAAATCGTATTATTTTAGTCCTAAACTTCTAAGTCCATTAATTGAAGCCTCAAACATGAATAATTGTATTAATTTACACCATTAATTAAGTTTTCATATCAATCTTCATTAGAAAGATTTCCCATATATGCTCAAAGTCATATGCTGCTTTCTGATACGTACTTATTTGTTATTTCAAATAATAATAAAAAAAAAAATTGCTAAAGAAAATTATAGTAGATTCACTAATATGTTTTTCTACTTGAAGGTAGAGCTCTTTTTTCTCGTTTTACTTTCTATGATTATTTTATTTTTTTTCATTTCAATAATGGAGAGTCTTTCAAAATCTTTGGTTAGGACTCTACTTTGTCCATCACCTTTCAATAGAAACAAAACTTATTTGCAAAAGATTGTTTTGTCTATAGATCACTCTTATATTCTGAATCGATCGCCAATGTTGTTTAGTTATTCTTTTTATTACTCGCTAGGCCTTGAGTTTGATTTGTCCTCCATTTGCTACAGTAGACATAGGGTGTTCGATGCCATCACTAGAATCTTTGTCCCTTTCCTCTCTGACATTGATGTTGCCTTTATCCTTCACATAGAACCATCAATGGAGTCGATAAGGGCAGCTAACACTACTTCATTATATTCATAGGTGTTGCTCTATTCGTCACTTCTTTTTCTTTGTTATCTTTTGCATTTTAGTCGGGCTCATAACCTAGAATAATTTAATTAATTTGTTGGTAAATTTTTTTAAAAAAATAACAAACAAGTACCTATCATAGAGTAATATGTGGCTTTGAGCATGTTTGAAAAACCTTTCTAATGGTGATTGAAGCAAAAAACGTGACCGAGGATGTAAATTGGTATGCTTATATTCAAGTTTAAGATTTTAAATTGATGAAATTGAAAGTAGGTTAAAATTGATACAACCTACTAAATTTAGGGTTGAAAATTATTTTTTCCCTAAATTTCAATATTACAATTTGTACAACAAACGACCATCAAAATACACCAATGTTTTTTATTCTCTCTAAGAAAGTTAGAGAAATTAAGTTACATGAGCATAATTTAGCTCGTTAAGGCATGTACTGTAACAACCCGACTTCCTAGACTTGTACTAGGTCGTCACTATATGCATGCGTACATCTCAAACGGCCTCTATTTCATGAATTTAACTAAAAATCAAACAAATTTTATAAATTAAATAATTTTCATAAATTCAAAATAGCTGACAATCCCTGATCGGATACCCCTAAATTTATAAAGAAACCTAAAACAGTTAAAGAATATAAATTCTTAGAAAACTAAAGCGACAGAGATGTTGAAAATCTAATAAGAAAATAAAACCTAGACGACATAGGCTGACTTTTTAAAAAAAATGAAAACTATGCGAAAGCTACTTATGGTCCCTTGGCACGACCACGAATTCTTCTTGTCATGCGCCAGTGCATCCTTTCTCCTACCTGAAAAAATATTATAAGAAAAGAGTGAGTATAAAGATACTCAGTAAGTAACCCCACCATCGGGGTCATGCTATGCATTTATGTTCTTTAAATGTAACATACTAGTGGATCATGCATACTTCAACTTAACATTCATAACTATCTGAGTGATTAATTAAACTCGTCCTACCTTAGGTGAGTTGTACCCACCACCTCTAGTGAATCCCGAAGGAGACACAAAGCTCTAGTGAATCCCAAAGGATACACAAACCTCTGGTGAATTTTGAAGGAAACACAAACCTCTGGTGAATCCCGTAGGAAACACAAACCCTTGGTAACTACACAGCTACGAATAAGAGAGCAATTATCATTAACATACATAATTGGCAACATATATAAAAGTCCCATAACATGGAATCATAACTTATCTCACACAAACACTATCATGCTCATATAACCTCTTATATCATATAAATCATATGTAAAACATATAAATGGTCTCAGAGAACCAACAATAAGTTTCTAGTTGTATCGTCCGGCACGAAGACGGTTCCAATAGTAAGATTACTTACTTCAGAATTAAGCCCCAAAATAGTCTACAACTTAACCACGTAAAACTTGAATCTAAAATCAAGCCTATCACAAAATCCCAGATTTAAAAATTTATGTTAAGGCCTAATTCCAATCATCAAAATTAAATTCCAACAGTTCCAAACACTTGCCCAACAAGCGCTTTGCCTTAAGTCACCTCCAACCTTAAAACAAATAAACCCACCTAAATTTACATTAAAAACCAAGAGTAAAAACTCAATTTTTATCACCACAAACAAACTAACAATCCTTGGAAACCTAAACCAACTCCAAATAATTACCAAAACTGTCAAAAACAACTTCCGAATCCGCTGGATTCCCATTCCAAAACTTCTCCAAATATTATCCTAACGCCAAAATGCACAGAGCATCAACCAAAGTGGATCACAAACCAAAGGGTAAACAAGAAATTGTAAGAAAAACTCACCAATACTTTCATACATAAGAGATCTACGCTTGAGAGATAAAAGAACAAAAAATATCACCTAGTTTTATAGGTTCTGTTCAGCAGCGATTACGGACAAACTAGAGCTCAAAACAACAATCCAACCGTTCCAAACAAGACCCTATATGTTCCGAACAGGCTGACCAAAATTTAGCATGATCCAACGGTTGAAACTCCAGAAATCGACAACGTTTTTAGAGATATCGCTGAAAAACTAAATTGCACTGCTCTCTTTTTCCTTCTCCGTTTTTATGTGTTTTTCTCACTCTCTACCTCATTAGTCATACCCATATTATAGAAAAGAAAATTTAGGGCTTTCAAGATGGGTCAACCCCAAAATTAATCCTAATTGGGCAAACATATAATCTGACAACTGAATTTCAACCTCAAAATTTCAAACTAACACTCAAATAATTCAAGATAATTAAATTAAAATTACTTGAAATTTTGGGATATTACATGTACTCTCGACCAAGAGATTAGGTGTTCGAATCTGTTGTTCCCATATTTTGTTGAACTCAAAAAAAATTGAAAGATTATGATTTGTTTATGATATATATATTTGTTATAAAAAAAAACATAAATAAATAAATAGAAATGGAATAGGGAGGAGACGGAGAATTTACGTTCCAATCCCATCCCTATTTAGCTCATGTGAGGAATATTTTTCCTCACTCAATTCTCTTATTCTACACTTAAACAAAAAAAATTGGCCCCGTAATACATATAGGAAGTGTTTATTGATTTCTTATGAAAGTAAGATATGTAATGCCCTTAAATCATAAATCTATATTGATTTTATAGCATGTTTTGAGATAAATAAACAGTTAAATCCTATTAGAAAGGTAAGATGTTGATCAAAATCATGTTGTAAAAATATATAAAAGATGTTGCAAAAATAAAACGTGCAGAAAATTTTGCCACATCATTACTTAAATTCGGAGTAACAGCATGGTGGAATGTCTGCATACTCTAAACCGACATATGTCTCCACCTTATCCTAACACACTGCTAAGCACATCAAATCATCCATATGCTGAAAAGACTTAAAGGAAAATTCGATATTGTAGCATTGACAAAAACGAAACTACAGTATTGTGGGAATTCCTCATGCTTTGAACTGACAACTTAGTCATCATCACCCTAAGACGTCAACTTATAATCTGAACACATCAAATCAGTTGAAAGTGGCAATGCATGAAGCTGTCAACTCGCCTACATGTTGTAGCATCTTCATACTTTGAATCAACATTATCCTGAAGCTCTATCAAATCAATTTGAGCATGTCAATTCACTGAGTGCAAAAGAGGTATGTGCTGGGATTAAAACCCTAGCGCAGTGGAAACATATCAGAATCCTAACTCAAAATTAATATTAAGATTTTGAAATACTTCTACATGGTAAAAGAAATCTAAAAACCTAGGTTAAGCATACTGTATAAAAAAATATCAAATATCAGAGCAAAAAAAACTTATGTGTTGTGAAGGAAAACAACAACTGGATCACTACCACTTGGATTCTTTCCTTTCTCTGAACCTTGAGGAAAGGTTTGTGGGAACCTTTTGGTAAGGGAAAAAACACAAAGAACTTTTCTTCTGAGAGAATTTTTTTAAGAGAGAACGCTAGATCTATTTTTTTTTTTTTTTTTTTTGTTAGACACTATATAAGAAAAGGAGAGAAAGTGGGAAACGTGGGTGTTATCCCACGTAACTCCTCTACGTGGGAGTTACAACCAACTATATTAATTTAATTAATTAATTAAATTAATCATTAATTAAATAAATAATTAATAATTAAATAAATGAATAAATAATGATTAATTAAATCTAATTTAATAACCAATTCATTTAAATCATATTTAAATGAACATCTCTCACATAACCTATAGTTTTAATTCAATTAATTTAATTAAATCAAATTAAATTAAATAATTAATTAATTCTCCAATTAATTAATTACCAAATTAAATACTACCTGCATTAATTACCAAATTATTTAATTTCAACCTGCATTTGAATCAAATTCAAATACATTTCTCTCATAACCTATAGTTTTAATGTACATCTAATGCGCATTATTTTAACCTATAGTTTTAATATAAATCTAATTCATATTAAAATAATATTTGAACAATTTCAAATATTTAATTCTCTTATAAATTAACTTTTGAATCATATCCAAAATTATATTTATACTATAAAGTTTAATTTGTAAAATAAACTTTATATTATAATGTATCATTATACATTATATTTTTTCCTTAGTAAATTTGAATTTTTTCAAATTTCATCCAAGAATAAATTACCTCAATATTCTTTACAAGCTAGGAAAGGGACCTAATGGACCTACATATCAGAAGCTCCAACGATATGAGATTAACAGGCTAAACTCATTAATCACATTAATCAATATTCGTTAACTGTGGGTACACTCCACTAAAGACCCACAGTTGCACTCTTCTTACTATAGATATATTTTTGTGTCCACGGATATAGACCAATAACAGCTTAGTCCTTCACAAGTGTTCGTAACACCAGTTGGGTTAAATTACCGTTATACCTCTGGGTTACTTCTAAATCCTTAAGTATCAGTGCTCCTCTAATGAAAAACCTGTTTATGGTCCAACCATCAAACAAAAACCCCTCTCGGACTAGTGAGAGGGTAGGGCCCTTTGTTCAAGTCTCAGAGACACCACTTAAGAGAACACTTATCTACTTACCCTAAAGTCGGGAAGGAGTAAAATCCATCTTGTATAATTATGTTCCCAGCTCCCCACTCAGTCTTGTCCCGAAAATGGTAGGCATATCGAGTCGGCAAACGGGCCACTCTCACCCATACAAATCAAAGGACAATCCCTCATGAACAAGAGTTCATAATATACTCAAGATTAAGACTAAGTTGCCTAGGCCAACCTATTGAAATAGAAACCTAACCAGTCAACGGAGTTATATCTAGTGGTTACCATTTCGTGGTCCAGTCTTATGCAAACTCATTGTATAGGATACCCCTACTCGCATGTCTCCTACATAAACGCGTTAGATCATTGCGTTTGTATCAAATAAAAAGTGGGTCGTATCCATAGCGTTACCAGGATAAGATACCCAACCCTATCCTTATACTATAGACCTTTTAAGCTGTAACTTGAACATTGATCTCTATATGTCTCTACATATTGTTCAAGACTCATAAAACAACCTAGGATGTTAGTTTATTGGATTTTAGGGTTATTAAAATAAGATAAAATAATCAATAACATTTATTGAATAATAATGAATAACAATTTATTAATGATGGTCAAAATACAACATTTACTATCTACGAGTTTTAGGGCATAAAACCCAACAGTATGGGCAACCGCCTGCCTCAACTTTCAAATTAGAGTCTACAACATGATGATGCTATAGCATTGATGAAACCTTCATTCTACAACATGGTAGGGTGTATGCATCCTTTGAATCGACATTATCCTGGAACACGTCAAATCACCTGATGCTGCAAAGATAAAGGGAGTTGGTATCACATCTGTCTATCACAGCCTACAGCATCGAAACCTACAGAAGCATGGTTGGCTCCCAAGTGGGTCCCCCATATTCTATCTATAAAAGGACCCAAAATTGTCCACTAATGGAGGGCAGAACTGAAGTATAAGAAGAAAAATTCTCAGAAAATGGGAGCTTTGTGCAAAACCTTAGAGATCGTCGGAAGTCCTCCCGGCCAGAATTTGAAGTTGTAGCATCACGGACAGATGTTGTACATCTAGTTTTCTTTAAACTCTCCTCTATTACTCTTTTGTTTGTTAATGATATTAGCATCATGACTATTTGTGGCTAATTTTCTACTGAAATGCTTGACTAGAATCTCTATGCTATAGCAGTTTATTAGTATTAATCGAATGTTTCTTTCAATCCTATGTGCATCTTTTTGCTTTAAAAGCTCTTCAACTTAAAAATTGTTTTTCTCCATTTGGTCAATCAAGGTAAAATAGTAGCAGATGAACCTTTAGAAAAAGTAAGTGTGTGGAAAGATTTAAAGCAACCGAGAGTGTAGAAATAATACACTAGTTTTTATTAGGGATAATAAGAAGACTCAGAAGCTATTGAGCAAACGGTACAAACGTATCAAATTAGCACAGATGACCTCCAATTGGCTTGATGTTCTATGTCGCATCAGAAGGTGGGTGTGGCAAGTTTCTCGCTTAAGAACACATTGTGATTTAGGAACATTCTGATTAATGTTATAGCTGCGAAAGTATAGCGAGTCAAATAGTCAAGTCTGCACATTTATTATTTGATATTTTTATAACCATTATTCACAATCATCTGCATAACATTATTTCTATAATTAAATCAATTTTATATTTCTTAAAACTTTTGCACTAACACTTCATCATCAAACGATATTTGTAATCATTTTTTTATAGTATTGAAAGAATCATCAAACAATGTTTGTAATCACTTTTTCTACAACATTGAAAGAAGTTTTATGAGTAGTTTAAGATTTTTTTTATTCATACTGTGTCCATGAGGAATCGAACTTGGAATACTCCATGTATTACTTGTTGTTGCATTGATTTATACTTGAGTTGATGCAATAGGTGATATGACGGGTGCAAATTAAAGCTTTACAAACCATCAATTAACCTTGTATGCACAAGGGTTATTTTCACAGTAAGAAAGTTGTCATTTACTTAACTACAATGAATTCAGGGTGTAATCGTAATCAAAATGTCGAAATATGAATGATATTTTTTATATTGTTTACTTATCTATAAAGGGAATAGCCTAAAATTGTAATTAAAAAATCAATTAATTGTGTTTACTTCCATTTGTAATGAGAATATTAAATGTGTATGATTATCAGAATGTCTTTTTAAATTTCTAATCAATTTAACTATATAGTATATGCTACGATAATTGTCATTTTTATTTACTTATTCAATTATTTATTTATTTATTCAAATCTTTATACTTTATCCATTTAATTCAAATTTCAATGAGCATGGTTTGTTGAAAAACAAAAGTTATTCTTCCAACATTGATTTAACTAGATAATGGTTTTAGAAAATGAAAATTTTCATTAGGGTGGGTTTGAGGTTGATTTTGGGAGAGTAAAAGTGATTTTTAAATATTCTTAACTACTTTATGTACTTGTTTGGTAAAACAAACTATAATTAAATCTATTAAAAAAAAATTGTTCATCCCAAATAGTTTTTAAAAGTAATTTCGATCCCTACTAGCTTTTAAAAGTTATTCTTGTAAAATCATATTTCACTTTTTACTCAATTTTCAATTTTTCAATATTAAGGTTTATTTTATATATTTAGTATCTTTTCTACCCAACTAAAATCTATCTCCTAATGTTTCATAAAATAAATTGAATGTAATTAAACTTTTCAAATCATCACATGATGATCTTTTAAAAAAGAACTAAAGCCATTTTCCGTAAATTATAAATTTTTTTTTAAAAAATACAAATGTTAATGGTAGGTTTATTTTAGAGAAATTTTTCTAGATAGAAAAAAATGTCAAACTATTTACAGAAAATAGCAAAAGCCTAATTGATAGATTTCTATCAACATCTATCAGTGATAGACTTCTATCATTTCTATTACTGATAGACCATGATAGACTTCTCTCCATGTCTATTACAACTATTTAAAAATTTTGCTAAACTAAGTATAGAAGTCTCTTGTTATCGTATCTCACTATCACTAATCTCTTTCATACAGTTTCAAATTTGGTTTAAGAAAATTCTCGTTAATGCTGGTTGAGAGCAAGATTGTTGGTTTAAGAAAAGTGAGAGCCATAGTTTTTTAAATTGGATATTCATTATCCTAGTCGTGAAAATCTACACGTCTTAGATTTTATTTAATTACATTCAATTTGCTCAGTTCTCTCAAAATAATATCTTCTCCGATCAAATTTACATGCCTCAAAAATCAATCGTGAAAAAAACTAGTGTTGTTTTGAACTCCGGTCACATACAAGATCAGGAAGAGGAAGATTGTGGTAGCTAAGGGCATGTTTGAATTGACTAAATAAAGGAAGATTGTGGTAGCTAAGGGCATGTTTGAATTGACTAAATAAAAGAAGTGTTTTTCAAAAAGTAGTTTTCATTTAAACACTTTCTATAAAAAAATTGTTTAAAATAAAATGTTTGGTTACACTTTCTCGAAATGTTGTTTGCTATATATTAAAAGTGTTTCTATTAATGTCAAAATTACTATAAAGGAGGAGAAGTAATAATTTAAAAATACTTTCATTGGCCAAAGGTGGCCACCGTGAGGTTGGTTGCTGGAGGTGGTCGTCGGAGGCGGTCACTAAAATTGGTTGTTAGTGGTGGTTGTAGGAGTTGGTCTCTGGCGGTGGTTGTCAAAAGTAGCCATTGGTGATAGTCGTTGGAGATGGCTGGTGAAGTTGGTGGTGGTGGTTGCCCGTGGTGGTCACTAGAGGTGGCAAGCGAAAGGTGGTGGTAACTGGCAGCAACCATGGTGGAGGAGAGATAGAGGACTGGTGAGAGTATTTTGGTAATTTTATGTATTATACAAATTAGGGAAAGATTAACCATTAGACACTCAAAAATCATTTTTTTACAAGTTGATTTAAAGTGTTTCTCTCAAACCAACCTATTTCATAAACTCATTGTTTCAAAAATTATATTTTGAGCGGTTGTCAAATACTCTAATGTTTTTCAAAACGACGTTTTTTCGAAATTAAACACTTTATTAAACCAAAGACTTGTTTTTAATCATTCAAAAATAATTTAATGTCTTAGTTTAAACTTATAAACATTTCTTATGACCAAAATTGATTTGAAATTATTAAAAGCATATTTCAAAGTGATTTTGAGTATGACAAAAAGTAATTTTAGCCATTTCAAAATTACTCTCAAACATGCCTTCAACCAAAACAAATTACGGCTAATGATTTATGCCAATTAGTGATATAGACATATGGTTAAAGGAAATGGATAGTTGCACATGTAATAATATTAATCTTGTCCAAAATAATAGAAAATCAATGATTAATGTTAGATCAACACAATATTCAAACACAATTACTTACTATGACCTATTTACTATAATGTAGTATGCTTGTGATTTATAGTATTTAGTCTATCAATGATTTTTTTTCATTGATGGAAGCAATTCACTTATTGATATAAATCACAATATGCAATTAATCTTTTATTATTATTATTATTATTGAAAGGGTGGAAATCGTACCATCGACCTTTGAGATAATAGCGGGCATCTTTATACGCTCAGAATGATACACTATGCATGTAGTCAATCCATCAATCGGTTACAGTTTATGCGCATCTCGACTAATCTCACGGAACAACCCACTTGACCTTACAAGATTTGGGTGTCAAGGAAATCCGTAGAATATTAAATCCTAGGTAAGTGGCCACCATGGATTGAACTCGTGACCCTTTAGCCCTATGTGTAACGAGGTATGTTGATTAGCCTTTTATGTTTTTTTACATGTTTTTATTCTAAATTTGGTTGAAATTGTTTCATATTTGTACATCTTCTTAGCTAGTGTAAACCGTGGGAATCCCTTCAATGTGGGATTTAACATTGGAAAAAGATTTATGAATGGTCGTCCCACTTCACAGTTTTCCTTTTTTTTAATGAAAATTTGCTTAAATTAAGGAAATTTTATTTGGAGAATTTTTAAAACTAGAAAAATAAGGTAAACTATTTACACAAAATAGCAAAATTTTTAGATAGTTATGATAGACGTTGATGGAAGTCATAGAAGTCTATTAGGGTCTATCAGTGATAGAAATGATAGACGTCTATCATTGATAGATGCCGATAGAAGTCTATCAATGTCTATCAGTGTTTTTTTTGCTATTTTCTATAAATAGTTTGACATCTTTTTTATGTGAAAATTTCCCAATGGAAATTTTTAAAAAATAGAAAACTAAGAAAAACTATTTACACAAAATAACAAAATTTTTAGATAGTTATAATAGACGCTGAAAAAAGTCTATCAAGGTCTATCAGTGATAGAAATGTTAGAAGTCTATCAATGTCTATCGCTTTTTTTTTCTATTTACTATAAATGGTTTGACATTTTTCTATAAAATTTCCCTTTTTTCTATATTGGTGTATTTTTTTAATTTTTCTTTTATTTTTTTTAATAGCCAGAAACCATTGGGATGTTATTAACTTTTGGGGTTGATTTTTATTTTTATGTAATATTGTAATCTATTAAACCATTCATAGAAGACATCCTTGTAATTTGGTTTATTTAATTAGATTATTGGTGTAGAAAGTCCTAAGAAATAAAATAGGGCCCATATCTGATACCATTACCAAATTTTCAAAGGGGGAGAATTTTCAAAATTTCATTCATCAAACAGAAGCTAATCATCTAGTCAATTATACATAATTCTAAATTTTGAAAGTGAAGTTCTATTTGATTCTATTTTGGTCGGTTCTCTATTTATTCATTCCTTCAACCTTTCAAACAATCTATTTGACTTTTTGGTCATTTCCCTACCTTGGCCGGTAAACCAATTCAACATTAAGAAGTCAAATCAAACTCGTTTTAAAAGCGGTTAAATTCAAACCACATATTTTCTAGTCACTAACACATCCATATGTCAGTTGAACCTATGTTCACTTTGGTGCTTTAAGAACAGTTTGAAATGACTTTCCAAGTGCTTATAAAATTATTTTTAAACACTTCAAACAATCTAGAGGCATTTATCCCAATCCGAGAGTATCGTTACTTGACATTTTAGGTCGAGAACTTAGCCCCTATGAAAAGAGAAATCAAGAAAAGGATACTATTATAGTCACATCAAATATAGAAAACTTCATTAACAAAAGGAATTAAACAACTACTCACAATCACACAGCCTCTCTTTCTATTGTGGGAGTGTTTTGAGTATGCATAACTGTGGATGAGAAGCAAGCCCAAGGTCATATATAAACACAAAAGTAGTCTGCCACTTTTCTGGTGGCTGCAAAATAAGCATATCATCTAAAAACAACAGTCAATTTACACATCATAATAAAATCCATCCAACATCAACAACCTTTCTTCCATTTTCTTTCTTTTCTTTTTCTTTCTTTTAGAATTCTGCATACAAATGAAAGACATGCTGCTGACTCCTTAGAACTGAACAATGATGAAGTTCTACGAGCAACAAGACGTGCTCGCAACCCTTTCAGCAGGTCTGTCCAGAACCATCCCGGGTGTATTCTGTACTGGTTGCACTCGGGGTAATCTCTTTGCTGCATAGAAAAACAAGGAATCAAAATCAACTAGTTTTTTCTTCTTTTTTTTTTCCTTTTTTTACCCTTTTTGTGTGTGCGTGTGTGTGGAAGTGGGTGCAGGGGCGGGAACTTCTATAACTTTGTGTAAACTCAAGATTAAGAACTTACATGTAAATTTACTTGTCCCAAACTATAGGTTTGCTATCACGACTTAATGAACCCAAACTCATGAAACTCACATCTTATATTGCATTTATAAATCATAATCCTATTGACCAAACAAATGTGACAGAGAACCAAGGTTTCCATAACTCATTTTTTTGCCCCGTCCGCTTCTAAATTGGTGAAGTGTCGGTGTTGGACCCGTGTCGGACACTAACACGCCTCTGACACGTGTCCGACACGCCAACTGGCATATCCATTATTTTATATATTATTTTGCTTTCCAACACGTTAGGACATGCCAAGACATGCCAGCGGCACACCAAGAACACTCCATATTAAAAAAAAAAAAAAAAAAAAAAAAAAAAAAAAAAAAAAAAAATTAAAGTAATGAAACAAGACCCACTGTGCGCAGCCCATTTAAGGAGCATTTTAAGCCGATTAAAATTAATTGTTCAGCCTAACTTTTTCAAAATCCTAGAGTTTTTACACACGTTCTCCATACTAACACACCTTACCAAGACTTAACCCACAACCTTTTTCAAAAAATATAAAAAACTCACTATGCTACCTGATTCTTCTTTCTAACTTCATTAACGGCAGTGACTTCAACTTCAAGACCCACGACCGTTGACAACTTATGTGACTTCTTTTACTGTTTTTTTTTTCTTTTCTCATATCTTTTTTTTTCTCCTTCCGTTTTTATCTTTCCTTTTTTTCCGTGTCTGTTTTTTCTTACTTTTTGTTAAATATATGAGCGCATATTTCACTATATGTCAAATTATACACACATATATTTATTTTTGTAAAAAAAATTAATAAATAATAATGTGTCCCCAATGTGTCGTGTCCTACTTTTTTGTTTTGTAAATTGACGTGTCGCCGTGTCGGTGTCATGTCGTATTCGTGTCAGTGTCCGTGCTTCTTAGTTTAAAACACTCGGGCTCCATAAACTCCATTCTTCTTTGTTACGCACCATATACTCCAATTTCTTAAAACTACAATCCGGTGATATCCAAAGCATAAAAGAGTGACCTTGTTTCAGCTCTTTTTCCTCTTTTTTTCCCCTTAGGGGTGGGGGGGGGGGGGGGGGGGGGGTGGACTCATAGGTCCTAGTTACTTACCTATTTCATAGAAGATATCATTGACATTAGCAGCACTTTTTGCAGAGGTTTCCATGAAGAAAAGGCCATTCTCCTGCGCATATGTTTGGGCATCCTGTAGGAGCAACAGTTGAACCATTTTATTTGTAAGAAATGCATCCCAGTTCAACAAAGTAACAGAAAAGAAAGAAAACCGGGGTTGGGGTACTTGCCTCTGCAGCAACCTTCCTAGAATCCAACAAATCTGATTTATTCCCAGCTAAAGCCATGACCATATTCGGATTGCCTGATGCAAGGAGATGATCCAATTGGTAAAACAAATTCAGATAGGGCAGTGCCACACTAATTTCACTTATTAAAAGTTCACATAATGTTAAATCCAACAGTGAGACTACCTTGTGCCTGAAGTTCTTGAACCCATTTTTTTGCCCGATCAAATGAACCCTGCAATCAAATAGAGGATACCGAAAAGAGTTGAAGCATGAAAAAAAATAACATTCCAATTCAATTACAGTAGTATATTAAAAAATACTCAATCCCCAGTGAAAACTGATATGTTTAGACTTTAGAGCATGTCCTTTTTCAGAAGGGTAAGAACTCATAAAGTCATTACTCCTAAGTCCCCACCCTAATACACAGATGTGTATAAGCGCACAAACACACTCACACATCCCATTTAAAGTCAAGCACCACCATGAGATGATTTACAAATCCCCCACTTGCTTAAAAGTTCAAAACATCAATTCTGTTGCAGTTTCCTTATCTAAAGTCGAATACGTGTTGGCAAATTTCTAAGCTCTTTTAGCAATAATTTTTTTTAAAAAATATGGTTTGTACTTAATTCATACACATATAATACTTTTTTTATCCCAGACATATTTCATGAAAATGGCTGATCGCGCGTGCCATGAATTTGGAAGATGTAACGCCCAAGCACAATAACAATTAATTTGTTCCTAGACTATATGTAACCCAACAAGAGTTTTCAAATGCCACTTACTTGGTTAGTAATATCAAAGACGATAATAGCTGCAGCTGCACCCCTGTAATACATTGGAGCCAAACTGTGGTATCTCTCCTGCCCAGCTGTATCCCAGATTTCAAATTTCACAGTGGCATCATTTACAGCCAATGTTTGAGAGAAAAAGGCAGCACCAATTGTTGATTCCTACACAATCGAACAATCAAAAAGAATATATATGTTCAAGACAGAAAGCCCTTTCAGAAATTTCAATAGCCAAAACCAAATGATTTTTATAACAAACCTGAAACTCTACAAATTGTCCTTTAACAAAACGCAACACTAGACTTGACTTCCCAGCACCAACATCACCAAGAAGCACCTGAGCACAAAACAAAGGTACAATAAACTGGATTTAATATGTGTTATTGCAAGATAATTGTAGCTAAACATAGTCCATCCAACCATTTCCTTTTTCAACAAATAAAATTCCGAGTATGATTGCCAGTGAAATTGGACAATTGGATGATAAAAGCAATGCCAAGCATAATATGAAGTTAATAAACTACAACCAAGTTGTTCAGGAAAAAAAAGGTCACTTGTCAGCAGAGTACAATGGCTCCATAGCACTATAAACATGCAGGAACAGTAATAAAACTCATATAAGATGACTAACATAATCAAGTTACCATAAGCTTGCTAGTTTTAGTATAAAAAATTTTATGAATTACTTGCACAAAGAAGGAAAGAAAATGTTTAAAAAAACACCTCGAGAAACAAAAAGGGATGCTACTAAATTTTCTGCTATATAAAATGCAGAGAATTAACTGAGATCGCAGCCGAATTATAAATTGCAAAGGGATCATCCCAACAATCATCAGAAGGTACTGATATATAGAGAATGCAAACAGGGATTTCTTAAATACAACCAACAAGAAATACTGCAGATAGAGAAGCGCTCGCAATCAACAGAATTTTGATAGAATCAAACCAGAGAGCATTTGAGTTCTTCGCGAACAAAACTAAACCCCAGATCAGAATTCACCCACAAAGCGTAACTAACAGGGATTAAGCCAAGCAAGACCCAAATCGAATTGACGATGAAAAGAAGAACGATAATCAAAACCCAATTCCGGAAAACGAAAATCAAAGAGACCCACATCGCGATTTGACATCAAAATCTGGACAGAAAAAGGAAATCAAACTTTAGAACGAAAAGGGAAGAAAAGTCTCACTAATTTGGCATTAATGTTCTTGTTTCCGCTGGTGGCCATGGCCGTAAACCAAATCAAGACAAAGATCGAAGAGAATTGTGGAAGAACAGGCGTTGACGGTAGAAAAAGGGTTAAGAAAGACGAAAGCAAAGCAAAACAATAAGGACAGATGCCTCTTTTGGAAGCAAAACACCCCTCTTTATTTCTCTCCTCAAGATGAAGAAGAACAACTCGAATACACACGACAGCGATTGGAAATTTATTTTAAATATTTTTTTTTTTCCTTCGTTGCATTTCCTCTTTCCTCTCTCTTTCTTGTCACGTTTTTCTTTCCCCACTACAATAAAGTTCTTTGTGACTAAAATAACATTTTAGTTTAGGTCCTAGATAACAAAATATATATATATATTGACAACTGTTATAAAATAAGAACAATACAATGAACAAAGGAAGAACAAAAGTAGTAAAGTAGAGAGAAATAAGAAAGTAGAAATGACAATTGAACTCAATTGTGGTGTGTATTACAAAGGTAACATATACCGCTATTTATAGGATATGAGATGGTGTATGTTACAAGATTGAATTCAATGGGGAGGTATGTTACAATATCAAATTCAATGGGAGTTTTATGATATTTTGTAACCTATATAGGTTATGGATATCTACATTTATATATTACATTTATAATACTCCCCTTAGATATCCATATATATAAATAAATGCCTCGTTAAAACCTTACTAGGAAAAAACCCAATGGGAAAAAAAATCCTAGTGAAGGAAAAAGAGTACATTATTTTATATACTTTCCTGCCTCATTAAAAAAACCTTGCTACAAAAACCCTATGGGGAAAAGCATAGCCAAGGGAAAAAGAGTACAGTAATTCTACTCCCCCTCATGAATATATCACTTGAGTTCTCTGAGTCGTCGCATTCCAATGTTGTGCACCAACTTTTCGAATGTCGATGTGGGTAATGCCTTTGTAAATAAGTCTGCCAATTTCTTTTTGAAGAATTTGTTGAAGAACATTAATGTCGCCATTTTCTTCGAGGTCATGCGTGTAGAAGAGTTTTGGTGAGATATGTTTTGTTCTATCTCCTTTTATATACCCTCCTTTGATTTGGGTTATACATGCTGTATTGTCTTCATATAATATTGTTGGTAAAAATTTTCCAGAAGACAAGCCACATGTTCCTCGAATGTCAAGGAAGTGGCTGTAATGGTCTGTTTTACAGACCGCCAGGATATAGCAGTTCCTCCACATGTAAACAGATAACCTGTTTGAGATCTAGCTTTGTGTGGATCAGATAAATATCCAGCATCTGCATAACCAACTAGATCAAAATTTGATTTGTTTGAATAAAACAAACCCATATCAACCGTTCCTGAAGATAACGGAGTACATGTTTAACTCCGTTCCAATGTCTTTTGTTGGAGAAGAACTGTATCTTGCTAATAAATTCACTGAGAATGCTATATCTGGTCTTGTGTTGTTAGCAAGATACATTAGTGCACCTATTGCACTAAGATATGGTACTTCAGGACCAAGTAGTTCTTCATTATCTTCTCGAGGTCGAAAGATATCCTTTTTCACGTCTAGTGATCGAACTACCATTGGAATGTTCAATGGGTGTGCTTTGTCCATGTAAAACCTTTTTAAAATCTTTTCTGTATATGTCGTTTGATGAATAAAAATCCATCAGCTAAATGTTCAATTTGCAAGTCAAGGCAAAATTTTGTTTTCCAAGGTCTTTCATCTCAAATTCTTTTTTGAGATAGTTTATTGCCTTTGAAAGCTCTTCAGGAATTCCAATTATATTTAAATCATCAACATATACAGCTATAATAGCAAATCCTGATTGTGATTTCTTAGTAAACACACATGGACAAATTGGATTATTTTGATAACCTTCTTTCAATAAATATTCACTTAGACGATTGTACCACATCCGTCCTGATTGTTTTAATCCATACAATGATCTCTGTAATTTGATTGAATATAATTCTCTAGATTTGAATTATATGATTCAGGTATCTTAAATCCTTCGGGGTTTCATATAGATTTCATTTTCCAGAGATCCATATAGATATGCTGTGACTACATCCATAAGATGCATGTTAAGCTTTTCATATACAGTCAGGCTAATTAAATATCTTAATGTAATAGCGTCCACCACAGGTGAATATGTTTCCTCATAGTCAATGTCTGGTCTTTGAGAAAATCCTTGTGCAACCAATCGTGCTTTGTATCTCGTAACCTCATTATTTTCATTTCTTTTACGTACAAATACCCATTTGTATCTCACAGGTTTTACACCTTCAGGTGTATGGACTACAGGTCCAAAAAGTTCACATTTTGAAAGTGGGTTTAATTCTGCTTGGATGGCTTCTTTCCACTTAAGCCAATCCTTTCTATGGCGACATTCTTCAACAGATTTAGGTTCACAATCCTCATTTTCATGTATAATATCATGAGCAACAGTATAAGTGAAAATGTTGTCTATGGCTACATCAGTTCTATTCCATCTTTTTCCTGTCATTACATAATTTATCGAGATCTCACTGTTATCTTCATATACTGAGTCTCTTCGACATTTTTATCAATAGTCATGTCTGGAGATTCTTTTTGAATCTTCTCATTTCAATTGAGTCATTTGACTATTGATTACTTTTCTTTTTCAAGGATTTTTATCTTTTGAACCTACTGGTCTACCACGCTTCTGGCGTACCGTTGACTCATTAGTTGTAACAACTTGCTGAGTTGGAATTTCAATTCTAGATGGAGCATAACAGCTGGAATATATGACTTGGTCACTTTCTTAACATTTGTAAAAGCATCTGGCATTTTGTTTGCTATGTTTTGTAAATGAATTATTTTTCGAACTTCTAGTTCGCATTGATTTGTACGAGGGTCTAAATGAGACAATAACGATGCGTTCCAGGCAATTTCATTTCCAACTTCTTAATTCCTCCCCCTAATGTTGGAAAAGTTGTCTCATTAAAATGATAATCAGCAAATCGTGCAGTAAATACATCACCCGTCAGGGGTTCAAGATATCTAATAATTGATGGGGAATCAAATCCGACATATATTCCTAATCTCCTTTGAGGTCCCATTTTAGTACGTGTGTGGGGCAATTGGAACATATACTGCACAACCAAAATTCGCAAATGGAAAATATTTGGCTCTGACCATAAGCTAATTGCACTGGGGAGTACTTATGATAAGATGTCGGTCTTATGCGTAAGTGACGCTGCATGCAAAATAGCATGACCCCATACAGATATTGGAAGTTTTGCTCTCATAAGTAATGGTCTAGCAATTAATTGTAAACGTTGATGAATGATTATGCTAATCCATTTTGTGTATGAACATGAGCTACAGGATGTTCAATACTTATCCCAATTGACATACAATATTATTAAATGCTTGGGATGTAAACTCACCAGCATTATCAAGTCGAATGCTTTTGATTGTATAATCAGGGAACTGTGCCCTTAATTTGATCATTTGAGCAAGTAATCTTGCAAATGCAAGGTTTCGACTTGATAATAAACACACATGTGACCATCTACTGGATGCGTCAATTAAAACCATGAAATATCTAAATGGTCCACTTGGTGGATAATAGGTCCACATATGTCACCATGAATTCGTTCTAAAAATGTAGGTGACTCAATTCCCACTTTAGCTGGTGATGGCCTAATTATTAATTTCCTTGAGAGCAAGCAACACATGATAATTCATTAGATTGAAGAATCTTCTGGTTCTTTAATGGATGTCCATGAGAATTCTCGATAATTCTCTCATCATTATGATCCAGGATGACCCAATCGATCATGCCAAACGATGAATATATCTGGATTCATGAACTTCAGGTTCATTGTTGTGTATGTTTCAATTACTCGTATATGTGTAATATAATCCAGAAGAAAAAAGCAAGCAGTGTTTCCAATATACGTTTTCCATGTGAAACAATAGATGTAATATAGAGATATTCTATATTATTTTTATTGTTAGTTTCAACATGATAACCATTTTGACATATATCTTTGAAACTCAATAGATTTCTTTTCGATTTACTAGAGAACAAAGCATTATTAATTGTGAATTTTGTTCCTCTAGGTAAAATAAAGTTTGCTTTTCCAAAACCTTCAATCAAGTTTGCAGAACCTGATATTGTATTGACATTTGCTTCAAGCATTGTCAATTTAGAAAAGTATTTTCTATTTTTAAGTATTGTATGCGTAGTTGCACTATCTGCCAAGCATAAGTCTTCATTATCATCATTGAGTCAGCCAAATATGAGAAATGTCCATGATTCTTCATTATAAAAAAAAAGGATTACAATAATTCTAAAAATAAAGACAAAAATACTATAAATATTCAAAAATTAGCTTGCAAATGTAAAGAAAGAGAAAACTAAAACAAAACTACTTTTGGACATTATCATAATCAAAGGAAGTATTTGCGACTCCTTCAATAGCATCAATTTTCTCTTCAAGAGACTCAAAAAAATCAGCAACATCTAAATGCGTCATGTTGGAAGGGTCAATACATCATCTTGATATGCAAAATTTGCTTCCACATTTTTCCTTTCTCTTTAATGAGGCTTGATAGAGATCAACTAAGTGTTTGACGTACGACAGGTACGAGACCAATGCCCCTTCATACCACGTCGGAGCATTGATTTTCAACATTTTAAAGCTCTTATTTGTGGAGTTTTTTCTTCTTTGATCATCAGTATTTGTGATTTTCTTGAAATCTGAATAATTATTACCACGAAAAGAATAGTTATTCTTCCTCTATGCGCGGTCACGACCTCGACCACGACCCGACCACGACCTCGACCTCGACCATGATTATTTGAAATTATAGCATTCACTTCAGGGATGGTGTTGCTCCAGTTGGTCGAGACTCATGTTTTTCATTAATAGTCATTATTTTGTTCAGCCACAAGAAGACATGATATAAGTTCAGAATACTTTTTAAACCTTTTCTCGATATGCTGCTGCAGGAGCATATTCGAGACATGAAATGTAGAAAATGTCTTCTCTAACATATTCATCAGTAATTTTTTCTCCGCATAACAACAATTTTGAACTAATTTTAAATAGTGCGGAATTATAATCACTTACTGATTTAAAATCTTGCAACCTTAGGTGCATCCAATCATAACGGCTTTAGGAAGAATTACTTTTTTTGATGATCATACCTTTCCTTTAAACTTTGTCATAGAACATAGGGATCTTTTGCTGTAAGATATTCAGTCTTTAGCCCCTCATGAAGATGATGTCGAAGGAAAATCAAGGCTTTTGCCTTTCTTGACTAGAAGTCGATTTCCTTCTTAATTGTTTCTCCAAGATTCATGGCATCCAAATGAATTTCAGCATCAAGTACCCATGATAAATAATTGTTACCATTGATATCAAGAGCTAAAAACTCTAATTGGTAAGACTTGTCATGGTAAAACTATAGCAAAGAAATACTTATATTAGAAATTTAATAAACATATCAAATATGCATTTTAAACAATATAGGATTATACAGGTTGTAATATATAGATATATATATATTTTAACCAATATAAATACATGCTCAAATATATATGTATTATAGACATGATATTTATATAAAATAATAATAATAATAGTAAACCATATTGTACATAATACAAAAATGTAACAAAAATTAATACATAGTGATTTAAAATAGACATGTCGATCAATCAATTAAAGGTAAAACATAATCAATAACATAGCAATATATCAATCTTTTAATTAAATTATCAAGTAATGAGAATGTAGATATGCATATTTATTCCCATGTTAATGATAATTCAAATAAACAAATTGCATATATATATTAATTTACAACATGTCATATATATCTATATAAAATGATAACAAAATGTTTAGATAAAAATGGTATAATCATTTAGATCAATGCTATGGAAGGACCAAATAAGTATAAGTTTAGGAAAAATAAAAGGATAAAAGATCTTATAGGGAATGAACAATTATTATACATAATATATTCTTCTCATACATGATTAATAAGATAAACATAAACTAAAGAATAAGATAAATTTAATCATACTATTATATGAATCGAATAATAACTTTGTAAAAGTAATATGTCAATATTGCATAAAATAACATGTCAACGTTTAAACCATACACAGGTGTATATAGATGTATTTGATAACATATACACCTAACTACATAGAACGTTCATAACACAAAACAAAAGCAAAGACAAAATTAACCTACCTTTTGCAAATGAACGTGGTAGAGTCGTGCTGATAACGTGTTATAAAATAAGAAAATACAATGAACAAAGGAAGAACAAAAATAGTAAGTAGAAGAAATAAGAAAGTAGAAATGACAATTGAACTCAATTGTGGTGTGTATTACAAAGGTAACATATACCACTATTTATAGGATAAGATGGTGTATTTACAAGATTGAATTCAATGGGGAGGTATGTTACAATATCAAATTCATGGGAGTTTTATGATATTTTGTAACCTATATAGGTTATGGATATCTACATTTATATATTACATTTATAATAACAACATCGCGGGATAGAAAATGTATCTCTAATTTTTGATGGATGATAAGCTGAACCGTGTTTATTTTGACATATTATATAAAAGTTATCTCTAACTTTGAGATTGTGATGGTAAGTTGAACCGTGCTCATTTTGACATATATATATAATATATAAAATTAGTTCTTTTAAATCTTAATATTACTAAATTACCCTCCGTGATTTACAGCCTTCTATTTTCCTTTTCATATGCAATTCCTCTCCTAAAATTCTTCATCTCCTGCTTCATGATCCCCGTTTTTCTTGTCCTTGTCATTGCAATTTCTTTCTCCTATTTTCTTCATAATATTCAAGCCCTAATCGCAATTATAACTTATATAATATGAAAGTATTCTAAATATCGTTTCCCAAAGAACTGTATATTCATATTTAAAAGAAAGAATTTTTATTTTGAGACCAAATAGTACTAATAAAAAGTAATTGGAGGTGTGGTTGATGAAATTGAAAAGATAAATAAGAAGATAAAAACATAGGCTTCAGTTAGTTTCAGTCTTAGATAGGTAACTCAAGGATGTGACCACATTACTCTTTATATTATGAACCAAGGTAAACTTTGTGTTTGAACTTTAGCACCCTTGGAAAGTCTATTACCCTTACTGTGTTGAATCATATTCAAATGTATTAATTCTCCCATAATATATAGTTTTAATTATAAATCATATTTATAATTAACTATATATAATAACGTATCTATATACATTATATTTTGTATCAATCATATTGATAACTTGTAGAAATACAAATTATTATAGCTTATTACTTAGAATAATCAAGGAATTTAGTAGAATGCATTAACTTGAGAAAAAAGCATGTAAAAAGATGATGTCTTGCGTTTAGCATTTGCAAACTTGTTATCCTAAAATATTATAAATCTAATATCTTTTAATACAGGATTTGAATGAAAGAAACATAAAATTATCAAATGGAAGGCGAGGCAGCAATCGTTGTACATATAAGAAGATCAAACCAACTAAAATCGTGCGTCGAAAAGAATCCTAAAGAGAGGAAAACGACAAACGCATGGGGCAGTGGCATGTCTAATCAAAGTGTAAGTTGGAAATTGATTTGAAACAGACTTGGTAGAGCCAATGAACCTGTGATAGGAGGAATTCGGCGAAACAGGACATGGGTAAAATGCAAGTGTGTCAGATAATCATTGGAAAGAAGCTGAAGAACTTTCATTTGACGCCTATAAATAGTTCCATGTTGCATACTTAAAACGTTTGTTTGGTTCATTAGTTAGCCTTGATCTCCTTCCTATTGTTACTTCAACCCGACACCTTCCAAAAAGCTCTGCTAAAATTTCCATTATCTTCGACCTCTTCTCAAGGAATGCTAAGTAAGAGGTTATCATTCCTTGCTAAAGGGAGACTTCATTACCATCCATCATCAACACCAGAGAAGCAGTCAACCATTAAGGCCAAAGGAATTAAGAGATTGCTCCTGCAACTCAACATTTCCATTTCTCAACTTTATTTTATCTTTCCATTACGTTTGTATTGAGACATTAATATTATGACATTTTCATATTCTTAATATAACTACAATGTCCATCATTTCTCATCTATCCATATATTCTTTTCTCTCCATCATGAGTAGTTAAAATTCCTTATGAGTTGGGAAGAATAAATTAACATTTTTACAAGTCTTGCATAAGTTAAAGTTCATTTTGTTTAATGTGTTTTAATCTATTGCTTGAATCCATCTAATCAATCGGTTTAAGTAGAAATAGCCAACCACTCGAGAGAGCAAGTCGCTATGAAAATCATTAAACAAGGAAAGAAGTGGTTTTAGAGATAAAGTTAACCTTTTGTCTATTTTTACTTAAGCATGCGTCTTAGAGATAAGGCTTATGTGGCTTAAAACACTGAGAGGTGAGTGCTTCAATTTGATAAGTAAAGATATGAACGAATTCTTATGCATGACTTGGGTGAATGTTAGTATGTCTTCTCGTCCCTACTTTATTAATTGAATTCCAATTCATTCGATGCACGTTGCTTTATTTGTGCTGCAAATCTCCATTGACACATACCACTTTCACACACTCAACGCATCACTTCACCATTTTCACTCATCCCACTCACTTTCATCTATTCTTTTTATTACTTTCAATTGGTCTTTTATTTTTGCACCAACAAATATCATTCAATTTGATTAATCTTCCTTCTGTAAAAATTATCTCACCCAATTAGATTAATTCATAAAGTCCCTGTGTTGGACTCTGGTACTTGCCAGAAAACTTCAATTTAGCTTGCACTTGGACTAAATTGGAAGAAACTTGTGTGTGTTTAAGATAACTTTAGATGATTAATATTGCATATACATGAGCATGAATTCAAAAACAACACATATTATATACAATTAATATATTTTTCCTAAACTAATTTGAACAATTCAAATTATACTTTCAAAACATTGGTACTTGTTAATCCGTTGTGAGCTAGCAAGGGGACCTAATGGATTAATACAATCAACATTCATTAACTATGGGCAAACCATTATATACCCATAGTTGCACTGTTATGCACTATAAGACAAGTTGCATCTATAGATATAATCGTTACACGTAAGTCAATCATTCACGAGTTGTTAGTAATTACATCTGGGTCAAATGTCTGTTTTACCTTGTAATTACCTCTATATCATTAAGTATTACTAATCCTCTAATGAACAATTTGTTTATGGTTCAACCATAAACCAAGTCATTCTCGGGCCAATGAGTGGATGAAGCCCCATTGTTTAAGTCCCATAGTCAACACTTAAGGGACTACTCATCTACTTACCATATACGTGAAGAAGTGAGTTCTATTTTGTGAAATTACGTTCCCAGCTCCCTATTCGGTCAAGTCCCAAAATGGTAGACTTATTGAGTCCGCATTCAAACTATGATTAAGAATCGTGTCCTTTGATTTAAATTTCAACATTCAATCTATAAGTTTATTGTAGTAACATAAAAAATTGTGTGTAATACAATTCAATTTCTCAAGCTATCTTATCTTTTTAGGGCATCCACAAAATTGGATCCCTTTAAAAAATTTAGCTCATTATGAAAAGAATCAACACTAATTTCATTAATAAAGAATTCATGAGTAGAAGATAAAATGATATGATGAAAAACAACAAAAGCAAAGAAAGACAACAACTATTAAATTTGTAAAAAACAAAGTTTTCAACCCTTGGGTCAATCTCTACGTTCTAGGAGAATCTCACTTACAATAGTAACTTCCTGGTGGTGAGAATTGATCTAAGAACCCAAACTTCAAAGAAACTTTCGTTCTTCAAGTGCTGAAAGTCTCTTTCTCAGGTTTTAGATGAGGAAATCGTCTCAAGGCTTGAGTTGTTGAAATAGATGACTTGAGGTGCTTTATATAGCCTTCAAAGTGGTGGGTGGTTGCCAAAATACATGCCCCAAACTAATCTAGGAGGATTCGGCGTGGACTAACAACATAGGACCTCATATTCAACAAAGTCTTCTTTTACCATGAAAATTTCGTTGAAACAATCTAGGACACAATGCAGCTACATCCTAGAAAATCATATCCAGCAACATGCACATAGAACTTCTTAACATTTAAAGCCTAACATCATATCTTATTTTTCTTCTCAAAAATTGAAAAAGAATTCTCAAAATTCAGCCACTCAAATTTTTCATCTTATTCAAAATCAGTTAACATGCATAACTCATTTTTTCCTAATAACATGCATAGTAGGATTAAAAGCACACAAAGTATGCAATAATTCTCCTACCCCAAACTTAGAAACATGCATTGTCCTCAATACAATAATAACAAACTAAAGCACAACAGGAGTGAGCAGTACTGACTTGGAAACTATGGTGGTCAACACATATCAAGCCTACGAACTAATGTTTTGTGTGAGGGCTCCTATAAGATAGAGACTATAAGTTCGAATATCTCAAAGTGGCCAAACTATCTTTTTTTTTTTCCTAAAAAAAACAAAAAACTATAAAACTTGGGTTGTCTCCCTAGAAGCGATAGGTTTAATATCTTCTAGCTAGACGTGGCTTACACATCATGTAGGATCCCAAGGTGGTTTTCTTATTCCATACCTCTTTTAACCTGAAATTATTAAGTTTTGCCCACACTTGCATGTATACATGTAGTCAACAAAATCAAATAAACCAGCATAATTATCAGAATTTTTTTAACATAATCTAACACATAATCATTTTTCACAAGCTCATTTTTCAAAGGAAGTTCCTTTTTCTCAGGAGGATTAGGAGGCACATACATTTCTCTACGTGCAGCATGCTTATCAATATTATCTACCCTATAACACTAACTTACCTCGTTCTGGTATTTCAAGAAACGGTAAAATCAAACGTTACTTGCTCATCATTGACCATGAAAGGTCAACTTGCCATCCTACACGTCAATGAAGGCCCTTCTAGTGGCAAAAAAATGGTCTCCCAAAAAGATGGGATCTCTAAGTCCTCTTTTATGTCTAGTGTTAGGAATGACTTTGGGCATTTGGCCCATAGCAAAAAAGGAAAAAATATATTTTTTAATGAGAAAAGAGGTAGAAGTTATCCCACATTGGAAGAGAGTGGCAAGTGGGTGTATATACAAGTGCTTGCAAGGGAGCTTCCAAAGTATGGTAGTGGTGGAAGTATAACCCTTTCACCACACGCGCGCCGCCGTCCATCCGATCGGACGGGCGGATTGGGTTCGGGTAACCGCGCTTGCGAGAAAAAGAAATAAATTTTTACTACCTATTCATTTTAATTTTTATTAAATATATTTATTCCATCGGTTTTAATTTTTACCTATAACGTTTTCTAAATTCGAATTAATTTCAAATTAATTCGAGATAAAAAAAAACGTTTTATTTTATTTCTCTTCAAAAGGTTTGTGGTGGAATATTTTTGAAGAACGAGAAAACCTTAGTCGTCGTTCTCTTTGAGCTCTCTCTTTTCGATTTTCACTATTCTGGTTTCTGAGCTACCTTTTTTCTTGCTTCCAATCCGTTCTCCAGCGAGTGCACATTAGCGTTCGGGTGTTGTGTGAACCTTGGGGAGCAACCGTTTTTTGTGATATAGCACCGAGGTAGCGCCGTTCTTGCTTTCAAGGCAGTGGGATTATCCACATCACAACAATATTCATTTGGATTACAAGTTGAAGCAAGAATCATCCTACATTCCAGATGTCGATCAAGAACGGTAAGGTCCTTCCAAATCTGTCGAAATTGGAACCTCTGGACGGATCCAATTATCGCTGCTGGTCACAGAAGCTTTTCATCTTCTTCGAGCAATTGGAAGTCGATTACATCCGTCACCGTCGTCAATCTGAAAAGGTAAGTCCACTGTAGTGATTGATTCGGACAGCCCCAAAATCACAAATCCAGATAGCTCCAAAGTCTCAGATCCGATAGAATCCAGTCAGTCCAGATCCGAACCTACTGTAGATTCAGAAAAATATGAGAAAGATAACAAGACAGTCCGTGGCCATTTACTCAATCATATGACGGACTCCTTGTTTGATCTGTTCGTGATACAGAAGTCAGCAAAGGTGATATGGGACACTCTGGACTCTCGGTATGGAAAGGATGATGCAGGTCGTAAGAAGTATGTCGTTGGAAAATGGTTGCAATTCCAAATGACGGACGACAAACTAATTGTGGATCAAGTGCATGAATACGAGAATCTGGTGGCGAATATATTGTCTGAAGGCATGAAAATGTGCGAAGTCCTCCAAGCAAACATACTGCTCGAGAAATTTCCACCATCCTAGAGTGACTACTGGAATCACTTGAAACACATGAAGAAAGATCTAACACCGTAGGAATTGATCACTCACATGCGCACGAAAGAAGCGAACCGACAGAAAGATAAGCTAATTTCTGAACATTTAAATTCAGTTAATGCTAATTTGGTTGAGTCTTCTGGTGTTAACAATAACAGGTTTAAAAATAATAGTTAGCAGTTTGCCAAAAACAAGTCTGCTCAAAAGAAGGAACATCACAGAACATCTTGTGGCAAGATCGAAAAGAAAAAGATTATTTGCTATGTTTGTGGAAAACAAGGACACAAAGCTTACCAATGCAATCAAAAGAAAGGGAGACCGAATCAACAACCTAACCCACAAGCCCATCTTACGGAGCAGAATGACATAATTGCTGCTGTAGTGGAGGCCAACCTGGTGGAAAACAAATCTAATTGGATTCTTGACATGGGAGCATCTCGACATTTTTGCTCAAACCGGGAGTTGTTTCATGACTTCCAAGACTCAGCAGACAGCGAGTGTGTGTTCATGGGTAACTCTGCAACAGCAGGGGTACTTGAAAAAGGGAAGGTTCTCTTAAAACTAACTTCTGGGAAAACTTTATCTTTGAGTGATGTTTTGTATGTACCTTCTTTACGTAGGAACCTGGTGTCTGGGAGTTTGTTGAACTGGGCTGGGCTTAAAATTGTACTAAAGACTGACAAGGTTGTTCTAACAAAAATTGGTGACTTTGTTGGTAAGGGGTACTTAGCCGATGGTTTGTTTGTTTTAAACATTATTAATGTCTATTCTAAAATGAATGAAAGTGCTTCTAGTTCTGCTTATATTGCTGAATCGTTTGATTTGTGGCATGGTAGACTAGGTCATGTGAATATTGCATTGATTAAAAAACTTAAAAAGCATTAAACCTTATCAATGCATCTGAATCACATGAAAATGGAAAATGCTTTATATGTGTAGAAGCAAAGTTCACTAAAAAAACCTTTTAAATCTATGACTACTAGGAGCACAGAATTACTTGAATTAATTCATTCTGATTTAGCTGATTTAAAAAATACTGCAAGTAGAGGGAGAAAAATTACTACATATCCTTTGTTGATGATTTTTAGTATATCTAGAAAAATTACTACATATCCTTTGTTGATGATTTTTCTAGATATACTAAAATTTACCTTTTAAAAACAAAGGATGAAGCTGGCAGTATGTTTATGAAGTATAAAGCAGAAGTAGAAAATCAATTGGACAAAAGAATAAAAAGGTTAAGGTCAGATAGAGGTGGTGAATATAGTGATAAATCTCTTAAAAAAATTTGTGAATCAAATGGCATTATTCATGAATTGACCGCACCTTATTCACCACAACAAAATGGCATAGCTGAGCGTAAAAACAGAATAATTAAAGAAATGTTGAATGCCATGCTTTTAAGTTCTGGACTATCTGACAATTTGTGGGGAGAAACTACACTTTCTGCCTGTTTCATTCTTAACAGGGTTCCTCATAAAAAGCTGGATAAAACGTCGTACGAACTATGGAGAGGATATGCACCCAATCTCAACTACCTGAGAGTGTGAGGGTGTTTGGCTAAGGTAACGTATCCTACTTTCAAGAAACCTACGGTAGGATCTAAAACATTTGACTGTGTCTTTATTTGTTATGCCCAAAATAGTGCTGCATATAGATTTATGTGTTTGAATGATAGATTCATATGTGAATATAGAGATGCAGAATTTTTTGAGCATATATTTCCCATGATAAAGTCAAATAATGAAGTAGTTAGAATATCTAACTGTGATAATGATTCTACCTCTTTACCTATATAAAAGTGAAGATAATAATAATAAATCTTTTAATGACATGCTTGAAACTAAAACTGGTGATAGCATGCATGAAATTGAACCTAGAAGAAGTAAAAGACAAAGGACTGAGAAAACTTATGGCCCTGATTTTTTTACTACCTTTCTAGTTGAAAGGTTAGATGATATAGATTGTCCATTTGCATGCATGTATCTAATCGATGAAGATCCTAAAACTTACCTGGAGGCCCTAAGCTCAATAGACTCTAGCCTTTGGAAGGAAGCTATAAAGAGTGAACTGGATTCTCTAACGATAAATCAAACTTGGGACCTAGTAGATCTTCCCAAAGGAAGTAAGCCTATAAGATGTAAATGGATTTTCAAAAAGAAAACAAGACCTGATGGTTCAATTGAAAGGTACAAGGTCAGGCTAGTGGTAGTAGGGTATACACAAAAACAAGGTATTGATTACTTTGACACGTATTCCCCTGTGACCAAAATAGCTACAATTAGAGCTTTGATTGCACTAGCAGCCATTCATGAACTATTGATTCACCAAATGGATGTAAAAACAACCTTTCTTAATGGTGATCTAGAAGAGGAAATATATGATACAACCCGAAGGCTTTACAGTTGCCCATCAAGAAAATAAAGTATGTAAGCTTAAAAAATCTCGTTATGGTCTTAAACAAGCTCCAAAACAATGGTATAAAAAGTTTAACAATACGTTAGTAAACAACGATTTTAAGGTGAATTCCTCTGATACCTGTGTTTACTCAAAATTGTTTGGAGCAGAATGTGTGATTATATGTTTGTATGTTGATGATATGCTTATATTTGGAACAAACATAGATGTAATCAATAAAACCAAGTTACTTTTATCGTCACATTTTGAAATGAAAGATTTAGGAGAAGCTGACGTAATACTTGGTGTTAAGATAAGAAGAACTGAGAACGGGTTCTCTTTGTGCCAATCACACTACATAGAAAAAATGTTAAAGAGATTTGATTGTTTTGATGATGCTCATGTAAGAACACCTTATGATACTAGTATGAGCCTTAAGAAAAACAAAGGAGATAGTGTTTCTCAATCTGAATATGCAAAGATTATAGGAAGTGTTATGTTTTTAATGAACTACACTAGACCTGACATCGTATATGCTGTGAGTAGATTGAGTAGATATACACATAACCCTCATAAAGATCACTGGATTGCACTTCGTCGTTTGTTAAGGTACTTTAAGGGTACAATAGATTACTGTTTGCATTTTAATAAATTTCCCGCTGTATTAGAAGGGTATTGTGACGCAAATTGGGTAACGGACAACGACGAAGTAAGCTCTACTAGTGGATATGTGTTCTTACTAGGAGGAAGGGCCATATCATGGAAGGCTGCAAAACAAACTTGTATAGCTAAGTCCACCATGGAGTCAGAATTTATTGCTCTAGAATTGGCAGGACAAGAGGCAGAATGGCTTAGAAGCCTATTGAGAGATGTACCATTGTGGAGGGCATTAGTACCTGTTTGTGTACACTGTGACTCACAGGCTGCCATAGGAATTGCCAAAAATAGTGTATATAATGGCAAAAGGGGACATATATGTCTCAGACATGGAGCTGTGAAACAGTTGTTGAAAGGAGGAATTATCTCTTTGGAGTTTGTGAGGTCAGAGAGGAACTTGGCAGATCCTCTAATCAAGGGCCTAACAAGGAGAATAATTCATGAATCTTCATAAGGCATGAGACTCAAACCCATAAAAACTCCATAGCCCTTACTTTGGGTGGTTCTGATATGGACTTGATGGAGATAATTAAAACCTTAAAGATCCATAGCACTTTCTTTGGGTGGTTCTAGTAAGGACCTGCTGGAAAGTTGAAAAATCTTCATAGCTCGTTATAAGTGGTTTGTCTTTTGACAGACTTGATGAAGTTGGTCCAGGTGTGGACTGGATGAGAAGTCTTCATAGCTCAGTTTTGAGTGGTCTGTTGTGATAGACTTGATGAAGCAATAACCGTGAATGTGGAGGTATGGTCGCATTCTATGAAAGAGTTTAAGGGTCTCTTTCTAGAGCTTTCACGTTGACCCGAGGTTTATGTGCATGGCCTTATATAGCACACTGTATCGCGGAATCAAGGAAAATTTAAGAAGTAGAACGTGTTGTGGGGGTCTCAACCATAAATGGTGAAAGTTCAAGAGGTAAAACACACTTTCAACAATAAGATTGTTGCCCTACTTCACTATGCGTCAATTCAAATCGTAAGATATTGATGTTTAAGTTTGTTCTTCTTTCGTAGCTCAGAAACTGGTTTTTCAAATCGTTTTGTTGTTTTACACTACTTGCTATCCCAGTCATTCGTGGGGGATTGTTAGAAATGACTTTGGGCCTTTGGCCCATAGAAAAAAAGGAAAAAGATATTTTTTATGAGAAAAGAGGTAGAAGTTATCCCACCTTGGAAGATTAAGGAGTGGCAAGTAGGTATATATACAAGTGCTTGCAAGGGAGCTTCCAAAGTGTGGTAGTGGTGGAAGTATAACACTTTCACCACACGCGCGCTGCCATCCGTCTGGTCGGACGGGCGGGTCAGGTTTGGGTAACTGTGCGAAACAGAAATAATTTTTTACTATCTATCCATTCTAATTTTTATTAAATATATTTATTCCATCGATTTTAATTTTTACCTATAACGTTTTCTAATAAAAAAACGTTTTATTTTATTTCTCTTTAAAAGGTTTGTGGTGGAATATTTTTGAAGAACGAGAAAACCCTAGCCGTCGTTCTCTTTGAGCTCTCTCTTTTTGATTTTCACTATTCCGGTTTCTGAGCTACCGTTTTTCTTGCTTCCAATCCGTTCTCCGGCGAGTGCACGTCAGCGTTCGGGTGTTGTGTGAACCATGGGGAGCAACTGGTTTTTGCGATATAGCACTGAGGTTGCGCCGTTCTTGCTTTCAAGGCAGTGGGATTATCCACGGCACAACAATATTCATCTGATCTAGAACCACAAAGTCTGCAAGAAAGATGAACTTGTCGATCTTGACTAACACATCCTCTACAATACCACGAGGGTGTGCTAGAGAACGGTCAACCAACTGCAGTGAGATGGTGGTCGACTGCACTTCACCAACATTCAGCTTCCTAAAAATAGACAGATGCATATTCTATTGGTTACTTAATTTGGAATGAAAAGAAGAGAGTTGTACAACCCCACATTTTCATATGTAGTTTAATTTAATCCATTCAAGTTTAACTTGGGATTTCATCTTAGTTACTTAATTTGAATTAAGTTGGTAAAAGGAATTGTTGATTGAAGTTAATTATGAAACTTAATTAGGCTTTATTATTCATCAATTTTGGATTTGTAAATCTCTAATTGGGTTATAATGGAATTAATTTAATCATTTGTGTTAATTTGTAATTTTAATTGAGTTTGGGAGAGTTTGAACCCAAGATGTGTTTGGGGTAAGGAGTGGAATAGTGAGACTTAAAAAGTTAAGTCTTAGTAGTTGATAAAATATAAAATTGATATTTCTTTAGTAGTGGGGCCCACCAACTCCATGAGCCAAGTGGAGTTCACTATCCCTAATTCTCAACTCCTTAGGCCAAACACATCCTAAAAGAGTGGGCTTTGAGGTCAAAGCTAGGATTTACGTTAGATAATTTAAAATTAGAGCTCTTTTCAAATATAGAAAAAATGATAGACTGCGATAGAATTTCGTTCTCTATCGCTCAAACAATAAAATTCTATCGCGGACCGACAGTGAAATTTTTCTATATTTATATATAGTTTGATATTTTGTCTGTTTCAATTAAGAAAAGAAGAGGAAAAATCAAATCCTCTCTCTTGCAAAGACACTGAGACCCGCGTCCTACCCACGCCTCTGCCGACTTTGTACACGACCACCGACGGTTGCTCAGTGCCGTCCATCGTCGCCGGTAGTCGAGCGCCCGCCGTCCATCTCAGCCAGTTGCCGATCGCGGATTCCGTGGGTTACGGTGAGTATGCAGTGAGTAAAAGTATGGTTTTATTCAGTTTTTTTTCCTGATCTTGGTTACGCACCTTATGTTTCGGCCTAAAACAATTTACCCACGTTGTTTCGAGGTTAGATTTGGAGTTTAGAGGTGATTTTGGTTGCTGAATACGTTTGGGTGACGTTTGGTAAGTGTTGAGGCCTTAAAAATCCTCTAAAAACATATTTTTGATTGATGTTAAGTTGGGGTTTTTGATCCTTAATCTTTTTGTTTTGCTTAGATTCGAGTTGTTGGCGGTGGAATTAAGGTGGTTTTGATAAATGGACTTTTGGGTAAGTTTTTAACGACTTTCAAGTGAATTTACTGGTTGAAATTGAATCTTAGTCATGGTATTAAGTTGTTTATGGATATTAGAGATTGGAATTAATCTTGACATTTAGTTAGGGTTCGAAATGTGATTTTTGCAAGCTAAAGGGAGTTTTATCTTGGCAGTTTTTGGGCTCAATTTGAGGTAAGTGGTTCTCTGACGATGGACTGGCGATTATGCATGGAATACTTGTTGACTTAGTGTCGATATGATATCTTACTGTGATAATTGATTGTAACTGTATCATGTACATTGATGGTCTGTGTGATGCTAATGTGTGGGCTATGAGTTATGTACACCATATCTGTGTGATGTGTTTGTGTAATGCATGTGTCATATCTCATGAAATATTAAGTGCCAAGAGTTATGTATGTTGTATCTGTGTGACGGGAGTGTCATAACGTATAAGCTCATGTTCTGTTTTCTTGGATGCACGCCATATGCGTTTGAACCTCTGCGTGACTCAAATGTGCATGGTGGACCTGGCCAGGGGTCACTTACTAGTATTTTTGTACTACTCATCCTTTCCAATTTGTTTTCTTCCAGGTAAGGGCAAGGGCGTTCGGGGCGGCTGACAGGAGGTTGCAACGCTGGCCATAGGAATAGATTAGTCGTAAGCTTCCGCATCATGATTTTGTTGTCTTTTTTTTCTTTCCTGAAATTATTTAAGAGTACAGGGACTAGCTTGGAAGGAGTCAAATGATCCATTTTGAAATTTTTATTTTAATTTAAAATTATTGTTTAAGGGATCTTGAGCAAATTCATTGTTATTTCATATAATAAAGCTTTTGTGGTTTTCTTGTTATTATTAATCACAACCAAATTTTATGTTAAACCTTGCATGCATAGTAATGCCCAAGGTCTGTTTGGGAAAGTCGGGTCATTACAAGAGCCATGGAGGCGAGAGACGGGGCTGGAGCTTCAGAGGAGCTGGCTCTTAATGGAGATGGCCTCTCAATTCCTTTGGGTGGACCAATATATGCACCTAACTTGGTTGGTCCTCTCACCAGGGTCCCTCACTTTGAGTCTTCTCTAATTCAAGAACTTCAGGTTCTCATATATTTTTTTAGAAACATGTCTTTACACCATTGTTTCTGTTCTAAATCTAATCCTTATTCTTGAGCAGAGTCTGGAGGCAGAGTTACACTTGGATTCATCTCAACTATGCGATGAAGATATTTCGTATGTATATTTTTCTCTCCCCTGAATGTGCTCTGGTCATGGTTGAATTTGTTAATTTGCAACTACCATTCTGCAGGATTGATGGGCTTAAGGTGTTTACTGAAGAACAGTTATTGAATATGGCTTTGGAGGAATCATTGCAGGTCTGCAAACAGTGTCTCATATCATTTAGTGCATTACTGTTAAAAGAAAACACTCAGTAAACTTTTCATCTGCTGTACTAATGCAGAGTGATGAGAATGGTAATAACCAGCCAGAACTTCCAGAAGAAAATTTGAATGCTGGGGTGGCAAGGTAATTGATTTTGATTGTTATTTAAAACTTTTTAAGAGTGTTTGTTTGAACATGGATTGACTTGGATTTCTGCCCTGTCAATTTTTTTACATAGAAAAAGTTATTAGACTAACAGAAACAGCATTTTTGCACATTCACCCCATTGGCAACTATTTTTGTGAAAATACAATTTATGTTGTACAGTCCCCTTCCCCAAAAATTTGATTGGCCAATTTTTTGGAAGACAAGAGACCATAGAAGCGTAGAATAGATTTTGTATATGGTAATCCTTGTAAATGAGTGAAAGGGGAGCAAAGAAACTATTTTCTTTTTATGATCTCCCAATAATATGGATCTTGCTCACAAAACACCCCTCTTAACAACACAGAGAGATCTTATGGTAGCATTTTGATTGAGCTACAATTTGGACTGTCTGGAGTGAAAGGAACTCAAGAATTTTTCAGAATAAAGAAAGATCCTTGGAGGAAGTGATTGAATCGTCTCTTTTTATGGCTCCTTGTGGGTGCACAAATGTTCTTCCTTTTTAGCTGAACTCTTTTTTTCATACAATTAGACAAGTTCTTTATAATCCCTTTGGATGGGCCCTCCTTTTCTATATTTCAGTTAATTAATGAAATTGTTTCCTATCAAAAAAAAAAAAAAAAAAAAAAAAAAAAGAAAAACTATCTAAATAAGAGTTGTTTTCCTTGTATTAATAATAATATGAAATAGTTTTGAATCTGGTTAATGAAGTTAACTAATGCGAACCTTGGGATGTTAATGTGTTGGTGTTCTTATTAGCAAAGGAAGGAACCTCTATTTAGAATTCATCTTTACTTGCTGTGACAACCTCAACATCTATGGTATTGTGAAGCTAAGATGTCAGAAGATAGTTCCTGCGGTTCTAGAAGCAACCTTCCTTGCAAAGTACTTTTTGGTGGGTAGAATCCATATGGATAGGTCTAAAATTTTCATTTTTTATGACATCTTCAGTTCTTATAAGGAGTTAAATGACACTGTTTAATATATGTTCCTCCTTATTTATTAATAAATATTTATTTTTGTAAAAATAGTTAATTAACTCTAGGTTCACTCAGACTTGCAATAAACTTGAGTTAGATTCATTGTTTACTATTTTGAATGTTCTATTTTTCTAAATTGGCCATTTTACTTCTTCATGTTTTTTGGTTAAAAGTTCATAATTCTTTTGAGGAAAAATGGTATTCTTAGAGAAAATGAGGAGGAAGTTAACGGGCACAATTTGGAGGCTGCTCCTGCATCAAATGCAAATAGAAGCACGAATAAAATGACTACAAGGAAGCGAAAAAAGGAGGAAATTTCTAATATTGAGGTTTGCTGCTCAACTTTGCATTATGTCTTTTATTAGCTAAACTATTTGTGTGAAACTTGGTTAATTTTAATGATTTCTCATAAGACTTTTCTTTCAGAATAAGTAAATGAGTATCAGCTGTAGATTCTGTGTACAAGCTTTGCCATCTGACTTTGACTCTTAAATTTTTACAAGTTTGTTATGCGGTGCTATTGAATCATGTCATCTTCCAATTGAACGAATTAGTACTACAGTATGATTTGATCTCTATTAATTTGGGTGGGTTTTTTTTCCTATTTTTATTTCTGTATATGAGGAATGATGATACTGGCGCATGTCTTTCTCATTCATTTTATGGGATTGTTACTTGACTCAATTAACATTGAGAAGTAAAACACTTACACGATATAAATAAAGATTAAAATAGCATTTTGTCTCTGTACTTTGGAACAACACGGGTGTTTCGTGGTGTGGAGAGAGACCCTAGTGAGGTTTTGTCTCCTGTCGGTTTTGAAGACTTTTTGTAATTATTCCCTAGGCAATACCTTAGTTGGAAACCCTTTTTCTGAGGAGTTTTTGTGGGCTTGATTTTTTGTATGCCCTTTTATTCTTTCATTTTTTCTCAATGAAAGTAGTTGTTTCTATAAAAAAATAATCTTAAATTTTAGTCTCATGCATTTTTACTTCTTTTTAAAGATTCTATTGCATTGTCTCTCCTTCCAGACTTTCCACAAGAGAGCATGAGAGGCATTTGTCTTAAAACGCTAGCTTAGGAGCAAGATTTTAAATGTCAATGTTGATAGAAATGTTCAGTTTTCAATTTTATGAAAATGTCAATGGAAACATTGATAACATATCGATGTTGAGGGATATTTTGAAAAAATTATAAATAGAAAAATTCAAAATAAATATATAAATATATAAATTAACAAATGAACATTTATTCTTTTTAAATAACTTTAAATTTCTTATTTAATAAAAAAATACCTTTTTGGTCCTTAGGTTTTGAGTTTAGTTTCCATCTAGTCCCTAGGTTCTAAAATGTTACACTTTTAGTTTGAGTTTTGAGTTTAATTTCTGTTTGGTCCATAGGTTTCAAAATATTACATTTTTACCCTCTGGATTTTTTGACCCATCTGTTCCCTTGTTCATATGTAAAGTATTCTAGTTATGCAAAATCGATGCAATCTTGTGCTTAACAATTATTTTTAATACCTTTTCTCTTTTGTTTTTTTAACACGTTACATATTATTTCAGGAAAAGTCTATTGCAAAGGTGGCTGAAATTGTAAAGATTAAACAAAAGCAGGATGCAGACAGAGCTGCAGTGAAATTACATGCTTTCAAGTTTGTACAATGATTTTAAAAAATCCTGTCCATGATATGCATAATACGTTAGGGGCTTATGATTAATAAATTTATTTATTTATTTTTCAGGTGGAAGAAGGAAATTGCCAGTTCATCGTCAGAAAGCAAAGAGAGGTTGAGATCCTTGAGGTCTACAAATTCTTCTGCAAAGGTTCCTCATGTAGGGTTTCTCTGAGTTATTATTATTACTACTACTACTGTTTTTCTTTTACTGACAAGTCCAATTATAAGATTTACCATTAATTAAAGCTTGAAGAATGCAATGCCTGCTTGGATGACATATGCTGTTTCTTTTTTTTTGTAAATTGTAACGGGGTGTTTGGCCTCCAAGTTGAGTTGGGTTGGGTTGGGTGGGTAAAAAAAAATCCACCCACCATTTGGTTCACTAATAATTAAAGAGATTTATTACCTCGTTACTAAATGTTAATTTTGGAGTCTTTGTCTATCTGGCCAGAGGTTGTTTGATATCATTTCACTTTGAAATAAAAGTGAAGATGGAGTTGCACTTATGAACCTTACTGTATTCTTATAGTTTAAGTATTTTTTAGAAATAGTCAGGTAGGAAGCCTCTTTTGGGCTAGCAACTCAAACAAATAATAAAACAATAACTTTATAGTTGATCTGTTGGGTTTTGTGGATTCCAAATCATCTAGAAGACTTAGTTTGAAACTTGTTGGAAGGGCCTTTTCGAAGTCTGGACTGAAGCAAATGGAGAAAAGGAGCAGACGAGTTCTTCCAAGTTATCACCAAGCAATTTGAGAAGGAAGCGCCAAGACGCTAGAGCAAGACAGAAAAAACTTCTCGGAGTGCCCTAGCGCTAGATCGTGCGGTTGGCTGATCCTAGAGTTCTATTTATATGATGTTTTTCCATTTTACTTGAAACTAGGAAGTGACAGAAAGAAGAACGACAATGATTTTTCTCTAGGGTGTGAAAGATGCATGACCGAGGGTTCAGACAGTCACTCATGTGGTATCTAGAGAGAATTTTGAAGTGCGATTGTGAGTATCATCTTGTGAGAAAATAATGAGAAATCAATTTGGAGCATTTCTGAGAATCCTAGATATTTGAGAACTGAAGGAGCAGGACGAATATTGTGAAAGAATATACTAAAAAGAGCTAAACAATTTTATAAATTTCAAGGTTTAGTGACTCTAAAAAAGAATCTTCAAATATCTGGTTCGTCTCCAACCAAGGGTTGCAAAGAATGGCAGACCAGCCATCACTTGTGAGGCTACAGAATTTAGACTTATTTAAAAGATGATGCAGATCCTAACATACATGTTGCTCAAGTAGCTTCCAAGAAACCTTTTGTGAGGCCAGGCAATTTTCTCTTGAGATAAGTCAAGATGCGTACAAGCTTGTCTAGAGACTCAATGGATTAAAAAAAAAAAAAAAAAAAAAAAAAAACTCCAAAGAGCTTGAATTTAATCCCTCATTGTTCTATGGCCAATGCAAAAAGAGGTGGAATGTTGGATGTTGTCTTTGAGGCTGTTCTTGCAAATAATGCACTGGAAGGGTGGGGGATAGTTGGCAGGGTGCCTCTTTTGGATCATATCAGCTCTGTCTACTCCATGACAAGGGTCCGGAACTAAAAAAATTGAGGGGTTAATTGGAAACTGATTCAAGAATAGTTTTAGGTTTATAAAACAATATTTTGTGAAATAAGTGTTCCTATATCTATTCTCTTAAAAGTTGTTTCTCTTGTTTTATTGGTGGAAAAAATGAAGTTATTCTTCTAAAATAACGAATTTGTGAATAGTGATTTAAATATGCATGTGTAAATTTTTACTACTCATTTCATCACTAATTTATAAACAACCAGTAACTTTCTCTGTGATTTTCAGGCTCAAATTGGTCCTGGTCAAGTATTAGCCCAATTTGGCAGCGATCTATTGTTTTTGTTAGGTTGAACAAATTTTTAGAAAGCAAAATTACCAGAACCATTAAGGCCCCAACAAATAGAGTCCCTGTTATGAGTCAGTTGGACATGACCCTTGTTCAACCTATATTGTTATTTAATATTCAAACATGCTAGTAGATTATCTGTGGGAGGATTTAATATCATCCTTTTTATCCGCTAAAATATTGCATCTTTCAATATGCTTCTGAACTGGATGCTATGTAAATTATAATAGGTGTATTTATGTTCTTTTGCTGATGTTTATATGTATATTGGTATAGTATATAGGCCTGGCTCTAGCAATGTGACGGTGTTTGCAAACTTTATTCTCAGAATCTCAGTGCATGAAAAAGGTGTTGATGGGTGACTAGGAAGGGAAGGCTGGAGTGTCTGATTTGTTGTAGGATTTATGGGGGAGAATAATAAAATCTTTAAGAGGAATGGAAAGAGAGCCGTGAGATGTTTGTGCCCATGTGAGATTAGATGTTTCTTTTTGGGCGTTGGTGGCGAACCCCTTTTGTAATTATTCGCTAGGTTTTATTTTCTTGATTGGACCCTCTTTCTTTAGGGTTTCTCCCTTTTCGTGAGTTTTTTTTTTTTTTTTGTTGGTATGCCCGTTATATCCTTTAATTTTTCCTCAATGAAAGTTGGTCTTTTATCCAAGAAAAGAAAAAAAAAGAAAACAAAAAGGAGGAGAACCTCTTGTCATTCATTTGAGTATATTGTCATTCATTTGAGTATAGAGCTTAATGGCTTTATGGGTAGTTAGGAAAGGATGAGTGCCTCTTGTAGTGAATTTGATGAGCAAAGTAAGATACCCTGAACTCATCTGATTTGGTGGCCAATTTGTATAGCCTTAAAAGTGGCGTGGAGGTTGGGATTTCAATTCGTAACACAATATAGTGAATGACATGTCCTGGCCAGCCATAAGAGGGTAAAAGATGGTGTGATCTATTTGACTTCTTCCTTTGAAACTAAATTGCTACAGGAAGGCATTTTATAGATTCACTTACTGATATTAACAATTTTGCAACCGAGTACCTCATTCTACCTGACCTTACTTTTCCTCTTTAATGAATTGGCCTTGTAACTGCTGAATGTTATGTTGGCCAACTAGAGCCACCTTACAACTGGAATGCATAATCTTAAATGTGGAGTCCTAGCATGAAATACACAAGCTATAATTGATCCTTATAATTTGATGATTCTTGTTTGATCATGCATTTCTTTTCATGTATCTCCCTCCGCTGATAGGAATTGATAACATGTTAGGTGAAATCACTGAGCAGTGGAAAACACGAAACTCTGCAGCATCCAACGACTGTACTTTTTGTAGAGATTTTCCATAAATCTCGCAAGATGGTGAAGGTATGCTTCTCTTTTTCTTAACAATTGTCAATTTAAATGGGTTTGGTAGAAATTAATAACTATTGATGAAGACTTAGTCAAATCACGGTTGAGAAACAGTGATAACGTCTTTATTATTTCTTAGATATTAGGTAGTAAATGTTGTTTCATTTCTTCCATTCTTCATTATTGTTGGTCAAGCAGACTTTGTTACATTAACATACTTGTTTTTATGTATCAAACCTCACTACCAGTATCTATTTCTCTTGATGACTATATATATTGAAGAGGTATTGACAAGATAGTACCATGCTATAATAGAAAGGACCAAGGTTATAATTTATTTTTGGCTTCTAGGTGATCTTTCAATAAAAGAAAGAAAGAAAAAAAAAAAAGAAACTATTATTTTTTATGCTCTTTGTTTGCTCAAGGATCCTGTATTTGCATTGTGGAGCACAAGGATTCCTAGAAAGCTAAATATTTTAACTGGGATACGTTTCATGGAGGATGTTAGCTCTGCCGTAGAATTCAATGAAAACGCCCTTACTTGGCAATTAACTTGAGCCTCATTTTTCTCCTATTGTAGAAAATATGGTGTTCTACCTTGAATGCTTTTCGGCATTTGAGTTTGCCACCAAAGATAATATCTTATACTTGTGGATATATAGGCTTAAAAGGAGAGCTAAACAGCCAATATGAGCATAGCTCAGCAGTAGTGAACATATACTCCTTTCCTTGAGATTAGATGTTCAAATCCCTATACCGACACATTTGTTGTACTAAAAAGTAGGAGAGCTAAAGAATTATGGACCAATGTTGGAACTTGTATGTTGAATAAACAAATCTCAAAAAATGCAAACAAGTTAATGGGGAGGAAAGATTAGACCTTATCAGATGATAGATATTATGCTTCTTGGTGTGTTCAAAGATTTTGATAGTTATTCTTCTAAATCAATGAACTCTAGGTGGGATACTTTCTTGTAGTTGTAGTACAAACTTGTATACTTTTATGTCAATCAGAGCATAGTTCAATTGGTAAAGCATATACCTCAACTAAGGGGTTAGAGGTTTGAATCTTCCAACCTCACTCAACTTTGTTCTGGTTATTTACGTCATCATATGTATTTGACCTTCCTGTGATATTCTTCTTTACAGACTCAAGAGTTTTTGGCCCTTGGACGACAAACGTTAGCAGAACTGAAGGACAAGATTTATTGCTCGACAGATTCGTTAATGGAAAAGGCTGGGCAGCAAGATTCGTCTGGATATTTCCTTATAGAAGTAAGAAATTCGAGGAGCCCTGTATTTACCAAATTTGATTTTAAATAAACGAATGCAGTTTTGTTTATATCCAGGATGTTTTCTGCAATGATTTGAGGAATCCTTCCGCAATAGATTATAGCAAACCTATACTTGATTGGCTTAGAAACTCGGAGGATGAAGCGCGTAAGAAATGGGAATGCATCATAACTGGTGAATCACAACAGAAAAATTCAGTCGTTGGCGAAGTATCAGTTTCACATGTGCCTCATTTTAGATCAGTCAGCATGAACAAGGTTCGATTTTGTGACCTGAAATTTAGGCTTGGGGCCGGGTATCTGTACTGTCATCAGGTATTGCTTATTTGGCTCTCTTCCATATTGTTTGTTTTTCATGTTCATTTTGCATAGATTGTGTGGCTTTCATTTCAAAGTAAAAGCCAAAGTCATATGGTCTAATGTTATTAAAGCAATCTATGTGTTGGTTCTCATAAGACTACTTTAATTACTGCCCTTAGTTGATTCCTTTGTAGTAGGATTCCTTTTTTATATTTCATTACTATCAATGAATCACATTTGTTTCTGTCCAAAACAAAAAACTGCATTGACTTTGGAGTAATCCTCATATACACAGGGAGATTGCAAGCATACCATAGTGATTAGAGATATGAGGTTGATCCATCCTGAGGACGTACATGATCGTGTTGCTTATCCAATCGTTACATTTCAGCTTAGGACCGAGCTCGGAAATGTGATGTCTGTAACATTACAGGGCTAAGAAGGTTACTCTTGACGATAAGTGGGCACAGGAAAACCCGTGCTACTTTTGTGAAGACTGCTATTTTCTTCTTCACTACTCGAAAGAAGGGAACCTCCTTTACAATGATTTCGTGGTGCACGATTACTTGCAAGATTAGGTGACTAGGTTGTTTAAGAATGCTTCTCACTGATGCCCAATTCACAGATGAAAATGCCTTAAATATTCATGCTCATTGAGATTCATTCAACAGTTTTGATGATGTTGAGTTGGTTCTGTTAGTAGCCAAAATCCAGTCATCTTGGCTGGTGCCACAACTCCAGAATTAGAGGCTAAAAGTAAATGGTACTTATTTTTTTTTTATTTAATTTTATTTACTTTTGGGGTTGGTCGTCTTGGAGAATTTGTACAATGGAGGACTCTTCTTATATTGGGTTTTTATGAAAGGAAAGGTAAATTTTTTTTTAGGGATAAAAATGTATTTTTAATATAACTTTTTAAATCACAATTTGAACACAAACACTATGCTCAATAATCTTATGAAATGTTGTTCTACTTTAAATTAAAAGATTTTTTTTTTTAATTTTTATATGGGTCATATAATTATGGTTAGAATTTTGCGACATCAAAATTTTCGGACATCAACCAAAGGATGTTTTAAAATTATATGGCTTAAAATTAACCAAATTAAAAGTACAACTTATTAAAATAGTATTTAAAGTATTTTTTACCTAAATAAAATTTTATTTCAAAATTTTCAAGTTAAAAAAAGGAAAATTTTCATCGATAGAAAAAATGTCAAATTATTTATAAAAAATAGCCAAAAAAAAAAATATTGATAGATATTGATAGACTTTTATCAGCATTTATCAATGATAAACTTCTATTATTTTTATCACTGACAAACTTTGATAGTATTCTATCAGCGTCTATCACAACTATCTAAAAATTTTGCTATTTTGTGTAAATAGTTTCTCTTATTTTTCTATTTTAAACAATTCTCCTTAAAAAAATAGTTAGAAGTTAGAAGAAATAAGTTTTTTTTTTTTTTTTTTTTTTTTTTTTTTTTTTTTTTTTTTTTTTTAAAGAAAAGTTATCGATAAAGATAAGGTTAAATTATAAGCTTAATAAAGTTAAATTATAAGTTTAGTAAAATCTGTCTGTTCGGTAACTAAACTTTTAAAACAATCTAGTAGGTCTCTAAACTTTCAATTGTGTATTTATTACCTCTTTGAATTTTTTCTAATAGGTTCTCCCAAATTTACCATACATAAAATTGAAAGCTTATAATTCTATTAGATATAAAATTTAAATTTACATCAAATCTTAGAAATTTGGTTTCAAAAGACACGCCATTTATGGTGAATAAGTGAAAAAATTACCCTGTCAATTTATGGTAATGCCTATTATGTATGGTCACAACTAGAAAAGATCTATATAAACCGATTATCTAAGCCTTTTCTTGACTTTTTGGACTATATTTTAAGTGTGCGATTAAATCCTTTAGTAATATGAAGTCAAATGCTAGAAACAAGATTTTAGGGTCCAAACTATTTTAGTTTGAGCAGTAAATAATAAACACTGCACCGTAACAAAGAGGTGAGTGGAAAATAGTAAACCATGTAATAAAGAGAGATTTAAAATAATAATACTCTAGGCTATAATAGTTGGAAAACACCAACTATTATTGATAAAAGTAACTACTCAATCATGTTTGAGAATCCTCTTATTAAGTTGAACCTTTAGAACAATAATAAGCATAACCTCCAATAAACACAACTTTTCACCTACGTAATCTAGGTTCAACCAAAACTCTTCAACTCTATACATGAACTTTCATAAATGTAAAATACATGAAATTAAATCGGTACATAAATGCATTGAGGATGTGGATGAATCTAGACTTTCATATTTATTGTGTCTTTTGGGTGGCGTTGAGACTCGAAAGGTTGCAACGTCTCTTCACTATAACTTGAAAACTTAGCTTGAAAGTAAACTTTTAGCTTTAGCTCGTGACATTGCTACTTATTTCCTTATCATCTTTCCTCCCACGATAAGTCATAATTTTTTATAGATTGTACTCTGGATTGGGAGCTTTGGAAGGATTTATTTATTTATTTATTATTATTATATTATTTTTTTTTTTTGTCTCAAAGAACCAGAATTTCCTTATCCATCTAGGTGAGCTCTCATCGTAGAAGTAACAACAGGCTCAATGGCTTGCAAGATTTCACCAAAGCCTGCACATTAAGAACAGGGGATTTTGAAAGATTCGACTAAAAATCAAGAAAAGCATATTCAATATCATGCTAGAATGAAGTTTATGTTCATGTTGGTCATATATGGTTGAAATTGTACTTTTCTTTCTCCTTTGTGGGGATGGAATATGGATCCACTTCGTGTTTCCTTCTTACTATTTCAACTAGTTTTCATGGACCTTTGTTTCCAGTAAATTTCTTTTTCGACTAAAATATTTTCCAACTTTATTTTTTCACATTTTAACAGTATAGAACTATTTCTCCACCATAGTCTCCTTGAAGAAAGCTATGACTTCGAGCTTTGAAGTCTTCAATTTCTATGAATCATCAGAGTAAATAATACCAAAATGATTAATAGAAATAGAGGAGAGGGAGAGACACACCCTGAGAATCACCAATGCGTCGATCTAGCCGTTTTTTAATGTATGTCAAACCAAGTCTTCGATTAATCCAAGTGAAGATGTCTCCCTCGTAACCCAGATCTCGAAGATCACAATCACTGAGGGCTGACCAAAACAGAAGATAAAAGTGCGTTTGGAATACCTTTTCAAGTGTTTAATTTAAAAAATAAGTCATTTTGAAATAAATACAAGTGTTTAGCAACCACTCAAAATGAATTTTTAAAGCCATTATATCTTTATTTTAAAACGTTCTTATTAAAAGTGTTTGAAAATAAATTTTTTAAGTTAGTCCAAACGGGCCCTAAATAATATCATTAAAATCGCCTACTACAATCTAAGGGAGAGAGAGCTATAAGTCTTCGAACGACCAAAAGAGTCCAAGAAGTATGTTTTCAATGTTGGATGGTTCCGCATAGAATAGAATCTAGTGAAACGAAAAAAAATGATCCTTGAACTTAATAATGACAATGATATGAGACATGTTATACGAAAGGAGTTGCAAAGTGGAGTCATCAGTATTAAATGATATAAGATTAAATTTGTCTTCACCCATTAGCTAAGGCTTTCGGATATCAACTGGCGATTTAAGATGATATCAAACCCCCTGCATTATTATTTTCTCCCCAATTAATATTTATTTTCACTTGTTGGGTTTTCTTCATATTTCAATTGACGATTCTTTAGTTAAGTTTTGATCACCCAAGACTATCCAAAAACCATTTTGAAAATCCAAAAAATCTTTTAAACTTGTCATATTATGTCACTTATTGCCTTAGTTTTCATTAAAAAGATGAGGTACTAGGTAGCATCATGTATCTCGCACTATCTTCTTTAATGCATCAAATGTATGAGGATTCTCCACCCCCGAACATTTCACCTAATTCGCATGTGCTTCCCTCCATTTTACCATACATTTTTTAAAAAAATAAAATAAAATTACCATATAATAATTTTTTATTAGATGCAGCTTCACCGAAGATGAGTGTAGCCTGACTGCACCTAAATTTTTTTTTTATTTTAATTGCTCTCAGCAAACTTGCTTCGCACGCTCCAGCCTCCACCATTTGAGATTGAGAATCCAGAAGGGTTGGATTTTTGGTTTTTTCACATTCATACAAACTTCATCCATAAGAGTATTTTTTTCTCTCTTTTTATTTAACTTTTATTAATAATCTCTCCCATGTCAACATCATTGGGTTTATGAGCATATGCATATATATATATATATATATAAAAGCATAGCATCAAGGAACATGAACATTTTGGAAGAGTTTTGATGTGGGAGAGTTAAGTTGAATTGGTAATAATTATCTATGGAGTTAAAAAATCTATGTTTGAGATATAAAGTTGATCAGTTGAGTCAAGAAGTTTGTGTTTGGATGCTAAGTTAAGTTATATTGTTATGGGTGTCTAGTGTAGTTTTTTGTAACCTAAAAAAGTCTACTTTTTCGTAGCATGTTTTGGTTTGTTTAACTTATTTTTTTAATTATTCAATTATATACATATTCTCTCTAATTTTCAACACTTAATTGAGATGTCAACTTAAAATATTTACCTGCATATATTTCACAATGTATGAGTGGAACATACACAAAAAATAAATATGTCATCAACAGGTTTAAGAGTTTTTTTTTTTTAAACACTTTCACCGATCAATTCTTTTTGTTTTCTTATTTTTATTTTTTTAGTACATGATCAATCGAGTTGGCCGGCCAAGGTGGTCATCAGAGTTGGAAAATGGTTGTCGCTAGAGTTGATTATCGGAGATAGTCTTCGTCAAAATTGTCATCAGAGATAGTTGCTAGAGTTGGTTGCTGGGATGAGGTGGTGGTTGACAAGTAAAGGTCATTGGAAACATTAGAAGGATAGAGAGTTGAGATGAGTTGGCAACTTCATCGATCTTTCTAGTTGATGGTCAAACATTTACTAATTCAACTTAACTCACAAGTTAGCGAGCCAAACACTCCTTTTGTGATTTAGCTAGCCAAATACATCGTAGTCAACTATGACAAAAAAAAAAAAAAAAAAAAAAAAAACCAATACACCAATTTTGAATAAATACAAAGTTAAAACACATTAAATTATAAAATATTGTGTATAGATAATATTGAAATATATATTGGAAATGATACTCTGCATTATTGTCAAAGCCATACAAAAATTGTAATAATTTACATGATATTCGTGTTGTTTACGAAAACATGTGAAATGGACAGGTATACTCTAAAAAGAACCAAAAAACAGAAAAATACTAAATTAATCATTAGTAATAAAAAATACCTAATAAATAATAATATAAAAAAAAGAAAATGAATGAAGGTTAAGAATTAATCTTGTGATAGACAATCATAAGACAAAGTGAATACGCGGAAAATAATGTGAGATAAAATTAAAGTAAGTTGTGTGACATATACCTAAATAAAAATAAATTAAGATTAATTATCTATCACACCTATAACTAATAGACGTTGATAGACTTTTATCAATATCTATCATTTCTATCACTGATAGACCCTGATAGACTTCTATCAGCATCTATCACAACTATCTAAAAATTTTGTTATTTTATATAAATAGTTTTTCTTATTTTTTTTATTTTTAAAAATTACCCTTAATACTATATGTTGCTGCTTGTTTCTGATTGCAGATTAAAAAAGATTTGAATGGCATATTAATCTTTTGCATATTTAGGTTGCTGCAATTGGATATCTCTTGGGTGGGTGAACTTTGAATTTTCTTCATGGAAGTGAAATCAGCAACACTTTTTTTTTTTTTTTTTTTTTTTTTTCTTCCTACTTTTGATATTAGCAAAATAATCTTTGGTCTGTTTCATGAAATTGGCTTTTGGTAATGAGAAAAATATAAAAATATAAAAACTTTAACTCTAATTTCAGAATTTAACAAATAAAAGGAAAAAAAGAAGAAGATAAATATGAACAACGCAGATTAATTATTGTTGAGCTAAACTGACATTTAAATTTAATAGTTGAAATTATATAAATCTTTTTACTTTTGGGTCATGTGTTACTCTAAGGAAAAACGTAATAAATCAATGATAATTTGAAAAGTGAGCCATAATTGATTACTTTTATTGTTGTTTACGCGTGTTCCGTACTCGTATTGACATGTGGAGCCCACTTTTTGAATCTGTAATAATATGCAAACTAATTGATGAGCGAGGGTGATCAAATAATTGTGTTTGAAAATTACGCGGAATCCACTTGCCGATATTGTTACCATTACAAAGATTGTTGCTTTTACAGTATGAGAATTATGAACCTGTCACATTTCTATTATCGTTACTATTATCATTACCATTATCGTCACCATTAGGGTCAAACACTAACGGTAATGGTAATGGTAACAATAAATGTGACAAATTTATAATTCTAAATAAACTTGATCAAAAGCAATTTAGGATATGTTTGGGAGTAATTTTAAAATAGCTAAAATCACTTTGGTCATTTTCAAAATCACCGTGAAATATGTTTTTAATCCTTCAAAATCAAACATGTCGTTAATTACGTTTGCAGTTGTGATTAATTATGATTGATCTATCCATGAAACTCTATTATAATTAGTTTATTATATTATTTTACCCGTATAGTTTCAACTACTTAAAAAAATATGTATCCACTATGAGATACCGATGTTTCATATCTAGGGGCTAAATCACACCCATACATGATATATACCATTTAAACCTAAATAGTTGTAATGTGATAAAGGACGTGATTGTCCGTTCAAATATATCTCTGCCATTATATCGTGATTTCTCATACCCACACACGATTTTCATCTACATCACACATATACACGAAAAGATATACCACTTCAATTCGAATAGTTATAATGAAAAAATGATGTGACTGTTCATTCAAACATGTCTTTATGGTTGATATTCATGGTCTAGATCATACTTGTACATAAAAGAATGCACCACTTCAAATGTAACCACCCCAACCCGAATAGTTATGATGAAGGACAAAATAGGAGTTATGAAAAATTGTAAGGAAAAAATGGGGATGAAAAGATTCTCCCCTTATAGCCAAGAAGGTATAAAAATGGAAAAACCAAAATAATTTATACCCCTAAATTGCTCAAGCGACCATAACTCAATTAGTATATAGATGTACTAGAGACCAAGAGGTATGTGGTTTGAATCCCTTAATCTTCTATTATACTAAAAAATAATGTATACCAAAAATTTGGGATTGTATCAATTGAAACCTCCAACTAATAATTGCATCAAATTAAAACAACTAGTTTAAATTCTTTGTTATTGGTTTTTTACTATTTTTACTTTATTTCATTTAAAATCAACTCGATATCACCTAATAAAAGCATTCTTCTACCCAAATCCTACCCGATTAGAAAAAAGAAACAACTTAATTTTATTTTTAAAATTTGACCAAGAATTCAAATGTTACTTTAGAAAGTGAGAACTATATTAAAGAAAAAAGGACTAAACATACACAAATTTCAAAACACAAAAAGATAATACAAGATCATTATCATGGAAAAAGTATAAGAGGGTGTTAAATTAACGTTAGCAAGTCGATTGTTTCATTGATATTTCCACGTCCATGAGTTCAACCTCAACAAAAGAAGTGAATCAACATTTCCATTATATCGTAGATAAATCATGAAATATATAGAAAAAGAATGTGACTAATGTGAATATAATATAAACAACAAATATTTTAACTCATTCAAAATAATGTTTTTCTAATTTCATTTAATTTCATAATTTTTTTCATAAATATTCATCCACATTGACATTTAAGGAGCATTTGGAGGCTAAGTTAGTTATTATAGTCGAAGTTATAAATTGGTTATAATAGTTTGTGTTAAGGTTGTAGTCTTGTAAAAAAAAAAATAGTAAACACAACAAAGAGGAAAAGAGAGAATGAGTAGGAAATTATAAACAATGAAACTAATGAATGATTTGAAATATTAATAGTGTAGTTAATTGTAGGTTATAATAATTGTAAATACTAACTATTATAATTGGAGCCCTAGACACAAAGACTCACCTACTCGAAATTGGTGTCCAAATAATCCTTAACATTTTACCAATATTTTCATGACATTTGCATAAAATAAAGAATTTAACATTTTTATTCCATCCCTATTGTACTCAATTGACAGCATACGAGCATATTAGTGACGTAGTTCGAATCTCCAACTCCTATTATGCTTAGAAAAAAATTTCATTCCCTTTGATTAATTAGTTTTTATTAAAAAAAAAAAAAAAAAGAAAAAAAAAGGGTTGGAGAGAGAAAGTTGAAAAGGGCATTAGATGTGGAAGAAGGCAAAAAAGGGTATGAAAGAGGAAGAAAGGAAAATTCACATTGCCTTCGCAGCTCTGCCACATTTGGGCTCCACCTCCCACAATCTGTACTTCTTCTGTTCTTCCAAACCCTCACCTGAATCCATTCTTTCATTTCAACCCTTTTAATTCCTTCTCCCAGCCGCCATCTTCCCTTGCCCCATCTCTGACACAGACCCCATTTTCCCATTTCCTTCTAATTCTTCCTTCTCATCCACACCCATCATTTCTTTCTCTATTTTCTTCATAATTTCACTTTCTTTCGCTTTTCAATGAAGCAAGCTTTGTGGGTTCCTCTGGATTTCACTTTCTTGCATTGCATGTGAATCCCATCTCCTCTCCCTTTCCTTCTCCTTTGCCACCCCCTTTTTTTTTTCTCTCTGTTCTGCTTTCAACTCTCCTCTCCATTTCAGCTTGGATTTCTCGTCTGTGATTCCCTTTTTTTGGACTCTGGGTTTTGGATTTATTGAATTGTAAGATCTACTGTTCAATCGATTTTCTCTGTGATTTGAATTTTGAACTCTCTATTTGTTGATTTACTGGGAAATCGCTAGTCCCCATTATCGTTTGAAGATCTCGATTCATCCTCGTTTCTTAGTTTCATCAATGTGTTCTGATGATTTGTTCTTATGGGTGTTGTCTTTTATAGGTGTTTGCTTTTAGAAAAAGAATTCTGGGTGCATTAATCTTGTTTCTCCATTCAAATAAGGTGCGTGATGAGGAAATATGTTCATGGGAATTTTATGTTTTACACTGTTTGATTCTTACTTTTTTGGATTCTTCCGATGACTGATTTCTTGGTTGAAAATGGGTTTCTCTCGATTTCTTCTATGGACAGTTTTGAGTCAGAAACTAGATGGGAGACGATTGACTTGATTTGAGGGTCGGTATGATTTCTCCAGCATTGATTTCTTTGTGCTGGAGTAGCGAAATCGTATGGTCTCTGTTTGATTGTTTGCAGGGCACTCATTGATTGTAATTGTTAATGGAAGTATCATCGAATGGTAAACGCTCGATATATTGCCTTCGCTACTTCAATTCAAGAATTTGCAAATGCATTGCCATATTACTTATTATTCCACTGATTGTTAGAGCTATTTTCTTCCCGTCGATCTCGAGTTTGGTCGGATCGAAGAGAATGGCTAGTAGTCGTCCGTAATCTGTCTCCATTGTATGGTTCCGATTTCGGTATTCGCATAGACAAGTTTTTGGAGGTCCCTCAGATTGTTTGGGGTAAACAATCAAAGATAGCATTTGCAAGAGCTTGTTTAACTGCAAGAATGTGAACCGAACTCTTTTGATGCCTAGTTTAAGTGCCTCCCTCTTCTATAAAGAAGTGGAGCGTTTGGAACCAATTTCCTTTGACAAGATCTTTCAATTTGAATTGTTCAATTCTCACTGTAATGGGTTTGTTCGATTGGGTCGTTATATCGATATTTCAATCGAACAAAAACGATTGAACTGTCAAAAGGAAGCGGAAGGAAGTGGACGATCGAGAGGGATTGGAACAATTGAAAGAGTATAGCAGGAACCATTTGATAAGTCAGAGGTGATTAGAATAGTTGGTTAAAAATCCATTTCTATGGCATGATCACTGGCCTGTAAAGGACTATGCAAAGGTTTTCGAGTGCTTGGTTTTGGTGACAAGATAGAGAAAGAAGCAGATAAAGTGATTTCAAGATTAGAGAAGTAGGATCAGAAGTAAGAAGCAAATCGACGCCGATGCTAATGGTGTTATATCTGAGAAGTTGTTGCAACCGGTGCCATACGTTGCTGTCCACATGAGAATAGAAATAGACTGGATGATTCATTGTAAGAAGTTAGAGCAGAGATCTAAAATAAACCAAATTTGTAGTAGCAAGGAGGAGATAATGAATAGAGTAGGGAACATTACAGGAATGAAAACGCCAACGGTCGTTTATCTTGCCGTTGCAGATAGTTTACTTAACGATTCTTCGATTTTGAAAGGTTGGAAAGAAGGCTTGCTACCTTTTGAAAAGAAGAAATTAGGCATCGATAAGATCTACAAGAAGTATCCTTACCTCATACAGTCAGCAATCGACTACGAAGTTTGCTTAAGAGCCGATGTGTTCGTTGGAAACAGTTTCTCAACATTTTTCGAGTCTTGTAGTTCTCGGGAGAACGCAAAAGCTTATGAAAACAGGGGTCGCAGACCTATGTGGTACAAATGTAAGGTGGCCTTCTTATGCTTATAACATATTAGGAGATGCAAAGGGCCCTCAGAAATGGATATCTAATATGTCTGATATAAGCCTCAAGAAAATTAGCTATGGCTCCAACGATACCCTTGTCGATAGTCGCTTACTCAATACCCGAGATTGAAGTTGTTAACACCGTTGCGATTCATCCTATAATCTGAATGGATGGATGGATGGTATGAGTTTTGAGGACATTTTTGTACATCAAAAGCAAAGCAGAGGATGATAAAAGATGGAGAAGAACTAAATTGGTACAGTTTTTGTTTTTATACACAATGATTAGATGATATGATTGCTATTTTTTTATTTTTGAGAACTCATTACTCAGTTTACAATTTATTTATTTTTACCATATATAAAAGGTTTATGAATGTTAATTTATTCAGGCAATACATATTTGAACCTTTCCAGAGATTTGTTCATTCTTAAGTGGATTTGATGCTGTGGATTCATATTGGAAGAAATGCAGTATTTTATTGTTTAGAGTTATGGTTGTTTCTATTTGAACTTTTTGGTTAAAAGAAAAATATTTGCTTTGGGACATGCACTTTCATGAAGGTAAGGGATGCTAACATCCCTCAACGTAAGAATTGTTCCATAAAAATTTAATGTAAACTCCACAATTTAACTTTAGAATAGTTCAAAATATAAGATTTAGGCTTGAAGTTGTAAAATTGGGATAGATAGGAATCTCCATGCAAAATATATATATATATATATTATAATTTATATATATATAATATTAAAAAAGAAAGTTTGTCAATGTGATGTGGTAACTTGTGTTTTGGGCATTTAGATAAGATGGGTGCAGTTCTTTTGGTAGATATTTTTGGAAAAATTATAAAAACGAAAAATTCAAAAAATAAAATTTAATTTAATTAATAAATAAACATTTTATAATTTTTAAACAAGTTAACTTGTTTATTCTTTATATTAGTGGCATTTCGATACTTATTTTTTGTTTTTCATGGATTTTTCTATAATAATGAAAATATTGATTCACACTTCATGTTGATATTGAACCTATGGAAACGTGAAAATATCGATGAAAATATCGACATGTCGTCAAAAATTTAATGCTATGAAACTTTGAACCTAAGAGTTGTAATGAATTTATGAAATTTTATAGGACAAATGACATGAAATGTTAGATTGTGATGTTTTATATCTAAAGTCTATATCACACCTATATGGAAGAATACACTTAGATGTAACGGCCTCAATCCAAGTACTTGTAACAAAGGACAAATGCAAAAGATATAAAATGAGAATGCAAAGATTCTTCCTTCATGACTTTACTCAATTTTTTTTTATACATCGAGACGAAATCTTTACCATTTTTTTTTTTGAAAAAAACTAAATTGTTATATATGAAATTATCACACTATGTGTTTTTGACTTAATTATTTAAAAACTAAAAAATTTAACCGTAGAATTAGGGATGTTCATATTTCTTATGAGAATGATTTTCGATCTATGCAATTAAATTCATCCTCATAAAATTCTCCATTAAATTTTGCAAGAATTAATTGTGGAAATCAGGTTCTTTGTGAAAAATTATTCTTAATTTGTTTTTTTTTTTAAAAAAAAAATCTCAATTAAATTATTGGAGAATCATAGTCACGAAAATTCATTTTAAAGAGAAATTTTTCTGCATGCAAATGAATAATTTCCAATGGAAAAAATCTCACTTGTTGAGAAATTTCTTGACCTTCTTCATGAATATATAAAATTATAGTTTAAAATGTTAAACAGAGCAATTATTCCAATAACAATAATGGAAAAAAAAAATCAAACATAGCAAATATTTTTTCACACAGATATTTTGGTCTTATTTTGGAATCGGTTAAAATTTAGTCCATGTATTTCTAAATGTTCAATTTTAGTTCTTATATTTTTAATAAATATTAAATTAAGTCTACACTTCTATGTAACAGGAACATATTGATTCTTAACTTAATTTTTTTTAATATTTATTAAAACTTTAAATTTTAGTATGAGATAAGAACGGTAAAGGCTTTTGTCTATGCAAAATTCTTCATTATATTTTGTAAGGATTAGGAGAAAAGATTCTAAAATTATTTGTTGTTTGATTATTTTTTTAAATCTTAATTAAATCAAATGGTTTTTTAATTTTTATTTAAAATAGTTAATTTTTACTGAAAATTCACAATTTGAAAAACAAAATCTTACGAAGTTGAATAATTTGCAGAGTTGGAAATTTGAAGAATAGATATTTTATGTATAATTGAGCTAAACTAATGTTGGCAAAATCTTATCACTTATTATTTTGCAGATTATCAAACTTATTATTTTTTATTATTAATATTGTACTTTTTATTGTACGTTTTTTAAAAAAATATATTGTACTTTTTAAAACTTATTATTATTAACATTAATAATTTTCAAACTTATTATTAAAATATTATACATTTTATTTCCACATAGGCATTCCTGGTCTCTTATACAAACAATTTTTTTTTTTAATTAGACTGTTTTTAAATATAGAAAAATTTCATCTAGTAAAATTTTTCAATATTTATAAATATTTAATATATCATTTCTCTTTTTAATTTTCTTAAAATTTATTTTTGAAATATTATACATTTTTTCTCCATCCTCTCAATAACTTAATTAGAAGAAAACATATTTTCTAGGGTATAATAATTTTAACCATCACTATTAAGTTTGAAAGCTATCATATATTAATAATAAGTTTTAAAATGACAATAGAAATAATAATTCAAAAAATTCAAAAGTACAATATGAGTAATAATAATAATAATAATAATAATAATAATAATAATAATAATAATAATAATAAAGTCCATCAGTCAGTTTCAAACTATGAGACAATTTGGAAAAAGAGAAAAAAAAAGTTAGAGAAAGAGAATGAAGAGAGAGAATTAAAAAAGGAATTATGGAAAGAGAAAAAGAGAATACAAATGACAGTGAAAAGGAAAATAAATTCTTGAGAGAGAAAAGAAAAACAAAATTTTATGGAGATAATTAGAGGAGAATTTTTAAAAATAGAAAAATAAGAGAAATTATTTAAACAAAATAGTAAAATTGTGATAAACGCCGATAGAAGTCTATCAGGGTCTATCAGTAATAGAAATTATAGAAGTCTATCACTAATTGATGTCGATAAAAGTCTATCAATATTTTTTATGCTATTTTCTGTAAATAGTTAGTGAAATTTTTTCATAATTCAATCGGAGTAAAAAAAAAAATGGTAAAAAAAATGAGAGATATATAAGACCCATGTTTTAAAATTAATGTTATATATTTTCCTTTACTAAAAAAATACAAAAATTTCCTTCTCTCTTTCGTCTTCATCTCCAACCTTTTATGAGAATTCTCAACCGTTCGAACTTTTAAATTTTGAAAGCACTATTTCATCTTGTCCTTTCGTCTCATAACATGTTGGACCTATCATCGATATTTAGTTTTCATTTTTTTCTCTATGTTTTTTGTAACTTTTTTTTTTCCTGATTGAGAGCAAGAATCGATAGCGAAAAACGAGAGCAACGAACGAGAGTGACAACCGAGAATGAATCTTGCTCATTGTTAAACTGAGTGGTCACTTGATCGGTGATTTTTCTGACCAACCCCACTCAATACCGTATATTAAAATTAAATTAAAAGAAACAAAGGAAAAATAATAATAATATAATAAAAAAGTTGCACACGACATTGACAGAAGCTAGCAAGCACATTATTGCATGTTGTGAAGTGTATTTTCATTTTCAACAAACTACTTTTCTAATATATATATATACACACACACATACAAATAAAATAAAATAACTTTAAACTAACCAATAAAAAATTATTTATTTATTTATTTATTTATAGTGATTTTAATCATTTAATAAAAAAAAATAAAAGACTAATTTTTAAATTTTGCTATATCTACACTTTTTTTTAAGGTTTGAACTCCAATTATTTTCATCTTTGTTTTTTTTTTTCATTTTATTCTTCTTTTATTCTTTATTTTTCTCTTCATTCTAATAATTTTATATTTTTTTATTTCTTGAATGCAGAAATATATAGGCTCATTCATCTCTATTAAACAAGTAAATCTTTAAGTATGTATGTTTTAAATTTTTATTTTATTTTATTATTGTATTTTTTTTTCTTTTTGTCATTTTGAGTGGCATTATTGTTGAATTGTAGGTTACACTTATTGTTGTCAAATCAATGGCTACCTCAGAACTACATTTAAGTGGGGTTTTCCTTTTAATTGAACATACAAATTACAGTACTTTTTACTTCATATATTTATTATAAAGTTAATTATTATGATACAATATGTAGGTGATGTGGACTTAAATTCTATTCAAGTAGACAATCCAAATTACAACTACATCTAATTCATTCAAGCAAAAATAACTTCATTTCTAAATGAGAAGCGTCAAGATGGCTGAAATCAAATGATTTTGATATGGAAATATGACGTGAGATAGAATTTCAATATGATATCGATTTTTCTTATTGTCTTCTCTTGATATGGATTTTTTATTTAAGAATTATTTAATATTATTCAAATATAAAGTCACAAATAAAAAGGATATCATAATGGACAACTATATTTATAAATATAACATAAATATAATAATTAAATTGTAATAAACCAATATTCTTGCTTGTTTTATTTTTAAAATACACTAAATAAATTAAAATAATAGTGAGAAAAAAAATAAAAATAGGAATAGAGATGGAAGTGTTGAAATTGGTTTGAAAACAAAAGTGAAAAAGAAAAAGAAGATTTGCTTGTGAGAGATAAATAACTCATATATTTATGTATTCAAAGAATAAATAAAATTTTCTTTTCTTTTTTTGCATTCAAATGAACAAAAATTAAAGAAATTGGTAAAGAAGATAAAAATGAGAGAGTGAAAAAAGTTTTTTTTTAAAAAAAACAAATAAAGAATGCGAAAGGATGAGGGAGTGTGAAATTGTGTTGAAAATAAAAGTAAAGAACAATAAAAAAGAATGTGAAGAGTTTAAAAATTAATTAAACATATAAAAAATAATATAAATTAAAGATGAGAGAGAAACTTTTTGGTTGGAAAAAAAAGGGGAGAAATCACCTAAGGTGGGCCCATGTAAAAAAAATACATAAAGTAGCAATAGTGCCACATGTCACTCATTGAAATGAAGAGATATGGAAGATTTCGCTACTACAATAGTAGCGGAAATTTTTCCGATCTATTGACTAGCTAACACATCACCCAGTATTCCTAGTTGAATAAGATGTAAAACACACTATCCAACTATATGCATTAACTCACCTCAAAAAAATCTAGAAATCAATCGACAATCAAAAGAAAAAAAGGACCCTAAAACTTTCATGTTTTTGTTCATAATCCTTCATCTTCTACCATATCAACCATTTTCCCATTTCTTCTTTATCATGACTTATGGAAACAAGAAGTTGCTTCCCCTTCGTTCTGAACTATCCAACCAAGGAGCCCATTTAAATAATCATGAGCTTTAACTGAAGTTCGAGATTGGAGGAACATACTTGATGATATGGATTTGTAGAGTTGTCAAAGATGAGAAGATTGCGTGTGTGAAAATGCCAACAATCTCAAGCACACAATTGTGGGTCTAACCTCGCAAGGAAGTAAATAGATCTCTAGAGAATAACATCTGGCATCCATCTAAGTGGTTTATTGCCGTTTGAGGCTCATCGACCGTCATTCATGATCTGGTCACTGTCGAAGAGGTCAGACAAGGAGGTCAGCGACTGTGAGGGAGAGGGGGAAGAAGATGACCTCCTAAAAATGAAAACCATGCAAATAATATTATATTTTTTTTTAAAAAAAAACGATGATCTAAATAATAAAAGATCTATCAAAATAGGATATACTAACTTTCAAATCGGAAATTCAAATAAAAAAGAAGAAGATAAATGCTCAAAATTCAAGATGCCCTGAAATATATGCAAAAATCACGTTTTGAATATTTAAATTTAACCATAGAAATATAGTTATCTGAACATGTGAAATGTAGTTACACTATATTTGTAACGACTTGATCTCTAACTGGGGTCCTTACAACCATGCATGCAATTCAAAAATAAAACTAATTGGTCATTTAAACTCAAATTAAAAATTTTCTAATTAAATAAAATATCAATAAAATAATTTTTAAGAACACCAAAATAAAATTTAGTTCAAGATCCCTAAAACGTTGATAAAAAAACATTTAAATTTAAAACTACTAAACTCAATAGTTCTCTTTTAAATATTCAAAACTTCTTAAAAACGTGACACTGAGCGAAAGCATAAACTCTAATCCCATATGACACCCTCAACAGATCTCCTTGTCATGCGCTTGGTACGTTCTTTGCCTTAAGCTGAAAAACATGTTAAAGAAAGGTTAAGTATATGATAAGTAATTCCATTATTGGGGTCAGGTTATGAATCACACACAATCATGAGTCTGAAAATCATTTTAACTAGTGGGACCTAAAAGTTAGTTAAACCGATCAAAACTGTGTCATGTGCCACTTTAGGGCCTTTTCTTTTCATGTGCATTTTTCGTGTCATGCACCATCAAGAGCCTGTGCGTATCATGTGCCTTTTCAGGCTAATCGTGACATGTGCATTTCCAAGCGAGTGTGTGACATGTGCCTTTTCATGCGAGTGTATCATGTGTGTGGATGGCAGGTCGTATCATGTACCCATCCAGGCGAGTCATGTCATGTACCTTTTTAGGCAAATTGTGTCATGTGCCTGGAAAGGCGAGTGGTGTCGTAGCTTGTCATGTATAAAATTTCATGTAGCATACACATGCAAGTCCCACATAAAATTCACATGTAATCACATAATATCATAGTTCGTGCTAAACGTGTACACATGCTTATCAATCAAAATTGACATATTCAATCATATAAAGAAAACCATGCTTAATCAACATACATAACATAAATATTATCAATCAATTTGCCTGGCTCGAGCACATTCCAGTAGTAAAACTACTTACCTTAAACTTGAGCCCACATAAAACTCTACAAACAATCAACTTCCTCTATCTAATTTCTAGGAATGCTTGTTGGAAAAATAGAAGTTGTCTTTCCCAAACAACTAAATGTCTTTAGAAATTTCTAAGAGGAATTTGTTCACTCCGAAAAGGAGAACGAGACAGCTGAAAACAATGTAGAAGTAACAAGAGACTTTTCTCTTTGATTGACCTCCCTTTATAATGAAGTGGATGATTATATTTATAGAGGAAAAATAATCCTAATTCTAAAGTATTTGGAATCCCATAATTGAAGTAGTAGATTAATTAAATTAGTAGATAGATTAGATTTCATTTTTTAACATGACATTTTATCTAATTAGAAAATCTATTTTTTAATTAATTAGAAAATCAATAATTAAACTAGTAGATAGATAGATTTTCTTTTTCAATAAAACACTTTCTCTAATTAAGAAATACCATATTTTAATTAATTAGAAAATCCATAATTTGATTAATTTTCATCCATATTTTATTGAAAAATTTTTAAAAATAGAAAAATAAGTAAAATTATTTACACAAATTAGCAAAATTTTTAAATAGTCGTGATAGACCCTAATAGTCAGTGATAGAAATTATAGAAGTTTATCCATAGAAGTCTATCAATGCCTATGAGTATTTTTTTTTTTTTTTTTTTTGCTATTTTCTATAAATAGTTTGACATTTTTTCTATCTTTGAAAATTTCCCTATTTATTTAAATTAGAAATTTCATAATGTAATCATTTAGAAATCTATATTCTAATTAAATTAGAAAATCCAAATAAACCTCCAATCTATATTCTAATTAAATTAGAAGATCCAAAATAAACCTCAATCTCTCCATTTGAATTAAATCCAAATTTCTCATATCAACTAAATTTAAATTAATTATCTTATCTAATTTGGCTTCAAAATCAAAATTAAAGAACCATGAATCCAATCAATTTAATGTAATTAAATTTAAAATTATTGAAAAATTCGGGATGTTATATTATTAATAAAGTCGCGTGAAATATAGATATCTGAGCATGTGAAATAATAGTTACATCGTATCTAAAATGTTTGTTGCGAGATCTCAAATAAGGTAAATTGACTTTTAAATCGAAAATTTAAATTAGAAAAAATGCTCAAAGAGGAAAACAAATTAATTTGGACGCATTCCATAAATTGTTAAAAAGATGAATTTGAAGGAATCGAACCTCAACAACTCAAAATCGGGATGATGAGAATTTTCATCTCATCCTACCATTAAACAAAAGTCTAATTTGTTGAAGAGTCATAGAAACAACAATATATTGACAAATAAAAAAACAATATTCGTTAATTACTAAAGTGTGAAGAACACATAGTAGTTCTTATCAACCTTCAGATCTAAAAATAGCAACCAAAAAAAAAAAAAAAAAAAAAAAAAAAACCTGAAATCTTTAACTATTGTCGATTAAAAGATGATTATCGTTAAAAAAAAGTATAAAATGATATCAATATGATAAAGATATATTAATATATTATTAGATTTAACATTTTAAAAGAAGTTAAACCATATATCATTGAATCAAATAAATGAAAATAGTATTTGAAAAATCGAAAAAAAGATAGTGATAAAACATAATATGAGAAAAATAAAACGAAATCTGAGAAAAAAACATTAGATAAATTCAATAAGATATTCTAAATTTGATTAGGAAGAAAAATCAAGAATTAGGACTAATTTAAATTTGATAACAACCGATACAATCATGCTAACAAACAATTACACTGTATAGGTAAATAATGATGTGGGCATCTTGTATTCTTGAAGAACCAATGGAAGGCAAATTCAGAATATGAAAAAGGAAGTCCAAAATGTTTGCCAAAAATCTTATAAATTTCGATTTTTGCTATTTATGCAAATGTAACCTTAAAAGTTTCTATATACTATAATTTCCTTATAAAATTTCCCCTACCACTATTTTTAAAAAGAAACGTAAACACAGACAAAGTAAAAAAAAAATGAAACAGAGAAAAATACTTTGATAATTTGTGAAATTCAACCTCAATTTTTAGATAATTTTTAAAATTTTCAAAACAAAAAATGAAATGGTTTATTAAACAAATTTGTATCTTTAAAAACGCGAAACAAAAACTAAAAATAAGAAAAGAATTGTTATCATACATACCCTGAAAAAAAAAAAAAAAAAGTTGGCTCCATTAAGCTTGCTTCTATATTGATTATAAACAAACGAAATTGAACACTTTTAGAGGAGAGCGTTTTTTTTTTTTTTTTTGGTGAAGATTGGATACCTAATAGATTCCTCGTAAATGGTTTTCGATCTTCCTTAAAGAAAATTTAAATTCTTAGCTAAATTTCACGTTCCAAAGCTCTACTTTTGTTTAGACAAAACCTAACTCGAACTTTGAAAAGATTTATAAAAAGTAAATAAGAAATAAGAAAATCTATAGATAAAAGTAGTGTTACCAAGGTTAATTTTCAAAAACAAAAAATGAAGGGAATCTCATTAACTCATTTAGGGGCGATTTGATTTTTGGGGATGTGGATAACCAAAATTTTTAGATGTCTGACATTATAGGTGCTCGAAATTACGAATACCTGATATCCTTAAATAACCATGTTTGTTTTGTATTCCACCATGTTTGTTTTGTAGGAATATTTTGGTAATATTTAGGAATACTTAGATGTGTGTTTGTTTTATAAGATTTCTACTCGGAAATGTCTTGAATTTAGATAATGTTACAATAATGCCCTCACAAGTATTCATTAATTTATAACTAATTTAATATAATTTAAACTTATATAACATATTTGTTTTTATGAATTTGAATTTCTTTTTAAATTAATATAATTTTATTATTTTATTTATATTTTTCTCACCCAAATAATATATATTAACTTAAGATTTTTTTATAAAATAAATATTAATTTAAATTTAAATTTACATATCTTTCTAAAAAACCAATTAAAACAACTCTAATATAACCAAAGAATCAACACTATTTATTTTAATTATAAAATTAAAATAAAGAATATATATATATGTGAGGGTTAAAAAAGTAAAATGAGGATACCCTAAAAACTCATATTTCAAAAGGGTATCTAAAACTATTGAGATGCCGTCCATAAGGGCCCGAGTATCTTACATTACTTCAAAACAAACGTGGTAATCCAGATGTTCACTCCCCATAAGAATCTTGAATTCCCACAAAACCAACAACTCCTTAATGGATACAAACAACAGCCAGCTCACAATCAAGCGAACTCAACTAGAGTACTCTTAAATTTGTTCTTTTCATACCCATTTTATCTAAAAGAAACTAATGGAAGAACAATCATTCCCCTCCCATGACTGCTAATTACAAAGTTCAATATATAATGACCCTTTATGCTTAAAACTATGGGAAACTCATGTGCTTTTCACATTAAGCAAATAAATCTCATCAGTTCTAGTTTTAGGCAGGAGGGATTTAAACTTTTCAAAAAAAAAAAAAAAAAAAAGAAAAGTGATCCAAGGTAGGATGTCAAAGTGGCTCCTGATAAGTCCAAAACTGACCCAACTAAATTCAGTCTGCAACTAAGAACATTACAGCATCAAATGCTTCCTAAAAAATGAGCTCATCATGTTAGAAATGAAATTGGGACCATGTAAAAATGACAAAAAATAGAAATCAAATAAAACCACCTCTGCAATGAGAAAGTTACATGACAGACTATCATTCATTCACAAAGGAAGGATGCAGGTAAAATTGCACATCATACAACAGAATGAAGACAAATTTCATTTTCATTGATTCACATCATTAAATTCTTGTCTATTTCTTTTCGTCTTTTCCTTTCTTTTTTTTTCTTTTTTCTTCAAACATTTCTTTGGAAGAGGAAATAAAGAAAGCTGACATTCTTGCATAAGATTCCTCCATTCTAATCTAATGCAAGGAGGACCTCTGAGGGTCGCATCATAAATTCCAGCATGACTCAGTAGATAAAGAGAGCTTAACTACGGACCGAAACGCCAAGCTGTGCGGTGTTGTAAATGAGGGAGGAAACTAGAGTAAGAAACTCTTTTACCTCCCTTTTATTTTCAACTTCAGTAAGACACCTAAAAATCGATATCATTGTACATAATCTTCGTAGTAGCTATCGCTTATCACAGAAACGAACCTCGAGCCAAGGAAGTTGGTGTATGTCCTTCATAGTGTCGACATAAGAGTCTGTACACCGTGGTGGAGATTGATATGGTTGGTGGTCGCTCAGACTAAATCCCCCAGCGAGGAATCGTTGAATTAGTGCTATTTGTGACCTCTCTTGCTCTGAGTATGCATCCATAATCATGGGGAGGGAATTAAAAGTCTCCCATGCCCACTGCTCGGATTCTTGGACAGAGTGGGTGACCAGGTTCTCAGAATCGTCTTCGTCCCAAAATGCGCATTGGCAGGTCTGTTGCCCATCGATACTCAACCCACAAGAATAGCAGAATTCATGGCCACACCTGTAAGCATGTCAAGCAAAGCAGTATAAACATCAAAGAAAAAGTCATACATAAAGCCCTGCACCAACTAGCTTACTACAAAACCAAGTATTGCCAACTAGTAGATCGTGTTCATAAAACTTTTCCATGCAAATATTGAATCTCATTTGCCTGGCAATAGAGATGTATAATTTGTGCCAGTTCGTGCACGTTCGAAGATCTCAATTCGCCAAACACACACACAGAAGTAGTAGTCACTAAATGAAGAAAGATATAAATCAATGGGTTTGGAATAAAGGCCCTTAGGTTCATCATCCAACCAAGTGTTGGGATCTCAACTTTAGAACCTACTAAGAGAATGGGTGCAATTAAATAGTATGACAGCTCTAGCTTGGTAGAAAGAGATGAGAGTTTTATGGCAGGTTAGATTCACAACTAACAAACAAGCAGGAGAAATGCATGAAGGTACTTCTTGAAACAATTACATAATAAATATTATTTGCCAATAAGCTATTACACAAGAACCAATCAGCAAAGTCTCATAAGCTATCACACACCAATAAGTTCTTATAAGCGAAGTTAATATTATGGTGACTAATATTTCGCCTCCATGGGAACAAGAATACAGTGTGCACAAATGTTGGTTGATGTAATAATAGCGTGCTTAATAGACTAGACTCTTACATAAGAGTTTGAATGCAAGATTAAACGAAAAAGCCAGGAAGTCCTAAACACAAAAGAAAGCAAAAAAGAAGAAAAAAGAAAATCCCTTTCATCATATTCAACACCCAAAGATATGAAAACAATACAAGATAAGCAGAGACATGTAAATTTAAGCTAATATTTCATCAACCACTCTTTTACCACTGTTCTCCACAACAACTATTAATGTATTCACACCATCATTAATTTAAGTGGAGGTGTTCCATATCTAGAGAAATCCCTAAAAAGGCTGTAATCGTTGTTGTATGAACAAGAAGCAAATGACATTTTACATGCTTCCTATTGTTTACCCACATTCTATTTCATCAAATAAGTTAGATATACTTATGATATATACAACAATCATGCTCATCACATTAACCATAAGGCTGATATAACATATAAAAATAGCACCAAATTATATTTTTCCTAGAATATAGGCATTGCATTCACATAATGGTAAAGCTCTATGGGAACATTTGCCTCACAATTTCAATAACTAGGGTTAGGTAGCATTGACGTGAGGATTTGAGTTTATGTCGTTTGCATTTGAATTGTGTAGACTAGAGAAATAATTCCAACATGTAATTGTTCTGTGGATTTATGATTCTTAATAGGTGAAATTTAGAAACATGGACTTCAGTAACCGGTAGACTTCGTGATAAACAGTAGTTCTGAAGGAGATAGACTCAATCAGTAAACGATGGCAGCTGAAAAAATTGTAAGAGAATAAAAGATCTAGTCTAGCAGAAAGCAGAGATATTAAAAACGAGAAGGAGCTTCTATTCGTACACCATGCCTTTTGATTATCCACATAAGCATATATAAAGTGCATCTAAATTTTAGTTTCTCAACAACCTACAACCCAATCCTAAAAAAATCTAACATCCCACACTACAATTGTGATAATATTTATGATGATGCCGGACCACCGGTGTTTCCACAATATCTAACAAACAAAAAGGTTAACATAAATAAAGAGATTTGAAGGAAGTAGCTTTACCAGCATGTCATATGGTAGCAACCTTGAGTCAATTCAATCATCCTATGACACTCCTGGCAACGCCTCCACCTTTTGTTTTGTGCAAGACGATGTAAGGTAATATCTGCAGTGTCTCTCTCCTCTAATGGGACGTTCTGAAATTCTTCGCAGCTCATTGATGAGTGCCAAGGAACTTGACACTCAACACAGATAAATCTCTGACAAACTGGACATTCAATACAGCTATTATCTGATTGACTTGATGAACTTGCCCTAGCTGACAAACATTCACTGGGGTCTAACAGGACAGAACAATTTGGAAAAGGGCAGTAAATTCTATCCGAGTGAATATTTGCTTCTGCTAAGTATTCTCTAATGATTCATATAAAGTCAGGGGAGAAAAGATTTAAACTCATTGCTTGTGATGTAATATTTGCATCTCAACTGAGGGCATCTAATGGGAACTTGAGATGCACCTACTTTTCCATCACATAAGTCTTCATACAATGAGCAGAACTTGTGACAACACTTTAATGCAACCATCATAGCAGATGGCTTATTGTCACAACAAAGAACAATTTTCAACCGATTTATCTCCTTTTTGCGGACAAGAAAGAACCCCGATAGCCACTTTGGCAAGATGAAGTGGCTGCTCAAGATCAGTACTTGAAGAAAGGTTCAGGGAAAAGGCTTCAAAATTGCTAGCATGTTCCAGAATCCTTTCTTCAGAGCTACAAGAAGTGGAATTTCAGGCTCCTCTTCATTTGTTATCTGTCAAACATTCACATTACCTTGACATATAAGAGACTTCCAGAAAGGAACAAAAAGAAGAAAAAAAATGATAATTATCATATACCATAACAAGCAAATTTAGGTAGGTCGAGGAAGTAATAACCTGTTTATATAACAGATCAGAGTCGGTGAAAGCTCGAATACGGTGGATGTCATTCTGCATGGCCTCCACCAGACCATCCATTAGAGCTAAATAATCAGCAACTAACTCATCAACATAAAAGTCAAGCTTTTCTGGACCTGAACAAAAGGGATTTTCCCTGATTTTTCCATGAATACTCCAATACCAGAAAGACCAGAAGCAGGGTCACCAATCTCAGCTATAGAAACGCCCTTAAAGAACATTTTCACCGAAAACTCATCAAGATCCTCCTCGGACTCTTCTTCCACTGCATCCTCAGTCTCTTTCCATACTTCGTGATCTTCACAACAACTTCGAAAATCTTCAACATCATCTTCCTCAGCTGGACCATGAGAAGAGCCACGACCAAACTCTCACGATGCTCCATTCTCCCAATTTTTCAAACCACCCACAAACCCCAAATGTTTAGAATTAAAGTGGCAGTAAATAAGAGAGATACCCACCGGCAAATGAATTTAAGACTGTCTTTCACACTTCTTAATTACTCAAAAGAATCACGTGAAGAAGCTCATATCCACCGGTAATCAAGAGTCCAAATTTCAAAACGTTCACCATAAGAAAAGCAATCTTCCCCTAATCTGCAAATTGAAGCAGCAATCGCTCCTAAAATCACAAAAAAACGATCTACATCACTCGGAAATTCCTTTTAAGTCTATATTCTAGATCAAAAACGACAGAATACCCATCGCAGAATCAACCCAAAAGAATTAAGATTCGTAAAATTTCTACATCGAGGACATGGAATTCCAAAAATCGAATACTAAAAAGAGGAACATGTCCGAATTGCAAAAATGTAAATAAAACAAACAGTTCTTGTAGTTTCTGTTCAAATCAAGATCGACCCACTAAACAACTAACCAATCCATCAACCCCATTTATTAGCACGAACAAAAAAATTACACAAACATGGGAATTAGGGGTTTGAGAATGAAGAAAGAGGAACAAAATAAAGTATGCAAAGAAAACAAGAAATGAAGGTTCCATACCGTGAAAAATTTCACCTCATGTGAAGGGAATTCTGGGGACTGAAAGATTTGTCTATGGAATAATGATATTAAAAAAAAAAACCCTAACCTGACAAAGTGGAAGACTGAGCACCAAAAACCAGTGCCCAACAATTCTCTCTCCTGATTCACACACACACACACTCTCTCTCTCTAGAAAACAAGTGGATCCATTGATTGGGATTTTCAGAGAGAGTAAGATGAATCAGAAGAAAGAAGGAGAAAGGAAGAAAGAATCTTTGAGATATTAGTGGGTAATTTGATGCGTAAGATGAAAGGAAAGTTGGTTTATGTTGATGGGGTTCGTTCTTGTTGGCAATCTCGTTCGCTCGGTCTTTGTCTTCCACGCTTCCTTGGGTTCTTTCTATAATTTTCTTATGGATAAGGGACTTAGTTATTTAATTTCCATTCTATCTTTTTTTTATAAACTTTTTTGTCTTAAGTTTTGGAGAAAATTGCATAAAAAGTCTATTTAAAGGTTTAAAATGGTAAATAACCTAATTTTTTAAAAAAATGTCAAATGATCCTTTGATTATGTCATGACCACGTGAAATTACATCATTGCCCTTCTTTTTTTTCTTTCTTCCGTCCTTTCTCCAGCGTCGTTCTGACTTTTTTTTTCTCTTCTTCCCAAATCCTCTTCTCCCTCTTCTTCGTCTTCTCCTTCTTCTGCAACTTCTTCTTCTCCGACACGACGAGTCACTCTCCGTGAGCGAGAGTGAGAAAGAGCGAGAGCGAGAGCGACAGTAAGTGAGCGAGAGCAGAGTGACCAAGAGTGAGCGAGAGCGAGAGCAATGGTGGTGAAAGTGAGCGAGAGCGAGAGCGAGAAAAATGAGAGTGACGGTGAGTGAGAAAATAGAGAGAGAGAGCGAGAGGAAGAGGAGAGAAAGAGAGGAAGGGAGAGGGAGAGAGAGAGAGGAGAGAGAGGGGGGGGGAGAGAACGAGGGGGGGGAGAGAACGAGAGAGAGAGGGGGGAGAGAGAGGGGGGGAGAGAGAGAGAGCGAGAGCGAGATGGGCTTTCCGCTGTGCGCGAGTTTATTTTGGTAATTTCATCCGATCTTGACGTCAGCAAAGGGTCGTTGACATTTTTTCGAAAAATTCGGGTCATTTGACATTTTTTGCCAAATTTTGGGGTCATCCGTACAAATTTTCCTAAGTTTTGGATGTTTTTTCGATTTCATTTTTAGTGTTTAATTTTGTGTTTGATTTTAATTAATTCTTAAATTTTTAAATGTTATAATTCAAAGTTCAAAATTACGATTTTAATATCAACTTTTTATTAAATACTTATTTTTTATCTTTAGTATTATGTTTATTGATTAATTTAAAAAATTATAATTAATAAGTTTCATCATTTCCATATATTATAATTAAATTTAAGATTTACTTCATAATTTTTTTAATTAATTAGTAGATATAAACGTCAAAGACTAAATGTAATATTTAGTAAGAAACTTGAGATTAAAATTGTAAATCTTGAAATCTAAGACCAAATTGAAACAAAACTCAAATTTTAAGGTTAAAATTGCAATATTTTGGAACATAATGACTAAATTGAAATCAAAATCGAAACTTAAGGACTAAGGGAGTGTTTGGGGTAAGGAGTGTAATAATGAAGAGTACTTAGTTTAAAAGTCCAGAGAGTTGTGATTTTGAGCCCCACAGTGTAATGAGTTGATAAGATATAAAAGTGATTTTTTTTTTTTTGTAGTGGGACCCACCAACTTTTGGGCCAAACAAGAAGTCGAGTTCACAAACTCTTACTTTCCAATTCCTTGTGCTAAACACACCTAAAAGTGTAATATTTTGAAACTTAGGGACCGAATGAAACTAGACCCAAAATCTAAAGACAAAGAGGTATTTTTTTCAAGGTTTAATTGCAAATTGACCTCTAAAGTTTGAAGAAAGCTAGTAGTTCCTATAATTTTGAAAGTTAGATGTTTAGTTTTTATGTTTTTGATAAAACCTCATAAATAGTTACTATGGTTTGATAAAATTCTCATACATAGATCCTACGATAGGGATTATTAATGAAGGCTAGGGGTGTACATCGGTTGATCAGTGTTGATTTGGGCAAAAACCAGAATAGAAGAAATGGTTGGTATTGGACTGACGGTCGGACAGTTTTCGATGCCGTTATGTACACCCATAATGAGAGTTTTGTCAACTATAGGACTAAATTCTAACTTTTATACAAACCATAGATACTAGATTTGCAACTACATTTTTTTATTTGTAAAAAAAGAACCAAGAACCAACTTTTAATCTCAAAGTTAATAGTACAAACTTTAATCGTGTTTTCATCTCATTATAATTTTATAATAATACACTGTTTGTAATCAAATTTTAAAAAAATTCCATCCAACCGCTAATTATTTTTCTTTGTTAAAAAAACCATTAATTTTTTTAATTACAATTTGGTCAAGAGGGCATTTTGCCAAAAAAAATAATTGAAAAAAAAGAGAGGAAAGATTCTGTTTTGAGGGATTGTTATTATTACTTTAATTTGTAAAAAAAAAAAATGGTTTAAATCTTATCTACAAAGTTGAATATTAGGTGTATGTTCCATCCAATCCTAATTTTCAAGGATTTTAGGTATGTTAAGTCAATTCCACATACCTGTCTATAACAAAATGGGGATTTTTTCCTTATTCATGATGTTTTTTATTTAAAACTTATTATAATTAGGGAAACTACTATAAAAAAAAAAAAAAAAACAAATTATTTATTAATATAGAAAAAATTTATTGTCTAACAGCGATAGAATTCTAGCGATAAGTACAAGTATAATGTTAGTTGTACTATGCACATTTTGGCTTGATTGTTTATGGGTTTTTCTGTACCTATATGGAAAGAAAAAATATTATTTGATAACCATTATAATTTTTTTTTATCATTGTCTATAGTCAAAAAAAAAAAAAAAAATCTCAAATTTTCACTTATATTTTTTGTTTATTATCTATTTTTTTTAAAAAGAAAACATTTTCAAAACGTTTAGGTAAATTTGAAACTAAAAAAGGTATTTTTTAAAAATTCGATTATGTTTTTTTAAACTTAACTTAAATTTTGTGTTTTTTAGAAAAGTGAAAGAATGGTCAAAAAAAAGTTGTGAAGAAGCAAATATAGTTTTCAAAAACAGAAAAAAAAAAAAATAAAATGGTAATGAAATAAGTTTAAAACATTGAAAAGATCTATTTTAGTCTTTGGGATCTAAAAACCACCATATAGTTTTCTAAGATTCATTAACGACTTTTCATTTTAATTTATGTCTTTGAAATTTATCTTTTTTTCCTTCCAATTTATTTACATAGTCTTTGTGCATCTCTATAAATCACTCGTATCCAAATTCTAATAACAAAAACTTAAAAGCTATGTTTCTAATTTTGAAAATTTAGTTTAAATTTTGAAAACATTCTTAAAAGTTGATAATAAAGCAAAGAAACTGATGGGGTAGTATAGTCACAAACTTATTTTTCAAAACAAAAAACTAAATGTCAAATGGTTATCAAACGAGGCCTAAATGATTATAATGAGTGTAGTAGATAATTTTTTTTTTATAAACGACTCTGTTTGATAACGATTTCGTTTTTATTTTTCTATTTTTCAATTTTATGTCTGTTTAGTAACTATTTCTTTTGTATGGTTTTCATATTTGTTAAAGAAACATTTGAATTCTTAGTCGTGTTTTGAAGCAAAAAACAAGTTCTTGAAAACTTAAAAACTGGTTTTTAAAAAGTAGTTTTTGTATTTGAAATTTAGTTGAAGATTCAAATGTTTACTTAATAAATATGAAAATCATATTGTAATAAAATAAGGTAAACAAACACTATTTTAATAATAATAATAATAATAAAAACAAACGTCAAATGATTATCAAATGGAGTCCAAATGATTATCATGAGTTGAGGGTAGTAAGATAATTTTTTATAAGTAGCTCCGTTTGATGACCTTCTGGTTCTTAAAATTATGCTTGTTTTCTTATCGTTTCTTTATAGTTTTTATCTATTCTAATTAAATAATTGAATTCTAGTCAAATTCCAAAAACAAACAAAATTTTTAATTAAGTGTCTTTTTTTAGTTGTCAAACTTGACTTAGTTTTTTAAAACACTCGTAAAAAGTAGATAATAAACAAAGAATTGAATAGGAAAATTAAGGTTTATAACCTTAAATTTTAAAAATAAAAAGCTAAAAATTAAATTATATCTAATGAGACATTTATTTTTTTATTATAAACCATGTTTCCATCTCTAGAATCTTTTGTTTTGCAATATCTACTTATAGAATTGTTTTCAAAATTTCAAGCCAAGTTTTTTTAAACAAAAAAGGTAGTGATTAAATTTGTTTTTTAAAATCTTTAAATTTTTGGATCTATATTTTCAATCTATTCTAGTTCTTAAGCTTTATAAATAACTATCTTTTTTATTATTTTACCACTAAAGATTTAACGACTCATTTCTCCCCTTAATCAACCTTATGTGATGCACATCTTAATAAATATTTTAAAGTCACCTTATATATGTATACATTAAATAATTAAAACTACCATATAATTCACAGATTAAAATTGAATAAACCTTCCAACTTTTAATTAGAACTATACTAGATATTCTAAGAAGAAGAGAAGAAATCTTAAAGTAAATTTACATAATTGTTTTTATTATTATTATTATTATACCAAAACGAGGTTATTTTAAATATAGGAAATGAACCAAAATATTTACAAATATAACAAAATTTTACTATCTATTTATGATAAAATGCGCTAGACTATCTGTTTTTTATCTGTAGTCTATTACGTCATAGATAGTAGTCTATCACGGTTTATAGTAGTCTATCGCAGATATACAATAAAATTTTGCTATATTTTAATTATTTTTTTAATAGTTTTGTCATTTAAATAAATTTTCTAAAATAAAAGGTTTAATTCAATAACTAATATCAATTTTTCTATATAATATATATATAGGAGAGTTTTAAAAATAGAAAAACGAGGAAAACCATTTATACAAAATAGAAAATTTTTTAGATAGTTGTGATAGACGTTAATAGAAGTCTATCACAGATAGATGCTGATAGAAGTCTATCAATGTCTATCAGTTTTATTTTACTATTTTCTGTAAATAGTTTGACATTTTTTTTATTAGTGAAATTTTTTCATATATATATATATACATATATATATCAGATGACAAATATAATAACTCATAAAATATAATACATAATAGTATAATGGAAAAACAACATCATTTGTTGTATATAAAATGAAAGATCACTGGTTTAACACACTTAAAAAATAGAAAATTGCTTTGAAAGTTTCAAACAAAGCATGCTCAATAATATATTTTTGTCCTATACATTAAAAAATGTAAATAAGTGGAGACAGTGCTGACCAATTATTCTTAAAGAAACTTGAAATGGAACATTGAAAAAGAATAATGTAAAGGGTATCTACAATATTAGCAGAAGAGAATCTAGACAATATGAACAAAGAGCCAATAGGAAAATACATTAGATATAATGATAATTTTTAAGTTTAACCCTAATTTTCATCCTTCAACATCAATGCTCAATTCATTATAATTTTTAAATTATAATTTTTTTTTCAAAATACTATTTGGTTCTTGTACTTTAGATTTAGTTTAATTTAATTGATGTATTTTTAATAAATTTTAAATTTGATCTTTGAAAGTTATTTTTTTTAAAAAAATTGTTAAATAATAAGAATATTTATTATTACAACAAAGGCATTATATATGTGCATATGTTTCCAAAATTTATAGAGGGAAGACTAATATACATTAAAATTTTCTTTTAGAAAAAAAAATAACATTAACGTAATAGCAAGGACTATTTTTAAGATTTATTGAAAATACATAGACTAAATTTGGAGCTTTCAAAATACAGAGACAAAAATAGAAAAACACATAATGAGGTTAAAATTGAATAGGAAGCCATGACTTGTAAGTATATTATTTTTATTTTAGTATATATAGATACGGGTTGAATTGTGTTTGGATCTAATATTATAAACATGTAAATAATTACTTACAAAGACAATCAATAATACATCAAAATGACCGTGCATAGGCCTATATTCATGTAGTAACTAGTAAGTCCATACTGAGTAATGTCTGGTATATATTGGGTCATGTGTCATAAGTTGTTGATAATACTTATCAGTCGAGATAAATCGTGTATTTGCGGATACAAAAACGCTAAGAGTCGAATAGAGAGTTGCAGTGCCTTCAAAGATATTGAGATCATCATTCACTACAAAGTTGGATCGACGAAAGACAAAAAAGCCAAGAAATCTTGAATTCTCAAGACCACACTGGGCCAACCTTCAAACTATACTCTCTCACAATTAATTCAAAATTTATGATGAATTGTTATGTTTGATTGCAATTGTGATTGAACTCCAATTTTAATGAAACTAGCTTCAGTTTAGTTTTGTTCTTATAAAAAAATAACATCGGAGCAATTGTGTTACTATGCAATATGTGTATAATTAGATAAGATATGATATATAATAATATTTAATAAATGTGGGATATACATGAAAATATATTATATAAATTTTGAAACACAACACTATTTTAAAATTTAAAACTGAAGTGTGAAACTAGTGTGGTATATCTAAAGTATTAAACAGATGTATTATTTTATAGGTAGAGCTTCGTTTAATTTAAGTATTATATGACATCTGTCGCCACGTGTCCGAGACCCATTTAAAAAAACGGTAGTCAAATTCTAAATCTAGGACACCCTAAAAAAGGGTTAATTTTAAAAGAAAATAAAAAGGAGTCACCACCAATCTTTTTTACGATGTAATTAGACACCAAAATAAAGTAAACAATTTTAAAATAAAAATTAATAAAAATGATCTGCCAAAAACTAAAGAAAAATGGTCTGCGAAAAACTAAAGTTGAGTTCGAGAGTCATTTGTGTATGGGGAAGGTGTTAGCACCCCACAACCCCGGTTTAGAAAATGGTGGCCAAATTCTAAATCTTGAATTGAAAATTATTCTTTAAATAAAATCATTTGGAGGAAAGAGTTTTAAGACAAATGTTTTATTTTACCCTTCATTACTCCAATATTTGAAATAATGATCCCATAAAATAAGTGAAAAAAGTTCCATCAATTAGACTATGCTAGAATTAAGGAAAAATTCCTAGGAAATTATAAAAGTTTTCCTAGCCTTTTAATAAAAGTTTTTTTTTAAAAAAAAAACATTAATTAAATTCATTTTTTCTTGAGATCAAAATCTCGGACTCCCAAGATATGACCCATCACCACAAAATCTAGAAAAACGGACACCCAAATATTTCTACATTACATCGTAGAAATTTTTTAAAGAAAACGTTGTCTTAAAAAAATAAATTATTAAAAAACCCTTTGAAAATAATATATTAATTTTTAAATATTTGAAAACAAAAAAAAAGTGCAATTTTAAAGAAAAAATTAAATGATTCAAAAAGAGTTTTATGAAAGATTTTAAAACTTAGAGAAATTTAAATTAGAAAGATTTAAAAAAAAACTTTGAAAAATTTTAATTAGAAATCAAATCAGACTTAATATGAACATTGTATAAGAAAAACATAATTAAAGAAACATCATAATAAAGTACATAAAAGGGCATAATAAAATTTAATAAAAACATTTTGGAGATCGATCTCGGATTCCCAAAGAATTGACTCCTCACCTCAAGAATTCTAGAAAATCGGACTCCCAAATTTTCTAGATACCATCGTCGGTTAGCCTTTGTTTTTATTTTTTTTTTTATAAAAAAAGTATTATGAATTAAGTAGTTTAATTACAATGAAATTTGCAAATTAGCAAGCATAAACTCAAGTGATGACATAGTGAATACACCATATCTAAATCAAATAGCACAATAGATTAAAAGATGCTATGTAGAAGACATAACGTAACAATCAAATAAAATTGAATAAATTTAGTAAGAAAGATGAAAGAGGTAAACACATTAAATAAATAAATAAAACATTAAGAATTTAAACTAATAAACAAAAGAATATAATAAAGTAAAAGATAAAAAAAAAAATTATGTTGATGGAATGGATGAGTGGGAAAAAATCAAGAATAATATATATCTAATTAAAGCATACACATATAATATATGAAAGATCATATAATAATAAAAAAAATTGAATAACGATGAAATGAAGAAACAAACAAAAGAAAACCTTAATACCTTTACTTTTCTTAAGGTATTAAAGAAAAAAAAGAAGGAAACAAGAAGGAAAAGATAGAAAAATTAGAATCAAGAACACTAAGCTCTTTTGTTGTTTGAGGTGTGGATCCTTGGGACCAACGCTCTACCAAATACACACCCAACTAAATCAGAGCTTTTTCTTATGTGTTGGATTCTTGACTTGGTATATGATATTTTGTATGAAAGAACTCTTTGTCTCTCTATGTGAATCTCTCTAAAGTTTTTTTTTTTTTTTTTTTTTTAGAAAAAGTAATGAGTGTGGTGGCTCTCTCTAAAGGTTTCTTAGTGTAAAAAAAATGTTCTCTCCAAATGCTCAATGATCACCCCATTTATAGAAAATTCAAACCCTTAATTAAGGAAAAAATCAATCAAATCAAATTTAAAATAGAATAATAATAAAATTGATGGAAGATTATTTAATTGATTTGAAATTTTTTTGTGACATAATTAACTCATTCCAAGTTTATTAGATATAGTTTTCTATAAAAAGAATTTGAATATTCAAAACTTTATCCTCCCTCCAAAATAAACATTTATTTTATTTTAGTTAATGAAAATATAAAAAAAAAATTAAATGTTATCTACTAAAAACATTATTTATCTTTTTTTTGGTTTTATCTTTGAAAATTAGCAGTAAAATTAAAAATTAACTCTAATAAGTAACAAAGTTAAACCGGACAAAAATCAATGGCTACAACGTCGAATATTATGATATATCTAAAAATATAAATAGATCTATGTCTATTCAAAATTGCAAAGAAACTTGGCCGAAACATTGCTTTAAATGGAGATCGAAAAATGGGAATTATTGTTGTATTGATATTTTGTTCATAATCTCTTATTTACAAAGAGGAATACATGGGTAATATACACAAAATGTAAAATAAGTAAGGAAAGTCCTCTAAGTCTAAATTAAGGATAATTTAAAACTTATAATATTCATATATGGTGACACCTTCCCTCAAACTCAAGGCAGTAGAGTTGAGATCAACTTGAGTTTGTGAAGCAACTAACTGAAACGACCAGGTTACAATGCCTTCGTAAAGATATCAGCAGGTTGTTCGATAGTAGAGATAGTTTGTAAGATGAGAGTGTTGCTCTAGAAATGGTGACGAACAAAGTGACAGTCATTTTAATATGTTTGATACTTTCATGGAAAACATCATTATGAGCAATCTAGATAGCATTACGATTGCCACAATGAAGTATAGTAGATGATTGTTGAGGAACACCCTTTCCGCGAGAAGCCAATGAAGCCATAGTAACTCAAAAATAGCATTAGTAAGAGCACAATATTCAGATTCAGTACTGGAATGTGAAACAACAGTTTGCTTCTTACTTTGCCAAGAAATAAGATAATCTCCCAAGTAGAAGCAATAACCTGTGGTGAAATGTCGATCAATGGGATCACCAGCTTAATCAACATTCAAGTAGCCAGATAACACTAAGGATACTGAGAAGAAAACTTAAGTCCATGACCAAGAGTGCCCTTGAAATATCGTAAAATGCGAAGAAAAACTATAAAATGTAGAACCGAGGAGCAGCCATGAATTGACTTACAATAATATGAACCATATGCAATACCTGGGCAGGTCACAGTGAAGTAAATAAGAATAATGCGAACCAATTGTCGATATAGAGTGGCATCTTCGAGAGAAATACCATTGAACGGAGTCAAACGAACATTCAGATCCAGTAGTGTTGATGACGTAGTAGAGTCAGTAATACCAGATCGAGCTAGGAGATCAGAAGCATATTTTGCTTGAGACAAGTAATACCCATCAGAGCATGATGACACCTCAAGGCCAAGGAAATACCTGAGTGGCCCCAAATCCTTCATCTCAAAGTGTTTCCCCGGGTACTTTTGCAAATCAAATATAGTATGAGGATAATCACTTGTAATTATCATATCATCGACATAAAGGAGAAGAAGAACAATACCCTAAGGAGTTTGACGTCTAAAAGAGTTGTATCGTGGGGACTAGAAGTAAACCCAAGTTGAGTGATAGTAGAACTGAATGTGGTAAACCAGGCTTGTGGAGCTTGTTTCAGACCATATAATGCTCAACGAAGAAGACAGACTTTCTGGGGTAGTGGAAAAGTGCCAAAGGAGGTTTTATATACACCTCCTCGGATGAAGTGCCATTGAGAAATGTATTTAACATCTATATGCAAAATGGGCCACTGTTTGACAACTGCAACAACTAAGAGACTATGAACAGATGTCATTTGAGCCACAGGAGCAAATGTCTCTTCATAGTCATTGTTGTATTTATGAGAATAACCTTTGCAACAAGATAAGCTTTATACCGTTCAATAGACCCATCAAAGTGTGTTTTAATTTTATAAATCCACTTACAACCAATAGTTCTTTTGCCAAGAGGCAACTCTACACTAGTCCCAGGTATGAATCTTTTCTAAAGTTTGAAGTTCTTCATTCATTGTTTGCTGTCAAGAGGGTTAGTATTAGCTTCATGGTAAGACATAGGTTTCAACTAGAGACATAATAGTGGAAAAACAATAGTAATCTTGGAGATGATGGGGAGGTTCTTTTACCTAGTGGAAACCCAACAGTTACAGGTTTAGGTTCAACACTGGAGACAAATGTTAGATCCGAGAGGGTAGAGACAGAAGTTGATTAATCAAGCTCGGGGATATGCAGAGGATCAATAGATGAAAGCAGATTGTTAGAGGCCAATGTGAGTCTTGGAGAACTGAGTCATGGCTGAATGACCAAACTCGGGGACTGATGGAGGGTCAAATATGGAAATAGATTACTAGAGGGATCAGTGAAGAATGGTTGGAACTAGTGAGAGAGACATGAAAGGAGGATAGACTAGAAAACATACTATGTTCCCAAAAGTAACATGACGAGAGACATGTAATCGTTTCGAGATAGGATCCCAACAACGAAAGCCCTTGTGTTCAATGCCATAGTAGATAAACAACATAAGCGAGCACGTGTTCAAGTTTAGTGTGCTCATGAGTTGGAGTAGGACAAAAACAACAACTAAAGACTTTTAGGTGAGAGTAAGAGGGAGAAGTACCATATAGGCATTCAAAAGGAGAAATGTTCTGAAGAACGGAAGATGGGAGACGGTTGATGACATAGACAAATATGAGAGCAACCTCACCCCAAACTTCTCTGGACACGATACAGAGAGTAGTTGAGCACGAACAAATCTAAGATATGACGATGTTTACATTCTGCTCGTCCATTTTGTTGGGATGTGCGAGGGTAGTAGTGTTGAACAGGGTACCCTCTGGGTGAGAAAGGAGATAAAGCTAAACCTTGAATCCTTATACTCCATAGCATTGTCTGTGCGAAGAATTTAATAGTATAAAAAAATTGTGTTTGAACCATATTGGCAAAGTCAATGTAGACTTGAGACAAAGCAGAACGATTTTTAAAAAATTATATCCAAGTAAAGTGAGAATATTCATCAATAAATAAGACAAAATAACAATAGCCCTCCATATATCAAAATGAACCAAGCAAAAGGTGTCATCAAAAGATAATGAATTAGGAAAAGACAAGGTATGTTGTTTCACAAGTTTACAATTTAAACAATCAAATGAATCAAAATTTTGAAATATTATTTAAAGGTCCAAAGAGACTAACTTGTGAAGTTTTTTTAGAAGAGGCATGACCAAGAGACACAAGAAGATCACAACACCAGAGATAATGGTGACCCACTCTGATACCAAATGAAAAACGTACTGAGGTACCTACTGCACGATTAACAATGTTATGAGAAATGCTACAACAATTCGCAGAACATTAAACAAACAACAGAAAAAAAAGTTTAGATAAGTACAACAGAGATTGGTAACCTAATTCGGTGATAGACACCTAATTTAATGATAAGCAATTATAATGCAGTACTTATTTGTAACTACAACTTGATTACAGTGTCTCTCGTAGAACTTAATCACACACCTTTCACTTAGGCTCTCCCTAGATTGAGACTCCATCTCTTGGTTATTAGGCTCTCCTTAGTATGATATCAGTGAAGAGACACCTTAGCCTCCCCCTAAGACCGAACTCCTTCTCAAAGACTTGAGTTCTCTCCTTAAGTTGTGAGACTCCCTCTCACTAGATTTTTTCTTTTTTCCTTCTGCTTAAGATCACTGGGGGTCACTATATAGAACTCAGGCTCCCCCTTAGCTTTTATTCACCTTTGTAGAATCTCTTCAATCGCTGAAGTACTCTCCCCTCTGCCTAGTAAATTTTCAAAACATTCATAATAGCAATTCTCTACCCTGAGAGAATAACCATCACAAGACACAATACAAAAACCTTCAACAAACGACCCGCGGTCCTTCATTCAAAACGACCACCCTAACAAACATAGAGCAAGACTTTAAATATGCATAGCAGACAACAATCGAGCCACCCTACCTCCAAAATAGTCACGCACAGAGAAGACAAAAGATCTGCAAAAAATATTGCAGACAGATTTTTCCAACAAGGAAAGAATATCGCAAAAACAACATTCCCATAAACACATCGCTTTGACAGACACACTGAATGCAGAGACTGATCACAAGACATCCTTTATACTTAAACAAATATTGCAAACACAATTTCTAACACGTGTTATATGAGAGAGAGAGGGAGTTATTCTGTTAGTTTGGGTTTTGTGGTGGCTATATATTTGTTTAAGATTGTGGGAGTTATTCTGCAATTGTCTCAGAAGTTTTCTCGCTGGATGTCGTATCTGTTGTCAAATCCTGTAGAATTATTTTTTTTCTTATCTGGAAATTCTGGTACAAAGTAATAGAAGAATAAGCACTTAAAAATGAGAAGCTTATAGTTTCTTCCAAATTAATTACTAAAATATTGGCAGCAATTATTTGAAATTTTCTTCTTTTAATTAATTTTTTTCTCTAATTTTCATCAAATCACTAGGTGTTATACCATGTAAATCATCCACTAATTTCAACATCCCCCGCTAGGGGTGTTCAAACGACTCAACAATTCGAACAATCCGGACTACCCACCCAATTGTAAGGGTTGGATTGGGTTAGTTTTAATTTTGGGTTTGGGTTGGGTTGAATTTTTTATGTTTTTTTAGGTGGGTTGGGTCCGGTTTACGCTATTAAAAATTTGGGTTGATCCAACCCAACCCGAACTTCCAATATTATTAATATAATATTATAACTTATAAATATTATAACTCCGTATATATTGTTATGGTGTTTGTTTGAAGTTTGTAATAGATATCTTAGATTTTGATATTTAACATTTGAGTCTATGAAATTTTAGTTATTAGTATGTGTTGTAGACAAATTTAAGTATTTTAAGTTAATAAAAAAGTGTACTAAAAAAAAGAAAAAGAAAAAAAATAAAGCCCGTTTGGTTCATGATTTATTTTCGTTTTATGTTTTCAAAACAAAACAAGGAAAACAATTAAAACATATTTGGTATACTTATTTTCAAAATGATTTTAAAAAGCAACGCTTTAAAAAATAAGAGAAATGACTATAAACAGAAAAAAAATATCAAACTATTACAAATACATAAATTTTTTACTATCTATGAGTGATAGGCTTCTATCGCCTAGCGATAGAATTCTAGTGATAGAAGTCTATCGCAGTCCATTGCTAACAAAAAGTGAAATTTTTCTATATTTGTAAATAGTTTGACTCATTTTTCTATATTTAAAAACAACCCTAAAATAACCAATTTTCAAAAACAATAATGTTGTTGTTTTAAAAAATTATGAACACAAATTCAATTAACACATTTATATCACTACACAAATTACAATTGAATATTATAAATTTTTTCTTCAAAGCGAGAAGTTTGCTTCTATCTACAAATTGTATCTCTTATCAATTCTAGTGAAGAGTTTTTTTATCATTAAATATATAAGGAATGAATGTACCACTAATTTAAATGGTGCAACATCTTATCAACATTATTAATCCTACAAATTTGTAGGATCTTCCTTTTCGATAAAATATATATTTTTTACTTATCTTGATGGAAATTATTTATATTATTTTTTCATAAATAATTCTTTATTCTCTTACACACTTATCACTTGTATTTTCAAAATAAAAAAACTTTTCTCCATCATGTAATCTCTCTCCACTATTTTTCTTTTCCTTATTAACAATGAAAATTCATTATAATAACAAAACAATTAAATTATTATTTTTATTATCTAGAATAATGAACTTTACCAAACATAAATTAATCTTCTCTCACATTTTCAAATTCACAGCCAAACACAAATTTTGAATTTTGAATTCAAATTTCAAATTTTAGTTTGGAACCAAACGTATTTTCGGATATTGCAAAAAAAAAAAAAAAAGAAGAATTCATTTTTTTTCTACTAATTTTTTGTTTTCAAATTTAATTTTTAGATCACAAACGAAACGAGACCTAAATAACCAACAATCCAACCCACCTGAATTTTAGGATTGGGTTAGAGACCCTATTCGGGTCATTCAATTAGCCAACCAACCAACCCGAATTTTTTGTTTGATCCAAAAAATCCTATCAATCCAATCCAACCCATGTACAACCCTATTCACAATAGAAGACTAAATTAAAAAAATTAATAATACATAAGAGATTAAATTGAAATTTTTATAATTATGAACTAAATTTAAAATAATAATAATACACTAGTACAAATTTGGCTTTAATGGCAGTTAATGACAATCGACATTTAATATCATGTTATTAAAGGTTTTCAATGTCAGTTGTCTTAATGTCGGTTTTCAACCAACATATACATGACACCTAGTCACTTTTAATGTAGGTTTTCAACCGACATTGAACACCTTTAATAAATATCTTCAATATCGTTGCCTTTGATGTTGGTCACGTTTGAAGTTGTTCAATAACCGACATTAAAGGGTCTATCCAACATTAAATGTTTGTCATTGTTTCTTTATTGAAATTTTTTTAAAATTTTAATTTTTTTTTTTTTTTTTTTGCACATGTCAATATACTATTTCTCTATTACCTGTAGATGCAAAAAAAAAAAAAAAAAAAAAAAAAACAAACTCATAAACTTAATAAACCACAAACTAACCCATAATGCAACCAAATTTGTTTAGACAAATAATGCATAAAAAGAATTTATAAGTACCTGAACTTAGAAAAAGAAATAAATTCAACCAGGTATATAATGAAACTTATGAACAACTAATTAAGTTATGACTATCAGAAAGTCACGTAATAGTCATAGCACTCTAACACTTTAGAATAAACTAGAGCTTTAAGAAGAATGCCTTATAAATATTACCTTTTAAAAAGTACATCATACTGTAATTCGAATTCACTTATTGCGTGCTCCTAAAACAATCGTAAGATTTTCTATACAACAATAATAAAGGTTTTAGAGGCCAACAAAGAATAAAATTTTAGAGGTTAAAATTTAGGTCTTTTAAGAAATTAAATAGACAAAGAGATTCAAATAGTAGTCCAACAACATTTTTTATTCTATTCTGGTGGTTAAATTATTTATGTGTCCCAATAAAAGCCTAGTTAAACAAGAATTACAAATCATTTAAAAATAAAAAAAGGTAAATAAATTAGTATTACAAAGCTTAGTAGAATCTTATTCTCTCAATTCCATTTCAAGATTAAACCAAATAACCCACTTTGATTTAACTAGTTCCGATAATACATAGTCCAACTAAACATGACACAAACAATAAATTCATCTTAAAAAAATTTAAAAATAAAAATAAAAACCAAATGGTAAGGTAGTAAAACATAGATTCATTTCCCTCTTGTAATTTAGATCCACTGTGTCAAATTATATTAGTGCACGTGACTAAACAAATGGCATCAATTAATTGTAATTAAAGAGATAATTATCCCAAATCCATTTTATAGTCAAACAATATCAAACATTATGTTATTTTTTTTTAATGAAATGAAGAGAGTTGCATTAATCTATCCTAAAATCGATGTCAGAGATATTACTTTTTTAAAAAAAACGATTCAATCAATATATTATAATCTTTTGAAGTAATGTAATAAATATATTCTATTATTGTTTAAATTATATATATCTTCTATTAATTAGTTTTTTTTTTTCATTCTCATATTTGAAGTAATGTAATTAGTATCTTTGATTAGTTTTTTTTTTTTTTTCATTCGAATAATTTTAAGGACTCTTTTTAAATATAGAAAAATAAGTCAAACTATTTACAAATATAGAAAAATTTTACAGTCTATCACGGATAGACCGCGATAGAATTCTATCGTTTCTATATTTGCTTGAGCGATAGAAAGCGATAGAATTCTATCGCGGTCTATCACAGATAGACAGTGAAATTTTTCTATATTTGTAAATAGTTTGATATTTTTTCTGTTTATAATAATTTCCCTATGTTTTAATTAGTTGTGGCATAATCAAAAGGTATGACTATTTAATTTTTATTGGGGACTAGTTTTGCTTTGAAAAATACTTTTTACTTAATTTTGTCTAGATTTGCAATTTTTAGTTTCATTATGTGATTATTTACGAGGCTTGGATTATGTGTTTTTGATGATTAAAATATTTTGTTATTGGTTGGTTCATAGTATTTTCTAATTTAATATTGAAACAAATATAATTTCACCATGAATTTTATAGTTCATTCGAGCATAATTAATATACAAAAGGCATCTATTACAATTTTCAAGGTTATTGGACGATTCTCCATTACTCCATAATCCCATAATTTGTTCAAGTTCAAAGACAAAAGGTATGTCTCTTTTCTCATATGGGAGGAAAAGTTAATCTTTTTTTTTTTTAAAAAAAAAAAAAACTATCAAGTAATTAAATCAAATTAGATAATGGTTGAGCGTTGATAAGAAATTTCATGCGAAGTTATTAGAGTAATTACCACATATAAGTTAAACTTGAATAACATGTTGAATGAGAAATTTCGACCCGCAACTAAATATATGTATACTTCAAGGTTGATAAGTAGGAATTTGTTGTCTAAACTATATGGAGTTGATTTAAATGAAAAAATATTTTTATCTGATTTTGAAGTTAAATTATCATCAAATTCCTCTTTTGTGACTTAGTGGAGATTTGTGAAATCAATTAAGATTTTATTTGTGGCATGTATAGGTAAAGGAGAAATTATTGATTTGCACGTGCGTAAGCAAATTTTTTTTTCAATAAAAACAATGACAACATTTAATGTCGGGCAATTATCAAGAAAAAGTAAGTGAAACACCGACATTTAAGATGGTGTTCAATGTCGGTTGAAAACTGCATTAAAGATAATTGGCATTGAAATCTTAGTCATGTAAATTCGGTTTAAATCGACATTAAAAACAACCGACATCGAAAACTTTTTAAACACTCTTCGATGTCAGTTGTCAACCGACATTGTACCCTATAATGTATGTTTTAAACCGACATAAAGTCCAGTTTTTGTACTAGTGCCACGTCATCACAATGAAATCCAAGGTTATTGGGAAAAATTATGAATTGATCAGCCAAGTTATTAAGAGTCGCTTGTGTCTAAAGCCAACACAATTCAAGCCATGGTGGAAATTTAAGCCAACGCAAAAGAAGATATTGGGCCCAAACTCAAGCCCAAAAGCAACTGGGCCTAAGCCATGAAGCCCATAGAAACTCTATAAATAGGGGTTACCCTTCATTTTGGAGGTTGGAAAATTTGGCAACAAAGTGTTGAAGGTCTGGAACTTGAAGTTTGAAGAATTGAAGACCAAAAGCTCTCAAGTTTGAAGATGAAAGCCCTCAAGTTTAAATACTAAAGCTCAGAAGACTTCTAGAAGATCAGAAGACTCTCTAAAACTCTTTAAGTCATAAACAAGCCAGAACAACAAGCTAGAGGCTGATCCAAGCTGATCAACAAGCTAGAGACCGATCCAAGCTGATCAACAAGCCATAGGTGGATTCAAGCTGATCAACACACTAGAAGCTGATCCAAGTTGATCAACAAGCCAGAAGTTGATTCAAATTGATCAACAAGTCCAAGGTCGATCCTCCAAAGAAGATCATCAAGCCTAAAGGCCGATCATCCAAGAAGATCATCAAGCCTAAAAATCGATCCTCCAAGAAGATCATCAAGTCCAAAGGCCGATCCTCCAAGAAGATTAATTATCAAGCCCAAAGGTCAGTCCTCCAAAAAGATCATTAAGCCCAAGGGCCGATCATCTAAGAAGATCAACAAGCCTGGATCATGTATTAGAGATTGTACTCACTATACTACATTGAAAGTAATTCAAATACAAAGTTCAAATTCCACGAATTAAATTTCTTCGGAAATCTCGTCGAACAAATATAATTAAATTGGCAAAGGTGTTTGCTTCTTGACCGAGAGCGATGAATATAAACTCTTTTATCCTTACATGTTGTGATGAAAAAAAAAATAAACATAAAAATTTTAGAGTTCGCTTTTAAATGTGCCAATTTAAAGTTTAAATTGTGTAACTAATTAAAATTGAATTATGAATTTAAATAATGGGTGGAATAAATACTCTATTTGGAAATAAGATAAACAAAATTCCTAACAAAACTAAGCAATAATTATATAAGATATTGTTATAAATAGATCACTGAATATATTCTATCTAAAAAAAACATCACCTAAAATATAGCCTACACAACATCAACCACAAATGCCTTTAATTAGTTCACCTTTAAATATAAGAAACCCAACTTAAAAGTCAAACAATTAGAAAAGACATAAAGTTAAATGGAAATATCAAAGTTTGATAAAAACAACAACACCCAACACATCTAACACAGTCATCACCTACCTCTAAATAAAAACAATATAATAATAATAATAAATAATTCAACCTGCAACCTAAGAGTACCATTTTTATCACTTATCCAATTTCATAACTAAATTGTTTTTTTTTTCAAAGATATTGAATTGCCATAAATATAAAGGATCTCATAGTCTAAAATCAAGGCACATTCAAATCAAAATGAAAAGAGATTGAAAAATAAGGACATATAGAAAACAACCACCACCAAAAAAAAGCTCACACAACTAAAAAAAAAAAACATATCTCAAGAGGGAAGAGCTAACACGAATACCTTAAAGAGATGTCCAAAGCCACTTGAATACAACAATAAAATACGTTAGACAACACGATCCGACTAACCACCTTAGTAGGATGTAAGGTAGTCCCATGGACATAAATGTTATTCTCCCTACAAATATAATAAATAACAACATACAGCTGACTACATACACTCTCTAGATATTACGTTGTAACCCATTGTTGTACTCTTATCACAATCTCTCAAACTTTGTACACAATGAGACAACTATGGGAACACCTTCCAAAAGATTACATCCACCATATAGCCTAACTAAAAGGGCACTCGAAGAATAAATGGTCTCGAGTCTCAATTCCACTAGTGTAAAGAACATAGACATTAGAGATATCAGGACAACTAATACAATCACGCATCTGTAGCTGATTCTAAATAGCAAGCTAGACAATGATGTGTGTTGGAAAAGTGACCTCCAAACCAAAAGACGATAGACCAAAGCACCACAAAATGCCAAGGACGTATCAACTACAAGGTACTAGCAACTGAAGACAACTCGACTTATGAGGGAGCCAGGTAACATGATCCTCCCTACCAACCTCAGCTAGTATAGATCGTACTTACTCCTAGAATTGAACCAACTCGCTAGAATTAAAGATCAAGCCCATGTCCCATCTAGAGGGAGGAAATCACACATTTACCATGAAGGAAACTATTCGCATCTAAAACAACAATTGTACAAAACTTTGAGCCCACCAATACTAAGACGAAGAGCTAGATGAACGAACTATCTAGATACTCTCACCATGTAAAATAGGCCTCTACCCAAGCAACCCACACAGAACGAATTAGAATAAGTCACAACAGCTTCATGACAACAAAAGCATTCAAGAAAGAATATGACGGATACCTAGACCTCCTTTGCAACACATACATCTTACTAAGCAATGTTGGCTCACTAACACTGTCCAATGCCTTTCTCCAAACCATCTAAGTCATGAACCACTTTCGTTGGAAAAAACACACTGACTTAATACACCTGAAAGCTTGGTAGTATAGACCAAATAAGCTGCAATCACCTAGCATAAGACAAACCCCTAACATACCAACTTCTTGCATGGGTAATAACCCTTCACTATAGAGGCAAAAAAAATAGTTAGTATACGAGAAAGACCTTCCCGAAATAAAAGGCAACCGAGAAATGGACAAGAAGAGAAGCCAAAGGGAATTCTATGAATCTAAAAGCCTCTCAACCTCTCCATAATGCACCCTAGTACAAAACATCGAATTCTTACCATAATTAGCAACATGACCTGAAATTGGCTAAAAACTGCCCGCACAAAGGATAGAAAACCTCGATCCGCAACATTAGGTCATCAGCAAAACATATATGGGGGAGACAAACCCCAATCACAACAATAAGAAACCAAAAGGAAGGAGGAGTAGAATTTAACAACAATAACTCAATTGTAGTTTTGGAACTAAAACTTAAAAGATTCATTGCGACCTAATCATAACAGGTGATTACATATTCCATTACTTCTTCTATATTTCGAATATCAAAAGCTTAAATCTCTAATTATTTAAATTTAAGAAAAAAAGAAACAATTATAATTCGATAAGGCAAAAGATTAAAAAAGAAAAAAGAAAAAAAAGGGTAAAATATAAACTTTACCCTAAATTTTATTAAGGACATGAACTCTCTATAGAGTAACACAGTTTACAAAGAAGAACTAATTAACCATCCCTTTTACCAATCCACTTCAAAAAGAGAAATTATGAACTGCCCAAAAAGTACACCATAGCATTGACCTTTAAGGAGATGACAATAATTTACAATCTACAACCACAAGAAGAAAAGAAGGAAAGAGGAAAGAGAGGAATGATGATCAGCAGATTAGATCGATCATGAGAGAGAAAAGGGTTGAAATTAAAACTCTAGAGTGAACATATTAATTTATTGAAAGAAAAGATTGGGTTGAAATATAATAATCAAGCCCACTTGCCATTAAAGACATGGCACCAGCTCCCAAGAGCACAGCAATATAGGATTTGACTTGAAGTTTGATGCTTCCTTGCAACTTTGGGCCCATAAAGTCAGCAGAAAGAAGATCCACCAAAGCATGTAAATGAGAAGACCAGCTGAAGAAGCATTTAGCAATCCCACAGTGATAAGTGCACTAGGACTGTTTTCTTTGTATGTCTTTGATAACCCTATTCCAAGGGCTATTCCAAATGGAGTTGTCACGAGAAAAAGAATACCATTATTGCTTTTTTCATCCACTTGTACTCTGCCTGCATCAATATTGAAAATACATTATAAATTAACCTAGATTCAAAAATTTTGAACTTTAGGGTTTTTAGGGTTTCATGCTTGATGAGGATGTGTCCTATATCTTTTTGAAGAATTATTTTGTTTTGGATACCTTTCTTTTTGAGGTATAGTTTAGGGCCTTATATATAGGGATCTAAATGATCTAAAAAACTTTTAAAAAAAAATTTTAACTTGTTATAAATACTACTTTTATTTATTTAATAAGAAAGAGCTCATGGCCTAGAGGAGAATCACCATCTGCTTGAATCCAATTTAATTAAAATAGAAACTTGATAATATAAATTTAATCCAAAATTTTTGCTTTTCTTTTTTTTTTCTTTTTTTTTATCAAAGATTTGCAGAATCTTTAATTTTTTTTAAAAAAAATTTATATATTTAACTAGTTGAGCTAAAAAAAAGTTTAGATAGAATGATCTCTATATGAATAAGTTGGGAAAAGAGTCATGGTGTGGAAATAAAAAACATGGTGTAGGTTTATTCAACGAATGGTTTACAAGGGCATGGATTCCACATGGATGGATAATTAATGTCTAATAATAAATCCAATGTCACATCTTATGAAAACATTATGAAATATGATGTGTGACCATTGAAATTGATCTTGATATCGTACCGGGTAGATGACCATAGGAGCTACTACAAAGTTACTTTAAAAAATAATAATAAATAAGGATAATATTCGGTGCATCTCACAAAATGGACTCATCTTTATGCATCGCACTCTCATATTAGCCTCATCGACAGACCTGAAGTCTGAAGCCCAAGTTCGCCAAGCTCACTCCAACCTCGTTCCCAAGCTCATTTGACTGACCTAGCCTAGCTCAACCATTTATTTATTAGATAGATATGGATCACCATTTTGATAATTGGGTTGGTCCATGAACCAGCCTACTTGAGCCATATTTTGATATATTGGGCCTAGGTGAACTTGGGCCTTCACTTTTTAGGGTCAGGCAAGACCGGCCGAGAGTCTCATAACACATACAAACAATGAAATTAAATATTTAAAAAGAAGTAAAAATTGTCATGTAGCAAGTATGATTGGACAATTTAGTGGAATGTAAAAAGGTAGGTGTAGCTTGACACCGAAGCATTCTTAATAAATAATGTTATAAAATATTACGTTCTTATAAACAAAAATAAAATAAAAGGTTAAACAAATCGTAATTAATCACCTGAAGAATGCAGCACCAAGACCCGCCCTTCAACATTGATGGAAACACAAGAGCCGCCACTAGACCTTTGATTGTGCAAGTGTCATTTGTGGCTCCCAGTGAAAGTCCAATCACAACTGAAGGACCACATTCCCAGTTCCAAAACCTAACCACAAGATTCAACACAATACAAGTCAAAAATCTTTTTTACTCAATAATTATAGTAGTGATGATATGATTCAAATTTCGACAATATGTTTTACCAGTTGAACTTATTTATGGTAAGATATTTTTTTTCCTTTTTCATTAAATAGAAATAAAGAAAAATAAAAAAAAAGAAAAAAGAATGAGATTGAAAATGTTTACCATGGCAACACACGATAGCGCAAGAGTTGAGAACCAGGATTAGTTTCTTTGGAGTCCTATGATGGTGGCCTGGATATGGCCGCCACTGACTACAGGCAGCTCATGATCATCTCCTCTCAGAGAATCTCAGGCATAACTTCGGTATGTTTCTTAGTATATAAACTAGTAGCCATAGAATCCACCATGAGCGTGACGATGGCCGACTCATGGCAACGAAACCTGAAAGGGAAACTTATGCCATGGATTCTCCTTGAGACAATTCGACCAAAGCATGTCGAAAGAATCGGGCAAAACGTGCATGAAACCGGTGGCGAGAATGATCCCCGCTGCGAAGGCTTTGAGGATGATGAACATGTTTCTATCGGGGTGCAACATCGGGATCGCATCTGGTGACGAGCGGCGAGCCAACGCCGAGCACAATGCAATGAGGATCGAGAAGATGGCAATGATTTTAAGACGTAAGCTTGGTCTTTATTGGGGCATGAATTGGCTGTAGTTCACATTCAGTAGATTGTGAAACGGCTTGGGTTGTGAGAAAACAGATGAGAAAGAAGAAGATTGAGATGAGCTTAGTGTTGAAGGATGCCATTTGCTTTGACTTTTGGCTTCTTCCAAGGTTTTTTCTCTACTTGATTTGGATTTGTATGTGAAATTGATATCTCAATTTCCTTGAGTTGTGGAATTTTGCACAAGGACAACTTATTATTTATATACACACCCCAACAACAAAGGGATTCTCTCATCAACCTCAAAGGGTATTTTAAATCAAACGTTTCTATTTTTGTTGCCATCATGTGCTCTCTATTTTTCTTATTATTTTTTTAAATGCAACTATCTCATAGCCCCATTAATGAGTTTAATTAATTAACAAAAAAAAAAAAAATAGTCTCAAGTTTTTAATAATATTATTTTGCTAGCTAGCTAGCTCAAACTTTTGTCCTTTTTCCATAAATTGATCCCTTTGGTTGTCCATCTTTGATAACACACATTCTTGATGGGGGATTTGATATTACAAAAATAAATATATATATACCAAATGATTCTTCTACTTTACATATACATAGATCTCATTATCACCATTTTGCTTTATCAAACTTAAGCTATCAAACAAAAAGTCGACTTATAAAAGGTAGACTTATATTTTCTCAAGTTTTACACAATAAAGAAGGCATTTTTCAAATCCAAATAAATGTTCAATTGTAGCACATAGTTTCAATGTTATTATTTAAGGGTTTTTTTCTCTCCCAATACCCTAAAATAATAAAGTTGTGAAATTGACAACAAATATAAAAAAATTAGGGTTTGAATAATTTGAAGAAGACAAAGTACACACCAAAGTACATAGAGATATGTGTGTATAAAGAATAGGGCAAGTGGTTGAGATTGAGAATGCTTGTGGAAGCTTGTGGGTAGCGTTAGGCAAAGGGCAAAAGCATGCATGGTTGTGTGTGCTTTTGCTTTCTATGTCAAGTTGGGAAGATTTTGAGATTTTTTCTCCTATTAACAAGATAGAAAATGACTTAGAAAGTGTTTGTTTGAATTTATTTTTTTACAAATCTAGCCTTATTCCCTTTTTCTTAGAAAATGAAATTAGTTTAGGCTCTATTAGATAAATTTTACTATTTTTTAAATTTTAAAAAAAAAATTATAGAAATTTCCGCACATAGAAAATGTTAAACTATTTACAGAAAAAAATACTGATAGACGTTGATAGACTTCTATCAGCATCTATCAGTGATAAACTTCTATCATTTCTATCACTGATAGACCCTGATAGACTTCTATCAGCGTCTATCACAACTATCTAAAATTTTATTATTTTGTGTAAATAATTTATCTTATAGAAACTATTTATATTTGTTGTTAGTTTTTAAATAAAAAAAATGAGTTTAAATTAGATTATTTTAAAAATAAAAGAAAATTTCATATCTCATTTTGTTGTCTAAATTTTTATTGATGTTAAACTTGATCTTTTTGAATTTTCAAACTATTTATATTAGTCTTTTGAATTTTGAGATGGTCTATATTAATATACTATAACCCAAAAGTAACTACTACTTTTGGTCCCTGCCATTAATTTGTTTTTTAAAAAATGCCTTTGTTTTTAAACTTTTTTTTATAATTAGGAAAAATATATATTTACACTTCTCAGGTTGGGCTGGTCCGTTTGGGATATATTATCAAAAATGGTAATCTTTATCCAATCCAATGAATAAATGGGTTGAGTTGGGTTGGGTTGGGTCAGTCGCTGACTTTCGATCGAGCTTGGTTTGGACTTGGGCTGACTTTTGGGTTTTGTGCTCGTTGATGAAGCTGACCTATAACTGTAATCATCAATGATAATATGAAAAGTGGGACCCAGTTAATTATGTTTGTAGTTTTTTTACCAAAATTTCGTAATCATAATGAAGTGTGAGCCCCACAATAAAATACGTTATCTCACTCCATAATCCGATTGTCGAAGAAAGGGTCATAATTTGATTATGTTTGATTATTACATGAGACCCACACCATCTTTTTTACTAACTTTCCATCATTTACCATTTTATCTAGAACCATATCCATATTTCATAATAGTATCGGTATCGATAATCAGTATTAGTTTGGTATCAGTATTGGTAATAAGTATCAGTATTAGTAATCAGTATCGGTATCGATATCAAATATCAGTATTGCTTTTTATGTGTGATTTTTTGCCAACTTTTTTACATATTTGTGTGAGGATTTTTTTCTCCTATTCCTATATGTTATTTTTGGATAGTTTGTTACAAAATGTAATTTAAAATAAATTAAATAATATCATCCTATTAAGCAAATAATAATAGATTTTGGGGAAATTTTCACAGATAGAAAAAATGTCAAACTATTTACAGCAAATAGGAAAAAAATACTGATAGACATTGATAGACTTATCAGCATCTATCAGTGATAGACTTCGATAATTTCTATCACTGATAGACCATGATAGACTTCTATCCGTGTCTATCACAACTATCTAAAATTTGCTATTTTGTGTAAATAGTTTCCCTTATTTTTCTATTTTTAAAATCCCCCTAGATTTTGTTTGAAATTGGTTGTTTTTCTTAATGTATTTATATGAAGATTATGTTTTTTTCTTCTTTATAAAAAAAGATTGTGTTTTTTTTAAATTGAAAGAAAATCTTAAGTCTTAAGTGATATTTATCTAAACATAACGTAATTGAGGGTGTAAATTGATACACTTACGAAAGTTCATGATTTAAACTGATACAATTATTAGTTTAAAGTTTAAATGATAGCTTGAAAGTTTATGGGTGTAAGTTGATATTTGTTCCTAAGAACTGTTTAAAATTAAAACAATCTTATGTTTAGTTATACTTTTTCAAAAGTGTTCTTATATATATAAATTTGTTTGGTTTGTTCTACACTCAAAATATTTCTACTGCTGCAAATTATTATAAAGGACAACTATTTGAATAAAAATTATAAATATTGCTAACTATCACAGGTGGCCAGTGGCATCAACTGTGGGTGAGGTCAGTGATCTCCGATGGGCAATGATAATCGAATGTGGTCAATAACAATGTAATGCCCCAGGTCTAGGATTCGAAATCTGGATTCAGCAACTGATGGCCCTGACATTTCCATGCATCCTTTGCGACTAGTAACGTCATTCTTGCTTGTCTTGAATGCTTCTAAGAGTGAAGACTATCCACACAAACCAACACAGGTCCTTTCAGCATGCTTTTCCTCACTCACATGTATCCTAGGAAATTTCCAGAAGGTCACCCAACATAGGATTGCTCCAAGCTAAGCGTGCCCTAAATCCAGGATTCAGAAACACTGATGGCCCCAGTATTCCCCTGCATCTCTTGCAACCTGGTAGCATCATCTTTGCTTGTCTTAAATGTTTTTAGGAGTGAAAACTATCCCCATAAACCAACACGAGCCTTTTTAGCATGCTTTGTCCTCACTCACATGCTTCCTAGAAAAATTTCAAGAGGTCACACAACATAGGATTGCTCCCAAGCTAAACATGCTTAACTTTAAAGTTTATATGATTGAACCACCAAAAGGACGATGTGCCTTATTAGTACAGGTAGTAACTTTCATTAAGCCTTTCTTAATCATACTTTTATATCCTCAAGATCTCTCTCATTCAGATGTCATCTATGTGCATTCATGTCCCTCTCCTGAGCTTGACCTGTTAAAACCACCTGATGAAGTTAACAAATAGAACATTGAGAGGAATTTACATTAACTCTAAAAGAAATTATAAAAAATTGGATTTTGAGTGTATCACTACTTTTGTTTTTTGTTTTTCTCAAACTCATTTTTTTAAAAAGACATTTTAGGTGGTTGTCGATTGTCGTTACATTATAAATCTTGTTAACATATTTTTTCCCAAGTTAAACACTTGACTTAAAGTTAATCCAAACAAAATTCTAAGATAAAGATATTGTGAATGTTTATATTAAAATAGAATAAATATAAAAATTCTTCCACCACAACCAGATTTAAACTTTAAAGAAAAGTATAATTAAATAAACATCATTGTCAGAAACAAAAATGAAAATAATAATAATAATAACAACAAAAATCGATGCGTAAGTACAAGTTGAACTATTGGGTTTGTTTGCTTGAAATGTTAAACGGCTTGTTCCATGCCTTCTTTGATTTATTTCTCTAATTTTAAGTTTAATGTATGCAATATTATATTTTAAGGACATAAATGATTTGACTTATGGGGTTTTGTTCTTAGGTTAAATTATTGCCTGTGTTGTCCCAGTAACTTTTAGGGGCATTTTTAAAATAGAAAAATAAGAAAAATTATTTACACAAAATAGCAAAATTTTTAGATAGTTGTGATAGGTGCTGATAGAAGTCTATCAGGATCTATCAGTGATAGAAATAATAGAAGTCTATCACTGATGGATGCTGATAGAAGTCTATCAATGTCTTATTTATTTTTTTGTCATTTTCGGTAAATAGTTTTACATTTTTTCTATATGTGAAAATTTTCCTAACTTTTAACTTTTTAAAGTTTAAAAAATATTTAATAAATATTAAACATATAATTTGTATCTAAAAGCATTGCATTTTTTTTTAAAAAAAATATGTTTAAATAATTTTGAAATATTTGAAAATTTTATAAACTAATTTAACTATTTAATCTATCCCCTACTTTGCAGTTTTATCCATATCTAATGAGTATAGGATTCTAAAAAAATATCGTAGAATAGGCGAAAGATTTATTAGATACAAAATTAAGAATTATCAACTTATTGATAACACACACAAATTCAATAAGGATCTATGATATAAAAGTTTATGAACCAAGTAGATACAAATCTAAAAATTTAAAAATTTCTCGAATATTTTTAAAGTTTAGAGGCAAAATAAATACAAATTTAAAAATTTATGAAACTAAACTTTAATTTAACTTATTCTTGAATGTTGGTTGTTTTAAACATATAAAAGAAATTTTGCTCTTTTAATTTATTTTTAAATTATGTCCTCAAGATTATAGGTAGGCCTAAAAAAACACAAACAAGTTTCTCTGAAAATACTGGTCAAGTCAATAAATGAAAAAAAATAAATATATCCAAAAGTACAAAAAATTGGGGTATTTAAAACTATATTTGCATATTTACATTTTTTTAGAATTGGTTAGAAGTTGTATATTCATATAATACATGTGATAATTTCTTTTATTTTTAATTTGTTTCAAATTTCAACAGAGGGGAGTTTCCAACCTTGATAAATATAATGATGGTATATAAATTAACTAGCTGTTAAAATGCATAGTGTTTTCCTTCTTTTTTTTTTTTTAATTACTATTTTTGCTTAGGTTTATTAATAAATATTATTTTTTTTAGAGTGTTTGGTAAAATACTAAATTATTGTGTTGTAGATATAATAACTAAAATAGGTCTATTAAAATTTACATTTTTTATAATTTATAATTTTTTAAATAATAATTAAAATATTATATTTTATTTGCTCTAGATTAATTGGTAAGTATTAAAGGAAATAACTTTATTATCTTAAAAAGAATCATTATGGTATAATTTAAATAAAAGAGTTGCATTCAACTTATTTCAAAATTAATGAGATGGCTTATATATTATATATAATCAATTTTAATCTTCAAAATGACATCTAATTATATAAGAATCTAAAAACTATAAAAAATAGAATTTTAAAGAAGCTCGGAAATGAACATATGTGTTTAAAAGTGATTCTAATAGATTTACTAATAATTTGTTTTACCAAACATAAAAAATAGTTAATATTGTACAAAAATCACTATTAACTTTCTCAAATCAATCCCAAATATATCTTAAGAGGCCGTTTGATTTAAAATTTTATAGATAATTGGAAATAATATGTTTGAGAATCAATTATAATTGTATTTGGTTGTGCATGAGAAATGCTATCAGAATTTTATGAACAAAAATTATGTTTGTATTTAATTTATGAAATTAAGTTTGACAATCTTATATATTTTTAATTTATTAATTAATTAAACAATAAATGATAAAAATTAATTAATTAAGAATCAATAATAATTTAATTATAAATATTTTAAAATTGAGTAAAATTAACCAATTAATATATTTAATGAATGTTATATTAATTATAATCTAATACTTGGTCATTTTTAATTAATTAAGTTCAACATTAATAATTTTAGTTTTGATTAAACAATATAAAAATATATTATATAAAATAAAAAAGTGAGATAAAAATATGATATGTTAATAAATAATAAAGAAAAGTTTTATAAATATGATATGTCAATAATGAATGAAGTAATAAAATAAATCACAATAAATAATTAACTTATTATAAATAATCAATAATGACCATATGTTTATAATGAAGAATCAAATTAAATTAATCTCAATAAATAATCGTTTGATTAAAAAAAACAATAAGTAATCAATTATTATTATTGAAAAATAAATTTTATACTAACTAAATTAACTCATCCTACTTTACTAATTAAATATATTAAGATATGATTAGCTAATTAATTAATAGTTTATGTAAATAAGTAATTGCATTCATTTAATATATTTTTATTTGTAAAAACAATTAAGTAAATATTTCGATAGATTGTTATGTACTTATCAATTTTGTTATATAATATTTTGATAGATTATTATTATTTTAATAATTTATCAATTTTGTTAAATTAATGTATATACTAGCTCAACTAAGAAGTTTAATAAATGTCGTGAAAATAGCTTAATTAGTATAAAGTTAGTACCATGAACTTTGAAGTTAGAGGTTTAATTGCTACATTCTACGTATTATATATATAAATAAGAAAGAAAAATTAAAAAATCTTCTAATTCAAGTGGAAAAATAAATCAGATTTTAATCTTCTAATTCAAGTGGAAAATAAATCAGAGAATTTGTTTGTTTTTTCTAGGTCAACTTGTTGTACCAACATTATTTTTTCTTATTGTAAGTTTAATCATTCTAATTTTATACATATTCTTTATAATTAATTAATCAATTACGTATAGATAAATTATTCAAATTCATATGACTTTTAAACAACGTTCCTATTGATAGTCTAACATGAAAATGGATAAGAAAAGAGAAAAAAAATTGTGAAATGAAACACCAATTAAAAAATTTTATGGTTTAATCATTAATGTACTTGATATATGTACTTTGCACCAAGTTTAATAAATGTATAAACTTGAAACTCTCCTAATTTTTTCTTTTTCTTTTTTTTTGAAATTGTATAAACTAATTAAGCCTTACTAGGTCATTACTTAATAAAAAAAAAATATCAGAGTTTATAATAAATTAAAATTGATGATAAGATAAAATAGACAAAAAAAATTATTATATATTATTTTGAGATCGTATTATGTTCATATATAAAATAGTTTATGAGAATTAGTCCACATTGGTGATGTTTTATATGGCCAAAATAGAAGAGTCAAACTCTTTGGATTTCTGTTTACAAGTGACTTTCCAACCCATGCCACCTATTAATTTTAGTTTTTTTTTTTTTTTTTTAATTTTTCATTATAAAATATACATATGTACGGAAAATTCAACAATGTGGTTGGCAATTTCTTAATCTAATGGGAATATAATATTGGAAGGCAGTAGCCAAAATTTAAATATAGTTCAAATCTGTTTGTACTTGGTTACATAGGAAAATTAGAAAATATTAAAGTAAATATGTAAACGATTAGGTTGAAGTGTCTTTTTAAAAGAAATTAAGCTCTCTATAGCGTATAATTTTTTATCAACCGACAGTGTAGCAGATCTTTGCTGGCATGTATAGCCTTTAGCTCTTTTGATTCTTGCAGTTATCATAGCCTCGATTTTCCAACTTTGTCCATGTCCAAGTTACATCTCCTTACTATTGAAAAGCACTTGAAAAGTGTTTTCTTAGGCTTAGCTCTTTTTGGTTAGTTTTATTGCATAAATGAGTTCTTTGATGTTTTATATGTTTGTTTTATAGAAAAACGAGCATGTGGATCGGAACAAGTCAATTATGATGAAGAAAGACGAAAATTCTCCTTAGGAAGGTCAAAGTTTGACTTAGGGTAAGAGAAGTAAAAAAGGAGTCAAAAAGTGTAGAAGAAGGCTATACGGTGTCGTGCTCAACGTCTAAACACGAGAGGGCTAGAAGCAGGACAACACGCAGTGCTCCAACTTTCCAGACAAATGATTTTTATTTGGTGCCGTAGTGCCCACTTATAACACCACGATGCGACGTCGATTCTTCCATATTTTAGTTGTGTTTTGATGTCATTTTCCCAAGAGGTTGAAGGGTTGCTGTTTAGAGGAATATTTTGAGTCATAACGACGAGATTAAGTGGAGGAGACCGAGAGGATTGCGTGGAGTACGGTGCCCGCGATGGATTGTGTTCAATAAATAATCTTTTTCCCCTTATTTATTCTTTTTACACAAACTGTTCAGGATATTTGAGACTTTTGTGTTGAACATGAGTGGCTGTATTATTTGTGGTTCTAGAGTTTTATTAAATTCAACAACTTAAGTTTATTGGTTTTTTTTATCATGTTCGTTCTTTACCAATTAAATGCTTGATCACCATTTGATTGAAATTGAGTTTCTAATTTTGCTTGAGAGAGAACTAAAAACTGGAACTAGCATGATAAACTGATTTTGGAATGTGCACGAGAATGACTAGACAATATTCAAGGCTAATTACAAAGGGTTTTAGTGTTGTGTTTATTAGTTTCACTTGCATGAAAATAGGATTGGTTTTTAGACATTAGAAAGGGTTGAGCTCGAGAGAGGAAACCTTGATGATGGACTTGTAGGCCTAAGTAAATAAATTGAATTGATTGAATGAAAATCCTTCAAATCCACAAACTCAGTTGAACAAAATCAATACCCTAGGACGTTTTTGTTAAATGAACTTCTAAATTGTACATTTATTTGCTTTCTTTATATTTATGCTTACAAAGCCATCCAGTTTCGAATCCCTAGATAAAGTTGAGGACTATTGTCTGCTAACTAGCTGAATTGATTAACTAATTCTCTAAGGACGATACCCAGTTTATTGGAAATTTATTACTTTGACGCGTAGGCTTCCACGTGTCAAGTTTTTGTTGTCGTTGTCGGGAAACTAGTCTTATTTGATTTGACTAATATTAAAGCAATAAGATCGATTTTAATTTAGGGTGTAATTTATTTTAAATTTTTTGTTTTGTGAATAATTTTTCCTTTTTGTTTTGTAGTACATGTAATGTATTTGTCGGGCTGAACTTCTTCCTTTTGACCCGGAGATTGACCCTACCTTCAGGCAAAACTTAAGGAGGAACTTGAGACACGTATTGGATTCCATAGCTTATCAACTGGAACCCAGAACAATTAGGGACTACTTCCAACCTTCTGTTCCTACTATCCAACCTAGGATTGCACATGCACCGCTTGATGTCAACAACTTCAAGCTTAAGCTTGATCTTATCTTAGATGGCACGAGATTGTGCTTTTAGAGGGAGTCTAACTGTGAACCCCCATCAACACATACGCTTCTTTTTTTAGATCTGCAGCATGGTAAAAATAAACGGGGTGACTTCTAATGTTATTCGCTTACAATTATTCCTGTTTTCTTGCAGGATAGACCAGGATTGACTTGAGTCCTCTATGCAGGCACATCACCACATGGGATGGGCTTGCTCAACCGCAGACATTTTTGAATAAGTTATTTCCTTCAACAAAGTCTACAAGGTTTAGAATTAAAATTGCCACCTTCAAGTAGAGTGAAGATGAACAACTCTTAAGGCTTGGGAGCATTACAAGGAGATGTTGAGGAAGTGTCCTTAACATGGGTACCCTAATTGGTTGCAAATCCAACTATTTTAAAATGGGTTGTTTGCACCACAAAATCAATATTAGATGTACTTTAGGGAGTTCTATCTTTGCGAAAACTGCTGATGGACCGAAAGTTATCGAGGCTTTCCATTAATCAAATATATTTATAAACACGAACTAACTACTTATACTAATGAGTAGCACAGCAGTAAGTTGGGTCGAACCACAAGGAAACGCAAAAGATTAGTTCCTCAAAGTTCATTTTAGTTAAAACGATAAATGGGAGGATTAGTTTGGAATAGAGAAGCTGAGAATGCATAAAGTAAAGTGCGAAAAAGTAAAAGATAGGAATGTATCGATAAGGACGTTCTAGCTTAGAGGATCAAGATGAACATTGTAATTTCATTCATTGAATTATCAAAACAAATTCATCATGCTTATGCCTAGACCAATGATTAAAACCTCCCTAATCAATCGTCCTAAATACCTAATTAATCAAACAAGAATAGATGAACCCATACTAGACACATTTAGTTACCGCAGAACCCATAGTAAACACATTTAATTAATCGCATTACGCTCTAGGGATTTCACTAGGATATATGAACATTTAATTTCTATCATCTAATTAAACATTCAGTATAGTTCTCCTAGGTCAATAGATCAATGCTCTAGTTAGAGACAACCAATTACAAGCCTATCTAACCTTTTGTTTCTTGGAAATCAACCTATAATTTCATCTCACATATTACAAGTTAATCTCTAAGCATTCAACCATAAATTTTCAAGTAGTTTATCAAACAATCAAGAGAAAATACAATTGTAAAACAATCGAATTAGAGAAGAAACACATAGAGCAAGAACATGAATTATATTTAAACTCCCAAAAATACAAAGGGTCTAATCCCCTAAACTAGAAACCTAGATCTTACCTTCCCATGATAGAGTAAACAAAACCAAACATGTCTCTTCAATTACATGGAGAGAAATAAAGAAAAGTACAAGTGGAGGGAAGAAATGGGAGAAAATTTAGCTGGAGGCCAAATGTAGGTGTCCAACCCTAAAATGAAGAAAGTATTGATGGAATTGAATTACGGCGGAAGCGATTGATCGCATTGTGGTTTTAATTGCTCAATAACTATTTACAAAACAGAGAAAATAGAATGAACCAAGATAATCCATCATACTTTTAGAAGAAAAAAGGGTTAAGGAAGAAAAAAAATTAGGGTTTAGGGTTATTATTTTTTCATCAAGGGTAAGTAATTTTTTTTTCCCTTAACCCTTTTTTCTCGTAATTCCCTTTATGATCACACGAACACTAATGTACACAATGAACAAGAACGAACAGGGACAACACCACCAATGAGCACCCGCTATTCTCAAATTTATCAAGTCACGGAAGAGTGGCCTCCAACGAGTTTTAAAGAAGGAGAAAGAAGAACTCTTCTTCTTGCAAAGAGATGTCTCTATGAGAGAGACTGGGGAGGGGAAGTTACAACTCCCTCCCACTTCACGTTTAATAACTCCCAAATGGGAGTATATTTTATTAACTTAATTTAATTTAATAATAATATATTAAATCTCATTTAATATATATAACAATAATTAGTTAACTCTTAACTAATTTCTCTCATATATAGTTTAATATGAATCATATTCACATTACTTCTACCCTATAGTTTTTATATGAATCTCATTCATATAATATTTGATATTTAGATCTCATTCAAATTTTTCTCATATATATTATAAAGTTTAATTTTTTCATTTCATACCAAATTATCTTTATATTATAATGTATCAATATACATTATTAATTGTATGTCATACAATTAATTCCCTTAAATTAATTTGAACAATTCAAATTAAACCAAGACAGTGATCGTCATCTTAACCTATATGAGCTAGCAAGTTGACCTAATAGACCTATCAGTTTGAAGCCCAATGATATGGAGATTAATTATAACATTTAATAAATTAATCGACTTCATTAACTGTCGGTCACTCCACTAAAGACTGACAGCTACACTCTTCTCACTGTATATATATATTATATATATATAATATATATATATATATATTTCTATGTCCATGGATATAATCAATCAACAGCAAGTCGTCCCTTCACTAATTGCTCGTAATCACAACTGAGACAAATCGTCGTTTTACCCTTGTTACCTCTAACTTCTAACCATCATGATACCTCTAATGAATAAATAGTCATAGTCTACTATGAGCTAGACCCTTTCTAGCCGTGAGAGGGTGAGGCGTCTCATGTTCCAACCCCAGTATAGCTCTTAAGGGAGCAATTATAAAGGTAAAATTTCAATCTTTACAATTGAGTTCCCATCTCCTACTTGGATAGCGCCCAAAAGGTAGGCTTATTGAGTCGGCGATACTGGCACTCTCACCTATACTAATCAAAGAAATGCCCTCACAGGCAGGAGTTCACAACTAATTTAGGATTAAGGTTGAGTCACCTATGATCATCTTAGTGAAATGTAAGTCTCATCAAGCAACGGTGTTAAAACGAGAGTACTAATCATTACGCGATCCAGTCTTATACATGTCTCACATGTATAGGATACCCCAACTTACATGTCTCCACATGAACGTTTAGGATCTAAATGTTTGTGACACTTAACAACATTTGTAACAGTCACAAAGTGGGTCGTATCCATAGTGTTACCAAGATAGGGTACCCAGCCTTATCTACTACAGATCGTTTTAGGTTATCACTTAAACACAATCCACTTTTATGTCTCTACATACGTGTTTAAGTTACAGTTAATAACCTAGGATATTAGTTTATTGGTTTTGGATTAATGCAACTAAATATCAAATAAAATAACTGTTATTTTATTAAATAAATAATTTATTTGTACAATACGAGTTCACAAATTACATGACCACGAGATTTAGGGCATCAACCCCAACAGTATTTATAAAAATGTGACAGTGCTGCAGCGCTGGTCCCTCAAAGTCATCGCGCCTTGCATGGCATCGCATGAGCGCTGATGCTTATGCCTTGGGCTCCCGCGCGGGCGACTACGTGGATCGCTCGTTAATATCCAGAGTGCCATGGCACAATAGGACAGCACCGTGACACTCTTCGTTTTGATGCTTTTTGTTTGGCACCGCAGCGCCATTCCTCTGGGCAATTTCGACTTTTGATCTCCTTTGAAGCATCAGATGCTCTATTTAGCTCCTAATTGCTCCAAATTAACCCCGAATGACATGTAACACTTTGGAATGCATGTAATGCTCGAGATCCTACAAATATAATCATATAAACACATTAAACTTTATAAGCAAGCTAGATTAGAGGCATTTAGAGAGCACATATTGGGTGCTATCAACTGTAGAGGAGGTCGGAACCTTGTTGGAAGATATGCCCAAGACGAGCTATAATTGGCCATCTGAGAGATCGACCACCAAAGTAGTTGGCCTTTATGAGCTAGATGAGGTAACTGCATTGAAGGCTCAAATATATGACCACCACCCTGACTAACACTCTCAGTAAACTTGTTGTTTTAATTAGGTAACCAATAGTGGATAGCATCGATAGCGGCAACCAATGCTTACTTGATGATGGAGGCTCCTAATGTGCAGCAAGTGAACTATATTCACTATAATCAAGGCCAATATGGGCACCACGCTTAGTCTTCCTAGACACTGTCATACCACTATAACCCAGGTTTGCGCTATCACAAAAAAATCTTATTCTAACCTTGGAACGCTTTGTAGGCTCCTCTAGGATTTGATCAACAAGCTGAAAGGAAGTCATCTATAGAGGAGCTAATGAGCGATTTATCAAGGAGTCGAGGAATAGAATGAGTCAGCTAGAGAACATAAAGGTCATTTTAATACATAGAAACTCAAGTTGGGTAGATGGCCTCAACCATTGGTGCTATGCAAAAGGATGAGTTCTCTAGCAGCACTAAAGGAAGCCAATAGGAGCAGTGGAAGGTGGTGATGCTTCGCAATGGTAGGCCACTGGTGAGCTCTATAGAAGCTGAGACTAAAGAAATTTAAATTGAGGTAAGAAAGAATGAGAAAAAGAAAACTGAAAAAGAAGGCTGGAGATGATGAAATTGTAGAAACGGATGTGCCCGTACCAACTGTCCTAATGAAATATTTTGACTCTATCCCTAGTATTCCTTCTAATATTCCTTATCCTCAAAGATTTAGAAAAAGTAAGAATTTAGAAGCTCAGATCTCAAAATTTTTAGCAATATTTAAGAAACTTAATATTAGTACTCCTTTTGTTGAGGCTTTTGAACATATACTTAATTATGTTATATTTATGAAGGATGTGCTTTCAAAGAAAAAGAAGTTCGAGACTATGAGCCTAACTAAAGGAGCGAAAATTTTTCAAGGCTTTTTGTCGATCAAATGCTATATAATTCATCGATCAAGAACTTTAATTAACAAGTAATATTTGTAGCAAGAACGGGGTCGAGACAGCCTAAGATACAATTTCTCTAAGCTAACTTGGTCTATGAAAAGCAGTAAAAACGAGATGTTTTGGTTTTGATTAACTGGAGAACTAAATGCAGGAAAGTGATGTGCAGAAAGTAAGATAGATGGAGAGAGAAAGAAAGAAAAACATGAGATTACCTTCACTAATTAAGAGAATGTCAGACTATCTATGGATAATTCATTGATTTATCATGCAAATGTTCAAGGGTTTTCTACTTCTCTAGCCTAATCGAATGTATGAAAATTCGGACAAACTCTCTAAGAAGAGCCAACATGATACTGATTCCTAAATTAACTAAGCAGCGTCATGCAAGCCTATATACTTAACTAATCACATAAAGCTCTTGGATTGATGTTGACATTGTTAAATTGGTCAAATATAACCTAAAGCATTTCCATTCCTTAGGTTTCGTTATCTTTCGATATGAGTGATCCTAGAATCCTAGCAATCGAGCCATGGCTATAACTAAAACATATTACTACTCACATTAAGCATGCTTTAGATGCAATTATAGACACCTACAACATGCATAGCATGAGCGAACAAACATATGAGTATTAATGATTAAGTTGTCAATTTAATCTACTAATATGCACATTCTAGATATTCAAATGAGAAAAGGAAAATAATAAGAAGAGAAACCTAAGAAGAATACATCAAAATCTCATAAACCCATAGAAAACGTCCAACAGACCTTAAAATTGATGTTTGGGTCTTCAACTGTCATCAAATCGAAATTTTGATGCCAAAATATACAAATAAACCTCAAAATATAAAGAAATCTCATGAGTTTGGCCAAAAACCGAGCTTGAAGCTCTAAAAATTGGCCTAACTCCTCCCCCTAACCTAAAAGTCGAAAAGAAGCTTATATAGAAAAAGTGTTGCGCCGCAATTTAGGGGATAACACTGCACGCGGCGCTGTGCCTGCGTTGCGGCACTCATGCCCTAGGCACCGCATCAGAAGTCGTCGTCACTGCACTTTTCGCTTCTAGAATTGGCGCCTCTCATGGTGCCGAGGCACCGCACAGCGCCACGACGCCAGCCTGGGGCATTTAGGTCATTTCATCTCCTTTGAAGCCTCAGATGCTCATTACTCCCAATTAACCCCTAACTACGCTTAGCCCTCTAAATCATGGTTTGTTCAAGAATCTACAATATGGACATTATAAACACATTAAACTTCATAAACAAGCTAGATTAGAGGCACTAAGATAACACATTTTTTGTGCTATCATTAGGCTATCAATAAAAAATGTTGGCTAATTTGTCAAATAATACCAAACACGATCAATTGAAGAATAAACTCAAGATGAAAAGTTCTTCAAACTAAAATTACAAGATGAAGTATAAATAAATCTCAAAAGTCTACAAAAATAGGAAAGAATCTTGATGGACGAGAAAGTTGTTGAGGCTTTTCATTGATCAAATAATATTTATAGTCACGTACTAACTACATATACTACTAAGTAACACAAGCGGCAAGTCAGGTTCGAACCATAGAGAAGCACAAAAGATTAGTTCCTAAAAGCTCATTTTAGTTAAACTTATAAATGCGGGGGGGGGGGGTTGGTATGGATTGAGAATCGAGAATGCATAAAAGTAAAGTGTGGAAAAGTAAAAGATAGAAATGCAATCGATAAGGACGTTCTAGCTTAGAGGATCAGGATGGCCAATGTAATTCGTTCATTAAAATATCAAAACATAATTCTTTTTGCCTATGCCTAGCCCAATTGATTAGAACCCTAACTAATGGTTCTAATTACGTAATAAAACAAACATATATAAATGAAACCCATACTAAGCCATTTAATTAACTGCATTACGAGGGATTATGCTAAGATGAACATTTAATTTCAACTGTCTAATTAAGCATTCATTATAGTTTCCCCTAGGTCAATAGATCAATGCTCTTAGTTATAGATAACTAATCACAACCCTATCTAACATTTGCTTCTTGAAAATGAACTATAATTTCCATCTCACATATTACAAGTTCTAAGTATTTAACAATAATCCTCCAGTAGTTTTGATCGATCGGGTGTATATGAATGATAAAGATGATAGAAAATAGAATAAGCAAGTTCTACGTGCAAGCATACACAATCGATGAAGTAATACTTGGAGTATTCCAAGTGTCGAATCCACAGAACTAGATGTTGAGTTTAAAATTCTTATAACTGTGTACGAATGTAATCAGGGTAACCAAAAAGAAAGTTTAGAATTTCGGTGAAAAAAACTAAAAACAAATAACAATGGGAATCAAACAAGGGGCAAACAATGCTACGACCATTGGGTGTTACGCCTTAAGTGATGAGACTGCATCGCACCCAATAATGATTTACACATGGACAGGAACTGCACCTATTCAGTCTTGTGTCAAGTTCCTTTAGGAGTTCTAAGCAGCTAATGCTAATGTTTCCATGGTTAGCTGGATCTAGATTAAATCAAGTTCAATTTCTTTATCCTATGATGTCCCTTATTCTAAGGTAACATGACCACCTATGTCTAGGCTCTTAGTCCCATATCCCTTTGTGAAATCTACTTAACCCTAACCTTATCAGCATTAAAGCTCCACTAGATCGTAAATCAAAATGGTCAGTTTTTAACTTACCGATTTATTTTAAAATCAACAAAGAGAATGTGATTACACAAAGTGGGTGTGAGCATTACATAACCTAAGTCATAACACCTCTTAGGATTCACATTGTAAACCCTAAAATATTTAGCTCAGGACTTTTGATAAAATAATCATTTTAATTAAATCATAAACATAGATACCATATAACGTTTGATGGTAGAATGTAGAATGGAAAATAACACGAAAACAATAAAACTGAAAATAGATACAACTCAAGTAAACTGGGAAATCCTCAAGTAAACGTCTTTCCTAGGACGATTCCTTCTTTTTCAAGAAAGAATCTTGCTCAACACACACTTCTGTGGAAGAGTAATCCTAGAGTCGCTACGCCTTAGAGGAAACTTTCGTTCTTAAGGACTACTGACTTAAACTTAGAGAAGAAACCCAAGGTGCTGGAATTTTGACAGTAAAACGGAGAATAAAGTGGTGAGTGCGGCGGCGGGGAGTTCTTTTCCAAGACGTAGGGTTTACTCACCTTTTATAGACTGCAAATCTGTTAAGGAGGCTGAGATTTGCATTATGAGGATTCACCAAGCAGAATCGAGGATGTTTAGCCAAGAAAATCGCAACTGATCTAGGCAGAATCGAATCTGAAAAATTCGGGCTCGACAGTGCTGTACATCACTTGCTGCTGTGGGTGCTCACATGAAAATTAGCCAGAAACCTGTCAAAAACGTACCAGATCTGCACTAAATTCGTAAAAATCATTTTTTACACATAATTAGTCCTCATTAAGCTCATTTAAACATATTAAGATCAAATTTGGGATAAAAATCATGCAATAGTTCATTTTTCACATTAAAAACACTAAATAAAAGTCTAATTTCATGCATTTCATAGCATGAATCAAGTTTGTCAGACAATCAAAGAAAATACATTGTAAAGAATTTAAATGGAAAGAAACTCATAGAAAAGATATAAGAATTACATTAAAATAAAACTCTCAAAATTGTTGTTAAGGGTCCTGTTTAAGCCTGAAATGTATTTGAACTAACCCAAAGTGCCTCTACGCTCAATTACCTGTCTAATCACAAGAATAAGTGTTAAATAAATTGGAAATAGCATGATTTTAGCCCTAGAGAGATAGCTCATTTGGAGATCTATCAAACCCTCTAAACCCAAGTTAGATAATCTTACCTTAGCCACTAATCATGCAAGAAAACCAAGAAAATGTGTTTGATGAAGTCCTAATTGAGTAAAAAGATGAAGTACAGAAGAAAATGGAAGTTACAGAAGTTAAAAACTGGAAAAACTTAGTGATGAACAGTGCTGACGACTAGGGCTTTTTTTTTTATAGATATCGAGACAAAGTCGCAACGCTAAGTGGTAGCGTCGTACTCTTCTGGTCAAGCATCGTACTGCAGCGCGGTGGAGTGTTGTGGTGTTTCAATGCATGCATCTGTTTCGTCAAAGTTCGTAGTGCTGAGGCGCTAGCATCGTAATGCTCCTTCAATGTGAGCATTCTATGATCAGTCATGTTGCAGCACAACTCCTTTTGCACGTATTATATGATTAGCACTGTGGCAAGCGTCGTCCAGCACCACGAGCCAACCTCCAAAGAGCACTCCTGAAATTCAAGCCCTGGTTGGTGCTCCGAGTCTTCTTATAAGCACAAATTAACCAAAAATTGCTCTAAGGGTTGTTCTACCTAGACTACGCTCAATATCTGTAAATCAGGGAATAAACATATAAAATAGGAGATCGATATCGAATTAAGTAGAGCGAGATAGCACATTTTTTGTGCTATCAATCATCCCCAACTTAATCTTGATCGTCTCCGACAAGATAAAAGACACAAACAGAATTGTAGTTTACTTAGTTATTTGGTTTCCTACTCCAGTTTTAACAATCATCTAATATTATGCTCTCAATCAATCAAACCATTCAAAAGTAGTTGATCAATTTGAGACAAGTTTTGGAAACGTTTCTTCGAATTTGAGCCTGCTTGAATGAGTACAAAGCTTATCTATTTAAACCTATACGAACCTAGAATGGTCTTACAAAGCTCTCAGCTTGTTTTCCTCCTACTTTGGTGTGGTATTCTTGCTTCACACTATGCTGGATAGATGATGAACAAATTGAAGTATTTTAAATCTCTCTTAAGCTTCTTCTTCCTTCTGAATGTCTCCAATAAGTGATGGATGGATGGATGAGTGATAGGTGTCTCCCCGTGATGTTGTGGAAGTGTCTAGCATTCTTTTTATCTTCACGGTCGAGTATTTATAGCACAAGATGATGTACATCGGACATCATATTGTCATCACTGGCGCACTAGTGATGATACAACATGTCTTCGCCTATAGTTTTCTCTGGCCGGGTAGTTGGCTGATATTGTAGTATGTTGCACCTATGGTCAGTTCTAAATGAAGCAGGATGATCTTTTCTCATCTCTTGATGCAGCTATCAGAAATCTCAAGGCACGCGTCAGGATCGAGCTCACCGCGTTTCTTCGATAAGTGTGTTGATCACATGTGTTGATTGCACTAACGCACACATCAAATTATAGTAAAGTAAAACCGTCTGAGACTGAGTATCGTTGTCTGGAGATTAGGTAATAATTCTTTTAGCTATCATACAGATTGTTCCAGTTTTATTTAAGGGACCGACTCGTGATGAATATAAACAAATAAATTGATCGTTCAAGGGAAATTCAATCAAAAGGATTAAGAAATTTCAAGGTGTCAATCGATGAAATTAATGTCTTATGGATTTATCACTTCAAATTACATAAACCTAGAAACTAAATTTCGGTTATCCTCTCGAGATCACATTTTCTCATATAACACAATCAATTACTAACTTCTTGAAACTATTACAAACTATTATGCTAAGTCATCATCAATTCCCACTATTCTTCTAGATTTTTCATGCATAGTCTTGTAGCGGTTCAAAATTACATATCTAATTAAATTAATACCCTTTTGAATAAGAAATCTATTCTCATCCGTCAATGGCTAATCAAGAACATTTTATACACAATAAATTGAAATAATTAAAAGCAATCAAAACCTTAGATCTAAATACAAATATATCATTAGTACACCAAGCACACGCATCAAGTTATAATATAATAGCAGTCAGAGACTAAGTATCGTCCTATGGAAATCATGTACTTAATTCTTTTAGCTATCAGAAAATCATTCTAATTTTATCTAGGCGACAGAACTTGAAGAAACACTTCAGCTAAGAACGTCCTAGGATATATCAACTTCATTCAATAAATATGTGAAATCAATAAATTATTTGTTAGACCAATTAATTCAATAACAGAGGCCCAGAAGTTTGAAGGTCGGTATCCTCTCTCGAGCTCAACCTTTTCTAACACATAATCATTAATTCAATCTTATGCAAATGCATGGCGTTAAGACCCTCTATGGTTGACATGTATTGTTTTCCTATCTCTTTCATGCACAATTCAACAGCCATTTAATATGTGATTTTAAGCCTAAAACTCTCTCGCAAGATAATGAACCTAAAACTATTAAATGGTGATCAAGCATTCAAGAGATTAAGCATGAGCATATTAAAATGTCAAGATATTATTAAATCAAACTAGTCAAGAATAAACATCCACAATTTTAAAAAAAAAACCTACACGCTAGAACTCAAGAACTTAATCAGCCACTAATGACAATAGAACCATGGAATCACTCTTGTACATAAAAGAAGTTATTCGTCGATCCTTTCCCGTTGTCCAGTACCGCATCAAAATCTCACACTTGTGGTGACTCCGTCTTCAAGCTCTTGATCTCTCACCAATCAATCTGAACATCAAACCCTTTGGAATTTGTATATACCTCTCTCAACCTCTGCAAAATCTCCAAAATCGAACCCCCTAAACTAGACGAGCTAGCCTTTTAATCTAAAAATTGAGGTAGCGTAGTGACGTTGTTAAGTAATGTTGCGATGCTACCTAGCATGGACTTCAGTGCCCTGCAACGTCGAGCAACGTTATGTGCTAACCATGTTCAGAGTGTCACACTACTAAACTATCGCGTCAAGCAACATTATTTGAGCATTGCAACGTTTCCAAGATGCCTTTTCATTATTTTTTTCATATCTCTCATGTCTTAGCTCAATTTTGACCTCCATGAGGCTCTTTCTTTCACACTCATCTCAATTTGCTAATTCTTGTCCAAATACTTAGTTCCTACAAAATCAATAAAGAAAAGCATCGAAGAACACAATTGCTAAACAAAACTAGCTAAATTCTAAGCCCAAGAAAACACTTTTTGAGTGTTTTTCAATCATATCATCAAACAACACTCTAGAATTCAAAGAAATCTGCCACTCATGGCATCCATAGATAGATTAAACACAAAAATACAAAATTTTCAGAAATTAAGGACAAAAGGTAAGAGTAAGAAGTCTTATTTTGCAATCTGATTGATGATAAGTCTCATTTATGGGACTTATTTAGCTCTAAAAACGTAAGTTATTAGATTGTTTTCATATATTATGTTAACTTAGGAATAAATGTAGTAAAATTGGAAAGAATTTATGTGAGCATGTCAAACATTCGTGATCCATGATTTTTGGAGATTTTTTCTTATATTTTATGTGTTTTTGTAAATGATAAAAGGAAAAAAGTTGTAGAATTGCAATACTAATGCAATTGCAATTGGGACAACTGTGCAAATTTTTAGAAAAGAAAAATATATATCAGATTTCATCATTTTTGGAAATAATTTCTCCAGCAATTCTGCCTGAGTTTCAATGATTTAAGGTCAAAAAAGATCTTGAAGAAACCCTAGCTTGGAGATTATAGATAGGGCATGAAGTCAAGGATTCAAGACACCACTTTCACACTTCTTCTAGCCATCTTAGATGCTTTCTCTCTAATTTTCTAAAGCAATTGTTGTCTATATTTTTCTGTAATACTCTTGAGTTCTTGATACTTCTCTATTTGATCCATTCTTGTCAAAAGATTTAGGGTGTTAAGACCTAACTATCCTTGACATAGGAAGTTTGGTGGATTCAGGATGATTGTAGTAAGGCATCTCTCGGTTTTAGACTAGTTTTTTTTACTTTGTAATTTTTTAGTTTCTACTATTCTAGCATTATTTTGGTTTCTTCACTATTTTAGTCTTTATTTTTTTATTTTGCTTCATCTATCTTTAGATTTTAGGGGAAGTTTAGAAATAGAAAAATAAGGAAAACTATTTACACAAAATAGCAAATTTTTAAATAGTTTTGATAGATGCGGATAGAAGTCTATCAGAATCTATCAGTAATAGAAATGAGAAGAGTCTATCACTGATAGATGCTGATAAGTCTATCAATGTCTATCAGTATTTTTTTTGCTATTTTATGTAAATAGTACATTTTTTTTATTTGTGAAAATTTCCCTAGATTTTACTTAGTTACAAGCTTTCTTCAATTTCTCGTGTACTTGCATCCCATTAAGTTAATACAAGTTCTTCAATGGTATTCTCAACTTATTTTTGCCTTTCTTTAATATGTTTTCCTTTATTTATTGTTCTTTATTTCATTATGAGCTAAACTCTTCCTCAGTATTCACATATGTAAATTCCTCAAGAGCGGAGACTAAGCTTTCATTCACCAAAAGTAACTTTGCTCATTCTCATAGTATGGTTTGCTTCATTGAGTTTATTTCCATTATTAGTCTAGATTGATCACCTAGATAAGTATATAAAAATTAAGTTTAATATTAAAGAGGTTAAATAAAGCTTGGTTTTCATAAAAGCAATCTAGGTGTTGAATTATAGACTTATAGATCCTATGGCTTAGCTATACTCCTAAAGATGCTTCATAGAAGGTTAGGTGTTGAATCTGGTTCACCATGTTTAAGTTTTGAGTCAGGTTGCAATTGCATGAAAGGCTACATCTTCAACTGACGGGTATAAGCATTTTGAGTCCCTTCTTTATTTTCATTACTTTTATTTCACAAACCAACCATCTCTCCACATTATTTTTGTTACATTCAATTGCTCTCTTAAGGAAAATCTATGCTACATTAAAGAATCTTTGTTATGCATCTGTTCTCATGGTTCAATATTAGAATATTCCTACTTACTACATGTTTGGCAGTGTGCACTTGCACCGGAGACTGGAAGCTTTTTCTTTCATAAGTTTTCATATTTTAGGCATGCATTCTGTCTCCCATTAGACTCTATCTCTAAGGTAGACTCACTCTTGATCGCTTTCTTGGCTTTCACAACATTGAAAATCCCTGCTCCTTCCTCTCTCAGATTGCACACCCCAAGACTCGATCTACCCAAAAACACTAAAATTCTACATCCAATCTATGAAATCTAAGACCATAGATGGATAGAGGATAAAAAAAAATGAAGAAACTCAGTGGTCATTTGTCGAAATAGCCACCACTCTCAAAGTTATGGCCTAAATACGAAGAGAAATTTTTCTCGCAAAGCGATAACATCATAATGCTCTAAATAAGTGTTGCAATGCTTGCTCTTAGGTTCAAAGTGATGGGCAATACTCGTTTTAGCGTTGCAACGCCCTGGACACGCTGTTTCTTGCTTTTTTGCCTCCTTCATGCCTTAGGTCCATTTTTACCAACATGAAAGTTTTTCTCCATTATCACTTTGATTCTTCCAATTCCATCCAATTGCTCAATTCCTACAAAAAAACAAAGAAAATCATCAAAGTATATGATTATCTAGTAAAACTATGTTTTTTGTTTTTACTTATAATAAACTATATAAATTTTCAAAAGTATTTTTTTAGGAGAATTTTAAAAATAGAAAAATAAGAGAAACTATTTACGCAAAATAACAAAAATTTTAGATAGTTATGATAACGCTGATAGAAGTCTATCAATGATAGAAATGATAGAAGTTTATCACTGATAGATACTGATAGAAGTCTATCAATGTCTATCAGTATTTTTTGTTGTTTTCTATAAATAGTTTGACATTTTTTAATTTGTGAAAATTTTCGTTTTTTACTTATAATACAATTATATATACATATATTTATCTTAATATAATTATTTTTTGGATAATTTATTCTCCAATAACTCAAAAAAAAAGTAATTTTTAGTACTTTAGAAGAAATTTCTCAATATAAATTGAAATTGAGTTATTAATCTTAATTTAATATATGAAAATAATAAATAAAACTTTTATATTGATATACTTATTTTTAAAATAAAATTTAAATAGTGACTCCAGTATCCCAAACCAACCCAACTGAAATGTTTCATGGTTGGGTTGGGTTGGATTCATTATTTAATAAGGTTATTGGGTTGAAGAAACTTACAAACCGAATAGTTGGTTAGGTCTAAAAAATATTTCAAATCAACCCATGAACATCCCTAACTTTTACTAGTAAGAGCTAATTCTCTAAAAGTTAGAGTTAATTACTTACATGTCTGTTGATCTTGCCTTTCATGCAAAATAATCATTGGACCTTATTGGATAAGGCTACAAGACCAAAGAACATGTCGGGCTTATACATTTGACCCAAAGCTAAGTGGTCTGGTGAATGTAAAAGTCAAATAACATCGTAAATATTTTATTAATCTAATTGATGAGATTTAGTGTATAAGTATCTTAACCAATACAAGTTAAGTCTAAATTCCTTCTGAAAAGTTCAAGAAAAGGAAGACTAAAGTTAAAAATCGATGAGGTAAGTCTAATAAGACATTATGATCCGATCATGATGGAAAGTATAGAAACCTTACATACTAAACCCAATTGATAGAAGTGAGTTGTATCCCAACTCTATATATCAAGTACAATTTTGTGATATTGGGATGTAAATTAGAAAAAGGCCTTGTTAGATATGGTCTCATAAATGATGAGTATTTTATTAGACATGGTCGTATCATTAATAAGTCACATGCCGTTACTAAACTTCAATTAGGATATATAATAGAGATTGCATAATGAACATGATTCCTTTCAAATTTATTTATAAAAAAATGTTGTGGTTATGGAAGAGACGTAAAATTAGGTTACAACACTTCGAAATCTGGAAATGTTACGCACATTTGCTGAAATAAATTCAAAAGAATATATATATATATATTATATATATATATAATATATAGCCTAAGTGTAGGTTGTCCTTAAGGAAAACAAAATGGTCTTTTATACAATCCTAAATAAAATAAGGTATTTGTATAAACAATTTTTTATAAGGAATGTCAAATAAAAACTTCTCTCTCACTCACAGCCGAAGAAGAAGAAGAAGGGTTTACCATTAAAAACTTTCTTGGAATCCAAACATCCATCGTCCGATTCACATCTTCAATTGGGTTCTCTTTTTTTTTTTTTTTTTTTTTTTTGATATACCCAACACAAAAATGAGATTTGACACTGGTTCGAGTTGGGTTAGATTTTCTTTCGTACAGAATGGGTTGGGTCGGGTATAAAGAAAAACTTATTTGAACTGACCCATTTACACTCTTAATTTCAAGTAAGGCCACTATAGTTAACAAATGTTGTCAACCATTTGATTACATTTGAACATCAAATGAATTTCTAGTCATGAATCAGATGAGCTTCATCGCAGTGGAAAGTTATGAGAGGACTCGCCCTTTATAATGACTTAACTGAAGTTAAAGTTATCATATTAGATGAAAAATAAAGTTGAAAGCTTATTGTCCTCAAAGTCGTAATGAGGAATATTGATGATATATACTTATTGTGAAAGATTGAAATTTAAATTAATATAAAAGTTTACCTAACTAATTTCAAATTAATGATTTGGAATGACTTGGTATTTTATTTTATGTCCAAATAGAGATTTAAGGACATGATGTTAAGTTTGTCTCAAGCATTATACTTAGAAAAATTATTTGTCAAATATTCGATGTTGAACTTCAAAAAAATTGATATTGCAACACCATGAAAGGATGTGACTTATGGCAAATTAGTTATTATTGAAAAACTTAAAGGTAAAGAGGGAAGTTAAAAATTCTCCCCTCATAGCCTCTCTTAATAGAGTATAGATAGTATAGATTTGTCAAGGACAGGGATAATTATAAAAAATAAAAAAATAAAATAAAATAATTCTTCTTCTTCTCTTCTAATTTCTTTCTTTTTTTTTTTTTTTAATGATTGGAAGAAGATAAATAATATGATATCTATTCATAAAAACTCAAATGACAACGATAAATTATTTCGAGAATGAAATGTAATAATAATTTTTAAATTGATGCAGATGAATCTATTATTCTAATCAGTTCTTTCAATTTAAATATACTCTTAATTATACTGAAAATTATTTCAATTAAATGTTGTTTTTTAAAGTTCATTTCTGAAATGACTAATGGCTCTTTTTCCATTTCAACTAATATATATATATATGGCCCAAAATGGCCCATAGATGTTCAAAGGCTCAATCGATGGGCCACTTTGGTGTAACAAAAACAGCCATTCTTTCCTTCTAGGTCCCAAATTCTACATTTGAAAATTTTTAATGGATAGCAATTCTTTAAGAATTTGCTTAATATAACAAATTAGTTTTACAAATGTGGCAAATGATACATTTATTCTTGTTTTGTATCACGAATAGATTATCACTCTCAGAAGTCTATCAATAATGATAGTTTCTAATATTAAAAGAAATCTTTCATAAATAATCTTCTTCATTATTGTGTTAAACAAGTCACCGACTTCGTAAATAGAATTTTATAAGTGATAGAAGTCTATCATGATGGTTACATATAAATTTCAATACATATATGATTATATCAGCAATACAAATCCATTCGTAGTAGATATTGATAGACTTCAATACAACTGTAGATCTAACAATAACACAAGTCTATGATTGAACTAGCTATCAATAATAGAAGTCTATTAGTGATAGTCACTTATAGACTTTTAATACATATATAATCTATCAAGATACAAGTCTATTAGTGATGGACATTGATAGATTTCAATACAAATCAAATATAATTTTATACCAATTCAAGTCTATGATTTAACTAAAACTAATAGAATAAATTGTGACCATCAAACTTCAATCATTCTAATGAGAATTTTTATGACGAGTTGATGGACTTTTTAGATTTTTTTACCAAAGCTGAATTTAGATTTGCCAATTTGTAACTATAATTTACTTGCTTTTTAATTTAATTTGGTTGATTTTGTTATATATGCAATAGTCTTTTTCTAAGACAACCAAAACTTATGATATCCTAATATGTATACATTTGCCAAAATGAGCATCTGTTCTGATTCTCCCACCCTATATATATATATAATATATATATATATATTAAATAAATTGATTATAAATATAGAAAACAAATCCCTATGACATCAATGATTACCATAATTATCGCGAATTATATTTTAATTTATCATCAAGGGTATATCAATCATTATTATTTTTAAATTCTATTTTTAAAAAATATATTTGCACTATACATACGATATACAAACATATACACGTACACAAATATTTTTATAAATGAAGTCGCAAGAATTTCTCTATGTATATCCATCGAAGTGTAATAAATCTTAATTTAAAAGAATGAGAGTTTGAGAATTAGTTGAAGAAATAGTTTATAGTATATAGTAATATACGTGTGATATAACATTTCATTAGTGATATAGTTTGCTTTCTTGTTGAAAATACATTCAGATATCATCTATAAGATTATCAATATATATAAAAAGACGACTTTTTGGAGATTGGTTCAAACTTTAATGAAAATGCCCTAAATTCTAACCCTTTAATTAATTTGGTTATTCAATCGTTTTTTAAGCTTATTGAAATGAATAAAAATATATTAGGATCTAACAAAATATTTGTTCAAACTATTCTTTAGGTCATCAAAAGTATATTAGGGACAAAGTCACGAAATAAAGGAAATGCCCAAATAATAAATGAAAAATTACTATAAATAAAAAAATATCAAACTATTATAATATATAAAAATTCACTGTCTATCATAAAAAACGCGGTAAAATTATATCGCTGTCTATCACTCAAGCAATAGAATTCTATCGTTGAAAGACAGTAAATTTTTTACATTTATAAATCGTTTAGTCATTTTTTTTATATTAAAAATAACTTTAAATAAATATTTATTTATTTATTGTGAACATTAGTATTGACATGTGACTTAAAAACACCTATATATTTGCTTGGGTTTGACCTAGACAACAATAATGCATTGCCCACCATATCTTATATCTATATAAGGGAGAAAATGCCAATGGAAATTTAATGTTATTGCTCTCTCTCTCACATCTATCAATCACAACTTTCAATAATTATGTTGGATTGTTTCTTGTTTTTGTGTACAAATGGAAATAAATATAACTACAAGAAAAAGAAAAAAAACTTTGTAGATAATATTATGCTGTCTAGTGTAGTGGCAAAGAAAGCAACATTTTGTGATTGCATGTTGTGACATCTCATTTCATATATATTTATAATTTTTTTAGGAAACATATATATATATATATATATATATATATATATATATATATTAATAAAAAAAACCTATAATAAACTTCACATAATGTGTAATAGTAAGATAAATACATTTATTTAACCATCAAAAAAACTTATAAACTAGTGTATCCATTTAGTTTTTAAATTTTTAAAGGATTCTTCGAATATAAAAAAAATGAGCCAAAATTTATAAATACAAAAAAAAATTGAAAATAGAATTCTATCGTTTAAACAATAGCCAGCGATAGAATTCAATCGTGGTCTATCGTTGATAAACAATGAAATTTTTCTATATTATAAAATTCTTTGATATTTTTTCTATTTATAATAATTTTTTTTTTAAAATTGGTTGGCCTAGTAGTAGTGGGAACATCCAAAAAAGACCAAACTGCTAAGGAGCAAAAAAAGACCAAAGGCTAAGGAGTTAGGGGTTCAATCCATGGTGGCCACTTACGTAGGATTTAATACCTACGGATTTTCTTGACACCCAAATTAATTGAGGTGCTAGCTAAACTAGCCCAAACACTCACGGATGTAAAAAAAAACTTCTTTTTAAATTATTAATTAATCATATTGTTTGACACCATAATTAACATTAATTGATGGGACAATAATCTTCCTTTAATTGATATGATAATAATCTATCACCTCACTTGATAAGAATCTATCACCTCACTAGACTTAATTAAATTATATAGTGGACATATATCATGTCAACATTTATTAAATGATGGTAATAAGTTTAAACTTTTTTATCATTTAGAAACTAAATAGACATAATATTTCAAATTTGAAAGAGAAAAATCATTATAATTTAAACTACTATATAATTTAAGGGTTATTTTAAATATAGCAAAATGAACCAACTTATTTATAAATATAACAAAATCATTGTCTGCCAGCAATAAATATTTAGACAGTGATAGATAATAGTAGTACAGTGACACTTTGCTATAATTGAAAATATTTTCAATACTTTGTCATTTAAAACAATTACGCATAATTTAATATATACTATTGGTATAGTATTTTTTTAACTAATGTTTTTCTTTTCTCCAAAGTAAATATTTTCATATAATTGCCTTCTAATAATTGAAATGATCAATATTTATTTCTACTTTTAATAGATATGGGATTTTTGTATAATTATTTTTTACACAATATCTAAATATTAATTTCATAGTCACATAATTTGTAAAATTGAACTAAATATTTATCCAAATTTGTGAAAACCTGAATAACAATTAAAATATGTAAAGTTTATCTTTAGAATGAATTCATATTTAAAAAAACGTAGACTAAATCCTTCCCATGTTCATAAAATTAAAGCTATAATTTAACATCTTATTCAATTATATACTAAATCTCATCCCAACTAATTCATGTAATTTTTTTAAAAAAAAAATAGTCAACAAGTTCTAATTAAAATTTCTAAAGTCAATCCATTGATAAAGTATAGAAATAAATAAAGAGGACAAATAACGTAACATTAATATACTTCAATTTATAATAATTTTCTTAGTATAACATCCATGTGAAAAGAGCTCAAAAAAAATAATAATAAAAAATTTTTGTAAGGGATGTTTTCAAATATAGAAAAATGAACCAAACTATTACAAATATAGAAAAATTTTATAGTCTATCAGTGATAGACTGCGATAGGATTATAGCTTTCTATCGCTCAAGCGATAGAATTTATTTGCTTGATGGATAGAAAGCGATAGAATTCTATTACGGTCTATCATGATAGATAGTAAAATTTTCTATATTTGTAAACAGTTGATATTTTTCTATTTAGAGTAATTTTCCATTTGAAAATATATACTATAAATTCAATATTATTATTCTTTCGATCAACAAATTCAGGGTTTGACTTATAAATAGAATTGAATATTAGTCTTGAAGCTAAATAATTCAATAAAATTAATTTAATTCAATACTTTTGAATGTTTTCGTCTCATAATATATACACTCAAATTTGTCAAAATGAACAAAGCGGCATAGGAATATGTTAGCGATCACGAGGTCTGTAGTTTAATTGTCAAAATTGCTTTAGCAGGATAAAAAAAATGTTTGTATAACCTTTCAATTAAAACTCATTCTAAAAAAAATAAATAAATAAATAAATAATCTTATTGATATTTAACAATATAAAAGTAAGAATTATATCTTTTTATATAACAAAACGTAAGGTTTTATTTTTAGTACAATTGGGAGTAAGGGAATTTTGAAACACAGTCTTCGGATCACTAATATACTCGATGTTAGTTGAACTATACTGTCTTTAGGAAAAAAATGTAAAACTTTATCTATTGAATTCGTCAATAATAGAAATAATTTTTAATACTTCAAGTTTAGGAGGAGAATATGAATGAACTGAGATCACATCCGAATGAGATGGATCCTAAGGACATGAAGTATGTTAAGAAATGCTTAAAAGAAATAAGAAAGTTACTATCTATTCCATTAAAGTGCACTTTTCTTTTCGGGGTTCAATCATAAGAACTCCAAAGTTAAACGTGATTAATTTGAAGTATCTTGAAAGGACCTATATTGGTTTGTGGAGACAATTTCACTCTTAGAAGCATTCAAGACAAGTGAGGAAGACGTTCCCATAAGGTGCACCTTCCTTAGGTCGTAGGGATGCAGGAAATGCTGAGACCATTCAGATTTGAATCTTGAGTCTGGAACGTTACATAATTTAATTTTCTAAATAAGATTTCGAGACCTTGAGAGAATATAAATAAAATATAGGGAATTATTTAAACGGCATTAGGTTTAGTGGGCCATACTTAAGAAAACTAGATTATGATTTAAATAAAATGAAATCAATATATAATTAATATTTAATAGTTGAAATGCTATTTTTCATAAACTCCTAGCTAGTTTGAGTTCCAAGTGGCTCAACAAGGGATTTGTTAGTTTTTCATTTGTTTTTTGGGTATACCTTCGTATTTAACTAGATTTAATAATTTAATATTTGAACCATTTTTGCCCTTTTTTTATTATACATTTTAGAGTTAGACCTACAATTATATCATAATAAAAACTAAATTTTAAAAAAGAATAATAACTCAAGAAATTAATTGAAAATATATATGTGAATATATAATTGCATGTATTTTTATTCATGATTTTGGGAAGTATTCTAAATGGCCTCTATTTGGACTCACCATTTCGATCTGGTATTTTGTTTAACATGGTCGATGTTTAAGTTTATCTAAGTCAAAGTGATGTCAGTTGAGCACAGTAAATTTGCATACCTTATTTATAGAAATGGATGTCATCCCCATATGTATATTAATCTCTACTTAAGTTTCCTAATGTAGCGTCGCAAGTTTAGGAGGAGGATATGAATGAACCAATATCACATCCGAATGAGAAGGATCCTGGGGATATGAAAGTATGGTTAAGAAAGACTTAAAAGAATTCAAAGTTACTACTTATACCAATAAGGTACATCCACCTTCTTTTTCGATGGCTCAATCATACGAACTCCAAAGTTAAGCGTGTTTCTTGTGTTTGACCCAACTTGATTAAGTCTATTTTCGAGTGATTGTCTCTCTCCTCACTCGCAAACCTTGGGATCCATTATTTCCATGTGTAGGAACCCAATAGGCTTACAAGATCGTAAAATGAAACAAATCAATATTACAAACTAATTATAGCCAAAAGTTCTTATTGAAATAATCTAAAATGATATTCATGAAATTATGATGTAGAAAGAAATCTTACTTATCATTATATTATTTTAGAATAAGATAGTTGATTGAGATACTTTTCTTCCTAATGGCTAAACAAGGATGGAGAATGGAGAGAGAATAGAGAGAATTGATGGCTAAATGGGAACGGAGACGGAGAATACATATTCCCCATCCCCGACCCCGACCCAATTCTCCACCGGCTCCGCCTAATTAATTAATTAACTATACATATACATATACACATTCATACCAAGCTCAATGTGATTCTTAAAAAAATGATCAGTGTATTTGTTTTTTTTTTTTAAAGAAAGTTCATTATATATATATATATATATTACATTAAGTTTGCTTATGAAATATATATACATTAGTTTGTTTATGAAATATATATTATATTAAGTTGAAGAAGATTGTAATATTTAAATTTTAATTTTTAAAATGATAAAAACTACACATTCTAATTATATCTTTTACGCATCAAATATTATATTTATATATTAATTACAAAATTATATCTTCAACAATTAGTTATTTTCTAATTTTTATCTCAACTTTTCATAGTTAGAATAGATTTCTAACATATAAATTTTTAATATTTAAGACTTTATTATTTGTAAGATCATGATATTGGCGTAAAATTCAAAATTAATGTTAAATTTTGAACTATTGACAAAAATAGGATACATAGTAAAGAAATCTCAAAAATAGTGTGGTTGAAAAAAATTTGACAAAATAGGGTGGTGAAATCGTGTACCCCGTACACGATTTCCACGTGGCTTCCACGTGGTTGGTCAATGGGACCAAAATCGTGTACGGGTACACGATTTCCTTTTTTTTTTTTTTTTAATCAACAATTACATTTCTTAATATTCTTGTTTTATAGCATACTCATATAATGCGTCTGAAGATTAGAAATTCATAAAAACTTAAACTTTAAATTACAAACGAGTCATGTGCCACATGGTGGACGTCTTCGTTGACGGTGTGGACGACGAGGTACAGGCACTTCAAAGTGTTGCTGTTGATGAATTAATTCATCAATATCCTCTTAGGTGACGACGGATTGATGTTCATAATACTCTTGTTGATTGCCAGAACTCGATCCGATCTCTGCTCTAGGAGAATTGGACCTAGATCATGAAACATTGGAGGTTCTGGTTCTGGGTCAACTTGTTCCTCTGGAATAGCTTCACCCTGTTGGCGTTGTCGTCTACGACGAATACGTCTTTGATCAGTGTCAGCAACATTAATTCGTCTTGTCTGCTGAATATATTTTGTACATTTACCAAGTTTGATCACACATTGTAGTCAACTCTGGTAAATCTTGTTGTACAGAATATTGATGTACATCGTGGACAAATTATTCTGAATGGTGAAAAATTTTAGTATTAAATAATGTTCATATCATATAAATAAAAATATAAGATGACAAAACTCTTACCATGCAGTAGTAGTAAGCACCGTTAGGGGTTATAAATCGCCTCGTGATTGAATCGTACCAGGGAAGTAGTCGTCTGATACAGCTGGGCCTTTGTTATTTCTCCCTGTACGCAACGGTTACGACGTGCACGCTAGAATGTTATATATTCTGCGTGAATTCGGCGCCAGTCTGATCGTGCTTACCTCTCAGATCAATCTGGTGTAGTGCTGGGAGTGTCTAACACAATGATGGGACTAATTGTCGCATACTGAACTGGTCGTAGAACACATCGATCTGGTTGATGCCACTCTATGATATGGAAACATATGAGAGGGCTAACGGTCACCCTATGTCATGACCATCATGACAATAATCAGGTAGGGATGCCATAATTGCTTGTGTGTATGGCGTCCAATTAATCTGAAAAAAAAAATAAGTAACACAAAAAAAAACTGCAATATTCATTTGTATATTCATTTATTACCTGACTGTGCATTAATCGGTCAAATATCTGTCGATATACCAGGAGCATGCGCTGACTGTTCTGATGGAACTAAATACCACTCCATCTAAAATTTAAAAAAGTATATAATTAAATAGTTGTACCATAAATAAATAATTAAAAAATATATAAATAAATTAATACCTGGCACTTAGTGGACCTGCGCCTGGGGCCTCCAACTGGATTTGTGGTGCTATGTTGTTAAAGCGATCATACGCCCATACTTGTAGCAGTATCAGTGGCCTTGCTATTTAAAGCCTGTGCATTACTGGCTCGTCCTAGTTCTCTGTAAAGCATGCAAGGCAGGCGCCACCCCACGAGTATCTATCAGCTTGCTCGAATTGGCCAGTAGTGGAAGAAACTTAGGTGGACAAGAGTGTTTACTTGTCAGCGAAAAAAAATCCTCCAATCAGTTGCAAAATATATGCTCGAGCATATCTTTGTATGCTGATGTCGTCAGCATTGGGGGAACAACTCGTAAACTGGAGGTAACCATGGGATACTCAACCTCGAGCCTTTCAAATCATAGGTCGAACCCCCAAAAAATCCTCACAAGTTTGTTTCCAATCATATTGTAGGAATCTGTCACAGGTTCTCCATCCACTGGTAGTCCAAACTGAACTGCATATCCTGTAAAGTAATAGTGCATTCGAAATACAGTATTGTACGATAGAATGTTAGTCTAACCAAAGAAGTGATGGTAAACATTATAGCTCCTTTGAAAACTCCGTTCATACATTCAGCGGCATTGCTTGTCATCCACCCATAACGATATCCATTGTCGTGTGATGTGTCCATTTTCCAAGTCAATATCAGAAAAATATTCAAGACACTCGGGGTTCAATTGCTTCAACTGTTTCATGCACCTAATGAACTTGCGCTTTGGTGGTTGATTTCTGCCTTAAACATCAAATCTTTCAATTGCCTCGATTTGTATTTCGTATTAAAATTACTAGCAACATGACGAAGACAATATCGATGGTATGCTCTAGGTCGCCTGAAAAACACGACAGAAAAATAAAGGTCATTTCTTTTACCTAGAGGTACTAGGTTTCACACTCCCATTGTAGGGACTCAGACTCATAATTTTTCATGGGCGTCCTAACTAATTACAGTAGAGGTAGCAATTTTTTACTCCTATCCATGCACTCACACTTTTATTTCTTTTGTTTTTCTCTCTCTATCCCTTTTTTATTGTTTTTGTTTTCTTTCTTTTTTAACTCTTTTCTCTCTTTTCATTTTCCTTTATTCCTTCATTTTTTAGCAAGCATATACTCTTTTATTTTTTCCTAGTCTCACATTACAATCTATTAAGCAAGATGACTCTTTATCGGTGGGTCTTTCGAGCTGACAACGGACTTATGGACACATAAACTTATCCTAAGTCCTAGGAGTAAAACCTAAGGTTAGCTAGTGCACAAAGCAAGGAAGCAGAGAAAAATTTTAAATGAGCTCATTAAACATTCATTTCAATAAAACGCGCAAAGAATCCTATCAAGCACTCCCTAGGTTGTCCAATAATAAAAAATGCAAAAATTTCCATTAAACTAGTATGTTTAAAACAGGCAACTTCTAGATGCATCAAAACCAAACAAACAGCAAGCAACACGCATACACCCCACCCCAACCTAAATCATGCATTGTCTCTAATGCATGCACCAAGCAAAAATGACAACTAAAAGGGAAAGAAAAACCTTCCCTAATTTGAAGCTCGCGAGGGCAAGCTGATTGCTTCAACCATCAATATAATAAAGGCCAAGAAAGAAAGAATGAAGGTCTTCCTACAGAAAAAATCAAATCGAGCCCAAAACTAGAAACTATACAAATATCTAAGCTAAAAGAAGCTAAGCTAACCTAAGCCATGCTAATGACACTAGAAAAAAAGAAAACTAGAAGCTAAAAACTAAACTAAACTAAGGGCACCAAAGGTCGAAATCGAGGCTATTCCTCTTCCAACTCTGATAAGTTGCTCATGAAGGCTGGTCAGGTGCACTCGTAGGTTAAGCATGAGAGTGAAATAGCGTTTTGATACTGCATTCCTCTCTCAATGCACTTAACTACTCAGGCAGTTACTCTATTAGCAGCTTACTCCTACTTGACATCATGTTGAGTCTGATGAACATCCTCAACAAGTTTGGCCTGCCAAGGTCGCGAGGGACTTCCCTTCAGATTCCTCATCTACCATCTTGATGTGTTTCCGTTGCTTACAGGATCTTCTTGCTGACACTCACCCTCAACTTGCCCTCAAAAGGCGGCGATCGACGTCTTATTTAAATAGTCATCTCTACCTCACTCTAAAGTAGAGAGCGGTGATCAAGGACAGTGTCCCAATCATCTGGCATAAGCCTACCGCACAAGAATGTGTGCCGGATCTTGTTAGAAACTGGAGGGTTTCCCCTTGAATTTAATCGAAATATCCCTTCTCCAAACCCAGTCAGTCCCTACCACAGAGAGCCTCAATGATCTGCGAATAGTTCACCTGCCCATTCATATAATCTACATATCATCTCTATGGATGTTGGGCAATCAAAAAATTGTTGATGGTGTGTGGGTCAAAGAGAATTGTGCACCCTAGCACACTAGAGGAGTTCTGTCCTCTGACATGTTTGAGTAGAATTCCCTCACTACGGGACTACGATGTCCTCACGTTGACGAGCGAATAACTCCCACCTATAGCGTCGTATTTCAGTAGTAATGTGGGGGAAGTAAGCGAGTCAAGGCCTAAGCCCCGTTTAGGAACAATTTCCTTATAGTGGTTTGGAACTAAAGAATCTACCAGAGGCAGTTTTGACACGAACTGACGATGGTCATAGAAAGGCTCTGTGATTGTCTACTAGAAGAAACTACCCCTTTAGCCTTGTTTTTCTTTGGAGTTGTATGGTATTTAGACTTAGGTCACATCCCTAGACTTCCTAATGAAAACTAAGGCCAAAATTGGTTATAACTATCTAAAAACTACTCTAAACCACACTTACTCCCAACCTAAAATCACATAACTTCGCCAAATTCAACACAACAACAAATTCAGAGCACAAACCAACCAAAAAATGATAATATTCAAGAAAAAGTTCATAGACAAGAAAAAAATCAACAAAATTTGCCTTGGTTCTCGGATTTGCTCTCCAAACATTGAGAAAAACGCCAAAAAGTCAAATGAGAATAAAAACCCACAAACAACGTGAATAGGATGTGTGAATTTTTGAAGAATCGAAGAGAGAGTTAAGGAATTTTGGGTTTGAAATAGAAATTTTGAGATAAAACGAGAGAGAAAAGGAAAGAGGTGAAACTCTCTTTCCTTCCACGATAGACCGCTGTTAATAAGCCGTCTATCGTGCTCTTGGTGCGACGCTACAGCATCATAGCGTTGTGTCCTAATTTTTTTTAGAGATATTTACACTGACCAAATTACCCTAAATTAAATCTAAATTATTTCTACTCCTAATTTAATCATAAATTATTTACACTAATTAATGTTTTCCTTCACCTGGCACCCTCTAAGAAGGGCAAATTTTAATATCTATTGCTCAACGTGACCTGTCCTCTGTTAAGGTAGAAAAAAAATTCTCGTATTTTTCTGGCCTATAACATGTTAAGGGAACAAGATAGGTTGAATATTTTTTTTATTTAGGCAAAAAAGGAAAAAGAAAGAATTAAAGACTCAAGCAACACTAAAGAGTTCAAAGAAAGAAAAGACACAACTGACTCGTGAAAATTAAAAGAAGAAATTCAAAGATAAACGATATACCGAGTTAGAACAGTGCGAGATCGGCTGACCTCTAACTCTATCTCCTAATGTTGTCAGGTTAGGCATTAATCTTCCTCATCTCACAAACTGATATACATGTTTGGGTCCTCATAGGCATCCTGAGAGTCGACATGCGTTACCTCATGACTTTGAGCCTCAGTAAGTCCAGAAAAAGGTACAGCAACGGCTCATCTTGCCTCCCAACCGTTGCTGCAAACTGAGCAACTCAGGCACTTAAGCTTTGCAAATCGGTTCTAGTCTTTGCCACTTTCCTGCTGAAAGTGCTCAACTCTTGTTGCCTACAAACCTTATACTCAATCAATGTGAGGAAGCTATTGTGCTCATCTTGGAAGCTTTTCAAGCTCATTGCTTTCCACTAAATATGTTTAGATAAAATTATTTAAATTTATTACAATGTTATTGCTAGTCAAGACTTGACGAAGGTCTTAACTACCAGATGATTTTTTGTGCCTACTTAGTTTGGGATAAAATAGTACGAGCCAAGAATTTCTCTATTAAATTACTAATTGTTTCTAGGTAACCGGTGGGAGATGGGGGAATTGGTTTGATGTTGCAAGAATTTTAAATGCAAGAAGTAAAATGGTGATGGAATTAAACGTGCTGATATGAAAATAGAATTAAAAGTAGTTCTTACGGAATAAGATATCTAGCTGGGGATGTTTCGGAGTTCCTTTTAACTAATATCTCTTGATCATTGAGCTTGTATGTGTGATCAATACTTGTATCTACGACTTAGCCATATATTAGAAATACTAATTAAAAGCCCAATTAAGCGATTAAACTATAACGAAATTATGAAATGCATAAAATCACTTAGCTTAATGCATTAAGTTCAACGGGAAAATGCTAAGATGAACAAATAATAGAGAACGTCTAATTAGATGCTCAAGGTTTGTTTTCTACTTGGTTGATTATCAATTTCATCAATGGGATGCCCAGAATTTGCAAGTAACCTAACCAATGTTACTCAAATCACCTACTTAGCAATTATGGATTAAAAGTGAGTCTATAGCAATTATGCAAAATTGATTAGCGTGTAAAGCAATATTGATAAACATAGCCATTAGTTCAGTAACAGCAGAAAACCCATGGATCAAGCAAGATTCAGTTGAGATGAAGAAAAGTCTCGTAAGAGATACATAAAGAAAGAAACTCTTAATCCTAAGCTAGAACTTACAAATTTAGTCGATATCATCCTTAAAAATGGAATCCCCAAGATAAATAAGCATAAGGATGGTAAAAAAAAAAAAGTATGGAAAAAAGTGTAGAGATCCGTTTTTGCTTAGAGAGAACGGGAAATTAGATGTCATTCAAATGCTGCATCTAGAGTATTAAATGGAACTTTCAAACTAGCGCCTGCACTGCTTGGTTAACGCTACTCAGGTTGCAACGTTGTGCCGCATAGAATCGTTGGCGCTACGACCTCCAACCAATGCCACTGGAAATGGCATCGCAGCAGCGTCAGCCTTTTGCTTGCCATCTTCATTCTCAAGCCCTAGATGATGCATTGGAGCTCCGTTTTTGTATGTTAACTCCATTTTCATCTTAACACCTCGTTCTACCTCTTACATGCGCAAGATCTATAAATCACTAAATAGACCCATTAAATAGCACAACGATCTCGAATTAAGCGAAGGAAAATATCACATTTTAGGTGCTATCAATTATTGCTAAAATGATTAGGATGAACTTTAAATTCATATAGCTAGTTTGCTATATAAAATTTGTAATTAAGTAGAGACCAAATATGACTAACTGAGTTTTTTCTTTTGGTATACAAATGGTGTATAAAGGTTTAAAACAAAAAAAAAACAAAAAAAAAAACCAAAGTGACACTTCGAAAGTTCTTAAAAAAAAAAAAGTAATTGGAGAGAAAAGTCTCTTAGTACTTTCGACAATTGATGAAATTGTAGAGTGACATCTTGAAAGCAAAGCTGAGATTATGAAATTCACAATGGAACGTGACAAATTCTAATGACAAGTCAGGATTTGTTAGTTGATTTTATTAAATATTCTTCCACATTGCAATTATCTTTCATAAAAATTGAATTCTTAATGGTCATTCAGAGAATGAGCTTAATGTATTTCTTGTTTAAAAATCATACAAATTAAATTTTGAACCTGACGTGAATCGAACACGCAACCTTCTGATCTGGAGTCAGACGCGCTACCATTGCGCCACAGATCCACCATTTGCTCTTTATTCATATTAAACTATGAGATATGCTAATATGAAAAGAAAACAAGTTATGGTACATATAAGGATGTTCAATGGAAGGGATGGGCAAGTGTTTGTATTATAAACTCAAAGTCAAGGTCAATTCCTCCATCCTACATATTTTTTTTTAAAAAAATTGTTTTTTCCTTAAATTTCTTAAGATCAAAGCGAATATTCTGATTTAAATTAGTGGGGTCTAGTTCTACATGGAGAGTTATTTGTTTTTTATATTTTAATATAAGTCAAATAAACTCTTTTAAAAAAATTCAGATATAGTTATTTCTTATATAAAATCAGCATTTAAATGGTTAATTTCAATATAGAATTCTCATTTAAGAAAAATTCTTAAACCGTATCAAACTTTTTAGTCATCATTATAACAATAAAACTTTAAATTGAAGGGAAAAAAGTCATTTTACCCTAAACTTGCATATTGTATCAATTTAACTCTAACTTTCATTTCATCAATTTAAACCTCAAACTTGATAAATCGTATTATTTTAGTCCTAAACTTCTAAGTCCATTATTGAAGCCTCAAACATGAATAATTGTATTAATTTACACCATTAATAAGTTTTCATATCAATCTTCATTAGAAAGATTTCCCATATATGCTCAAAGTCATATGCTGCTTTCTGATACGTACTTATTTGTTATTTCAAATAATTAATAAAAAAAATTGCTAAAGAAAATTTAGTAGATTCACTAATATGTTTTTCTACTTGAAGGTAGAGCTCTTTTTTCTCGTTTTACTTTCTATGATTATTTTATTTTTTTTCATTTCAATAATGGAGAGTCTTTCAAATCTTTGGTTAGGACTCTACTTTGTCCATCACCTTTCAATAGAAACAAAACTTATTTGCAAAAGATTGTTTTGTCTATAGATCACTCTTATATTCTGAATCGATCGCCAATGTTGTTTGTTATTCTTTTTATTACTCGCTAGGCCTTGAGTTTGATTTGTCCTCCATTTGCTACAGTAGACATAGGGGTGTCGATGCCATCACTAATCTTTGTCCCTTCCTCTCTGACATTGATGTTGCCTTTATCCTTCACATAGAACCATCAATGGAGTCGATAAGGGCAGCTAACACTACTTCATTATATTCATAGGTGTTGCTCTATTCGTCACTTCTTTTCTTGTTATCTTTTGCATTTTAGTCGGGCTCATAACCTAGAATAATTTAATTAATTTGTTGGTAAATTTTTTTAAAAAAATAACAACAAGTACCTATCATAGAGTAATATGTGGCTTTGAGCATGTTTGAAAAACCTTTCTAATGGTGATTGAAGCAAAAACGTGACCGAGGATGTAAATTGGTATGCTTATATTCAAGTTTAAGATTTTAATTGATGAAATTGAAAGTAGGTTAAAATGATACACCCTACTAAATTAGGGTTGAAATTATTTTTTCCCTAAATTCAATATTACAATTTGTACAACAAACGACCATCAAAATACACCAATGTTTTTTATTCTCTCTAAGAAAGTTAGAGAAATTAAGTTACATGAGCATAATTTAGCTCGTTAAGGCATGTACTGTAACACCCGACTTCCTAGACTTGTACTAGTCGTCACTATATGCATGCGTACATCTCAAACGGCCTCTATTTCATGAATTAACTAAAATCAAACAAATTTTATAAATTAAATAATTTCATAAATTCAAAATAGCTGACAATCCCTGATCGGATACCCCTAAATTTATAAGAACCTAAACAGTTAAAGAATATAAATTCTTAGAAAACTAAAGCGACAGAGATGTTGAAAATCTATAAGACAATAAAACCTAGACGACATAGGCTGACTTTTAAAAAAATGAAAACTATGCGAAAGCTACTTATGGTCCCTTGGCACGACCACGAATTCTCTTGTCATGCGCCAGTGCATCCTTTCTCCTACCTGAAAAATATTATAAGAAAAGAGTGAGTATAAAGATACTCAGTAAGTAACCCCACCATCGGGGTCATGCTATGCATTTATGTTCTTTAAATGTAACATACTAGTGGATCATGCATACTTCAACTTAACATTCATAACTATCTGAGTGATTAATTAAACTCGTCCTACCTTAGGTGAGTTGTACCCACCACCTCTAGTGAATCCCGAAGGAGACACAAAGCTCTAGTGAATCCCAAGGATACACAAACCTCTGGTGAATTTTGAAGGAAACACAAACCTCTGGTGAATCCCGTAGGAAACACAAACCCTTGGTAACTACACAGCTACGAATAAGAGAGCAATTATCATTAACATACATAATTGGCAACATATATAAAAGTCCCATAACATGGAATCATAACTTATCTCACACAAACACTATCATGCTCATATAACCTCTCTTATATCATATAAATCATATGTAAACATATAATGGTCTCAGAGAACCAACAATAAGTTTCTAGTTGTATCGTCCGCACGAAGACGGTTCCAATAGTAAGATTACTTACTTCAGAATTAAGCCCCAAAATAGTCTACAACTTAACCACGTAAAACTTGAATCTAAAATCAAGCCTATCACAAAATCCCAGATTAAAATTTATGTTAAGGCCTAATTCCAATCATCAAAATTAAATTCCACAGTTCCAAACACTTGCCCAACAAGCGCTTTGCTTAAGTCACCTCCAACCTTAAAACAAATAAACCCACCTAAATTACATTAAAAACCAAGAGTAAAACTCAATTTTTATCACCACAAACAAACTAACAATCCTTGGAACCTAAACCAACTCCAAATAATTACCAAAACTGTCAAAACCACTTCCGAATCCGCTGGATTCCCATTCCAAACTTCTCCAAATATTATCCTAACGCCAAAATGCCACAGAGCATCAACCAAAGTGGATCACAAACCAAAGGGTAAACAAGAATTGTAAGAAAACTCACCAATACTTTCATACATAAGAGATCTACGCTTGAGAGATAAAAGAACAAAAATATCACCTAGTTTTGGTTCTGTTCAGCAGCGATTACGGACAACTAGAGCTCAAAACAACAATCCAACCGTTCCAAACAAGACCCTATATGTTCCGAACAGGCTGACCAAAATTTAGCATGATCCAACGGTTGAAACTCCAGAAATCGACAACGTTTTTAGAGATATCGCTGAAAAACTAAATTGCACTGCTCTCTTTTTCCTTCTCCGTTTTTATGTGTTTTTCTCACTCTCTACCTCATTATTCATACCCATATTATAGAAAAGAAAATTTAGGGCTTTCAAGATGGGTCAACCCCAAAATTAATCCTAATTGGGCAAACATATAATCTGACAACTGAATTTCAACCTCAAAATTTCAAACTACACTCAAATAATTCAAGATAATTAATTAAAATTACTTGAAATTTGGGATATTACATGTACTCTCGACCAAGAGATTAGGTGTTCGAATCTGTTGTTCCCATATTTTGTTGAACTCAAAAAAATTGAAAGATTATGATTTGTTTATGATATATATATTTGTTATAAAAAAAACATAAATAAAAAATAAATGGAATAGGGAGGAGACGGAGAATTTACGTTCCAATCCCATCCCTATTTAGCTCATGTGAGGAATATTTCCTCCACTCAATTCTCTTATTTACACTTACAAAAAAATGGCCCCGTAATACATATAGGAAGTGTTTATTGATTTCTTATGAAGTAAGATATGTAATGCCCTTAAATCATAAACTATATTGATTTTATAGCATGTTTTGAGATAAATAAACAGTTAAATCCTATTAGAAAGGTAAGATGTTGATCAAAATCATGTTGTAAAATATATAAAAGATGTTGCAAAAATAAAACGTGCAGAAATTTGCCCATCATTACTTAAATTCGGAGTAACAGCATGGTGGAATGTCTGCATACTCTAAACGACATATGTCTCCACCTTATCCTAACACACTGCTAAGCACATCAAATCATCCATATGCTGAAAAGACTTAAAGGAAAATTCGATATTGTAGCATTGACAAAACGAAACTACAGTATTGTGGGAATTCCTCATGCTTTGAACTGACAACTTAGTCAGCATCACCTAAGACGTCACTTATAATCTGAACACATCAAATCAGTTGAAAGTGGCAATGCATGAAGCTGTCAACTCGCCTACATGTTGTAGCATCTTCATACTTTGAATCAACATTATCCTGAAGCTCTATCAAATCAATTTGAGCATGTCATTCACTGAGTGCAAAAGAGGTATGTGGGATTAAAACCCTAGCGCAGTGGAAACATATCAGAATCCTACCTCAAAATTAATATTAAGATTTTGAAATACTTCTACATGGTAAAAGAAATCTAAAAACCTAGGTTAAGCATACTGTATAAAAAAATATCAAATATCAGAGCAAAAAAAACTTATGTGTTGTGAAGGAAAACAACAACTGGATCACTACCTTGGATTCTTTCTTTCTCTGAACCTTGAGGAAAGGTTTGTGGGAACCTTTTGGTAAGGGAAAAAACACAAAGAACTTTTCTTCTGAGAGAATTTTTTTTAGAGAGAACGCTAGATCTATTTTTTTTTTTTTTTTTTTTGTTAGACACTATATAAGAAAAGGAGAGAAAGTGGGAAACGTGGGTGTTATCCCACGTAACTCCTCTACTGGGAGTTACAACCAACTATATTATTTAATTAATTAATTAATTAATCATTAATTAAATAAATAATTAATATAAATAAATGAATAAATAATGATTAATTAAATCTAATTTAATAACCATTCATTTAATCATATTTAAATGAACATCTCTCACATAACCTATATTTTAATTCAATTAATTTAATTAAATCAAATTAAATTAATAATTAATTAATTCTCCAATTAATTATTACCAAATTAAATACTACCTGCATTATTACCAAATTATTTAATTTCAACCTGCATTTGAATCAAATTCAAATACATTTCTCTCATAACCTATAGTTTTAATGTACATCTAATGCGCATTATTTTACCTATAGTTTTAATATAAATCTAATTCATATTAAATAATATTTGAACAATTTCAAATATTTAATTCTCTTATAAATTAACTTTTGAATCATATCCAAAATTATATTTATACTATAAAGTTAATTTGTAAAATAAACTTTATATTATAATGTATCATTATACATTATATTTTTTCCTTAGTAAATTTGAATTTTTTCAAATTTCATCCAAGAATAAATTACCTCAATATTCTTTACAAGCTAGGAAGGACCTAATGACCTACTATCAAAGCTCCAACGATATGAGATTAACAGGCTAAACTCATTAATCACATTAATCAATATCGTTAACTTGGGTACACTCCCACTAAAGACCCACAGTTGCACTCTTCTTACTATAGATATATTTTTGTGTCCCGGATATAGACCATAACAGCTTAGTCCTTCACAATGGTCGTAACACCAGTTGGGTTAAATTACCGTTATACCTCTGGGGTACTTCTAAATCCTTAAGTATCAGTGCTCCTCTAATGAAAAACCTGTTTATGGTCCAACCATCAAACAAAAACCCCTCTCGGACTAGTGAGAGGGTAGGGCCCTTTGTTCAAGTCTCAGAGACACCACTTAAGAGAACACTTATCTACTTACCCTAAAGTCGGGAAGGAGTAAAATCCATCTTGTATAATTATGTTCCCAGCTCCCCACTCAGTCTTGTCCCGAAAATGGTAGGCATATCGAGTCGGCAAACGGGCCACTCTCACCCATCCAAATCAAAGGACAATCCTCATGAACAAGAGTTCATAATATACTCAAGATTAAGACTAAGTTGCCTAGGCCAACCTATTGAATAGAGAAACCTAACCAGTCAACGGAGTTATATCTAGTGGTTACCATTTCGTGGTCCAGTCTTATGCAACTCTTGTATAGGATACCCCTACTCGCATGTCTCCTACATAAACGCGTTAGATCATTGCGTTTGTATCAATAAAAAGTTGGTCGTATCCATAGCGTTACCAGGATAAGATACCCAACCCTATCCTATATCTATAGACCTTTTAAGCTGTAACTTGAACATTGATCTCTATATGTCTCTACATATTGTTCAAGACTCATAAAACAACCTAGGATGTTAGTTTATTGGATTTTTAGGGTTATTAAAATAAGATAAAATAATCAATAACATTTATTGAATAATAATGAATAACAATTTTTAATGATGGTCAAAATACAACATTTACTATCTACGAGTTTTAGGGCATAAAACCCAACAGTATGGGCAACCGCCTGCCTCAACTTTCAATTAGAGTCTACAACAATGATGCTATAGCATTGATGAAACCTTCATTCTACAACATGGTAGGGTGTATGCATCCTTTGAATCGACATTATCCTGGAACACGTCAAATCACCTGATGCTGCAAAGATAAAGGGAGTTGGTATCACATCTGTCTATCACAGCCTACAGCATCGAAACCTACAGAAGCATGGTTGGCTCCCAAGTGGGTCCCCCATATTCTATCTATAAAAGACCCAAATTGTCCACTAATGGAGGGCAGAACTGAAGTATAAGAAGAAAAATTCTCAGAAAATGGGGAGCTTTGTGCAAAACCTTAGAGATCGTCGGAAGTCCTCCCGCCAGAATTTGAAGTTGTAGCATCCGGACAGATGTTGTACATCTAGTTTTCTTTAAACTCTCCTCTATTACTCTTTTGTTTGTTAATGATATTAGCATCATGACTATTTGTGGCTAATTTTCTACTGAAATGCTTGACTAGAATCTCTATGCTATAGCAGTTTATTAGTATTAATCGAATGTTTCTTTCAATCCTATGTGCATCTTTTTGCTTTAAAAGCTCTTCAACTTAAAAATTGTTTTCTCCATTTGGTCAATCAGGTAAATAGTAGCAGATGAACCTTTAGAAAAAGTAAGTGTGTGGAAAATTTAAAGCAACCGAGAGTGTAGAAATAATACACTAGTTTTTTATTAGGGATATAAAAGACTCAGAAGCTATTGAGCAAACGGTACAAACGTATCAAATTAGCACAGATGACCTCCAATTGGCTTGATGTTCTATGTCGCATCAGAAGGTGGGTGTGGCAAGTTTCTCGCTTAAGAACACATTGTGATTTAGGAACATTCTGATTAATGTTATAGCTGCGAAAGTATAGCGAGTCAAATAGTCAAGTCTGCACATTTATTATTTGATATTTTTATAACCATATTCACAATCATCTGCATAACATATTTCTATAATTAAATCAATTTTATATTTCTTAAAACTTTTGCACTAACACTTCATCATCAAACGATATTTGTAATCATTTTTTTATAGTATTGAAAGAATCATCAAACAATGTTTGTAATCACTTTTTTCTACAACATTGAAAGAAGTTTTATGAGTAGTTTAAGATTTTTTTTTATTCATACTGTGTCCATGAGGAATCGAACTTGGAATACTCCATGTATTACTTGTTGTTGCATTGATTTATACTTGAGTTGATGCAATAGGTGATATGACGGGTGCAAATTAAAGCTTTACAACCCATCAATTAACTTGTATGCACAAGGGTTATTTTCACAGTAAGAAAGTTGTCATTTACTTAACTACAATGAATTCAGGGTGTAATCGTAATCAAAATGTCGAAATATGAATGATTTTTTTATTGTTTACTTATCTATAAAGGGAATAGCCTAAAATTGTAATTAAAAATCAATTAATTGTGTTTACTTCCATTTGTAATGAGATATTAAATGTGTATGATTATCAGAATGTCTTTTTAAATTCTAATCAATTTAACTATATAGTATATGCTACGATAATTGTCATTTTTATTTACTTATTCAATTATTGATTTATTTATTCAAATCTTATACTTTATCCATTTAATTCAAATTTCAATGAGCATGGTTGTTGAAAAACAAAGTTATTCTTCCAACATTGATTTAACTAGATAATGGTTTTTAGAAAATGAAAATTTTCATTAGGGTGGGTTTGAGGTTGATTTTGGGAGAGTAAAAGTGATTTTTAATATTCTTAACTACTTTATGTACTTGTTTGGTAAAACACTATAATTAAATCTATTAAAAAAAAATTGTTCATCCCAAATAGTTTTTAAAAGTAATTTCGATCCTACAGCTTTAAAAGTTATTCTTGTAAAATCATATTTCACTTTTTACTCAATTTTCAATTTTTCAATAGTAAGGTTTATTTTATATATTAGTATCTTTTCTACCCAACTAAAATCTATCTCCTAATGTTTCATAAAATATTGAATGTAATTAACTTTTTCAAATCATCACATGATGATCTTTAAAAAAGAACTAAAGCCATTTCCCGTAAATTATAAATTTTTTTTAAAAAATACAAATGTAATGTAGGTTGATTTAGAGAAATTTTCTAGATAGAAAAAAATGTCAAACTATTTACAGAAAATAGCAAAGCCTAATTGATAGATTTGATCAACATCTATCAGTGTAGACTTCTATCATTTCTATTACTGATAGACATGATAGACTTCTCTCCATGTCTATTACAACTATTTAAAAATTTTGCTAAAATAAGTATAGAAGTCTCTTGTTATCGTATCTCACTATCACTAATCTCTTTCATACAGTTTCAAATTTGGTTTAAGAAATTCTCGTTAATGCTGGTTGAGAGCAAGATTGTTGGTTTAAGAAAAGTGAGAGCCATAGTTTTTAAATTGGATATTCATTATCCTAGTCGTGGAAAATTACAACGTCTTAGATTTTATTTATTACATTCAATTGCTCAGTTCTCTCAAAATATATCTTCTCCGATCAAATTTACATGCCTCAAATCAATCGTGAAAAAACTAGTGTTGTTTTGAACTCCTCCCACATACAAGATCAGGAAGAGGAAGATTGTGGTAGCTAAGGGCATGTTTGAATTGACTAAATAAGGAAGATTGTGGTAGCTAAGGGCATGTTTGAATTGACTAAAATAAAAGTTGTTTTTCAAAAGTAGTTTTCATTTAAACACTTTCTATAAAAAAATTGTTTAAAAATAAAATGTTTTGGTTACACTTTCTCGAATGTTGTTTGCTATATATAAAAGTGTTTCTATTAATGTCAAAATTACTATAAAGGAGGAGAGTAATAATTTAAAAATACTTTCATTGGCCAAAGTGGCCACCGTGAGGTTGGTTGCTGGAGGTGGTCGTCGGAGGCGGTCACTAAATTGGTTGTTAGTGTGTTGTAGGAGTTGGTCTCGGCGTGGTTGTCAAAAGTAGCCATGGTGATAGTCGTTGGAGATGGCTGGTGAAGTTGGTGGTGGTGGTTGCCCGTGGTGGTCACTAGAGGTGGCAAGCGAAAGGTGGTGGTAACTGGCAGCAACCATGGTGGAGGAGAGATAGAGGACTGGTGAGAGTATTTGGTAATTTTTATGTATTATACAAATTAGGGAAAGATTAACCATTAGACACACTCAAAACATTTTTTTACAAGTTGATTTAAAGTGTTTCTCTCAAACCAACCTATTTCATAAACTCATTGTTTCAAAAATATATTTTGAGCGGTTGTCAAATACTCTATGTTTTTCAAACGACGTTTTTTCGAAATTACACACTTTATTAAACCAAAGACTTGTTTTTAATCATTCAAAAATAATTAATGTCTTAGTTTAAACTTATAAACATTTCTTATGAACCAAAATTGATTTGAAATTATTAAAAGCATATTTCAAAGTGATTTTGGTATGACAAAAAGTATTTTTAGCCATTTCAAAATTACTCTCAAACATGCCTTCAACCAAAACAAATACGGCTAATGATTTATGCCAATTAGTGATATAGACATGGGTTAGGAAATGGATAGTTGCACATGTAATAATATTAATCTTGTCCAAATAATAGAAATCAATGATTAATGTTAGATCAACACATATTCAACACAATTACTTACTATGACCTATTTACTATAATGAGTATGCTTGTGATTTATAGTATTTAGTCTATCAATGATTTTTTTTCATTGATGGAACAATTCACTATTGATATAAATCACAATATGCAATAATTTTTTATCTTTTATTATTATTATTATATTGAAAGGGTGGAAATCGTACCATCGACCTTTGAGATAATAGCGGGCATCTTTATACGCTCAGAATGATACACTATGCATGTAGTCAATCCATCAATCGGTTACAGTTTATGCGCATCTCGACTAATCTCACGGAACAACCCACTTGACCTTACAAGATTTGGGTGTCAAGGAAATCCGTAGAATATTAAATCCTAGAAGTGGCCACCATGGATGAACTCGTGACCCTTTAGCCCTATGTGTAACGAGGTATGTTGATTAGCCTTTTATGTTTTTTACATGTTTTTATTCTAAATTTGTTGAATTGTTTTCATATTTGTACATCTTCTTAGCTAGTGTAAACCGTGGGAATCCCTTCAATGTGGGATTTAACATTGGAAAAAGATTTATGAATGGTCGTCCCACTTCACAGTTTTCCTTTTTTTAATGAAAATTTGCTTAAATTAAGGAAATTTTATTGGAGAATTTTTAAAAACTAGAAAAATAAGGTAAACTATTTACACAAAATAGCAAAATTTTTAGATAGTTATGATAGACGTTGATGGAAGTCTAGAAGTCTATTAGGGTCTATCAGTGATAGAAATGATAGACGTCTATCATTGATAGATCCGATAGAAGTCTATCAAGTCTATCATTGTTTTTTTTGCTATTTTCTATAATAGTTTACATCTTTTTTATGTGAAAATTTCCCAATGGAATTTTTAAAAAATAGAAAACTAAGAAAACTATTACACAAATAACAAAATTTTTAGATAGTTATAATAGACCGCTGAAAAATCTATCAAGGTCTATCAGTGATAGAAAGTTAGAAGTCTATCATGTCTATCGCTTTTTTTTCTATTTACTATAAAATGGTTTTTTGACCTTTTTCTATAAAATGCCCTGATTTCCCTTTTTTCTATATTGTGTATTTTTTTTAATTTTTCTTTTATTTTTTTTAAATAGCCAGAAACCATTGGATGTTATTAACTTTTGGGGTTGATTTTATTTTTATGTAATATTGTAATCTATTAAACCATTCATAGAAGACATCCTTGTAATTTGTTTTTTAATTAGATTATTGGTGTAGAAAGTCCTAAGAAATAAATAGGGCCCATATCTGATACCATTACCAATTTTTCAAGGGGGAATTTTCAAAATTCATTCATCAAACAGAAGCTAATCATCTAGTCAATTATACATAATTCTAAATTTTGAAAGTGAAGTTCTATTTGATTCTATTTTGGTCGGTTCTCTATTTATTCATTCCTTCAACCTTTCAAACAATCTATTTGACTTTTTGGTCATTTCCCTACCTTGGCCGGTAAACCAATTCAACATTAAGAAGTCAAATCAAACTCGTTTTAAAAGCGGTTAAATTCAAACCACATATTTTCTAGTCACTAACACATCCATATGTCATTTGAACCTATGTTCACTTTGGTGCTTTAAGAACAGTTTGAAATGACTTTCCAAGTGCTTATAAAATTATTTTTAAACACTTCAAACAATCTAGAGGCATTTATCCCAATCCGAGAGTATCGTTACTTGACATTTTAGGTCGAGAACTTAGCCCCTATGAAAAGAGAAATCAAGAAAAGGATACTATTATAGTCACATCAAATATAGAAAACTTCATTAACAAAAGGAATTAAACAACTACTCACAATCACACAGCCTCTCTTTCTATTGTGGGAGTGTTTTGAGTATGCATAACTGTGGATGAGAAGCAAGCCCAAGGTCATATATAAACACAAAAGTAGTCTGCCACTTTTCTGGTGGCTGCAAAATAAGCATATCATCTAAAAACAACAGTCATTTACACATCATAATAAAATCCATCCACCATCAACAACCTCCTTTCTTCCATTTTCTTTCTTTTCTTTTTCTTTCTTTTAGAATTCTGCATACAATGAAAGACATGCTGCTGACTCCTTAGAACTGAACAATGATGAAGTTCTACGAGCAACAAGACGTGCTCGCAACCCTTTCAGCAGGTCTCCAGAACCATCCCGGTGTATTCTGTACTGGTTGCACTCGGGTAATCTCTTTGCTGCATAGAAAAAACAAGGAATCAAAATCACTAGTTTTTCTTCTTTTTTTTTTCCTTTTTTTACCCTTTTTGTGTGTGCGTGTGTGTGGAAGTGGGTGCAGGGCGGGAACTTCTATAACTTTGTGTAAACTCAAGATAAGAACTTACATGTAATTTACTTGTCCCAAACTATAGGTTTGCTATCACGACTTAATGAACCCAAACTCATGAAACTCACATCTTATATTGCATTTATAAATCATAATCCTATTGACCAAACAAATGTGACACAGAACCAAGGTTTCCATAACTCATTTTTTTGCCCCGTCCGCTTCTAAATTGGTGAAGTGTCGGTGTTGGACCCGTGTCGGACACTAACACCCTCTGACACGTTCCCGACACGCCAACTGGCATATCCATTATTTTATTATTATTATTTGCTTTCCAACACGTTAGGACATGCCAAGACATGCCAGCGGCACACCAAGAACACTCCATATTAAAAAAAAAAAAAAAAAAAAAAAAAAAAAAAAAAAAAAAAAAAAAATTAAAGTAATGAAACAAGACCCACTGTGCGCAGCCATTTAAGGAGCATTTAAGCCGATTAAAATTAATTGTTCAGCCTAACTTTTTCAAAATCCTAGAGTTTTTACACACGTTCTCCATACTAACACACCTTACCAAGACTTAACCCACACCTTTTTAAAAAATATAAAAAACTCACTATGCTACCTGATTCTTCTTTCTAACTTCATTAACGGCAGTGACTTCAACTTCAAGACCCACGACCGTTGACAACTTATGTGACTTCTTTTACTGTTTTTTTTTTCTTTTCTCATATCTTTTTTTTTCTCCTTCCGTTTTTATCTTTCCTTTTTTTCCGTGTCTGTTTTTTCTTACTTTTTGTTAAATATATGAGCGCATATTTCACTATATGTCAAATTATACACCATATATTTATTTTTTGTAAAAAAAATAATAAATAATAATGTGTCCCCAATGTGTCGTGTCCTACTTTTTTGTTTTGTAAATTGACTGTCGCCGTGTCGGTGTCATGTCGTATTCGTGTCAGTGTCGTGCTTCTTAGTTTAAAACACTCGGGCTCCATAAACTCCATTCTTCTTTGTTACGCACCATAATACTACTCCTTTCTTAAAACTTACAATCCGGTGATATCCCAAGCATAAAAGAGTGACCTTGTTCAGCTCTTTTTCCTCTTTTTTTCCCCTTAGTGGGGGGGGGGGGGGGGGGGGGGGTGAGGGGTGGACTCATAGGTCCTAGTTACTTACCTATTCATAGAAGATATCATTGACATTAGCAGCACTTTTTGCAGAGGTTTCCATGAAGAAAAGGCCATTCTCCTGCGCATATGTTTGGGCATCCTGTAGGAGCAACAGTTGAACCATTTTATTTGTAAGAAATGCATCCCAGTTCAACAAAGTAACAGAAAAGAAAGAAAACCGGGGTTGGGGTACTTGCCTCTGCAGCAACCTTCCTAGAATCCAACAAATCTGATTTATTCCCAGCTAAAGCCATGACCATATTCGGATTGCCTGATGCAAGGAGATGATCCAATTGGTAAAACAAATTCAGATAGGGCAGTGCCACACTAATTTCACTTATTAAAAGTTCACATAATGTTAAATCCAACAGTGAGACTACCTTGTGCCTGAAGTTCTTGAACCATTTTTTGCCCGATCAAATGAACCCTGCAATCAAATAGAGGATACCGAAAAGAGTTGAAGCATGAAAAAAAATAACATTCCAATTCAATTACAGTAGTATATTAAAAAATACTCAATCCCCAGTGAAAACTGATATGTTTAGACTTTAGAGCATGTCCTTTTTCAGAAGGGTAAGAACTCATAAAAGTCATTACTCCTAAGTCCCCACCCTAATACACAGATGTGTATAAGCGCACAAACACACTCACAACATCCCATTTAAAGTCAAGCACCACCATGAGATGATTTACAAATCCCCCACTTGCTTAAAAGTTCAAAACATCAATTCTGTTGCAGTTTCCTTATCTAAAGTCGAATACGTGTTGGCAAATTTCTAAGCTCTTTTAGCAATAATTTTTTTTAAAAAATATGGTTGTACTTAATTCATACACATATAATACTTTTTTTATCCAGACATATTTCATGAAAATGGCTGATCGCGCGTGCCATGAATTTGGAAGATGTAACGCCCAAGCACAATAACAATTAATTTGTTCCTAGACTATATGTAACCCAACAAGAGTTTTCAAATGCCACTTACTTGGTTAGTAATATCAAAGACGATAATAGCTGCAGCTGCACCCCTGTAATACATTGGAGCCAAACTGTGGTATCTCTCCTGCCCAGCTGTATCCCAGTTCAAATTTCACAGTGGCATCATTTACAGCCAATGTTTGAGAGAAAAAGGCAGCACCAATTGTTGATTCCTACACAATCGAACAATCAAAAAGAATATATATGTTCAAGACAGAAAGCCCTTTCAGAAATTTCAATAGCCAAAACCAAATGATTTTTATAACAAACCTGAAACTCTACAAATTGTCCTTTAACAAAACGCAACACTAGACTTGACTTCCCAGCACCAACATCACCAAGAAGCACCTGAGCACAAAACAAAGGTACAATAAACTGGATTTAATATGTGTTATTGCAAGATAATTGTAGCTAAACATAGTCCATCCAACCATTTCCTTTTTCAACAAATAAAATTCCGAGTATGATTGCCAGTGAAATTGGACAATTGGATGATAAAAGCAATGCCAAGCATAATATGAAGTTAATAAACTACAACCAAGTTGTTCAGGAAAAAAAAGGTCACTTGTCAGCAGAGTACAATGGCTCCATAGCACTATAAACATGCAGGAACAGTAATAAAACTCATATAAGATGACTAACATAATCAAGTTACCATAAGCTTGCTAGTTTTAGTATAAAAAATTTTATGAATTACTTGCACAAAGAAGGAAAGAAAATGTTTAAAAAAACACCTCGAGAAACAAAAAGGGATGCTACTAAATTTTCTGCTATATAAAATGCAGAGAATTAACTGAGATCGCAGCCGAATTATAAATTGCAAAGGGATCATCCCAACAATCATCAGAAGGTACTGATATATAGAGAATGCAAACAGGGATTTCTTAAATACAACCAACAAGAAATACTGCAGATAGAGAAACGCGCTCGCAATCAACAGAATTTTGATAGAATCAAACCAGAGAGCATTTGAGTTCTTCGCGAACAAAACTAAACCCCAGATCAGAATTCACCCACAAAGCGTAACTAACAGGGATTAAGCCAAGCAAGACCCAAATCGAATTGACGATGAAAAGAAGAACGATAATCAAAACCCAATTCCGGAAAACGAAAATCAAAGAGACCCACATCGCGATTTGACATCAAAATCTGGACAGAAAAAGGAAATCAAACTTTAGAACGAAAAGGGAAGAAAAGTCTCACTAATTTGGCATTAATGTTCTTGTTTCCGCTGGTGGCCATGGCCGTAAACCACAATCAAGACAAAGATCGAAGAGAATTGTGGAAGAACAGGCGTTGACGGTAGAAAAAGGGTTAAGAAAGACGAAAGCAAAGCAAAACAATAAGGACAGATGCCTCTTTTGGAAGCAAAACACCCCTCTTTATTTCTCTCCTCAAGATGAAGAAGAACAACTCGAATACACACGACAGCGATTGGAAATTTATTTTAAATATTTTTTTTTTTCCTTCGTTGCATTTCCTCTTTCCTCTCTCTTTCTTGTCACGTTTTTCTTTCCCCACTACAATAAAGTTCTTTTGTGACTAAAATAACATTTTAGTTTAGGTCCTAGATAACAAAATATATATACATATATTGACAACTGTTATAAAATAAGAACAATACAATGAACAAAGGAAGAACAAAAGTAGTAAAGTAGAGAGAAATAAGAAAGTAGAAATGACAATTGAACTCAATTGTGGTGTGTATTACAAAGGTAACATATACCGCTATTTATAGGATATGAGATGTGTATGTTAAAAGATTGAATTCAATGGGGAGGTATGTTACAATATCAAATTCAATGAGGTTTATGATATTTTTAACCTATATAGGTTATGGATATCTACATTATATATTACATTTATAATACTCCCCCTTAGATTCCATATTATATAAAATAAATGCCTCGTTAAAACCTTACTAGGAAAAAACCCAATGGGAAAAAAAATCCTAGTGAAGGAAAAAAGAGTACATTATTTTATATACTTTCCTGCCTCATTAAAAAACCTTGCTACAAAAACCCTATGGGGAAAAGCATAGCCAAGGGAAAAAGAGTACAGTAATTCTACTCCCCCTCATGAATATATCACTTGAGTTCTCTGAGTCGTCGCATTCCAATGTTGTGCACCAACTTTTCGAATGTCGATGTGGGTAATGCCTTTGTAAATAAGTCTGCCAAGTTATCTTTTGAAGAAATTGTTGAAACATTAATGTCGCCATTTTCTTCGAGGTCATGCGTGTAGAAGAGTTTTGGTGAGATATGTTTTGTTCTATCTCCTTTATATACCCTCCTTTGATTTGGGTTATACATGCTGTATTGTCTTCATATAATATTGTTGGTAAAAATTTTCCAGAAGACAAGCCACATGTTCCTCGAATGTCAAGGAAGTGGCTGTAATGGTCTGTTTTACAGACGCCAGGATATGAGCAGTTCCTCCACATGTAAACAGATAACCTGTTTGAGATCAGCTTTGTGTGGATCAGATAAATATCCAGCATCTGCATAACCAACTAGATCAAAATTTGATTTGTTTGAATAAAACAACCATATCAACCGTTCCTTGAAGATAACGGAGTACATGTTTAACTCCGTTCCAATGTCTTTTTGTTGGAGAAGAACTGTATCTTGCTAATAAATTCACTGAGAATGCTATATCTGGTCTTGTGTTGTTAGCAAGATACATTAGTGCACCTATTGCACTAAGATATGGTACTTCAGGACCAAGTAGTTCTTCATTATCTTCTCGAGGTCGAAAGATATCCTTTTTCACGTCTAGTGATCGAACTACCATTGGAATGTTCAATGGGTGTGCTTGTCCATGTAAAACCTTTTTAAAATCTTTTCTGTATATGTCGTTTGATGAATAAAAATTCCATCAGCTAAATGTTCAATTTGCAAGTCAAGGCAAAATTTTGTTTTTCCAAGGTCTTTCATCTCAAATTCTTTTTTGAGATAGTTTATTGCCTTGAAAGCTCTTCCGGAATTCCAATTATATTTAAATCATCAACATATACAGCATAATAGCAAATCCTGATTGTGATTTCTTAGTAAACACACATGGACAAATTGGATTATTGATAAACCTTCTTTCAATAAATATTCACTTAGACGATTGTACCACATCCGTCCTGATGTTTAATCCATACATGATCTCTGTAATTGATTGAATAGTAATTCTCTAGATTTTGAATTATATGATTCAGGTATCTTAAATCCTTCGGGGATTTTCATATAGATTTCATTTTCCAGAGATCCATATAGATATGCTGACTACATCCATAAGATGCATGTTAAGCTTTCATATACAGTCAGGCTAATTAAATATCTTAATGTAATAGCGTCCACCACAGGTGAATATGTTTCCTCATAGTCAATGTCTGGTCTTTGAGAAAATCCTTGTGCAACCAATCGTGCTTTGTATCTCGTAACCTCATTATTTTCATTTCTTTTACGTACAAATACCCATTTGTATCTCACAGGTTTTACACCTTCAGGTGTATGGACTACAGGTCCAAAAAGTTCACATTTTGAAAGTGGGTTTAATTCTGCTTGGATGGCTTCTTTCCACTTAAGCCAATCCTTTCTATGGCGACATTCTTCAACAGATTTAGGTTCACAATCCTCATTTTCATGTAAATATCATGAGCAACAGTATAAGTGAAAATGTTGTCTATGGCTACATCAGTTCTATTCCATCTTTTTCCTGTCATTACATAATTTATCGAGATCTCACTGTTATCTTCATATACTTGAGTCTCTTCGACATTTTTATCAATAGTCATGTCTGGAGATTCTTTTTGAATCTTCTCATTTTCAATTGAGTCATTTTGACTATTGATTACTTTTCTTTTTCAAGGATTTTTATCTTTTGAACCTACTGGTCTACCACGCTTCTGGCGTACCGTTGACTCATTAGTTGTAACAACTTGCTGAGTTGGAATTTCAATTCTAGATGGAGCATTAACAGCTGGAATATATGACTTGGTCACTTTCTTAACATTTGTAAAAGCATCTGGCATTTTGTTTGCTATGTTTTGTAAATGAATTTTTTTCGAACTTCTAGTTCGCATTGATTTGTACGAGGGTCTAAATGAGACAATAACGATGCGTTCCAGGCAATTTCATTTTCCAACTTCTTAATTCCTCCCCCTAATGTTGGAAAAGTTGTCTCATTAAAATGATAATCAGCAAATCGTGCAGTAAATACATCACCCGTCAGGGGTTCAGAGATATAATTGATGGGGAATCAAATCCGACATATATTCCTAATCTCCTTTGAGGTCCCATTTTAGTACGTTGTGGTGGGGCAATTGGAACATATACTGCACAACCAAAAATTCGCAAATGGAAAATATTTGGCTCTTGACCATAAGCTAATTGCACTGGGGAGTACTTATGATAAGATGTCGGTCTTATGCGTATAAGTGACGCTGCATGCAAAATAGCATGACCCCATACAGATATTGGAAGTTTTGCTCTCATAAGTAATGGTCTAGCAATAATTGTAAACGTTTGATGAATGATTATGCTAATCCATTTTGTGTATGAACATGAGCTACAGGATGTTCAATACTTATCCCAATTGACATACAATATTATTAAATGCTTGGGATGTAAACTCACCAGCATTATCAAGTCGAATGCTTTTGATTGTATAATCAGGGAACTGTGCCCTTAATTTGATCATTTGAGCAAGTACTTGCAAATGCAAGGTTTCGACTTGATAATAAACACACATGTGACCATCTACTGGATGCGTCAATTAACCCATGAAATATCTAAATGGTCCACTTGGTGATTAATAGGTCCACATATGTCACCATGAATTCGTTCTAAAAATGTAGGTGACTCAATTCCCACTTTAGCTGGTGATGGCCTAATTATTAATTTTCCTTGAGAGCAACACATGATAATTCATTAGATTGAAGAATCTTCTGGTTCTTTAATGGATGTCCATGAGAATTCTCGATAATTCTTCTCATCATTATTGATCCAGGATGACCCAATCGATCATGCCAAACGATGAATATATCTGGATTCATGAACTTCAGGTTCATTGTTGTGTATGTTTCAATTACTCGTATATGTGTATAATATAATCCAGAAGAAAAAGCAAGCAGTGTTTCCAATATACGTTTTCCATGTGAAACAATAGATGTAATATAGAGATATTCTATATTATTTTTATTGTTAGTTTCAACATGATAACCATTTGACATATATCTTTGAAACTCAATAGATTTCTTTTCGATTTACTAGAGAACAAAGCATTATTAATTGTGAATTTTGTTCCTCTAGGTAAATAAAGTTTGCTTTTCCAAAACCTTCAATCAAGTTTGCAGAACCTGATATTGTATTGACATTTGCTTCAAGCATTGTCAATTTAGAAAAGTATTTCTATTTTTAAGTATTGTATGCGTAGTTGCACTATCTGCCAAGCATAAGTCTTCATTATTCATCATTGAGTCAGCCAAAATATGAGAAATGTCCATGATTCTTCATTATAAAAAAAAAGGATTACAATAATTCTAAAAATAAAGACAAAAATACTATAAATATTCAAAAATTAGCTTGCAAATGTAAAAGAAAGAGAAAACTAAAACAAAACTACTTTTGGACATTATCATAATCAAAGGAAGTATTTGCGACTCCTTCAATAGCATCAATTTTCTCTTCAAGAGACTCAAAAAAATCAGCAACATCTAAATGCGTCATGTTGGAAGGGTCAAATACATCATCTTGATATGCAAAATTGCTTCCACATTTTTCCTTTCTCCTTTAATGAGGCTTGATAGAGATCAACTAAGTGTTTGGACGTACCAGGTACGAGACCAATGCCCCTTCATACCACGTCGGAAGCATTGATTTTCAACACTTTTAAAGCTCTTATTTGTGGAGTTTTTCTTCTTTGATCATCAGTATTTGTGATTTTCTTGAAATCTGAATAATTATTACCACGAAAAGAATAGTTATTTCTTCCTCTACTGCGGTCACGACCTCGACCACGACCACGACCACGACCTCGACCTCGACCATGATTATTTGAAATTATAGCATTCACTTCAGGGAATGGTGTTGCTCCAGTTGGTCGAGACTCATGGTTTTTCATTAATAGCTCATTATTTTGTTCAGCCACAAGAAGACATGATATAAGTTCAGAATACTTTTTAAAACCTCTTTCTCGATATTGCTGCTGCAGGAGCATATTCGAGACATGAAATGTAGAAAATGTCTTCTCTACATATCTTCATCAGTATTTTTTCTCCGCATAACAACAATTTTGAACTAATTTTAAATAGTGCGGAATTATAATCACTTACTGATTTAAAATCTTGCAACCTTAGGTGCATCCAATCATAACGAGCTTTAGGAAGAATTACTGTTTTTTGATGATCATACCTTTCCTTTAAACTTTGTCATAGAACATAGGGATCTTTTGCTGTAAGATATTCAGTCTTTAGCCCCTCATGAAGATGATGTCGAAGGAAAATCAAGGCTTTTGCCTTTTCTTGACTAGAAGTCGTATTTCCTTCTTTAATTGTTTCTCCAAGATTCATGGCATCCAAATGAATTTCAGCATCAAGTACCCATGATAATAATTGTTACCATTGATATCAAGAGCTAAAAACTCTAATTTGGTAAGACTTGTCATGGTAAAACTATAGCAAAGAAATATACTTATATTAGAAATTTAATAAACATATCAAATATGCATTTTAAACAATTAGGGTAATTACTACATGTTGTTATATATATATATATATTATTATTTTAACCAATATAAATAACATGCTCAACATATATATGTATTATAGACATGATATTTATATATAAATAATAATAATAATAGTAAACCATATTGTACATAATACAAAATGTAACAAAATTAATACATAGTGATTTAAAATATACATGTCTATGATCAATTAAAGGTATATACATATCATAATACATAGCAATATATCAATCTTTTTAATTAATTATCAAGTAATGAGAATTTAGATATGCATATTTTATTCCCATGTTAATGATAATTCAAAAAACAAATTGCAATATATATTAATTTTACAACATGCTCATATATATCTATATAAATGATTAACAACATGTTTAGATAAAAATGGTATAATCATTTAGATCAATGCTATGAAGGACACAAATAAGTATAAGTTGGAAAAATAAAAGGATAAAAGATCTTATAGGGAATGAACAATCATATTATACATAATATATTATTCTCATACATGATTAATAAGATAAAACATAAACTAAAGAATAAGATAAATTTAATCATAATATTATATGAATCGAATAATAACTTTGTAAAAGTAATATGTCAATATTGCATAAAATAACATGTCAACGTTTAACCATACACAGTGTATATATGATGTATTTGATACATATACACTGTATACATAGAACGTTCATAACACAAAACAAAAGCAAAAACAAAATTAACCTACCTTTTGCAAATGAACGTGGTAGAGTCGTGCTGATAACGTGTTATAAAATAAGAACAATACAATGAACAAAGGAAGAACAAAAATAGTAAAGTAGAGAGAAATAAGAAAGTAGAAATGACAATTGAACTCAATTGTGGTGTGTATTACAAAGGTAACATATACCACTATTTATAGGATATGAGATGGTGTATGTTACAAGATTGAATTCAATGGGGAGGTATGTTACAATATCAAATTCAATGGGAGTTTTATGATATTTTGTAACCTATATAGGTTATGGATATCTACATTTATATATTACATTTATAATAACAACATCGCGGGATAGAAAATTGTATCTCTAATTTTGAGATGGATGATAAGCTGAACCGTGTTTATTTTGACATATATATATAAAATTGTATCTCTAACTTTGAGATTGATGGTAAGTTGAACCGTGCTCATTTTGACATATATATATATATATAAAAATTAGTTCTTTTAAATCTTAATATTACTAAATTACCCTCCGTGATTTACAGCCTTCTAATTTTCCTTTTCATATGCAATTCCTCTCCTAAAATTCTTCATCTTCATGATCCCCGTTTTTCTTGTCCTTGTCATTGCAATTTCTTTCTCCTATTTTCTTCATAATATTCAAGCCCTAATCGCAATTATAACTTATATAATATGAAAGTATTCTAAATATCGTTTCCCAAGAGACTGTATATTCATATTTAAAAGAAAGAATTTTTATTTTGAGACCAAATAGTAACTAATAAAAAGTAATTGGAGGTTGGTTGATGAAATTGAAAGATAAATAAGGATAGAAAACATAGGCTTCAGTTTAGTTTCAGTCTTAGATAGGTAACTCAAGGATTGTGACCACATTACTCTTTATATTATGAACCAAGGTAAACTTTTGTTTGAACTTTAAGCACCCTTGGAAGTCTATTACCCTATAGTGTTGAATCATATTCAAATGTATTAATTCTCCCATAATATATAGTTTTAATTATAAATCATATTTATAATTAACTATATATAATAACGTATCTATATACATTATATTTTGTATCAATCATATTGATAACTTGTAGAAATACAAATTATTATAGCTTATTACTTAGAATAATCAAGGAAATTTAGTAGAATGCATTAACTTGAGAAAAAAATCATGTAAAAAGATGATGTCTTGCGTTTAGCATTTGCAAAACTTGTTATCCTAAAATATTATAAATCTAATATCTTTTAATACAGGATTTGAATGAAAGAAACATAAAATTATCAAATGAAGGCGAGGCAGCAATCGTTGTACATATAAGAAGATCAAACCAACTAAAATCGTGCGTCGAAAAGAATCCTAAAGAGAGGAAAACGACAAACGCATGGGGCAGTGGCATGTCTAATCAAAGTGTAAGTTGGAAATTGATTTGAAACAGACTTGGTAGAGCCAATGAACCTGTGATAGGAGGAATTCGGCGAAGCAGGACATGGAATTAAATGCAAGTGTGTCAGATAATCATTGGAAAGAAGCTGAAGAACTTTCATTTGACGCCTATAAATAGTTCCATGTTGCATACTTAAAACGTTGGTTGGTTCATTAGTTAGCCTTGATCTCCTTCCTCTATTGTTACCTTCAACCCGACACTCTGCTAAAATTTCCATTATCTTCGACCTCTTCTCAAGGAATGCTAAGTAAGAGTTTATCATTCCTTGCTAAAGGGAGACTTCATTACCATCCATCATCAACACCAGAGAAGCAGTCAACCATTAAGGCCAAAGGAATTAAGAGATTGCTCCTGCAACTCAACATTTCCATTTCTCAACTTTATTTTATCTTTCCATTACGTTTGTATTGAGACATTAATATTATGACATTTTCATATTCTTAATATAAACTACAATGTCCATCATTTCTCATCTATCCATATATTCTTTTCTCTCCATCATGAGTAGTTAAAATTCCTTATGAGTTGGGAAGAATAAATTAACATTTTTACAAGTCTTGCATAAGTTAAAGTTCATTTTGTTTAATGTGTGTTTAATCTATTGCTTGAATCCATCTAATCAATCGGTTTAAGTAGAAATAGCCAACCACTCGAGAGAGCAAGTCGCTATGAAAATCATTAAACAAGGAAAGAAGTGGTTTTAGAGATAAAGTTAACCTTTTGTCTATTTTTACTTAAGCATGCGTCTTAGAGATAAGGCTTATGTGGCTTAAAACACTGAGAGGTGAGTGCTTCAATTTGATAAGTAAAGATATGAACGAATTCTTATGCATGACTTGGGTGAATGTTAGTATGTCTTCTCGTCCCTACTTTATTAATTGAATTCCAATTCATTCGATGCACGTTGCTTTATTTGTGCTGCAAATCTCCATTGACACATACCACTTTCACACACTCAACGCATCACTTCACCATTTTCACTCATCCCACTCACTTTCATCTATTCTTTTTATTACTTTCAATTGGTCTTTTATTTTTGCACCAACAATATCATTCAATTTGATTAATCTTCCTTCTGTAAAAATTATCTCACCCAATTAGATTAATTCATAAAGTCCCTGTGTTGGACTCTGGTACTTGCCAGAAAACTTCAATTTAGCTTGCACTTGGACTAAATTGGAAGAAACTTGTGTGTGTTTAAGATAACTTTAGATGATTAATATTGCATATACATGAGCATGAATTCAAAAACAACACATATTATATACAATTAATATATTTTTCCTAAACTAATTTGAACAATTCAAATTATACTTTCAAAACATTGGTACTTGTTAATCCGTTGTGAGCTAGCAAGGGGACCTAATGGATTAATACAATCAACATTCATTAACTATGGGCAAACCATTATATACCCATAGTTGCACTGTTATGCACTATAAGACAAGTTGCATCTATAGATATAATCGTTACACGTAAGTCAATCATTCACGAGTTGTTAGTAATTACATCTGGGTCAAATGTCTGTTTTACCTTGTAATTACCTCTATATCATTAAGTATTACTAATCCTCTAATGAACAATTTGTTTATGGTTCAACCATAAACCAAGTCATTCTCGGGCCAATGAGTGGATGAAGCCCCATTGTTTAAGTCCCATAGTCAACACTTAAGGGACTACTCATCTACTTACCATATACGTGAAGAAGTGAGTTCTATTTTGTGAAATTACGTTCCCAGCTCCCTATTCGGTCAAGTCCCAAAATGGTAGACTTATTGAGTCCGCATTCAAACTATGATTAAGAATCGTGTCCTTTGATTTAAATTTCAACATTCAATCTATAAGTTTATTGTAGTAACATAAAAAATTGTGTGTAATACAATTCAATTTCTCAAGCTATCTTATCTTTTTAGGGCATCCACAAAATTGGATCCCTTTAAAAAATTTAGCTCATTATGAAAAGAATCAACACTAATTTCATTAATAAAGAATTCATGAGTAGAAGATAAAATGATATGATGAAAAACAACAAAAGCAAAGAAAGACAACAACTATTAAATTTGTAAAAAACAAAGTTTTCAACCCTTGGGTCAATCTCTACGTTCTAGGAGAATCTCACTTACAATAGTAACTTCCTGGTGGTGAGAATTGATCTAAGAACCCAAACTTCAAAGAAACTTTCGTTCTTCAAGTGCTGAAAGTCTCTTTCTCAGGTTTTAGATGAGGAAATCGTCTCAAGGCTTGAGTTGTTGAAATAGATGACTTGAGGTGCTTTATATAGCCTTCAAAGTGGTGGGTGGTTGCCAAAATACATGCCCCAAACTAATCTAGGAGGATTCGGCGTGGACTAACAACATAGGACCTCATATTCAACAAAGTCTTCTTTTACCATGAAAATTTCGTTGAAACAATCTAGGACACAATGCAGCTACATCCTAGAAATCATATCCAGCAACATGCACATAGAACTTCTTAACATTTAAAGCCTAACATCATATCTTATTTTTCTTCTCAAAAATTGAAAAAGAATTCTCAAAATTCAGCCACTCAAAATTTTCATCTTATTCAAAATCAGTTAACATGCATAACTCATTTTTTCCTAAATAACATGCATAGTAGGATTAAAAGCACACAAAAGTATGCAATAATTCTCCTACCCCAAACTTAGAAACATGCATTGTCCTCAATACAATAATAACAAACTAAAGCACAACAGGAGTGAGCAGTACTGACTTGGAAACTATGGTGGTCAACACATATCAAGCCTACGAACTAATGTTTTGTGTGAGGGCTCCTATAAGATAGAGACTATAAGTTCGAATATCTCAAAGTGGCCAAACTATCTTTTTTTTTTTTCCTAAAAAAAACAAAAAACTATAAAACTTGGGTTGTCTCCCTAGAAGCGATAGGTTTAATATCTTCTAGCTAGACGTGGCTTACACATCATGTAGGATCCCAAGGTGGTTTTCTTATTCCATACCTCTTTTAACCTGAAATTATTAAGTTTTGCCCACACTTGCATGTATACATGTAGTCAACAAAATCAAATAAACCAGCATAATTATCAGAATTTTTTTAACATAATCTAACACATAATCATTTTTCACAAGCTCATTTTTCAAAGGAAGTTCCTTTTTCTCAGGAGGATTAGGAGGCACATACATTTCTCTACGTGCAGCATGCTTATCAATATTATCTACCCTATAACACTAACTTACCTCGTTCTGGTATTTCAAGAAACGGTAAAATCAAACGTTACTTGCTCATCATTGACCATGAAAGGTCAACTTGCCATCCTACACGTCAATGAAGGCCCTTCTAGTGGCAAAAAAATGGTCTCCCAAAAAAGATGGGGATCTCTAAGTCCTCTTTTATGTCTAGTGTTAGGAATGACTTTGGGCATTTGGCCCATAGCAAAAAAGGAAAAAATATATTTTTTAATGAGAAAAGAGGTAGAAGTTATCCCACATTGGAAGAGAGTGGCAAGTGGGTATATATACAAGTGCTTGCAAGGGAGCTTCCAAAGTATGGTAGTGGTGGAAGTATAACCCTTTCACCACACGCGCGCCGCCGTCCATCCGATCGGACGGGCGGATTGGGTTCGGGTAACCGCGCTTGCGAGAAAAGAAATAAATTTTTACTACCTATTCATTTTAATTTTTATTAAATATATTTATTCCATCGGTTTTAATTTTTACCTATAACGTTTTCTAAATTCGAATTAATTTCAAATTAATTCGAGATAAAAAAAAACGTTTTATTTTATTTCTCTTCAAAAGGTTTGTGGTGGAATATTTTTGAAGAACGAGAAAACCTTAGTCGTCGTTCTCTTTGAGCTCTCTCTTTTCGATTTTCACTATTCTGGTTTCTGAGCTACCTTTTTTCTTGCTTCCAATCCGTTCTCCAGCGAGTGCACATTAGCGTTCGGGTGTTGTGTGAACCTTGGGGCAACCGGTTTTGTGATATAGCACCGAGGTAGCGCCGTTCTGCTTTCAAGGCAGTGGATTATCCACATCACAACAATATTCATTTGGATTACAAGTTGAAGCAAGAATCATCCTACATTCCAGATGTCGATCAAGAACGGTAAGGTCCTTCCAAATCTGTCGAAATTGGAACCTCTGGACGGATCCAATTATCGCTGCTGGTCACAGAAGCTTTTCATCTTCTTCGAGCAATTGGAAGTCGATTACATCCTCACCGTCGTCAGATCTGATAAAGGTAAGTCCACTGTAGTGATTGATTCGGACAGCCCCAAAATCACAAATCCAGATAGCTCCAAAGTCTCAGATCCGATAGAATCCAGTCAGTCCAGATCCGAACCTACTGTAGATTCAGAAAAATATGAGAAAGATAACAAGACAGTCCGTGGCCATTTACTCAATCATATGACGACTCCTTGTTTTGATCTGTTCGTGATACAGAAGTCAGCAAAGGTGATATGGGACACTCTGGACTCTCGGTATGGAAAGGATGATGCAGGTCGTAAGAAGTATGTCGTTGGAAAATGGTTGCAATTCCAAATGACGGACGACAAACTAATTGTGGATCAAGTGCATGAATACGAGAATCTGGTGGCGAATATATTGTCTGAAGGCATGAAAATGTGCGAAGTCCTCCAAGCAAACATACTGCTCGAGAAATTTCCACCATCCTAGAGTGACTACTGGAATCACTTGAAACACATGAAGAAAGATCTAACACCGTAGAATTGATCACTCACATGCGCACGAAAGAAGCGAACCGACAGAAGATAAGCTAATTTCTGAACATTTAAATTCAGTTAATGCTAATTTGGTTGAGTCTTCTGGTGTTAACAATAACAGGTTTAAAATATAGTTTAGCAGTTTGCCAAAAACCTCTGCTCAAAAGAAGGAACATCACAGAACATCTTGTGGCAAGATCGAAAAGAAAAGATTATTTGCTATGTTTGTGGAAAACAAGGACACAAAATGCTTAAAATGAGTCCAATCACAAGAAATGGAGACCGAATCAACACCTAACCACAAGCCCTTACTGAGCAGAATGACTAATTGCTGCTGTAGTGGAGGCCAACCTGGTGGAAACCAATCTAATTGGATTCTTGACATGGAGCATCTCGCATTTTTGCTCAAACCGGGAGTTGTTTCATGACTTCCAAGACTCAGCAGACAGCGGTTGTGTGTCATGGGTAACTCTGCAACGCAGGGGTACTTGAAAAGGGAAGTTTCTCTTAAACTAACTTCTGGAAAAACTTTATCTTTGAGTGATGTTTTTGTATGTACCTTCTTTACGTAGGAACCTGGTGTCTGGGAGTTTGTTGAACTGGGCTGGGCTTAAAATTGTACTAAAGACTGACAAGGTTTTTCTAACAAATTGGTGACTTTGTTGGTAGGGTACTTAGCCGATGGTTTGTTTGTTTTAAACATTATTAATGTCTATTCTAAAATGAATAAATGCTTCTAGTTCTGCTTATATTGCTGAATCGTTTGATTTGTGCATGGTAGACTAGGTCATGTGAAATATGCATTGATTAAAAACTTAAAAAGCATTAAACTTATCATGCATCTGAATCCATGAAATGGAAAATGCTTTATATGTGTAGAAGCAAATTCACTAAAAAAAACCTTTTAAATCTATGACTACTAGGAGCACAGAATTACTTGAATTAATTCATTCTGATTTAGCTGATTTAAAAAATACTGCAAGTAGGGAGAAAATTACTACATATCCTTTGTTGATGATTTTTAGTATATCTAGAAAAATTACTACATCTCCTTTGTTGATGATTTTTCTAGATATACTAAAATTTACCTTTTAAAAACAAAGGATGAAGCTGGCAGTATGTTTATGAAGTATAACGCAGAAGTAGAAAATCAATTGGACAAAAGAATAAAAAGGTTAAGGTCAGATAGAGTGGTGATATAGTGATAAATCTCTTAAAAAATTTGTGAATCAAATGGCATTATTCATGAATTGACCGCACCTTATTCACCACAACAAAATGGCATAGCTGAGCGTAAAAACAGAAATTAAAGAAATGTTGAATGCCATGCTTTTAAGTTCTGGACTATCTGACAATTTGTGGGGAGAACTACACTTTTCTGCCTTTTCATTCTAACAGGGTTCCTCATAAAAGCTGGATAAAACGTCGTACGAACTATGGAGGATATGCACCCAATCTCAACTACCTGAGAGTGTGAGGGTGTTTGGCTAAGGTAACGTATCCTACTTTCAGAAACCTACGGTAGGATCTAAAACATTTGACTGTGTCTTTATTTGTTATCCCAAAATAGTGCTGCATATAGATTTATGTGTTTGAATGATATTCATATGTTATATAGAATGCAGAATTTTTTGAGCATATATTTCCCATGATAAAGTCATAATGAAGTAGTTAGAATAATCTACTGTGAAATGATTCTCCTCTTTACATGCTATAAATGAAGAAGTATCTAACTGTGATAATGATTCTACCTCTTTACCTATATAAAAGTGAAGATAATAATAATAAATCTTTTAATGACATGCTTGAAACTAAAACTGGTGATAGCATGCATGAAATTGAACCTAGAAGAAGTAAAAGACAAAGGACTGAGAAAACTTATGGCCCTGATTTTTTTACTACCTTTCTAGTTGAAAGGTTAGATGATATAGATTGTCCATTTGCATGCATGTATCTAATCGATGAAGATCCTAAAACTTACCTGGAGGCCCTAAGCTCAATAGACTCTAGCCTTTGGAAGGAAGCTATAAAGAGTGAACTGGATTCTCTAACGATAAATCAAACTTGGGACCTAGTAGATCTTCCCAAAGGAAGTAAGCCTATAAGATGTAAATGGATTTTCAAAAAGAAAACAAGACCTGATGGTTCAATTGAAAGGTACAAGGTCAGGCTAGTGGTAGTAGGGTATACACAAAAACAAGGTATTGATTACTTTGACACGTATTCCCCTGTGACCAAAATAGCTACAATTAGAGCTTTGATTGCACTAGCAGCCATTCATGAACTATTGATTCACCAAATGGATGTAAAAACAACCTTTCTTAATGGTGATCTAGAAGAGGAAATATATATGATACAACCCGAAGGCTTTACAGTTGCCCATCAAGAAAATAAAGTATGTAAGCTTAAAAAATCTCGTTATGGTCTTAAACAAGCTCCAAAACAATGGTATAAAAAGTTTAACAATACGTTAGTAAACAACGATTTTAAGGTGAATTCCTCTGATACCTGTGTTTACTCAAAATTGTTTGGAGCAGAATGTGTGATTATATGTTGTATGTTGATGATATGCTTATATTTGGAACAAACATAGATGTAATCAATAAAACCAAGTTACTTTTATCGTCACATTTTGAAATGAAAGATTTAGGAGAAGCTGACGTAATACTTGGTGTTAAGATAAGAAGAACTGAGAACGGGTTCTCTTTGTGCCAATCACACTACATAGAAAAAATGTTAAAGAGATTTGATTGTTTTGATGATGCTCATGTAAGAACACCTTATGATACTAGTATGAGCCTTAAGAAAAACAAAGGAGATAGTGTTTCTCAATCTGAATATGCAAAGATTATAGGAAGTGTTATGTTTTTAATGAACTACACTAGACCTGACATCGTATATGCTGTGAGTAGATTGAGTAGATATACACATAACCCTCATAAAGATCACTGGATTGCACTTCGTCGTTGTTAAGGTACTTTAAGGGTACAATAGATTACTGTTTGCATTTTAATAAATTTCCCGCTGTATTAGAAGGGTATTGTGACGCAAATTGGGTAACGGACAACGACGAAGTAAGCTCTACTAGTGGATATGTGTTCTTACTAGGAGGAAGGGCCATATCATGGAAGGCTGCAAAACAAATTGTATAGCTAAGTCCACCATGGAGTCAGAATTTATGCTCTAGAATTGGCAGGACAAGAGGCAGAATGGCTTAGAAGCCTATTGAGAGATGTACCATTGTGGAGGGCATTAGTACCTGTTTGTGTACACTGTGACTCACAGGCTGCCATAGGAATTGCCAAAAATAGTGTATATAATGGCAAAAGGGGACATATATGTCTCAGACATGGAGCTGTGAAACAGTTGTTGAAAGGAGGAATTATCTCTTTGGAGTTTGTGAGGTCAGAGAGGAACTTGGCAGATCCTCTAATCAAGGGCCTAACAAGGAGAATAATTCATGAATCTTCATAAGGCATGAGACTCAAACCCATAAAAACTCCATAGCCCTTACTTTGGGTGGTTCTGATATGGACTTGATGGAGATATTAAAACCTTAAAGATCCATAGCACTTTCTTTGGGTGGTTCTAGTAAGGACCTGCTGGAAAGTTGAAAAATCTTCATAGCTCGTTATAAGTGGTTTGTCTTTTGACAGACTGATGAAGTTGGTCCAGGTGTGGACTGGATGAGAAGTCTTCATAGCTCAGTTTTGAGTGGTCTGTTGTGATAGACTTGATGAAGCAATAACCGTGAATGTGGAGGTATGGTCGCATTCTATGAAAGAGTTTAAGGGTCTTTTCTAGAGCTTCACGTTGACCGAGGTTTATGTGCATGGCCTTATATAGCACACTGTATCGCGGAATCAAGGAAAATTAAGAAGTAGAACGTGTTGTGGGGGGTCAACCATAAATGGTGAAAGTTCAAGAGGTAAAACTCACTTTCAACAATAAGATTGTTGCCCTACTTCACTATGCGTCAATTCAAATCGTAAGATATTGATGTTTAAGTTTGTTCTTCTTTCGTAGCTCAGAAACTGGTTTTTCAAATTTTGTTGTTTTACACTACTTGCTATCCCAGTCATTCGTGGGGGATTGTTAGAAATGACTTTGGGCCTTTGGCCCATAGAAAAAAAAAAAAAAGATATTTTTTATGAGAAAAGAGGTAGAAGTTATCCCACCTTGGAAGATTAAGGAGTGGCAAGTAGGTATATATACAAGTGCTTGCAAGGGAGCTTCCAAAGTGTGGTAGTGGTGGAAGTATAACACTTTCACCACACGCGCGCTGCCATCCGTCTGGTCGGACGGGGGGTCAGGTTTGGGTAACTGTGCGAAAACAGAAATAATTTTTACTATCTATCCATTCTAATTTTTTAAAATATATTTATTCCATCGATTTTAATTTTTACCTAACGTTTTCTAATAAAAAAACGTTTTATTTATTTCTCTTTAAAAGGTTTGTGGTGGAATATTTTTGAAGAACGAGAAAAACCTAGCCGTCGTTCTCTTTGAGCTCTCTTTTTTGATTTTCACTATTCCGGTTTCTGAGCTACCGTTTTTTGCTTCCAATCCGTTCTCCGGCGAGTGCACGTCAGCGTTCGGGTGTTGTGTGAACCATGGGGAGCAACTGGTTTTTGCGATATAGCACTGAGGTTGCGCGTTCTTGCTTTCAAGGCAGTGGGATTATCCACGGCACAACAATATTCATCTGATCTAGAACCACAAAGTCTGCAAGAAAGATGAACTTGTCGATCTTGACTAAACACACTCTACAATACCACGAGGGTGTGCTAGAGAACGGTCAACCAACTGCAGTGAGATGGTGGTCGACTGCACTTCACCAACATTCAGCTTCCTAAAAATAGACAGATGCATATTCTATTGGTTACTTAATTTGGAATGAAAAGAAGAGATGTACAACCCACATTTTCATATGTAGTTAATTTAATCCATTCAAGTTTAACTTGGGATTCATCTTAGTTACTTAATTTGAATTAAGTTGGTAAAAGGAATTGTTGATTGAAGTTAATTATGAAACTTAATTAGGCTTTATTATTCATCAATTTGGATTTGTAAATCTAATTGGGTTATAATGGAATTAATTAATCATTTGTGTTATTTGTAATTTTAATTGAGTTGGGAGAGTTTGAACCCAAGATGTGTTTGGGGTAAGGAGTGGAATAGTGAGACTTAAAAAGTTAAGTCTTAGTAGTTGATAAAATATAAAATTGATATTTTTTAGTAGTGGGGCCCACCAACTCCATGAGCCAAGTGGAGTTCACTATCCCTAATTCTCAACTCCTTAGGCCAAACACATCCTAAAAGAGTGGGCTTTGAGGTCAAAGCTAGGATTACGTTAGATAATTTAAAATTAGAGCTCTTTTCAAATATAGAAAAAATGATAGACTGCGATAGAATTTCGTTCTCTATCGCTCAAACAATAAAATTCTATCGCGGACCGACAGTGAAATTTTTCTATATTTATATATAGTTTGATATTTTGTCTGTTTCAATTAAGAAAAGAAGAGGAAAAATCAAATCCTCTCTCTTGCAAAGACACTGAGACCCGCGTCCTACCCACGCCTCTGCCGACTTTGTACACGACCACCGACGGTTGCTCAGTGCCGTCCATCGTCGCCGGTAGTCGAGCGCCCGCCGTCCATCTCAGCCAGTTGCCGATCGCGGATTCCGTGGGTTACGGTGAGTATGCAGTGAGTAAAAGTATGGTTTTATTCAGTTTTTTTTCCTGATCTTGGTTACGCACCTTATGTTTCGGCCTAAAACAATTTACCCACGTTGTTTCGAGGTTAGATTTGGAGTTTAGAGGTGATTTTGGTTGCTGAATACGTTTGGGTGACGTTTGGTAAGTGTGAGGCCTTAAAAATCCTCTAAAAACATATTTTTGATTGATGTTAAGTTGGGGTTTTTGATCATAATCTTTTTGTTTGCTTAGATTCGAGTTGTTGGCGGTGGAATTAAGGGGGGTTTTGATTAAATGGACTTTTGGGTTAAGTTTTTATACGACTTTCAAGTGAATTTACTGGTTGAAATTGAATCTTAGTCATGGTATTAAGTTGTTTATGGATATTAGAGATTGAATTAATCTTGACATTTAGTTAGGGTTCGAAATGTGATTTTTGCAAGCTAAAGGGAGTTTTATCTTGGCAGTTTTTGGGCTCAATTTGAGGTAAGTGGTTCTCTGACGATGGACTGGCGATTATGCATGGAATACTTGTTGACTTAGTGTCGATATGATATCTTACTGTGATAATTGATTGTAACTGTATCATGTACATTGATGGTCTGTGTGATGCTAATGTGTGGGCTATGAGTTATGTACACCATATCTGTGTGATGTGTTTGTGTAATGCATGTGTCATATCTCATGAAATATTAAGTGCCAAGAGTTATGTATGTTGTATCTGTGTGACGGGAGTGTCATAACGTATAAGCTCATGTTCTGTTTTCTTGGATGCACGCCATATGCGTTTGAACCTCTGCGTGACTCAAATGTGCATGGTGGACCTGGCCAGGGGTCACTTACTAGTATTTTTGTACTACTCATCCTTTCCCAATTTGTTTTCTTCCAGGTAAGGGCAAGGGCGTTCGGGGCGGCTGACAGGAGGTTGCAACGCTGGCCATAGGAATAGATTAGTCGTAAGCTTCCGCATCATGATTTTGTTGTCTTTTTTTTCTTTCCTGAAATTATTTAAGAGTACAGGGACTAGCTTGGAAGGAGTCAAATGATCCATTTTGAAATTTTTATTTTAATTTAAAATTATGTTTAAGGGATCTTGAGCAAATTCATTGTTATTTCATATAATAAAGCTTTTGTGGTTTTCTTGTTATTATTAATCACAACCAAATTTTATGTTAAACCTTGCATGCATAGTAATGCCCAAGGTCTGTTTGGGGAAAGTCGGGTCATTACAAGAGCCATGGAGGCGAGAGACGGGGCTGGAGCTTCAGAGGAGCTGGCTCTTAATGGAGATGGCCTCTCAATTCCTTTGGGTGGACCAATATATGCACCTAACTTGGTTGGTCCTCTCACCAGGGTCCCTCACTTTGAGTCTTCTCTAATTCAAGAACTTCAGGTTCTCATATATTTTTTTAGAAACATGTCTTTACACCATTGTTTCTGTTCTAAATCTAATCCTTATTCTTGAGCAGAGTCTGGAGGCAGAGTTACACTTGGATTCATCTCAACTATGCGATGAAGATATTTCGTATGTATATTTTTCTCTCCCCTGAATGTGCTCTGGTCATGGTTGAATTTGTTAATTTGCAACTACCATTCTGCAGGATTGATGGCTTAAGGTGTTTACTGAAGAACAGTTATTGAATATGGCTTTGGAGGAATCATTGCAGGTCTGCAAACAGTGTCTCATATCATTTAGTGCATTACTGTTAAAAGAAAACACTCAGTAAACTTTTCATCTGCTGTACTAATGCAGAGTGATGAGAATGGTAATAACCAGCCAGAACTTCCAGAAGAAAATTTGAATGCTGGGGTGGCAAGGTAATTGATTTTGATTGTTATTTAAAACTTTTTAAGAGTGTTTGTTGAACATGGATTGACTTGGATTTCTGCCCTGTCAATTTTTTTACATAGAAAAAGTTATTAGACTAACAGAAACAGCATTTTTGCACATTCACCCCATTGGCAACTATTTTTGTGAAAATACAATTTATGTTGTACAGTCCCCTTCCCCAAAAATTTGATTGGCCAATTTTTTGGAAGACAAGAGACCATAGAAGCGTAGAATAGATTTTGTATATGGTAATCCTTGTAAATGAGTGAAAGGGGAGCAAAGAAACTAATTTTCTTTTTATGATCTCCCAATAATATGGATCTTGCTCACAAAACACCCCTCTTAACAACACAGAGAGATCTTATGGTAGCATTTTGATTGAGCTACAATTTGGACTGTCTGGAGTGAAAGGAACTCAAGAATTTTTCAGAAAAAGAAAGATCCTTGGAGGAAGTGATTGAATCGTCTCTTTTTATGGCTCCTTGTGGGTGCACAAATGTTCTTCCTTTTTAGCTGAACTCTTTTTTCATACAATTAGACAAGTTCTTTATAATCCCTTTGGATGGGCCCTCCTTTTCTATATTTCAGTTAATTATGAAATTGTTTCCTATCAAAAAAAAAAAAAAAAAAAAAAGAAAAAGAGAAGAAACTATCTAAATAAGAGTTGTTTTCCTTGTATTAATAATAATATGAAATAGTTTTGAATCTGGTTAATGAAGTTAACTAATGCGAACCTTGGGATGTTAATGTGTTGGTGTTCTTATTAGCAAAGGAAGGAACCTCTATTTAGAATTCATCTTTACTTGCTGTGACAACCTCAACATCTATGGTATTGTGAAGCTAAGATGTCAGAAGATAGTTCCTGCGGTTCTAGAAGCAACCTTCCTTGCAAAGTACTTTTTGGTGGGTAGAATCCATATGGATAGGTCTAAAATTTTCATTTTTTATGACATCTTCAGTTCTTATAAGGAGTTAAATGACACTGTTTAATATATGTTCCTCCTTATTTATTAATAAATTTTTATTTTTGTAAAAATAGTTAATTAACTCTAGGTTCACTCAGACTTGCAATAAACTTGAGTTAGATTCATTGTTTACTATTTTGAATGTTCTATTTTTCTAAATTGGCCATTTTACTTCATACTGTTTTTGGTTAAAAGTTCATAATTCTTTTGAGGAAAAATGGTATTCTTAGAGAAAATGAGGAGGAAGTTAACGGGCACAATTTGGAGGCTGCTCCTGCATCAAATGCAAATAGAAGCACGAATAAAATGACTACAAGGAAGCGAAAAAAGGAGGAAATTTCTAATATTGAGGTTTGCTGCTCAACTTTGCATTATGTCTTTTATTAGCTAAACTATTTGTGTGAAACTTGGTTAATTTTAATGATTTCTCATAAGACTTTTCTTTCAGAATAAGTAAATGAGTATCAGCTGTAGATTCTGTGTACAAGCTTTGCCATCTGACTTTGACTCTTAAATTTTTACAAGTTTGTTATGCGGTGCTATTGAATCATGTCATCTTCCAATTGAACGAATTAGTACTACAGTATGATTTGATCTCTATTAATTTGGGTGGGTTTTTTTCCTATTTTTATTTCTGTATATGAGGAATGATGATACTGGCGCATGTCTTTCTCATTCATTTTATGGGATTGTTACTTGACTCAATTAACATTGAGAAGTAAAACACTTACACGATATAAATAAAGATTAAAATAGCATTTTGTCTCTGTACTTTGAACAACACGGGTGTTTCGTGGTGTGGAGAGAGACCCTAGTGAGGTTTTGTCTCCTGTCGGTTTTGAAGACTTTTTGTAATTATTCCCTAGGCAATACCTTAGTTGGAAACCCTTTTTCTGAGGAGTTTTTGTGGGCTTGATTTTTTGTATGCCCTTTTATTCTTTCATTTTTTCTCAATGAAAGTAGTTGTTTCTATAAAAAAATAATCTTAAATTTTAGTCTCATGCATTTTTACTTCTTTTTAAGATTCTATTGCATTGTCTCTCCTTCCAGACTTTCCACAAGAGAGCATGAGAGGCATTTGTCTTAAAACGCTAGCTTAGGAGCAAGATTTTAAATGTCAATGTTGATAGAAATGTTCAGTTTTCAATTTTATGAAAATGTCAATGGAAACATTGATAACATATCGATGTTGAGGGATATTTTGAAAAAATTATAAATAGAAAAATTCAAAATAAATATATAAATATATAAATTAACAAATGAACATTTATTCTTTTTAAATAACTTTAAATTTCTTATTTTTAATAAAAAAATACCTTTTTGGTCCTTAGGTTTTGAGTTTAGTTTCCATCTAGTCCCTAGGTTCTAAAATGTTACACTTTTAGTTTGAGTTTTGAGTTTAATTTCTGTTTGGTCCTAGTTTCAAAATATTACATTTTTACCCTCTGGATTTTTTGACCCATCTGTTCCCTTGTTCATATGTAAAGTATTCTAGTTATGCAAAATCGATGCAATCTTGTGCTTAACAATTATTTTTAATACCTTTTCTCTTTTGTTTTTTTAACACGTTACATATTATTTCAGGAAAAGTCTATTGCAAAGGTGGCTGAAATTGTAAAGATTAAACAAAAGCAGGATGCAGACAGAGCTGCAGTGAAATTACATGCTTTCAAGTTTGTACAATGATTTTAAAAAATCCTGTCCATGATATGCATAATACGTTAGGGGCTTATGATTAATAAATTTATTTATTTATTTTTCAGGTGGAAGAAGGAAATTGCCAGTTCATCGTCAGAAAGCAAAGAGAGGTTGAGATCCTTGAGGTCTACAAATTCTTCTGCAAAGGTTCCTCATGTAGGGTTTCTCTGAGTTATTATTATTACTACTACTACTGTTTTTCTTTTACTGACAAGTCCAATTATAAGATTTACCATTAATTAAAGCTTGAAGAATGCAATGCCTGCTTGGATGACATATGCTGTTTCTTTATTTTTGTAAATTGTAACGGGGTGTTTGGCCTCCAAGTTGAGTTGGGTTGGGTTGGGTGGGTAAAAAAAAATCCACCCACCATTTGGTTCACTAATAATTAAAGAGATTTATTACCTCGTTACTAAATGATAATTTTGGAGTCTTTGTCTATCTGGCCAGAGGTTGTTTGATATCATTTCACTTTGAAATAAAAGTGAAGATGGAGTTGCACTTATGAACCTTACTGTATTCTTATAGTTTAAGTATTTTTTAGAAATAGTCAGGTAGGAAGCCTCTTTTGGGCTAGCAACTCAAACAAATAATAAAACAATAACTTTATAGTTGATCTGTTGGGTTTTGTGGATTCCAAATCATCTAGAAGACTTAGTTTGAAACTTGTTGGAAGGGCCTTTTCGAAGTCTGGACTGAAGCAAATGGAGAAAAGGAGCAGACGAGTTCTTCCAAGTTATCACCAAGCAATTTGAGAAGAACGCCAAGACGCTAGAGCAAGACAGAAAAAACTTCTCGGAGTGCCCTAGCGCTAGATCGGCGTTGGCTGATCCTAGAGTTCTATTATATGATGTTTTTCCATTTTACTTGAAACTAGGAAGTGACAGAAAGAAGAACGACAATGATTTTCTCTAGGGTGTGAAAGATGCATGACCGAGGGTTCAGACAGTCACTCATGTGGTATCTAGAGAGAATTTTGAAGTGCGATTGTGAGTATCATCTTGTGAGAAAATAATGAGAAATCATTTGGAGCATTTCTGAGAATCCTAGATATTTGAGAACTGAAGGAGCAGGACGAATATTGTGAAAGAATATACTAAAAAGAGCTAAACATTTTATAAATTTCAAGGTTTAGTGACTCTAAAAAAGAATCTTCAAATATCTGGTTCGTCTCCAACCAAGGTTGCAAAGAATGGCAGACCAGCCATCACTTGTGAGGCTACAGAATTTAGACTTTTTTTAAAAGATGATGCAGATCCTAACATACATTTGCTCAAGTAGCTTCCAAGAAACCTTTTGTGAGGCCAGGCAATTTTCTCTTGAGATAAGTCAAGATGCGTACAAGCTTGTCTAGAGACTCAATGGATTAAAAAAAAAAAAAAAAAAAAAAAAACTCCAAAGAGCTTGAATTTAATCCCTCATGTTCTATGGCCATGCAAAAAGAGGTGGAATGTTGGATGTTGTCTTTGAGGCTGTTCTTGCAAATAATGCACTGGGGGGTGGGGGATAGTTGGCAGGGTGCTCTTTGGATCATATCAGCTCTGTCTACTCCATGACAAGGGTCCGAACTAAAAAATGAGGGGTTATTGGAAACTGATTCAAGAATAGTTTTAGGTTTATAAAACAATATTTTGTGAATAAGTGTTCCTATACTATTCTCTTAAAAGTTGTTCTCTTGTTTTATTGGTGGAAAAATGAAGTTATTCTTCTAAAATAACGAATTTGTGAATAGTGATTTAAATATGCATGTGTAAATTTTACTACTCATTTCATCACTAATTTAAACAACCAGTAACTTTCTCTGTGATTTTCAGGCTCAATTGGTCCTGGTCAAGTATTAGCCCAATTTGGCAGCGATCTATTGTTTTTGTTAGGTTGAACAAATTTTTAGAAGCAAAATTACCAGAACCATTAAGGCCCCAACAAATAGAGTCCCTGTTATGAGTCAGTGGACATGACCCTTGTTCACCTATATTGTTATTTAATATTCAAACATGCTAGTAGATTATCTGTGGGAGGAATTAATATCATCCTTTTTATCCGCTAAAATATTGCATCTTTCAATATGCTTCTGAACTGGATGCTATGTAAATTATAATAGGTGTATTTATGTTCTTTTGCTGATGTTTATATGTATATTGGTATAGTATATAGGCCTGGCTCTAGCAATGTGACGGTGTTTGCAAACTTTATTCTCAGAATCTCAGTGCATGAAAAAGGTGTTGCTGGGTGACTAGAAGGGAAGGCTGGAGTGTCTGATTTGTTGTAGGATTTATGGGGGAGAATAATAAAATCTTTAAGAGGAATGGAAAGAGAGCCGTGAGATGTTTGTGCCCATGTGAGATTAGATGTTTCTTTTTGGGCGTTGGTGGCGAACCCCTTTTGTAATTATTCGCTAGGTTTTATTTTCTTGATTGGACCCTCTTTCTTTAGGGTTTCTCCCTTTCGTGAGTTTTTTTTTTTTTTTTTGTTGGTATGCCGTTATATCCTTTAATGTTTTCCTCAATGAAAGTTGTCTTTTATCCAAGAAAGAAAAAAAAAGAAAACAAAAAGGAGAGAACCTCTTGTCATTCATTTGAGTATATGTCATTCATTTGAGTATAGAGCTAATGGCTTTATGGGTAGTTAGGAAAGGATGAGTGCCCTTGTAGTGAATTTGATGAGCAAAGTAAGATACCCTGAACTCATCTGATTTGGTGGCCAATTTGTATAGCCTTAAAAGTGGCGTGGAGGTTGGGATTTCAATTCGTAACACAATATAGTGAATGACATGTCCTGGCCAGCCATAAGAGGGTAAAAGATGGTGTGATCTATTTGACTTCTTCCTTTGAAACTAAATTGCTACAGGAAGGCATTTTATAGATTCACTTACTGATATTAACAATTTTGCAACCGAGTACCTCATTCTACCTGACCTTACTTTTCCTCTTTAATGAATTGGCCTTGTAACTGCTGAATGTTATGTTGGCCACTAAGCCACCTACAACTGGAATGCATAATCTTAAATGTGGAGTCCTAGCATGAATACACAAGCTATAATTGATCCTTATAATTTGATGATTCTTGTTTGATCATGCATTTCTTTTCATGTATCTCCCTCCGCTGATAGGAATTGATAACATGTTAGGTGAAATCACTGAGCAGTGGAAAACACGAAACTCTGCAGCATCCAACGACTGTACTTTTTGTAGAGATTTTCCATAAATCTCGCAAGATGGGAAGGTATGCTCTTTCTCTTTTTCTTAACAATTGTCAATTTAAATGGGTTTGGTAGAAATTAATAACTATTGATGAAGACTTAGTCAAATCACGGTTGAGAAACAGTGATAACGTCTTTATTATTTCTTAGATATTAGGTAGTAAATGTTGTTTCATTTCTTCCATTCTTCATTATTGTTGGTCAAGCAGACTTTGTTACATTAACATACTTGTTTTTATGTATCAAACCTCACTACCAGTATCTATTTCTCTTGATGACTATATATATTGAAGAGGTATTGACAAGATAGTACCATGCTATAATAGAAAGGACCAAGGTTATAATTTATTTTTGGCTTCTAGGTGATCTTTCAATAAAGAAAGAAAGAAAAAAAAAAAAAAGAAACTATTATTTTTTATGCTCTTTGTTTGCTCAAGATCCTGTATTTGCATTGTGGAGCACAAGGATTCCTAGAAAGCTAAATATTTTAACTGGGATACGTTTCATGGAGGATGTTAGCTCTGCCGTAGAATTCAATGAAAACGCCCTTACTTGGCAATTAACTTGAGCCTCATTTTTCTCCTATTGTAGAAAATATGGTGTTCTACCTTGAATGCTTTCGGCATTTGAGTTTGCCACCAAAGATAATATCTTATACTTGTGGATATATAGGCTTAAAAGGAGAGCTAAACAGCCAATATGAGCATAGCTCAGCAGTAGTGAACATATACTCCTTTCCTTGAGATTAGATGTTCAAATCCCTATACCGACACATTTGTTGTACTAAAAAGTAGGAGAGCTAAAGAATTATGGACCAATGTTGGAACTTGTATGTTGAATAAACAAATCTCAAAAAATGCAAACAAGTTAATGGGGAGGAAAGATTAGACCTTATCAGATGATAGATATTATGCTTCTTGGTGTGTTCAAAGATTTTGATAGTTATTCTTCTAAATCAATGAACTCTAGGTGGGGACTTTCTGTAGTTGTAGTACAAACTTGTATACTTTTATGTCAATCAGAGCATAGTTCAATTGGTTAAAGGCATATACCCTCAACTAAGGGGTTAGAGGGTTGAATCTTCCAACCTCACTCAACTTTGTTCTGGTTATTTACGTCATCATATGTATTTGACCTTCCTGTGATATTCTTCTTTACAGACTCAAGAGTTTTTGGCCCTTGGACGACAAACGTTAGCAGAACTGAAGGACAAGATTTATTGCTCGACAGATTCGTTAATGGAAAAGGCTGGGCAGCAAGATTCGTCTGGATATTTCCTTATAGAAGTAAGAAATTCGAGGAGCCCTGTATTTACCAAATTTGATTTTAAATAACCGAATGCAGTTTTGTTTATATCCAGGAGGTTTTCTGCAATGATTTGAGAATCCTTCCGCAATAGATTATAGCAAACCTATACTTGATTGGCTTAGAAACTCGGAGGATGAAGCGCGTAAGAAATGGGAATGTCACAAACTGGTGAATCACAACAGAAAAATTCAGTCGTTGGCGAAGTATCAGTTTCACATGTGCCTCATTTTAGATCAGTCAGCATGAACAAGGTTCGATTTTGTGACCTGAAATTTAGGCTTGGGGCCGGGTATCTGTACTGTCATCAGGTATATTGCTTATTTGGCTCTCTTCCATATGGTTTTTGTTTTTCATGTTCATTTTGCATAGATTGTGTGGCTTTCATTTCAAAGTAAAAGCCAAAGTCATATGGTCTAATGTTATTAAAGCAATCTATGTGTGGTTTCTCATAAGACTACTTTAATTACTGCCCTTAGTTGATTCCTTTGTAGTAGGATTCCTTTTTTATATTTCATTACTATCAATGAATCACATTTGTTTCTGTCCAAACAAAAACTGCATTGACTTTGGAGTAATCCTCATATACACAGGGAGATTGCAAGCATACCATAGTGATTAGAGATATGAGGTTGATCCATCCTGAGGACGTACATGATCGTGTTGCTTATCCAATCGTTACATTTCAGCTTAGGACCCGAGCTCGGAAATGTGATGTCTGTAACATTTACAGGGCTAAGAAGGTTACTCTTGACGATAAGTGGGCACAGGAAAACCCGTGCTACTTTTGTGAAGACTGCTATTTTCTTCTTCACTACTCGAAAGAAGGGAACCTCCTTTACAATGATTTCGTGGTGCACGATTACTTGCAAGATTAGGTGACTAGGTTGTTTAAGAATGCTTCTCACTGATGCCCAATTCACAGATGAAAATGCCTTAAATATTCATGCTCATTGAGATTCATTCAACAGTTTTGATGATGTTGAGTTGGTTCTGTTAGTAGCCAAAATCCAGTCATCTTGGCTGGTGCCACAACTCCAGAATTAGAGGCTAAAAGTAAATGGTTACTTATTTTATTTTTTTATTTAATTTTATTTTTACTTTTTGGGGTTGGTCGTCTTGGAGAATTTGTACAATGGAGGACTCTTCTTATATTGGGTTTTTATGAAAGGAAAGGTAAATTATTTTTTAGGGATTAAAAATGTAATTTTTAATATAACTTTTTTAAATCACAATTTGAACACAAACACTATGCTCAATAATATTATGAAATGTTGTTCTACTTTAAATTAAAAGATTTTTTTTTTTAATTTTTATATGGGTCATATAATTATGGTTAGAATTTTGCGACATCAAAATTTTCGGACATCAACCAAAGGATGTTTTAAAATTATATGGCTTAAAATTAACCAAATTAAAAGTACAACTTATTAAAATAGTATTTAAAGTATTTTTTACCTAAATAAATTTTTATTTCAAAATTTTCAAGTTAAAAAAAGGAAAATTTTCATCGATAGAAAAAATGTCAAATTATTTATAAAAAATAGCCAAAAAAAAAAATATTGATAGATATTGATAGACTTTTATCAGCATTTATCAATGATAAACTTCTATTATTTTTATCACTGACAAACTTTGATAGTATTCTATCAGCGTCTATCACAACTATCTAAAAATTTTGCTATTTTGTGTAAATAGTTTCTCTTATTTTTCTATTTTAAACAATTCTCCTTAAAAAAATAGTTAGAAGTTAGAAGAAATAAGTTTTTTTTTTTTTTTTTTTTTTTTTTTTTTTTTTTTTTTTTTTTTTTTAAAGAAAAGTTATCGATAAAGATAAGGTTAAATTATAAGCTTAATAAAGTTAAAATATAAGTTTAGTAAAATCTGTCTGTTCGGTAACTAAAACTTTTAAAACAATCGTAGGTCTCTAAACTTTCAATTGTGTATTTATTACCTCTTTGAATTTTTTCTAATAGGTTCTCCCAAATTTACCATACATAAAATTGAAAGCTTATAATTCTATTAGATATAAAATTTAAATTTACATCAAATCTTAGAAATTTGGTTTCAAAAGACACGCCATTTATGGGAATAAGTGAAAAAATTACCCTGTCAATTATGGTAATGCATTATGTATGGTCACAACTAGAAAAGATCTATATAAAACCGATTATCTAAGCCTTTTCTTGACTTTTTGGACTATATTTAAAGTGTGCGATTAAATCCTTTAGTAATATGAAGTCAAATGCTAGAAACAAGATTTTAGGGTCCAAACTATTTTAGTTTGAGCAGTAAATAATAAACACTGCACCGTAACAAAGAGGTGAGTGGAAAATAGTAAACCATGTAATAAAGAGAGATTTAAAATAATAATACTCTAGGCTATAATAGTTGGAAACACCAACTATTATTGATAAAAAGTAACTACCTCAATCATGTTTGAGAATTCCTCTTATTTAAGTTGAACCCTTAGAACAATAATAAGCATAACCTCCAATAAACACAACTTTTCACCTACGTAATCTAGGTTCAACCAAAACTCTTCAACTCTATACATGAACTTTCATAAATGTAAAATACATGAAATTAAATCGGTACATAAATGCATTGAGGATGTGGATGAATCTAGACTTTCATATTTATTGTGTCTTTTGGGTGGCGTTGAGACTCGAAAGGTTGCAACGTCTCTTCACTATAACTTGAAAACTTAGCTTGAAAGTAAACTTTTAGCTTTAGCTCGTGACATTGCTACTTATTTCCTTATCATCTTTCCTCCCACGATAAGTCATAATTTTTTATAGATTGTACTCTGGATTGGGAGCTTGGAAGGATTTATTTATTTATTATTATATTATTATTATTTTTTTTTTTTTGTCTCAAAGAACCAGAATTTCTTATCCATCTAGGTGAGCTCTCATCGTAGAAGTAACAACAGGCTCAATGGCTTGCAAGATTTCACCAAAGCCTGCACATTAAGAACAGGGGATTTTGAAAGATTCGACTAAAAAATCAGAAAAGCATATTCAATATCATGCTAGAATGAAGTTTATGTTCATGTTGGTCATATATGGTTGAAATTGTACTTTTCTTTCTCCTTTGTGGGGATGGAATATGGATCCACTTCGTGTTTCATTCTTACTATTTCAACTAGTTTTCATGGACCTTTGTTTCCAGTAAATTTCTTTTTCGACTAAAATATTTTCCAACTTTATTTTTTCACATTTTAACAGTATAGAACTATTTCTCCACCATAGTCTCCTTGAAGAAAGCTATGACTTCGAGCTTTGAAGTCTTCAATTCTATGAATCATCAGAGTAAATAATACCAAAATGATTAAAGAAATAGAGGAGAGGGAGAGACACACCCTGAGAATCACCAATGCGTCGATCTAGCCGTTTTTTAATGTATGTCAAACCAAGTCTTCGATTAATCCAAGTGAAGATGTCTACCTCGTAACCCAGATCTCGAAGATCACAATCACTGAGGGCTGACCAAAACAGAAGATAAAAGTGCGTTTGGAATACCTTTCAGTGTTTAATTAAAAAATAAGTCATTTTGAAATAAATACAAGTGTTAGCAACCACTCAAATGATTTTTAAAGCAATTATATCTTATTTTAAACGTTCTTTATTAAAAGTGTTGAAATAAATTTTTTAAGTTAGTTCCAAACGGGCCCTAAATAATATCATTAAAATCGCTACTCAATCTAAGGGAGAGAGAGCTATAAGTCTTCGAACGACCAAAAGAGTCCAAGAAGTATGTTTTCAATGTTGGATGGTTCCGCATAGAATAGAATCTAGTGAAACGAAAAAAAATGATCCTTGAACTTAATAATGACAATGATATGAGACATGGTATACGAAAGGAGTTGCAAAGTGGAGTCATCAGTATTAAATGATATAAGATTAAATTTGTCTTCACCCATTAGCTAAGCTTTGGATAACTGGCGATTTAAGATGATATCAAACCCCCTGCATTATATTTTCTCCCAATTAATATTATTTTCATTGTGGGTTTTTTCATATTTCAATTGACGATTCTTTAGTTAAGTTTTGATCACCCAAGACTATCCAAAAACCATTTTGAAAATCCAAAAATCTTTTAAACTTGTCATATATGTCACTTATGCCTTAGTTTTCCAAAAAAGATGAGGTACTAGGTAGCATCATGTATCTCGCACTATCTTCTTTAATGCATCAAATGTATGAGGATTCTCCACCCCGAACATTTCACTAATTCGCATGTGCTTCCCTCCATTTTTACCATACATTTTTTTAAAAAAATAAAATAAAATACCATATAATAATTTTTTATTAGATGCAGCTTCACCGAAGATGAGTGTAGCCTGACGCACCTAAATTTTTTCTTATTTAATGCTCTCAGCAAACTTGCTTCGCACGCTCCAGCCTCCACCATTTGAGATTGAGAATCCAGAAGGGTTGGATTTTTGGTTTTTTCACATTCATACAAACTTCATCCATAAGAGTATTTTTTTCTCTCTTTTTATTTAACTTTTATTAATAATCTCTCCCATGTCAACATCATTGGGTTTATGAGCATATGCATATATATATATATATAAAAGCATAGCATCAAGGAACATGAACATTTTGGAAGAGTTTTGATGTGGGAGAGTTAAGTTGAATTGGTAATAATTATCTATGGAGTTAAAAAATCTATGTTTGAGATATAAAGTTGATCAGTTGAGTCAAGAAGTTGTGTTGGAGCCTAAGTTAAGTTATATTTTATGGGTGTCTAGTGTAGTTTTTGTAACCTAAAAAAGTCTACTTTTTCGTAGCATGTTTGGGTTGTTTAACTTATTTTTTTAATTATTCAATTATATAATATTTTCTCTAATTTCAACACTTAATTGAGATGTCAACTAAAAATATTTACCTGCATATATTTCACAATGTATGAGTGGAAACATACACAAAAAATAAATATGTCATCAACAGGTTTAAGAGTTTTTTTTTTTAAACACTTTCACCGATCAATTCTTTTTGTTTTCTTATTTTATTTTTTAGTACATGATCAATCGAGTTGGCCGGCCAGGTGGTCATCAGAGTTGGAAAATGGTTGTCGCTAGAGTTGATTATCGGAGATAGTCTTCGTCAAAATTGTCATCAGAGATAGTTGCTAGAGTTGGTTGCTGGGATGAGGTGGTGGTTGACAAGTAAAGGTCATTGGAAACATTAGAAGGATAGAGAGTTGAGATGAGTTGGCAACTTCATCGATCTTTCTAGTTTGATGGTCAAAATTTACTAATTCAACTTAACTCACAAGTTAGCGAGCCAACAACACTCCTTTTGTGATTTAGCTAGCCAAATACATCGTAGTCACCTATGACAAAAAAAAAAAAAAAAAAAAAAAAAAAACCAATACACCAATTTTGAATAAATACAAAGTTAAAACACATTAAATTATAAAATATTGTGTATAGATAATATTGAAATATATATTGGAAATGATACTCTGCATTATTGTCAAAGCCATACAAAAATTGTAATAATTTACATGATATTCGTGTTGTTTACGAAAAAAATGAAATGGACAGGGGATACTCTAAAAAGAACAAAAAAAACAGAAAAATACTAAATTAATCATTAGTAATAAAAAATACCTAATAAATAATAATATAAAAAAAAAGAACAGAATGAAGGTAAGAATTAATCTTGTGATAGACAATCATAAGACAAAGTGAATACGCGGAAAATAATGTGAGATAAAATTAAAGTAAGTTGTGTGACATATACCTAAATAAAAATAAATTAAGATTAATTATCTATCACAACTATAACTAATAGACGTTGATAGACTTTTATCAATATCTATCATTTCTATCACTGATAGACCCTGATAGACTTCTATCAGCATCTATCACAACTATCTAAAAATTTTGTTATTTTTATAAAATAGTTTTTCTTATTTTTTTATTTTTAAAATTACCCTTAATACTATATGTTGCTGCTTGTTTCTGATTGCAGATTAAAAAAGATTTGAATGGCATATTAATCTTTTGCATATTTAGGTTGCTGCAATTGGATATCTCTTGGGTGGGTGAACTTTGAATTTTCTTCATGGAAGTGAAATCAGCAACACTTTTTTTTTTTTTTTTTTTTTTTTTTTCTTTCCTACTTTTGATATTAGCAAAATAATCTTTGGTCTGTTTCATGAAATTGGCTTTTGGTAATGAGAAAAATATAAAAATATAAAAACTTTAACTCTAATTTCAGAATTTAACAAATAAAAGGAAAAAAAGAAGAAGATAAATATGAACAACGCAGATTAATTATTGTTGAGCTAAACTGACATTTAAATTTAATAGTTGAAATTATATAAATCTTTTTACTTTTGGGTCATGTGTTACTCTAAGGAAAAACGTAATAAATCAATGATAATTTGAAAAGTGAGCCATAATTGATTACTTTTATTGTTGTTTACGCGTGTTCCGTACTCGTATTGACATGTGGAGCCCACTTTTTGAATCTGTAATAATATGCAAACTAATTGATGAGCAGAGGGTGATCAAATAATTGTGTTTGAAAATTACGCGGAATCCACTTGCCGATATTGTTACCATTACAAAGATTGTTGCTTTTACAGTATGAGAATTATGAACCTGTCACATTTCTATTATCGTTACTATTATCATTACCATTATCGTCACCATTAGGGTCAAACACTAACGGTAATGGTAATGGTAACAATAAATGTGACAAATTTATAATTCTAAATAAACTTGATCAAAAGCAATTTAGGATATGTTTGGGAGTAATTTTAAAATAGCTAAAATCACTTTGTCATTTTCAAAATCACCGTGAAATATGTTTTTAATCCTTCAAAATCAAACATGTCGTTAATTACGTTTGCAGTTGTGATTAATTATGATTGATCTATCCATGAAACTCTATTATAATTAGTTTATTATATTATTTTACCCGTATAGTTTCAACTACTTAAAAAAATATGTATCCACTATGAGATACCGATGTTTCATATCTAGGGGCTAAATCACACCCATACATGATATATACCATTTAAACCTAAATAGTTGTAATGTGATAAAGGACGTGATTGTCCGTTCAAATATCTCTGCCATTATATCGTGATTTCTCATACCCACACACGATTTTCATCTACATCACACATATACACGAAAAGATATACCACTTCAATTCGAATAGTTATAATGGAAAAATGATGTGACTGTTCATTCAAACATGTCTTTATGGTTGATATTCATGGTCTAGATCATACTTGTACATAAAAGAATGCACCACTTCAAATGTAACCACCCCAACCCGAATAGTTATGATGAAGGACAAATAGGAGTTATGAAAAATTGTAAGAAAAAATGGGGATGAAAAGATTCTCCCCTTATAGCCAAGAAGGTATAAAAATGGAAAAACCAAAATAATTTATACCCCTAAATTGCTCAAGCGACCATAACTCAATTAGTATATAGATGTACTAGAGACCAAGAGGTATGTGGTTTGAATCCCTTAATCTTCTATTATACTAAAAAATAATGTATACCAAAAAATTTGGGATTGTATCAATTGAAACCTCCAACTAATAATTGCATCAAATTAAAACAACTAGTTTAAATTCTTTGTTATTGGTTTTTTACTATTTTTACTTTATTTCATTTAAAATCAACTCGATATCACCTAATAAAAGCATTCTTCTACCCAAATCCTACCCGATTAGAAAAAAGAAACAACTTAATTTTATTTTTAAAATTTGACCAAGAATTCAAATGTTACTTTAGAAAGTGAGAACTATATTAAAGAAAAAAGGACTAAACATACACAAATTTCAAAACACAAAAAGATAATACAAGATCATTATCATGGAAAAAGTATAAGAGGGTGTTAAATTAACGTTAGCAAGTCGATTGTTTCATTGATATTTCCACGTCCATGAGTTCAACCTCAACAAAAGAAGTGAATCAACATTTCCATTATATCGTAGATAAATCAATGAAATATATAGAAAAAGAATGTGACTAATGTGAATATAATATAAACAACAAATATTTTAACTCATTCAAAATAATGTTTTTCTAATTTCATTTAATTTCATAATTTTTTTCATAAATATTCATCCACATTGACATTTAAGGAGCATTTGGAGGCTAAGTTAGTTATTATAGTCGAAGTTATAAATTGGTTATAATAGTTTGTGTTAAGGTTGTAGTCTCTGTAAAAAAAAAAAATAGTAAACACAACAAAGAGGAAAAGAGAGAATGAGTAGGAAATTATAAACAATGAAACTAATGAATGATTTGAAATATTAATAGTGTAGTTAATTGTAGGTTATAATAATTGTAAATACTAACTATTATAATGGGAGCCCTAGACACAAAGACTCCACCTACTCGAAATTGGTGTCCAAATAATCCTTAACATTTTACCAATATTTTCATGACATTTGCATAAAATAAAGAATTTAACATTTTTATTCCATCCCTATTGTACTCAATTGACAGCATACGAGCATATTAGTGACGTAGTTCGAATCTCCAACTCCTATTATGCTTAGAAAAAAATTTCATTCCCTTTGATTAATTAGTTTTTTTATTAAAAAAAAAAAAAAGAAAAAAAAAGGGTTGGAGAGAGAAAGTTGAAAAGGGCATTAGATGTGGAAGAAGGCAAAAAAGGGTATGAAAGAGGAAGAAAGGAAAATTCACATTGCCTTCGCAGCTCTGCCACATTTGGGCTCCACCTCCCACAATCTGTACTTTCTTCTGTTCTTCCAAACTCCCTCACCTGAATCCATTCTTTCATTTCAACCCTTTTAATTCCTTCTCCCAGCCGCCATCTTCCCTTGCCCCATCTCTGACACAGACCCCATTTTCCCATTTCCTTCTAATTCTTCCTTCTTCATCCACACCCATCATTTCTTTCTCTATTTCTCTTCATAATTTCACTTTCTTTCGCTTTTCAATGAAGCAAGCTTTGTGGGTTCCTCTGGATTTCACTTTCTTGCATTGCATGTGAATCCCATCTCCTCTCCCTTTCCTTCTCCTTTGCCTTTGCCACCCCCTTTTTTTTTCTCTCTGTTCTGCTTTCAACTCTCCTCTCCATTTCAGCTTGGATTTCTCGTCTGTGATTCCCTTTTTTTGGACTCTGGGTTTTGGATTTATTGAATTGTAAGATCTACTGTTCAATCGATTTTCTCTGTGATTTGAATTTTGAACTCTCTATTTGTTGATTTACTGGGAAATCGCTAGTCCCCATTATCGTTTGAAGATCTCGATTCATCCTCGTTTCTTAGTTTCATCAATGTGTTCTGATGATTTGTTCTTATGGGTGTTGTCTTTTATAGGTGTTTGCTTTTAGAAAAAGAATTCTGGGTGCATTAATCTTGTTTCTCCATTCAAATAAGGTGCGTGATGAGGAAATATGTTCATGGGAATTTTATGTTTTACACTGTTTGATTCTTACTTTTTTGGATTCTTCCGATGACTGATTTCTTGGTTGAAAATGGGTTTCTCTCGATTTCTTCTATGGACAGTTTTGAGTCAGAAACTAGATGGGAGACGATTGACTTGATTTGAGGGTCGGTATGATTTCTCCAGCATTGATTTCTTTGTGCTGGAGTAGCGAAATCGTATGGTCTCTGTTTGATTGTTTGCAGGGCACTCATTGATTGTAATTGTTAATGGAAGTATCATCGAATGGTAAACGCTCGATATATTGCCTTCGCTACTTCAATTCAAGAATTTGCAAATGCATTGCCATATTACTTATTATTCCACTGATTGTTAGAGCTATTTTCTTCCCGTCGATCTCGAGTTTTGGTCGGATCGAAGAGAATGGCTTAGTAGTCGTCCGTAATCTGTCTCCATTGTATGGTTCCGATTTCGGTATTCGCATAGACAAGTTTTTGGAGGTCCCTCAGATTGTTTGGGGTTTAAACAATCAAAAGATAGCATTTGCAAGAGCTTGTTTAACTGCAAGAATGTTGAACCGAACTCTTTTGATGCCTAGTTTAAGTGCCTCCCTCTTCTATAAAGAAGTGGAGCGTTTGGAACCAATTTCCTTTGACAAGATCTTTCAATTTGAATTGTTCAATTCTCACTGTAATGGGTTTGTTCGATTGGGTCGTTATATCGATATTTCAAATCGAACAAAACCGATTGAACTGTCAAAAGGAAGCGGAAGGAAGTGGACGATCGAGAGGGATTTGGAACAATTGAAAGAGTATAGCAAGGAACCATTTGATAAGTCAGAGGTGATTAGAATAGTTGGTAAAAATCCATTTCTATGGCATGATCACTGGCCTGTAAAGGACTATGCAAAGGTTTTCGAGTGCTTGGTTTTGGTTGACAAGATAGAGAAAGAAGCAGATAAAGTGATTTCAAGGATTAGAGAAGTAGGATCAGAAGTAAGAAGCAAATTCGACGCCGATGCTAATGGTGTTATATCTGAGAAGTTGTTGCAACCGGTGCCATACGTTGCTGTCCACATGAGAATAGAAATAGACTGGATGATTCATTGTAAGAAGTTAGAGCAGAGATCTAAAATAAACCAAATTTGTAGTAGCAAGGAGGAGATAATGAATAGAGTAGGGAACATTACAGGAATGAAAACGCCAACGGTCGTTTATCTTGCCGTTGCAGATAGTTTACTTAACGATTCTTCGATTTTGAAAGGTTGGAAAGAAGGCTTGCTACCTTTTGAAAAGAAGAAATTAGGCATCGATAAGATCTACAAGAAGTATCCTTACCTCATACAGTCAGCAATCGACTACGAAGTTTGCTTAAGAGCCGATGTGTTCGTTGGAAACAGTTTCTCAACATTTTCGAGTCTTGTAGTTCTCGGGAGAACGCAAAAGCTTATGAAAACAGGGGTCGCAGACCTATGTGGTACAAATGTAAGGTGGCCTTCTTATGCTTATAACATATTAGGAGATGCAAAGGGCCCTCAGAAATGGATATCTAATATGTCTGATATAAGCCTCAAGAAAATTAGCTATGGCTCCAACGATACCTCTTGTCGATAGTCGCTTACTCAATTACCCGAGATTGAAGTTGTTAACACCGTTGCGATTCATTCCTATAATCTGAATGGATGGATGGATGGTATGAGTTTTGAGGACATTTTTGTACATCAAAAGCAAAGCAGAGGATGATAAAAGATGGAGAAGAACTAAATTGGTACAGTTTTTGTTTTTATACACAATTGATTAGATGATATGATTGCTATTTTTTTATTTTTGAGAACTCATTACTCAGTTTACAATTTATTTATTTTTACCATATATAAAAGGTTTATGAATTGTTAATTTATTCAGGCAATACATATTTGAACCTTTCCAGAGATTTGTTCATTCTTAAGTGGATTTGATGCTGTGGATTCATATTGGAAGAAATGCAGTATGTTATTGTTTAGAGTTATGGTTGTTTCTATTTTGAACTTTTTGGTTAAAAGAAAAAATATTTGCTTTGGGACATGCACTTTCATGAATGTAAGGGATGCTAATCCCTCAACGTAAGAATTTGTTCCATAAAAACTTTAATGTAAACTCCACAATTTAACTTTAGAATAGTTCAAAATATAATGATTTAGGCTTGAAGTTGTAAAATTGTGATAGATAGGAATCTCCATGCAAATATATATATATATATATATATATATATATATATATATATATATATATATATATTAAAAAGAAAAGTTTGTCAATGTGATGTGGTAACTTGTGTTTTGGGCATTTAGATAAGATGGGTGCAGTTCTTTTGGTAGATATTTTTGGAAAAATTATAAAAACGAAAAATTCAAAAAATAAAATTTAATTTAATTAATAAATAAACATTTTATAATTTTTAAACAAGTTAACTTGTTTATTCTTTATATTAGTGGCATTTCGATACTTATTTTTTGTTTTTCATGGATTTTTCTATAATAATGAAAATATTGATTCACACTTCATGTTGATATTGAACCTATGGAAACGTGAAAATATCGATGAAAATATCGACATGTCGTCAAAAATTTAATGCTATGAAACTTTGAACCTAAGAGTTGTAATGAATTTATGAAATTTTATAGGACAAATGACATGAAATGTTAGATTGTGATGTTTTATATCTAAAGTCTATATCACACCTATATATGGAAGAATACACTTAGATGTAACGGCCTCAATCCAAGTACTTGTAACAAAGGACAAAATGCAAAAGATATAAAATGAGAATGCAAAGATTCTTCCTTCATGACTTTACTCATAATTTTTTTTTATACATCGAGACGAAATCTTTACCATTTTTTTTTTTGAAAAAAACTAAATTGTTATATATGAAATTATCACACTATGTGTTTTTGACTTAATTATTTAAAAACTAAAAAATTTAACCGTAGAATTAGGGATGTTCATATTTCTTATGAGAATGATTTTCGATCTATGCAATTAAATTCATCCTCATAAAATTCTCCATTAAATTTTGCAAGAATTAATTGTGGAAATCAGGTTCTTTGTGAAAAATTATTCTTAATTTGTTTTTTTTTTTAAAAAAAAAAATCTCAATTAAATTATTGGAGAATCATAGTCACGAAAATTCATTTTAAAGAGAAATTTTTCTGCATGCAAATGAATAATTTCCAATGGAAAAAATCTCACTTGTTGAGAAATTTCTTGACCTTCTTCATGAATATATAAAATTATAGTTTAAAATGTTAAACAGAGCAATTATTCCAATAACAATAATGGAAAAAAAAAATCAAACATAGCAAATATTTTTTCACACAGATATTTTGGTCTTATTTTGGAATCGTTAAATTTAGTCCATGTATTTCTAAATGTTCAATTTTAGTTCTTATATTTTTAATAAATATTAAATTAAGTCTACACTTCTATGTAACAGGAACATATTGATTCTTAACTTAATTTTTTTTAATATTTATTAAAACTTTAAATTTTAGTATGAGATAAGAACGGTAAAGGCTTTTGTCTATGCAAAATTCTTCATTATATTTTGTAAGGATTAGGAGAAAAGATTCTAAAATTATTTGTTGTTTGATTATTTTTTTAAATCTTAATTAAATCAAATGGTTTTTTAATTTTTATTTAAAATAGTTAATTTTTACTGAAAATTCACAATTTGAAAAACAAAATCTTACGAAGTTGAATAATTTGCAGAGTTGGAAATTTGAAGAATAGATATTTTATGTATAATTGAGCTAAACTAATGTTGGCAAAATCTTATCACTTATTATTTTGCAGATTATCAAACTTATTATTTTTTATTATTAATATTGTACTTTTTATTGTACGTTTTTTAAAAAAATATATTGTACTTTTTAAAACTTATTATTATTAACATTAATAATTTTCAAACTTATTATTAAAATATTATACATTTTATTTCCACATAGGCATTCCTGGTCTCTTATACAAACATTTTTTTTTTTAATTAGACTGTTTTTAAATATAGAAAATTTCATCTAGTAAAATTTTTCAATATTTATAAATATTTAATATATCATTTCTCTTTTAATTTTCTTAAATTTTTTTTGAAATATTATACATTTTTTCTCCATCCTCTCAATAACTTAATTAGAAGAAAACATATTTTCTAGGGTATAATAATTTTAACCATCACTATTAAGTTTGAAAGCTATCATATATTAATAATAATTTTAAAATGACAATAGAAATAATAATTCAAAAATTCAAAAGTACAATATGAGTAATAATAATAATAATAATATAATAATAATAATATAATAATAATAATAATAAAGTCCATCAGTCAGTTTCAAACTATGAGACAATTTGGAAAAGAGAAAAAAAAGTTAGAGAAAGAGAATGAAGAGAGAGAATTAAAAAAGGAATTATGGAAAGAGAAAAAGAGAATACAAATGACAGTGAAAAGGAAAATAAATTCTTGAGAGAGAAAGAAAAACAAAATTTTATGGAGATAATTAGAGGAGAATTTTTAAAAATAGAAAAATAAGAGAAATTATTTAAACAAAATAGTAAAATTGTGATAAACGCCGATAGAAGTCTATCAGGGTCTATCAGTAATAGAAATTATAGAAGTCTATCACTAATTGATGTCGATAAAAGTCTATCAATATTTTTTATGCTATTTTCTGTAAATAGTTAGTGAAATTTTTTCATAATTCAATCGGAGTAAAAAAAAAATGGTAAAAAAAATGAGAGATATATAAGACCCATGTTTTAAAATTAATGTTATATTTTTCCTTTACTAAAAAATACAAAAATTTCCTTCTCTCTTTCGTCTTCATCTCCAACCTTTTATGAGAATTCTCAACCGTTCGAACTTTTAAATTTTGAAAGCACTATTTCATCTTGTCCTTTCGTCTCATAACATGTTGGACCTATCATCGATATTTAGTTTTCATTTTTTTCTCTATGTTTTTTGTAACTTTTTTTTTTCCTGATTGAGAGCAAGAATCGATAGCGAAAAACGAGAGCAACGAACGAGAGTGACAACCGAGAATGAATCTTGCTCATTGTTAAACTGAGTGGTCACTTGATCGGTGATTTTTCTGACCAACCCCACTCAATACCGTATATTAAAATTAAATTAAAAGAAACAAAGGAAAAATAATAATAATATAATAAAAATGCACACGACATTGACAGAAGCTAGCAAGCACATTATTGCATGTGAAGTGTATTTTCATTTTCAACAAACTACTTTTCTAATTATATATATACACACACACATACAATAAAATAAATAACTTTAAACTACCAATAAAAATTATTTATTTATTTATTTATTTATAGTGATTTTAATCATTTAATAAAAAAAAATAAAAGACTAATTTTTAAATTTTGCTATATCTACACTTTTTTTTAAGGTTTGAACTCCAATTATTTTCATCTTTGTTTTTTTTTTTCATTTTATTCTTCTTTTATTCTTTATTTTTCTCTTCATTCTAATAATTTTATATTTTTTTTATTTCTTGAATGCAGAAATATATAGGCTCATTCATCTCTATTAAACAAGTAAATCTTTAAGTATGTATGTTTTAAATTTTTATTTTATTTTATTATTGTATTTTTTTTTCTTTTTGTCATTTTGAGTGGCATTATTGTTGAATTGTAGGTTACACTTATTGTTGTCAAATCAATGGCTACCTCAGAACTACATTTAAGTGGGGTTTTCCTTTTAATTGAACATACAAATTACAGTACTTTTTACTTCATATATTTATTATAAAGTTAATTATTATGATACAATATGTAGGTGATGTGGACTAAATTCTATTCAAGTAGACAATCCAAATTACAACTACATCTAATTCATTCAAGCAAAAATAACTTCATTTCTAAATGAGAAGCGTCAAGATGGCTGAAATCAAATGATTTTGATATGGAAATATGACGTGAGATAGAATTTCAATATGATATCGATTTTTCTTATTGTCTTCTCTTGATATGGATTTTTTATTTAAGAATTATTTAATATTATTCAAATATAAAGTCACAAATAAAAAGGATATCATAATGGACAACTATATTTATAAATATAACATAAATATAATAATTAAATTGTAATAAACCATATTCTTGCTTGTTTTATTTTTAAAATACACTAAATAAATTAAAATAATAGTGAGAAAAAAAATAAAATAGGAATAGAGATGGAAGTGTTGAAATTGTTTGAAAACAAAAGTGAAAAAGAAAAAGAAGATTTGCTTGTGAGAGATAAATAACTCATATATTTATGTATTCAAAGAATAAATAAAATTTTCTTTTCTTTTTTTGCATTCAAATGAACAAAAATTAAAGAAATTGGTAAAGAAGATAAAAATGAGAGAGTGAAAAAAGTTTTTTTTTTAAAAAAAACAAATAAAGAATGCGAAAGGATGAGGGAGTGTGAAATTGTGTTGAAAATAAAAGTAAAGAACAATAAAAAAGAATGTGAAGAGTTTAAAAATTATTAAACATAAAAAATAATATAAATTAAAGATGAAGAGAAACTTTTTGGTTGGAAAAAAAAGGGGAAATCACCTAAGGTGGCCCATGTAAAAAAATACATAAAGTAGCAATAGTGCCACATGTCACTCATTGAAATGAAGAGATATGGAAGATTTCGCTACTACAATAGTAGCGGAAATTTTTCCGATCTATTGACTAGCTAACACATCACCCAGTATTCCTAGTTGAATAAGATGTAAAACACACTATCCAACTATATGCATTAACTCACCTCAAAAAAATCTAGAAATCAATCGACAATCAAAAGAAAAAAAGGACCCTAAAACTTTCATGTTTTTGTTCATAATCCTTCATCTTCTACCATATCAACCATTTTCCCATTTCTTCTTTATCATGACTTATGGAAACAAGAAGTTGCTTCCCCTTCGTTCTGAACTATCCAACCAAGGAGCCCATTTAAATAATCATGAGCTTTAACTGAAGTTCGAGATTGGAGGAACATACTTGATGATATGGATTTGTAGAGTTGTCAAAGATGAGAAGATTGCGTGTGTGAAAATGCCAACAATCTCAAGCACACAATTGTGGTCTAACCTCGCAAGGAAGTAAATAGATCTCTAGAGAATAACATCTGCATCCATCTAAGTGGTTTATTGCCGTTTGAGGCTCATCGACCGTCATTCATGATCTGGTCACTGTCGAAGAGGTCAGACAAGAGGTCAGCGACTGTGAGGGAGAGGGGAAGAAGATGACCTCCTAAAATGAAAACCATGCAAATAATATTATATTTTTTTTTAAAAAAAAACGATGATCTAAATAATAAAAGATCTATCAAAATAGGATATACTAACTTTCAAATCGGAAATTCAAATAAAAAAGAAGATAAATGCTCAAAATTCAAGATGCCCTGAAATATATGCAAAATCACGTTTTGAATATTTAAATTTAACCATAGAAATATAGTTATCTGAACATGTGAAATGTAGTTACACTATATTTGTAACGACTTGATCTCTAACTGGGGTCCTTACAACCATGCATGCAATTCAAAAATAAAACTAATTGGTCATTTAAACTCAATTAAAAATTTTCTAATTAAATAAAATATCAATAAAATAATTTTTAAGAACACCAAAATAAAATTTAGTTCAAGATCCCTAAAACGTTGATAAAAAAACATTTAAATTTAAAACTACTAAACTCAATAGTTCTCTTTAAATATTCAAAACTTCTTAAAAACGTGACACTGAGCGAAAGCATAAACTCTAATCCCATATGACACCCTCAACAGATCTCCTTGTCATGCGCTTGGTACGTTCTTTGCCTTAAGCTGAAAAACATTTAAAGAAAGGTTAAGTATATGATAAGTAATTCCATTATTGGGGTCAGGTTATGAATCACACACAATCATGAGTCTGAAAATCATTTTAACTAGTGGGACCTAAAAGTTAGTTAAACCGATCAAAACTGTGTCATGTGCCACTTTAGGGCCTTTTCTTTTCATGTGCATTTTTTTCGTGTCATGCACCATCAAGAGCCTGTGCGTATCATGTGCCTTTTCAGGCTAATCGTGACATGTGCATTTCAAGCGAGTGTGTGACATGTGCCTTTTCATGCGAGTGTATCATGTGTGTGGATGGCAGGTCGTATCATGTACCCATCCAGGCGAGTCATGTCATGTACCTTTTAGGCAAATTGTGTCATGTGCCTGGAAAGGCGAGTGGTGTCGTAGCTTGTCATGTATAAAATTTCATGTAGCATACACATGCAAGTCCCACATAAAATTCACATGTAATCACATAATATCATAGTTCGTGCTAAACGTGTACACATGCTTATCAATCAAAATTGACATATTCAATCATATAAAGAAAACCATGCTTAATCAACATACATAACATAAAATATTATCATCAATGCCTGGCTCGAGCACATTCCAGTAGTAAAACTACTTACCTAAACTTGAGCCAACATAAAACTCTACAAACAATCAATTCCTCTATCTAATTTCTAGGAATGCTTGTTGGAAAAATAGAAGTTGTCTTTCCCAAACAACTAAATGTCTTTAGAAATTTCTAAGAGGAATTTGTTCACTCCGAAAAGGAGAACGAGACAGCTGAAAACAATGTAGAAGTAACAAGAGACTTTTCTCTTTGATTGACCTCCCTTTATAATGAAGTGGATGATTATATTTAGAGAGGAAAAATAATCCTAATTCTAAAGTATTTGGAATACCATAATTGAAGTAGTAGATTAATTAAAATTAGTTAGATAGATTAGATTTTCATTTTTTAATGACATTTTATCTAATTAGAAAATCTATTTTTTAATTAATTAGAAAATCAATAATTAAACTAGTAGATAGATAGATTTTCTTTTTCAATAAAACACTTTCTCTAATTAAGAAATACCATATTTTAATTAATTAGAAAATCCATAATTTGATTAATTTTCATCCATATTTTATTGAAAAATTTTTAAAAATAGAAAAATAAGTAAAATTATTTACACAAATTAGCAAAATTTTTAAATAGTCGTGATAGACCCTAATAGTCAGTGATAGAAATTATAGAAGTTTATCCATAGAAGTCTATCAATGCCTATGAGTATTTTTTTTTTTTTTTTTGCTATTTTCTATAAATAGTTTGACATTTTTTCTATCTTTGAAAATTTCCCTATTTATTTAAATTAGAAATTTCATAATGTAATCAATTTAGAAATCTATATTCTAATTAAATTAGAAAATCCAAATAAACCTCCAATCTATATTCTAATTAAATTAGAAGATCCAAAATAAACCTCAATTCTCTCCATTTGAATTAAATCCAAATTTCTCATATCAACTAAATTTAAATTAATTATCTTATCTAATTTGGCTTCAAAATCAAAATTAAAGAACCATGAATCCAATCAATTTAATGTAATTAATTTAAAATTATTGAAAAATTCGGGATGTTATTTATTAATAAAGTCGCGTGAAATATAAGATATCTGAGCATGTGAAATAATAGTTACATCGTATCTAAAATGTTTGTTGCGAGATCTCAAATAAGGTAAATTGACTTTTAAATCGAAAATTTAAATTAGAAAAAATGCTCAAAGAGGAAAACAAATTAATTTGGACGCATTCCATAAATTGTTAAAAAGATGAATTTGAAGGAATCGAACCTCAACAACTCAAAATCGGGATGATGAGAATTTTCATCTCATCCTACCATTAAACAAAAGTCTAATTTGTTGAAGAGTCATAGAAACAACAATATATTGACAAATAAAAAACAATATTCGTTAATTACTAAAGTGTGAAGAACACATAGTAGTTCTTATCAACCTTCAGATCTAAAAATAGCAACCAAAAAAAAAAAAAAAAAAAAAAAAACTGAAATCTTTAACTATTGTCGATTAAAAGATGATTATCGTTAAAAAAAGTATAAAATGATATCAATATGATAAAGATATTAATATTATTAGATTTAACATTTTAAAAGAAGTTAAACCATATATCATTGAATCAAATAAATGAAATAGTATTTGAAAAATCGAAAAAAAGATAGTGATAAAACATAATATGAGAAAAATAAAACGAAATCTGAGAAAAAAACATTAGATAAATTCAATAAGATATTCTAAATTTGATTAGGAAGAAAAATCAAGAATTAGGACTAATTTAAATTTGATAACAACCGATACAATCATGCTAACAACAATTACACTGTATAGGTAAATAATGATGTGGGCATCTTGTATTCTTGAAGAACCAATGGAAGGCAAATTCAGAATATGAAAAAGGAAGTCCAAAATGTTTGCCAAAAATCTTATAAATTTCGATTTTGCTATTTATGCAAATGTAACCTTAAAAGTTTCTATATACTATAATTTCCTTATAAAATTTCCCCTACCACTATTTTTAAAAAGAAACGTAAACACAGACAAAGTAAAAAAAAAATGAAACAGAGAAAAATTACTTTTGATAATTTGTGAAATTCAACCTCAATTTTTAGATAATTTTTAAAATTTTCAAAACAAAAAATGAAATGGTTTATTAAACAAATTTGTATCTTTAAAAACGCGAAACAAAAACTAAAATAAGAAAAGAATTGTTATCATACATACCCTGAAAAAAAAAAAAAAAAAGTTGGCTCCATTAAGCTTGCTTCTATATTGATTATAACAAACGAAATTGAACACTTTTAGAGGAGAGCGTTTTTTTTTTTTTTTTTTGGTGAAGATTGGATACCTAATAGATTCCTCGTAAATGGTTTTCGATCTTCCTTAAAGAAAATTTAAATTCTTAGCTAAATTTCACGTTCCAAAGCTCTACTTTTGTTTAGACAAAACCTAACTCGAACTTTGAAAAGATTTATAAAAAGTAAATAAGAAATAAGAAAATCTATAGATAAAAGTAGTGTTACCAAGGTTAATTTTCAAAAACAAAAAATGAAGGGATCTCATTAACTCATTTAGGGCGATTTGATTTTTGGGATGTGGATAACCAAAATTTTAGATGTCTGACATTATAGGTGCTCGAAATTACGAATACCTGATATCCTTAAATAACCATGTTGTTTTGTATTCCACCATGTTGTTTTGTAGGAATATTTTGGTAATATTTAGGAATACTTAGATGTGTGTTTGTTTTATAAGATTTCTACTCGGAATGTCTTGAATTTAGATAATGTTACAATAATGCCCTCACAAGTATTCATTAATATAACTAATTAATATAATTTAAACTTATATAACTATTTGTTTATGAATTTAATTTCTTTTTAATTATTAATTTATTATTTTATTTATATTTTTCTCACCCAAATAATATATATTCTTAAGATTTTTTATAAAATAATATTATTTAATTCTAAATTTTAATATTTTCTAAAAAATTAAAGTTTATAAAATAAATATTAATTTAAATTTAAATTTACATATCTTTCTAAAAAACCAATTAAAACAACTCTAATATAACCAAAGAATCAACACTATTTATTTTAATTATAAAATTAAAATAAAGAATATATATATATGTGAGGGTTAAAAAAGTAAAATGAGGATACCCTAAAAACTCATATTTCAAAAGGGTATCTAAAACTATTGAGATGCCGTCCATAAGGGCCCGAGTATCTTACATTACTTCAAAACAAACGTGGTAATCCAGATGTTCACTCCCCATAAGAATCTTGAATTCCCACAAAACCAACAACTCCTTAATGGATACAAACAACAGCCAGCTCACAATCAAGCGAACTCAACTAGAGTACTCTTAAATTTGTTCTTTTCATACCCATTTTATCTAAAAGAAACTAATGGAAGAACAATCATTCCCCTCCCATGACTGCTAATTACAAAGTTCAATATATAATGACCCTTTATGCTTAAAACTATGGGAAACTCATGTGCTTTTCACATTAAGCAAATAAATCTCATCAGTTCTAGTTTTAGGCAGGAGGGATTTAAACTTTTCAAAAAAAAAAAAAAAAAAAAAGAAAAGTGATCCAAGGTAGGATGTCAAAGTGGCTCCTGATAAGTCCAAAACTGACCCAACTAAATTCAGTCTGCAACTAAGAACATTACAGCATCAAATGCTTTCCTAAAAAATGAGCTCATCATGTTAGAAATGAAATTGGGACCATGTAAAAATGACAAAAGAATAGAAATCAAATAAAACCACCTCTGCAATGAGAAAGTTACATGACAGACTATCATTCATTCACAAAGGAAGGATGCAGGTAAAATTGCACATCATACAACAGAATGAAGACAAATTTCATTTTCATTGATTCACATCATTAAATTCTTGTCTATTTCTTTTCGTCTTTTCCTTTCTTTTTTTTTCTTTTTTCTTCAAACATTTCTTTGGAAGAGGAAATAAAGAAAGCTGACATTCTTGCATAAGATTCCTCCATTCTAATCTAATGCAAGGAGGACCTCTGAGGGTCGCATCATAAATTCCAGCATGACTCAGTAGATAAAGAGAGCTTAACTACGGACCGAAACGCCAAGCTGTGCGGTGTTGTAAATGAGGGAGGAAACTAGAGTAAGAAACTCTTTTACCTCCCTTTTATTTTTCAACTTCAGTAAGACACCTAAAAATCGATATCATTGTACATAATCTTCGTAGTAGCTATCGCTTATCACAGAAACGAACCTCTCGAGCCAAGGAAGTTGGTGTATGTCCTTCATAGTGTCGACATAAGAGTCTGTACACCGTGGTGGAGATTGATATGGTTGGTGGTCGCTCAGACTAAATCCCCCAGCGAGGAATCGTTGAATTAGTGCTATTTGTGACCTCTCTTGCTCTGAGTATGCATCCATAATCATGGGGAGGGAATTAAAAGTCTCCCATGCCCACTGCTCGGATTCTTGGACAGAGTGGGTGACCAGGTTCTCAGAATCGTCTTCGTCCCAAAATGCGCATTGGCAGGTCTGTTGCCCATCTTGATACTCAACACCACAAGAATAGCAGAATTCATGGCCACACCTGTAAGCATGTCAAGCAAAGCAGTATAAACATCAAAGAAAAAGTCATACATAAAGCCCTGCACCAACTAGCTTACTACAAAACCAAGTATTGCCAACTAGTAGATCGTGTTCATAAAACTTTTCCATGCAAATATTGAATCTCATTTGCCTGGCAATAGAGATGTATAAATTTGTGCCAGTTCGTGCACGTTCGAAGATCTCAATTCGCCAAACACACACACAGAAGTAGTAGTCACTAAATGAAGAAAGAATATAAATCAATGGGTTTGGAATAAAGGCCCTTAGGTTCATCATCCAACCAAGTGTTGGGATCTCAACTTTAGAACCTACTAAGAGAAATGGGTGCAATTAAATTAGTATGACAGCTCTAGCTTGGTAGAAAGAGATGAGAGTTTTATGGCAGGTTAGATTCACAACTAACAAACAAGCAGGAGAAATGCATGAAGGTACTTCTTGAAACAATTACATAATAAATATTATTTGCCAATAAGCTATTACACAAGAACCAATCAGCAAAGTCTCATAAGCTATCACACACCAATAAGTTCTTATATAAGCGAAGTTAATATTATGGTGACTAATATTTCGCCTCCATGGGAACAAGAATACAGTGTGCACAAATGTTGGTTGATGTAATAATAGCGTGCTTAATAGACTAGACTCTTACATAAGAGTTTGAATGCAAGATTAAACGAAAAAGCCAGGAAGTCCTAAACATAGCAAAAGAAAGCAAAAAAGAAGAAAAAAGAAAATCCCTTTCATCATATTCAACACCCAAAGATATGAAAACAATACAAGATAAGCAGAGACATGTAAATTTAAGCTAATATTTCATCAACCACTCTTTTACCACTGTTCTCCACAACAACTATTAATGTATTCACACCATCATTAATTTAAGTGGAGGTGTTCCATATCTAGAGAAATCCCTAAAAAGGCTGTAATCGTTGTTGTATGAACAAGAAGCAAATGACATTTTAACATGCTTCCTATTGTTTACCCACATTCTATTTCATCAAATAAGTTAGATATACTTATGATATATACAACAATCATGCTCATCACATTTAACCATAAGGCTGATATAACATATAAAATATGCACCAAATTAATATTTTTCCTAGAATATAGGCATTGCATTCACATAATGGTAAAGCTCTATGGGAACATTTGCCTCACAATTTCAATAACTAGGGTTAGGTAGCATTGACGTGAGGAGTTTGAGTTTATGTCGTTTGCATTTGAATTGTGTAGACTAGAGAAATAAATTCCAACATGTAATTGTTCTGTGGATTTATGATTCTTAATAGGTGAAATTTAGAAACATGGACTTCAGTAACCGGTAGACTTCGTGATAAACAGTAGTTCCTGAAGGAGATAGACTCAATCAGTAAACGATGGCAGCTGAAAAAATTGTAAGAGAATAAAAGATCTAGTCTAGCAGAAAGCAGAGATATTAAAAACGAGAAGGAAGCTTCTATTCGTACACCATGCCTTTTGATTATCCACATAAGCATATATAAAGTGCATCTAAATTTTAGTTTCTCAACAAGTCCTACAACCCAATCCTAAAAAAATCTAACATCCCACACTACAATTGTGATATATATTTATGATGATGCCGGACCACCGGTGTTTCCACAATATCTAACAAACAAAAAGGTTAACATAAATAAAGAGATTTGAAGGAAGTAGCTTTACCAGCATGTCATATGGTAGCAACCTTGAGTCAATTCAATCATCCTATGACACTCCTGGCAACGCCTCCACCTTTTGTTTTGTGCAAGACGATGTAAGGTAATATCTGCAGTGTCTCTCTCCTCTAATGGGACGTTCTGAAATTCTTCGCAGCTCATTGATGAGTGCCAAGGAACTTGACACTCAACACAGATAAATCTCTGACAAACTGGACATTCAATACAGCTATTATCTGATTGACTTGATGAACTTGCCCTAGCTGACAAACATTCACTGGGGTCTAACAGGACAGAACAATTTGGAAAAGGGCAGTAAATTCTATCCGAGTGAATATTTGCTTCTGCTAAGGTATTCTCTAATGATTCATATAAAGTCAGGGGAAGAAAAGATTTAAACTCATTGCTTGTGATGTAATATTTGCATCTCAACTGAGGGCATCTAATGGGAACTTGAGATGCACCTACTTTTCCATCAACATAAGTCTTCATACAATGAGAGCAGAACTTGTGACAACACTTTAATGCAACCATCATAGCAGATGGCTTATTGTCACAACAAATAGAACAATTTTCAACCGATTTATCTCCTTTTTGCGGACAAGAAAGAACCCCGATAGCCACTTTGGCAAGATGAAGTGGCTGCTCAAGATCAGTACTTGAAGAAAGGTTCAGGGAAAAGGCTTCAAAATTGCTAGCATGTTCCAGAATCCTTTCTTTCAGAGCTACAAGAAGTGGAATTTCAGGCTCCTCTTCATTTGTTATCTGTCAAACATTCACATTACCTTGAACATATAAGAGACTTCCAGAAAGGAACAAAAAGAAGAAAAAAAATGATAATTATCATATACCATAACAAGCAAAATTTAGGTAGGTCGAGGAAGTAATAACCTGTTTATATAACAGATCAGAGTCGGTGAAAGCTCGAATACGGTGGATGTCATTCTGCATGGCCTCCACCAGACCATCCATTAGAGCTAAATAATCAGCAACTAACTCATCAACATAAAAGTCAAGCTTTTTCTGGACCTGAACAAAAGGGATTTTCCCTGATTTTTCCATGAATACTCCAATACCAGAAAGACCAGAAGCAGGGTCACCAATCTCAGCTATAGAAACGCCCTTAAAGAACATTTTCACCGAAAACTCATCAAGATCCTCCTCGGACTCTTCTTCCACTGCATCCTCAGTCTCTTTCCATACTTCGTGATCTTCACAACAACTTCGAAAATCTTCAACATCATCTTCCTCAGCTGGACCATGAGAAGAGCCACGACCAAAACTCTCACGATGCTCCATTCTCCCAATTTTTCAAACCACCCACAAACCCCAAATGGTTTAGAATTAAAGTGGCAGTAAATAAGAGAGAATACCCACCGGCAAATGAATTTAAGACTGTCTTTCACACTTCTTAATTACTCAAAAGAATCACGTGAAGAAGCTCATATCCACCGGTAATCAAGAGTCCAAATTTCAAAACGTTCACCATAAGAAAAGCAATCTTCCCCTAATCTGCAAATTGAAGCAGCAATCGCTCCTAAAATCACAAAAAACGATCTACATCACTCGGAAATTCCTTTTAAGTCTATATTCTAGATCAAAAAACGACAGAATACCCATCGCAGAATCAACCCAAAAGAATTAAGATTCGTAAAATTTCTACATCGAGGACATGGAATTCCAAAAATCGAATACTAAAAAGAGGAACATGTCCGAATTGCAAAAAATGTAAATAAAACAAACAGTTCTTGTAGTTTCTGTTCAAATCAAGATCGACCCACTAAACAACTAACCAATCCATCAAACCCCATTTATTAGCACGAACAAAAAAATTACACAAACATGGGAATTAGGGGTTTGAGAATGAAGAAAGAGGAACAAAATAAAGTATGCAAAGAAAACAAGAAATGAAGGTTCCATACCGTGAAAAATTTCACCTCATGTGAAGGGAATTCTGGGGACTGAAAGATTTGTCTATGGAATAATGATATTAAAAAAAAAAAACCCTAACCTGACAAAGTGGAAGACTGAGCACCAAAAACCAGTGCCCAACAATTCTCTCTCCTGATTCACACACACACACACTCTCTCTCTCTAGAAAACAAGTGGATCCATTGATTGGGATTTTCAGAGAGAGTAAGATGAATCAGAAGAAAGAAGGAGAAAGGAAGAAAGAATCTTTGAGATATTAGTGGGTAATTTGATGGCGTAAGATGAAAGGAAAGTTGGTTTATGTTGATGGGGTTCGTTCTTGTTGGCAATCTCGTTCGCTCGGTCTTTGTCTTCCACGCTTCCTTGGGTTCTTTCTATAATTTTCTTATGGATAAGGGACTTAGTTATTTAATTTCCATTCTATCTTTTTTTTATAAACTTTTTTGTCTTAAGTTTTGGAGAAAATTGCATAAAAAGTCTATTTTAAAGGTTTAAAATGGTAAATAACCTAATTTTTTAAAAAAAATGTCAAATGATCCTTTGATTATGTCATGACCACGTGAAATTACATCATTGCCCTTCTTTTTTTTTCTTTCTTCCGTCCTTTCTCCAGCGTCGTTCTGACTTTTTTTTTTCTCTTCTTCCCAAAATCCTCCTTCTCCCTCTTCTTCGTCTTCTCCTTCTTCTGCAACTTCTTCTTCTCCGACACGACGAGTCACTCCGGTGAGCGAGAGTGAGAAAGAGCGAGAGCGAGAGCGACAGTAATAGTGAGCGAGAGCAGAGTGACCAAGAGTGAGCGAGAGCGAGAGCAATGGTGGTGAAAGTGAGCGAGAGCGAGAGCGAGAAAAATGAGAGTGACGGTGAGTGAGAAAATAGAGAGAGAGAGCGAGAGGAAGAGGAGAGAAAGAGAGGAAGGGAGAGGGAGAGAGAGAGAGGGAGAGAGAGGGGGGGGGAGAGAACGAGGGGGGGGAGAGAACGAGAGAGAGAGGGGGAGAGAGAGAGGGGGGAGAGAGAGAGAGCGAGAGCGAGATGGGCTTTCCGCGTGCGCGAGTTTATTTTGGTAATTTCATCCGATCTTGACGTCAGCAAAGGGTCGTTTGACATTTTTTCGAAAATTCGGGTCATTTGACATTTTTTGCCAAATTTTGGGGTCATCCGTACAAATTTTCCTAAGTTTTGGATGTTTTTTCGATTTCATTTTAGTGTTTAAATTTTGTGTTTGATTTTAATTTAATTCTTAAATTTTTAAATGTTATAATTCAAAGTTTCAAAATTTACGATTTTAATATCAACTTTTTATTAAATACTTATTTTTTATCTTTAGTATTAATGTTTATTGATTAATTTAAAAAATTATAATTAATTAAGTTTCATCATTTCCATATATTATAATTAAATTTAAGATTTAACTTCATAATTTTTTTTAATTAATTAGTAGATATAAACGTCAAAGACTAAATGTAAATATTTAGTAAGAAACTTGAGATTAAAATTGTAAATCTTGAAATCTAAGACCAAATTGAAACAAAACTCAAATTTTAAGGTTAAAATTGCAATATTTTGGAACATAATGACTAAATTGAAATCAAAATCGAAACTTAAGGACTAAGGGAGTGTTTGGGGTAAGGAGTGTAATAATGAAGAGTACTTAGTTATAAAGTCCAGAGAGTTGTGAATTATTGAGCCCCACAGTGTAATGAGTTGATAAGATATAAAAGTGATTTTTTTTTTTTTGTAGTGGGACCCACCAACTTTTTGGGCCAAACAAGAAGTCGAGTTCACAAACTCTTACTTTCCAATTCCTTGTGCTAAACACACCTTAAAAGTGTAATATTTTGAAACTTAGGGACCGAATGAAAACTAGACCCAAAATCTAAAGACAAAGAGGTATTTTTTTCAAGGTTTAATTGCAAATTTGACCTCTAAAGTTTGAAGAAAGCTAGTAGTTCCTATAATTTTGAAAGTTAGATGTTTAGTTTTTATGTTTTTGATAAAACCTCATAAATAGTTACTATGGTTTGATAAAATTCTCATACATAGATCCTACGATAGGGATTATTAATGAAGGCTAGGGGTGTACATCGGTTGATCAGTGTTGATTTTGGGCAAAAACCAGAATAGAAGAAATGGTTGGTATTGGACTGACGGTCGGACAGTTTTCGATGCCGTTATGTACACCCATAATGAGAGTTTTGTCAAACTATAGGACTAAATTCTAACTTTTATACAAACCATAGATACTAGATTTGCAACTTACATTTTTTTATTTGTAAAAAAAGAACCAAGAACCAAACTTTTAATCTCAAAGTTAATAGTACAAACTTTAATCGTGTTTTCATCTCATTATAATTTTATAATAATACACTGTTTGTAATCAAATTTTAAAAAAATTTCCATCCAACCGCTAATTATTTTTCTTTGTTTAAAAAAACCATTAATTTTTTTTAATTACAATTTGGTCAAGAGGGCATTTTGCCAAAAAAAATAATTGAAAAAAAAGAGAGGAAAGATTCTTGTTTTGATAGGGATTGTTATTATTACTTTAATTTGTAAAAAAAAAAAATGGTTTAAATCTTATCTACAAAGTTGAATATTAGGTGTATGTTCCATCCAATCCTAATTTTCAAGGATTTTAGGTATGTTAAGTCAATTCCACATACCTGTCTATAACAAAATGGGGATTTTTTCCTTATTCATGATGTTTTTTATTTAAAACTTATTATAATTAGGGAAACTACTATAAACAAAAAAAAAAAATCAAATTATTTATTAATATAGAAAAAATTTATTGTCTAACAGCGATAGAATTCTAGCGATAAGTACAAGTATAATGTTAGTTGTACTATGCACATTTTGGCTTGATTGTTTATGGGTTGTTTCTGTACCTATATGGAAAGAAAAAATATATTATTTGATAACCATTATAATTTTTATTTTATCATTGTCTATAGTCAAAAAAAAAAAAAAAATCTCAAATTTTCACTTATATTTTTTTGTTTTATTATCTATTTTTTTAAAAAGAAAACATTTTCAAAACGTTTAGGTAAATTTGAAAACTAAAAAAGGTAATTTTTTAAAAATTCGATTATGTTTTTTAAACTTAACTTAAAATTTTGTGTTTTTAAGAAAAGTGAAAGAATGGTCAAAAAAAAGTTGTGAAGAAGCAAATATAGTTTTCAAAAACAGAAAAAAAAAAAAATAAAATGGTAATGAAATAAAGTTTAAAACATTGAAAAGATCTATTTTAGTCTTTGGGATCTAAAAACCAACCACTATAGTTTCTAAGATTCATTAACGATTTCATTTTAGTTTTATGTCTTTGAAATTTATTCTTTTTTCCTTCCAATTTATTTAACATAGTCTTTGCATCTCTATAAATCACTCGTATCCAAATTCTAATAACAAAAACTTAAAAGCTATGTTTCTAATTTTGAAAATTTAGTTTAAATTTTGAAAACATTCTTAAAAAGTTGATAATAAAGCAAAGAAACTGATGGGGTAGTATAGTCACAAACTTAATTTTTCAAAACAAAAAACTAAATGTCAAATGGTTATCAAACGAGGCCTAAATGATTATAATGAGTGTAGTAGATAATTTTTTTTTTATAAACGACTCTGTTTGATAACGATTTCGTTTTTATTTTTCTATTTTTCAATTTTATGTCTGTTTAGTAACTATTTCTTTTGTATGGTTTTCATATTTGTTAAAGAAACATTTGAATTCTTAGTCGTGTTTTGAAGCAAAAAACAAGTTCTTGAAAACTTAAAAAACTGGTTTTTAAAAAGTAGTTTTTGTATTTTGAAATTTAGTTGAAGATTCAAATGTTTACTTAATAAATATGAAAATCATATTGTAAATAAAATAAAGGTAAACAAACACTATTTTAAATAATAATAATAATAATAAAATAACAAACGTCAAATGATTATCAAATGGAGTCCAAATGATTATCATGAGTTGAGGGTAGTAAGATAATTTTTTATAAGTAGCTCCGTTTGATGACCTTCTGGTTCTTAAAAATTATGCTTGTTTTCTTATCGTTTCTTTATAGTTTTTATCTATTCTAATTAAATAATTGAATTCTTAGTCAAATTCCAAAAACAAAACAAAATTTTTAATTAAGTGTCTTTTTTTAGTTGTCAAAACTTGACTTAGTTTTTTAAAACACTCGTAAAAAGTAGATAATAAAACAAAGAATTGAATAGGAAAATTAAGGTTTATAACCTTAAATTTTTAAAAATAAAAAGCTAAAAATTAAATTATATCTAATGAGACATTTATTTTTTTATTATAAACCATGTTTCCATCTCTAGAATCTTTTGTTTTGCAATATCTACTTTATAGAATTGTTTTCAAAATTTCAAGCCAAGTTTTTTTTAAACAAAAAAGGTAGTGATTAAATTTGTTTTTTAAAAATCTTTAAAATTTTTGGATCTATATTTTCAATCTATTCTAGTTCTTAAGCTTTATAAATAACTATCTTTTTTATTATTTTACCACTAAAGATTTAACGACTCATTTCTCCCCTTAATCAACCTTATGTGATGCACATCTTAATAAATATGTTTAAAGTCACCTTATATATGTATACATTAAATAATTAAAACTACCATATAATTCACAGATTAAAATTGAATAAACCTTCCAACTTTTAATTAGAACTATACTAGATATTCTAAGAAGAAGAAGAAGAAATCTTAAAGTAAAATTTACATAATTGTTTTATTATTATTATTATTATTATACCAAAACGAGGTTATTTTTAAATATAGGAAAATGAACCAAAATATTTACAAATATAACAAAATTTTACTATCTATTTATGATAAAATGCGCTAGACTACTATCTGTTTTTATCTGTAGTCTATTACGTCATAGATAGTAGTCTATCACGGTTTATAGTAGTCTATCGCAGATATACAATAAAATTTTGCTATATTTTTAATTATTTTTAATAGTTTTGTCATTTAAAATAAATTTTCTAAAATAAAAGGTTTAATTCAATAACTAATATCAATTTTTCTATATATATATATATATAGGAGAGTTTTTAAAAATAGAAAAACGAGGAAAACCATTTATACAAAATAGAAAATTTTTTAGATAGTTGTGATAGACGTTAATAGAAGTCTATCACAGATAGATGCTGATAGAAGTCTATCAATGTCTATCAGTGTTTATTTTACTATTTTCTGTAAATAGTTTGACATTTTTTTTATTAGTGAAATTTTTTCATATATATATATATACATATATATATCAGATGACAAATATAATAACTCATAAAATATAATACATAATAGTATAATGGAAAAACAACATCATTTGTTGTATATAAAATGAAAGATCACTGGTTTAACACACTTAAAAAATAGAAAATTGCTTTGAAAGTTTCAAACAAAGCATGCTCAATAATATATTTTTGTCCTATACATTAAAAAATGTAAAATAAGTGGAGACAGTGCTGACCAATTATTCTTTAAAGAAAGACTTGAAATGGAACATTGAAAAAGAATAATGTAAAGGGTATCTACAATATTAAGCAGAAGAGAATCTAGACAATATGAACAAAGAGCCAATAGGAAAAATACATTAGATATAATGATAAATTTTAAGTTTAAACCCTAATTTTCATCCTTCAACATCAATGCTCAATTCATTATAATTTTTAAATTATAATTTTTTTTTCAAAATACTATTTTGGTTCTTGTACTTTAGATTTAGTTTAATTTAATTGATGTATTTTTAATAAATTTTAAATTTGATCTTTGAAAGTTATTTTTTTTAAAAAAATTGTTAAATAATAAGAATATTATTATTATTACAACAAAAGGCATTATATATGTGCATATGTTTCCAAAATTTATAGAGGGAAGACTAATATACATTAAAATTTTCTTTTAGAAAAAAAAAATAACATTAACGTAATAGCAAGGACTATTTTTAAGATTTATTGAAAATACATAGACTAAATTTGGAGCTTTCAAAATACAGAGACAAAAATAGAAAAACACATAAATGAGGTTAAAATTGAATAGGAAGCCATGACTTGTAAGGTATATATATTTTTATTTTAGTATATATAGATACGGGGTTGAATTGTGTTTGGATCTAATATTATAAACATGTAAATAATTACTTACAAAGACAATCAATAATAACATCAAAATGACCGTGCATAGGCCTATATTCATGTAGTAACTAGTAAGTCCATACTGAGTAATGTCTGGTATATATTGGGTCATGTGTCATAAGTTGTTGATAATACTTATCAGTCGAGATAAATCGGTGTATTTGCGGATACAAAAACGCTAAGAGTCGAATAGAGAGTTGCAGTGCCTTCAAAGATATTGAGATCATCATTCACTACAAAGTTTGGATCGACGAAAGACAAAAAAGCCAAGAAAATCTTGAATTCTCAAGACCACACTGGGCCAACCTTCAAACTATACTCTCTCACAATTAATTCAAAATTTATGATGAATTGTTATGTTGGATTGCAATTGTGATTAACTCCAATTTTAATGAAACTAGCTTCAGTTTAGTTTTGTTCTTATTAAGAAAAATAACATCGGAGCAATTGTGTTACTATGCAATATGTGTATAATTAGATAAGATATGATATATAATAATATTTAATAAATGTGGGATATACATGAAAATATATTATATAAATTTTGAAACACAACACTATTTTAAAATTTAAAACTGAAGTGTGAAACTAGTGTGGTATATCTAAAGTATTAAACAGATGTATTATTTTATAGGTAGAGCTTCGTTTAATTTAAGTATTATATGACATCTGTCGCCACGTGTCCGAGACCCATTTAAAAAAACGGTAGTCAAATTCTAAATCTAGGACACCCTAAAAAAGGGTTAATTTTAAAAGAAAATAAAAAGGAGTCACCACCAATCTTTTTTACGATGTAATTAGACACCAAAATAAAGTAAACAATTTTAAAATAAAAATTAATAAAAATGATCTGCCAAAAACTAAAGAAAAATGGTCTGCGAAAAACTAAAGTTGAGTTCGAGAGTCATTTGTGTATGGGGAAGGTGTTAGCACCCCACAACCCCGGTTTAGAAAATGGTGGCCAAATTCTAAATCTTGAATTGAAAATTATTCTTTAAATAAAATCATTTGGAGGAAAGAGTTTTAAGACAAATGTTTTATTTTACCCTTCATTACTCCAATATTTGAAATAATGATCCCATAAAATAAGTGAAAAAAAGTTCCATCAATTAGACTATGCTAGAATTAAGGAAAAATTCCTAGGAAATTATAAAAGTTTTCCTAGCCTTTTAATAAAAGTTTTTTTTTAAAAAAAAAACATTAATTAAATTCATTTTTTCTTGAGATCAAAATCTCGGACTCCCAAGATATGACCCATCACCACAAAAATCTAGAAAAACGGACACCCAAATATTTCTACATTACATCGTAGAAATTTTTTAAAGAAAACGTTGTCTTAAAAAAAATAAATTATTAAAAAACCCTTTGAAAATAATATATTAATTTTTAAATATTTGAAAACAAAAAAAAAGTGCAATTTTAAAGAAAAAAATTTAAATGATTCAAAAAGAGTTTTATGAAAGATTTTAAAACTTAGAGAAATTTAAATTAGAAAGATTTAAAAAAAAAACTTTGAAAAATTTTAATTAGAAATCAAATCAGACTTAATATGAACATTGTATAAGAAAAACATAATTAAAGAAACATCATAATAAAGTACATAAAAGGGCATAATAAAATTTAATAAAAACATTTTGGAGATCGATCTCGGATTCCCAAAGAATTGACTCCTCACCTCAAGAATTCTAGAAAATCGGACTCCCAAATTTTCTAGATACCATCGTCGGTTAGCCTTTGTTTTTATTTTTTTTTTTATAAAAAAAGTATTATGAATTAAGTAGTTTAATTACAATGAAATTTGCAAATTAGCAAGCATAAACTCAAGTGATGACATAGTGAATACACCATATCTAAATCAAATAGCACAATAGATTAAAAGATGCTATGTAGAAGACATAACGTAACAATCAAATAAAATTGAATAAATTTAGTAAGAAAGATGAAAGAGGTAAAACATTAAATAAATAAATAAAAACATTAAGAATTTAAACTAATAAACAAAAGAATATAATAAAGTAAAAGATAAAAAAAAAATTATGTTGATGGAATGGATGAGTGGGAAAAAATCAAGAATAATATATATCTAATTAAAGCATACACATATAATATATGAAAGATCATATAATAATAAAAAAAATTGAATAACGATGAAATGAAGAAACAAAACAAAAGAAACCTTAATACCTTTACTTTTTCTTAAGGTATTAAAGAAAAAAAAGAAGGAAACAAGAAGGAAAAGATAGAAAAATTAGAATCAAGAACACTAAGCTCTTTTGTTGTTTGAGGTGTGGATCCTTGGGACCAACGCTCTACCAAATACACACCCAACTAAATCAGAGCTTTTTCTTATGTGTTGGATTCTTGACTTGGTATATGATATTTTGTATGAAAGAACTCTTTGTCTCTCTATGTGAATCTCTCTAAAGTTTTTTTTTTTTTTTTTTTTTATTGAGAAAAAGTAATGAGTGTGGTGGCTCTCTCTAAAGGTTTCTTAGTGTAAAAAAAATGTTCTCTCCAAATGCTCAATGATCACCCCATTTATAGAAAAATTCAAACCCTTTAATTAAGGAAAAAATCAATCAAATCAAATTTAAAATAGAATAAATAATAAAATTGATGGAAGATTATTTAATTGATTTGAAATTTTTTTGTGACATAATTAACTCATTCCAAAGTTTATTAGATATAAGTTTTCTATAAAAAGAATTTGAATATTCAAAACTTTATCCTCCCTCCAAAATAAACATTTTATTTTATTTTAGTTAATGAAAATATAAAAAAAAAAATTAAATGTTATCTACTAAAAACATTATTTATCTTTTTTTTGGTTTTATCTTTGAAAATTAGCAGTAAAATTAAAAATTAACTCTAATAAGTAACAAAGTTAAACCGGACAAAAATCAATGGCTACAACGTCGAATATTATGATATATCTAAAATATTAAATAGATCTATGTCTATTCAAAATTGCAAAGAAACTTGGCCGAAACATTGCTTTAAATGGAGATCGAAAAATGGGAATTATTGTTGTATTGATATTTTGTTCATAATCTCTTAATTTACAAAGAGGAATACATGGGTAATATACACAAAATGTAAAATAAGTAAGGAAAGTCCTCTAAGTCTAAATTAAGGATAATTTAAAACTTATAATATTCATATATGGTGACACCTTCCCTCAAACTCAAGGCAGTAGAGTTGAGATCAACTTGAGTTTGTGAAGCAACTAACTGAAACGACCAGGTTACAATGCCTTCGTAAAGATATCAGCAGGTTGTTCGATAGTAGAGATAGTTTGTAAGATGAGAGTGTTGCTCTAGAAATGGTGACGAACAAAGTGACAGTCATTTTTAATATGTTTGATACTTTCATGGAAAACATCATTATGAGCAATCTAGATAGCATTACGATTGCCACAATGAAGTATAGTAGATGATTGTTGAGGAACACCCATTTCCGCGAGAAGCCAATGAAGCCATAGTAACTCAAAAATAGCATTAGTAAGAGCACAATATTCAGATTCAGTACTGGAATGTGAAACAACAGTTTGCTTCTTACTTTGCCAAGAAATAAGATAATCTCCCAAGTAGAAGCAATAACCTGTGGTGAAATGTCGATCAATGGGATCACCAGCTTAATCAACATTCAAGTAGCCAGATAACACTAAGGATAACTGAGAAGAAAACTTAAGTCCATGACCAAGAGTGCCCTTGAAATATCGTAAAATGCGAAGAAAAACTATAAAATGTAGAACCGAGGAGCAGCCATGAATTGACTTACAATAATATGAACCATATGCAATACCTGGGCAGGTCACAGTGAAGTAAATAAGAATAATGCGAACCAATTGTCGATATAGAGTGGCATCTTCGAGAGAAATACCATTGAACGGAGTCAAACGAACATTCAGATCCAGTAGTGTTGATGACGTAGTAGAGTCAGTAATACCAGATCGAGCTAGGAGATCAGAAGCATATTTTGCTTGAGACAAGTAATACCCATCAGAGCATGATGACACCTCAAGGCCAAGGAAATACCTGAGTGGCCCCAAATCCTTCATCTCAAAGTGTTTCCCCGGGTACTTTTGCAAATCAAATATAGTATGAGGATAATCACTTGTAATTATCATATCATCGACATAAAGGAGAAGAAGAACAATACCCTAAGGAGTTTGACGTCTAAAAGAGTTGTATCGTGGGGACTAGAAGTAAACCCAAGTTGAGTGATAGTAGAACTGAATGTGGTAAACCAGGCTTGTGGAGCTTGTTTCAGACCATATAATGCTCAACGAAGAAGACAGACTTTCTGGGGTAGTGGAAAAGTGCCAAAGGGAGGTTTTATATACACCTCCTCGGATGAAGTGCCATTGAGAAATGTATTATTAACATCTATATGCAAAATGGGCCACTGTTTGACAACTGCAACAACTAAGAGACTATGAACAGATGTCATTTGAGCCACAGGAGCAAATGTCTCTTCATAGTCATTGTTGTATTTATGAGAATAACCTTTTGCAACAAGATAAGCTTTATACCGTTCAATAGACCCATCAAAGTGTGTTTTAATTTTATAAATCCACTTACAACCAATAGTTCTTTTGCCAAGAGGCAACTCTACACTAGTCCCAGGTATGAATCTTTTCTAAAGTTTGAAGTTCTTCATTCATTGTTTGCTGTCAAAGAGGGTTAGTATTAGCTTCATGGTAAGACATAGGTTCAACTAGAGACATAATAGTGGAAAAACAATAGTAATCTTGGAGATGATGGGGAGGTTCTTTTACCTAGTGGAAACCCAACAGTTACAGGTTTAGGTTCAACACTGGAGACAAATGTTAGATCCGAGAGGGTAGAGACAGAAGTTGATTAATCAAGCTCGGGGATATGCAGAGGATCAATAGATGAAAGCAGATTGTTAGAGGCCAATGTGGAGTCTTGGAGAACTGAGTCATGGCTGAATGACCAAACTCGGGGACTGATGGAGGGTCAAATATGGGAAATAGATTACTAGAGGGATCAGTGAAGAATGGTTGGGAACTAGTGAGAGAGACATGAAAGGAGGATAGACTAGAAAACATACTATGTTCCCAAAAGGTAACATGACGAGAGACATGTAATCGTTTCGAGATAGGATCCCAACAACGAAAGCCCTTGTGTTCAATGCCATAGTAGATAAAACAACATAAGCGAGCACGTGGTTCAAGTTTAGTGTGCTCATGAGTTGGAGTAGGACAAAATAAACACAACTAAAGACTTTTAGGTGAGAGTAAGAGGGAGAAGTACCATATAGGCATTCAAAAGGAGAAATGTTCTGAAGAACGGAAGATGGGAGACGGTTGATGACATAGACAAATATGAGAGCAACCTCACCCCAAAACTTCTCTGGACACGATACAGAGAGTAGTTGAGCACGAACAAAATCTAAGATATGACGATGTTTACATTCTGCTCGTCCATTTTGTTGGGATGTGCGAGGGTAGTAGTGTTGAACAAGGGTACCCTGCTGGGTGAGAAAGGAGATAAAGCTAAACCTTGAATCCTTATACTCCATAGCATTGTCTGTGCGAAGAATTTTAATAGTATAAAAAAATTGTGTTTGAACCATATTGGCAAAGTCAATGTAGACTTGAGACAAAGCAGAACGATTTTTAAAAAATTATATCCAAGTAAAGTGAGAATATTCATCAATAAATAAGACAAAATAACAATAGCCTCCATATATCAAAATGAACCAAGCAAAAAGGTGTATCAAAAGAAGATAATGAATTAGGAAAAGACAAGGTATGTTGTTTCACAAGTTTACAATTTAAACAATCAAATGAATCAAAATTTTGAAATATTATTTAAAGGTCCAAAAGAGACTAACTTGTGAAGTTTTTTTAGAAGAGGCATGACCAAGAGACACAAGAAGATCACAACACCAGAGATAATGGTGACCCACTCTGATACCAAATGAAAAACGTACTGAGGTACCTACTGCACGATTAACAATGTTATGAGAAATGCTACAACAATTCGCAGAACATTAAACAAACAACAGGAAAAAAAGTTTAGATAAGTACAACAGAGATTGGTAACCTAATTCGGTGATAGACACCTAATTTAAATGATAAGCAATTATAATGCAGTACTTATTTGTAACTACAACTTGATTACAGTGTCTCTCGTAGAACTTAATCACACAACCTTTCACTTAGGCTCTCCCTAGATGTGAGACTCCATCTCTTGGTTATTTAGGCTTCTCCTTAGTATGATATCAGTGAAGAGACACCTTAGGCTCCCCCTAAGACCGATACTCCTTCTCAAAGACTTGAGTTCTCCTTAAGTTGTGAGACTCCCTCTCACTAGATTTTTGTCTTTCCTTCTTGCGTTAAGATCACTTCACTATATAACTCAGGCTCCCCCTTAGCTTGTTATTCACTTTGTAGAATCTCTATCGATGAAGTACTCACTCTGCTCGAAGTAAATTTTCAAAACATTCAGTAATACAAATTTCTCTACCTGAGAGAATAACATCACAAGACACAATACACGGTCCTTCATTCAAAACGACCAACCCTAACAAACATAGAGCAAGACTTTAAATATGCATAGCAGACAACAATCGAGCAGCCCTACCTTCCAAAAATAGTCACGCACAGAGAAGACAAAAGATCTGCAAAAATATTGCAGACAAGATTTTTCCAACAAGGAAAGAATATCGCAAAAACAACATTCCCATAAACACATCGCTTTGACAGACACACTGAATGCAGAGACTGATCACAAGACATCCTTTATACTTAAACAAATATTGCAAACACAATTTCTAACACGTGTTATATGAGAGAGAGAGGGAGTTATTCTGTTAGAGTTTGGGTTGTTGGCTATATATTTGTTTAAGATTGTGGGAGTTATTCTGCAATTGTCTCAGAAGTTTTCTCGCTGGATGTCGTATCTGTTGTCAAATCCTGTAGAATTATTTTTTTTCTTATCTGGAAATTCTGGTACAAAGTAATAGAAGAATAAGCACTTAAAAATGAGAAGCTTATAGTTTCTTCCAAATTAATTACTAAAATATTGGCAGCAATTATTTGAAATTTTCTTCTTTTAATTAATTTTTTTCTCTAAATTTTCATCAAATCACTAGGTGTTATACCATGTAAATCATCCACTAATTTCAACATCCCCCGCTAGGGGTGTTCAAACGACTCAACAATTCGAACAATCCGGACTACCCAACCCAAATTGTAAGGGTTGGATTGGGTTAGTTTTAATTTTGGGTTGGGTTGGGTTGAATTTTTTATGTTTTTTTAGGTTGGGTTGGGTCCGGTTTACGCTATTAAAAATTTGGGTTGATCCAACCCAACCCGAACTTCCAATATTATTAATATATATATTATAACTTATAAATATTATAACTCCGTATATATTGTTATGGTGTTTGTTTGAAGTTTGTAATAGATATCTTAGATTTTGATATTTAACATTTGAGTCTATGAAATTTTAGTTATTAGTATGTGTTGTAGACAAATTTAAGTATTTTAAGTTAATAAAAAAGTGTACTAAAAAAAAGAAAAAGAAAAAAAATAAAGCCCGTTTGGTTCATGATTTATTTTCGTTTTTATGTTTTCAAAAACAAAACAAGGAAAACAATTAAAACATATTTGGTATACTTATTTTCAAAAATGATTTTAAAAAGCAACGCTTTAAAAAAATAAGAGAAATGACTATAAACAGAAAAAAAATATCAAACTATTTACAAATACATAAATTTTTTACTATCTATGAGTGATAGGCTTCTATCGCCTAGCGATAGAATTCTAGTGATAGAAGTCTATCGCAGTCCATTGCTAACAAAAAGTGAAATTTTTCTATATTTGTAAATAGTTTGACTCATTTTTCTATATTTAAAAACAACCCTAAAATAACCAATTTTCAAAAACAATAAATTGTTGTTGTTTTAAAAAATTATGAACACAAAATTCAATTAACACATTTATATCACTACACAAATTACAAATTGAATATTATAAATTTTTTCTTCAAAGCCGAGAAGTTTGCTTCTATCTACAAATTGTATCTCTTATCAATTCTTAGTGAAGAGTTTTTTTTATCATTAAATATATGAAGGAATATGAATGTACCACTAATTTAAATGGTGCAACATCTTATCAACATTATTAATCCTACAAATTTGTAGGATCTTCCTTTTCGATAAAATATATATTTTTTACTTATCTTGATGGAAATTATTTATATTATTTTTTCATAAATAATTCTTTATTCTCTTACACACTTTATCACTTGTATTTTCAAAATAAAAAAACTTTTCTCCATCATGTAATCTCTCTCCACTATTTTTCTTTTCCTTATTAACAATGAAAATTCATTATAATAACAAAACAATTAAATTATTATTTTTAATTATCTAGAATAATGAACTTTACCAAACATAAATTAATCTTCTCTCACATTTTCAAATTCACAGCCAAACACAAATTTTGAATTTTGAATTCAAATTTCAAAATTTTAGTTTGGAACCAAACGTATTTTCGGATATTGCAAAAAAAAAAAAAAAAAAAAGAAGAATTCATTTTTGTTTTCTACTAATTTTTTGTTTTCAAAATTTAATTTTTAGATCACAAACGAAACGAGACCTAAATAACCCAACAATCCAACCCAACCTGAATTTTAAGGATTGGGTTAGAGACCCTATTCGGGTCATTCAATTAGCCAAACCAACCAACCCGAATTTTTTGGTTGATCCAAAAAATCCTATCAATCCAATCCAACCCATGTACAACCCTATTCACAATAGAAGACTAAATTAAAAAAAATTAATAATACATAAGAGATTAAATTGAAATTTTTTATAAGTTATGAACTAAATTTAAAATAATAATAATACACTAGTACAAATTTGGGCTTTAATGGCAGTTAATGACAATCGACATTTAATATCATGTTATTAAAGGTTTTCAATGTCAGTTGTCTTTAATGTCGGTTTTCAACCAACATTATACATGACACCTAGTCACTTTTAATGTAGGTTTTCAACCGACATTGAACACCTTTAATAAAATATTCTTCAATATCGGTTGCCTTTGATGTTGGTCCACGTTTGAAGTTGTTCAATAACCGACATTAAAGGGTCTATCCAACATTAAATGTTTGTCATTGTTTCTTTATTGAAATTTTTTTAAAATTTTTAATTTTTTTTTTTTTTTTGCACATGTCAATATACTATTTCTCTATTACCTGTAGATGCAAAAAAAAAAAAAAAAAAAAAAAAAAAACAAACTCATAAACTTAATAAACCACAAACTAACCCATAATGCAACCAAATTTGTTTAGACAAATAATGCATAAAAAGAATTTATAAGTACCTGAACTTAGAAAAAGAAATAAATTCAACCAGGTATATAATGAAACTTATGAACAACTAATTAAGTTATGACTATCAGAAAGTCACGTAAGATAGTCATAGCACTCTAACACTTTAGAATAAACTAGAGCTTTAAGAAGAATGCCTTATAAATATTACCTTTTAAAAAGTACATCATACTGTAATTCGAACTTCACTTATTGCGTGCTCCTAAAACAATCGTAAGATTTTTCTATACAACAATAATAAAGGTTTTAGAGGCCAACAAAGAATAAAATTTTAGAGGTTAAAATTTAAGGTCTTTTAAGAAATTAAATAGACAAAGAGATTCAAAGTAGTAGTCCAACAACATTTTTTATTCTATTCTGGTGGTTAAATTATTTATGTGTCCCAATAAAAGCCTAGTTAAACAAGAATTACAAATCATTTAAAAATAAAAAAAGGTAAATAAATTAGTATTACAAAGCTTAGTAGAATCTTATTTCTCAATTCCATTTCAAGATTAAACCAAATAACCCACTTTGATTTAACTAGTTCCGATAATACATAGTCCAACTAAAACATGACACAAACAATAAATTCATCTTAAAAAAAATTTAAAAATAAAAATAAAAACCAAATGGTAAGGTAGTAAAACATAGATTCATTTTCCCTCTTGTAATTTAGATCCACTGTGTCAAATTATATTAGTGCACGTGACTAAACAAATGGCATCAATTAATTGTAATTAAAGAGATAATTATCCCAAATCCATTTATTATAGTCAAACAATATCAAACATTATGTTATTTTTTTTAATGAAATGAAGAGAGTTGCATTAATCTATCCTAAAATCGATGTCAGAGATATTACTTTTTTAAAAAAAAAACGATTCAATCAATATATTATAATCTTTTGAAGTAATGTAATAAATATATTCTATTATTGTTTAAATTATATATATCTTCTATTAATTAGTTTTTTTTTTTCATTCTCATATTTGAAGTAATGTAATTAGTATCTTTGATTAGTTTTTTTTTTTTTTTCATTCGAATAATTTTAAGGACTCTTTTTAAATATAGAAAAATAAGTCAAACTATTTACAAATATAGAAAAATTTTACAGTCTATCACGGATAGACCGCGATAGAATTCTATCGCTTTCTATATTTGCTTGAGCGATAGAAAGCGATAGAATTCTATCGCGGTCTATCACAGATAGACAGTGAAATTTTTCTATATTTGTAAATAGTTTGATATTTTTTCTGTTTATAATAATTTCCCTAGTTTTAATTAGTTGTGGCATAATCAAAAGGTATGACTATTTAATTTTTTATTGGGGACTAGTTTTGCTTTGAAAAATACTTTTTACTTAATTTTTGTCTAGATTTGCAATTTTTTTAGTTCATTATGTGATTATTTACGAGGCTTGGATTTATGTGTTTTGATGGATTAAAATATTTTGTTATTGGTTGGTTCATAGTAGTTTTCTAATTTAATATTGAAACAAATATAATTTCACCATGAATTTTATAGTTCATTCGAGCATAATTTATATACAATAAGGCATCTATTACAATTTTCAAGGTTATTGGACGATTCTCCATTACTCCATAATCCCATAATTTGTTCAAGTTCAAAGACAAAAGGTATGTCTCTTTTCTCATATGGGAGGAAAAGTTTAATCTTTTTTTTTTTTTAAAAAAAAAAAAAAACTATCAAGTAATTAAATCAAATTAGATAATGGTTGAGCGATTGATAAGAAATTTCATGCGAAGTTATTAGAGTAAATTACCACATATAAGTTAAACTTGAATAACATGGTTGAATGAGAAATTTCGACCAACTAAATATATGTATACTTCAAGGTTGATAAGTAGGAATTTGTTGTCTAAACTATATGGAGTTGATTTAAATGAAAAATATATTTTATCTTGATTTTGAAGTTAAATTATCATCAAATTCCTCTTTTGTGACTTAGTGGAGATTTGTGAAATCAATTAAGATTTTATTTTGTGCATGTATAGGTAAAGGAGAAATATTATTGATTTGCACGTGCGTAAGCAAATTTTTTTTTTCAATAAAAAAACAATGACAAACATTTAATGTCGGGCAATTATCAAGAAAAAGTAAGTGAAAACCGACATTTAAGATGGTGTTCAATGTCGGTTGAAAACTGCATTAAAGATAATTGGCATTGAAATCTTAGTCATGTATAATGTCGGTTTAAAATCGACATTAAAAACAACCGACATCGAAAACTTTTTAAAACACGATCTTCGATGTCAGTTGTCAACCGACATTGTACCCCTATAATGTATGTTTTAAACCGACATTAAAGTCCAGTTTTGTACTAGTGCCACGTCATCACAATGAAAGTCCAAGGTTATTGTGAAAAATTATGAATTGGATCAGGCCAAGTTATTAAAGTCGCTTGTGTCTAAAGACCAACACAATTCAAGCCCATGGTGGAAATTTAAGCCAACGAAAAGATATTGGGCCCAAACTCAAGCCCAAAAGCAACTGGGCCTAAGCCCATGAAGGCCCATAGAAACTCTATAAATAGGGGTCTTACCCTTCATTTTGGAGGTTGGAAAATTTGGCAACAAAGTGTTGAAGGTCTGGAACTTGAAGTTTTGAAGAATTGAAGACCAAAAGCTCTCAAGTTCTGAAGATGAAAGCCCTCAAGTTTTAAATACTAAAGCTCAGAAGACTTCTAGAAGATCAGAAGACTCTCTAAAACTCTTTAAGTCATAAACAAGCCAGAACAACAAGCTAGAGGCTGATCCAAGCTGATCAACAAGCTAGAGACCGATCCAAGCTGATCAACAAGCCATAGGTGGATTCAAGCTGATCAACACACTAGAAGCTGATCCAAGTTGATCAACAAGCCAGAAGTTGATTCAAATTGATCAACAAGTCCAAAGGTCGATCCTCCAAAGAAGATCATCAAGCCTAAAGGCCGATCATCCAAGAAGATCATCAAGCCTAAAAATCGATCCTCCAAGAAGATCATCAAGTCCAAAGGCCGATCCTCCAAGAAGATTAATTATCAAGCCCAAAGGTCAGTCCTCCAAAAAGATCATTAAGCCCAAGGGCCGATCATCTAAGAAGATCAACAAGCCTGGATCATGTATTAGAGATTGTACTCACTATACTACATTGAAAGTAATTCAAATACAAAGTTCAAATTCCACGAATTAAATTTCTTCGGAAATCTCGTCGAACAAATATAATTAAATTGGCAAAGGTGTTTGCTTCTTGACCGAGAGCGATGAATATTAAACTCTTTTATTCCTTACATGTTGTTGAACTAAAAAAAATAAACATAAAAATTTTAGAGTTCGCTTTTTAAATGTGCCAATTTAAAGTTTAAAATTGTGTAACTAATTAAAATTGAATTATGAATTTAAATAATGGGTGGAATAAATACTCTATTTGGAAATAAGATAAACAAAATTCCTAACAAAACTAAGCAATAATTATATAAGATATTGTTATAAATAGATCACTGAATATATTCTATCTAAAAAAAAACATCACCTAAAATATAGCCTACACAACATCAACCACAAATGCCTTTAATTAGTTCACCTTTAAATATAAGAAACCCAACTTAAAAGTCAAACAATTAGAAAAGACATAAAGTTAAATGGAAATATCAAAGTTTGATAAAAACAAACACCCAACACATCTAACACAGTCATCACCTACCTCTAAATAAAAACAATAATAATAATAATAAATAAATAATTCAACCTGCAACCTAAGAGTACCATTTTTATCACTTATCCAATTTCATAACTAAATTGTTTTTTTTTTCAAAGATATTGAATTGCCATAAATATAAAGGATCTCATAGTCTAAAATCAAGGCACATTCAAATCAAAATGAAAAGAGATTGAAAAATAAGGACATATAGAAAACAACCACCACCAAAAAAAAGCTCACACAACTAAAAAAAAAAAACATATCTCAAGAGGGAAGAGCTAACACGAATACCTTAAAGAGATGTCCAAAGCCACTTGAATACAACAATAAAATACGTTAGACAACACGATCCGACTAACCACCTTAGTAGGATGTAAGGTAGTCCCATGGACATAAATGTTATTCTCCCTACAAATATAATAAATAACAACATACAGCTGACTACATACACTCTCTAGATATTACGTTGTAACCCATTGTTTGTACTCTTATCACAAATCTAGTCAAACTTTGTACATCAATGAGACAACCTATGGGAACACCTTCCCCAAAAGATTACATCCACCATATAGCCTAACTAAAAGGGCACTCGAAGAATAAATGGTCTCGAGTCTCAATTCCACTAGTGTAAAGAACATAGACATTAGAGATATCAGGACAACTAATACAATCACGCATCTGTAGCTGATTCTAAATAGCAAGCTAGACAATGATGTGTGTTTGGAAAAGTGACCTCCAAACCAAAAGACGATAGACCAAAGCACCACAAAATGCCAAGGACGTATCAACTACAAGGTACTAGCAACTGAAGACACTCTCGACTTATGAGGGAGCCAGGTAACATGATCCTCCCTACCAACCTCAGCTAGTATAGATCGTACTTACTCCTAGAATTGAACCAACTCGCTAGAATTAAAAGATCAAGCCCATGTCCCATCTAGAGGGAGGAAATCACACACTTTACCATGAAGGAAACTATTCGCATCTAAAACAACAATTGTACAAAACTATTGAGCCCACCAATACTAAGACGAAGAGCTAGATGAACGAACTATCTAGATACTCTCACCATGTAAATTATAGGCCTCTACCCAAGCAACCCACACAGAACGAATTAGAATAAGTCACAACAGCTTCATGACAACAAAAGCATTCCAAGAAAGAATATGACGGATACCTAGACCTCCTTTGCAACACATACATCTTACTAAGCAATGTTGGCTCACTAACACTGTCCAATGCCTTTCTCCAAACCATCTAAGTCATGAACCACTTTCGTTGGCAAGAAAAACACACTGACTTAATACACCTGAAAGCTTGGTAGTATAGACCAAATAAGCTGCAATCACCTAGCATAAGACAACACCCTAACATACCAACTTCTTGCATGGGTAATAACCCTTCACTATAGAGGCAAAACAAAATAGTTAGTATACGAGAAAGACCTTCCCGAAATAAAAGGCAACCGAGAAAATGGACAAGAAGAGAAGCCAAAGGGAATTCTATGAACTCTAAAAGCCTCTCAACCTCTCCATAATGCACCCTAGTACAAAACATCGAATTCTTACCATAATTAGCAACATGACCTGAAATTGGCTAAAAACTGCCCGCACAAAGGATAGAAAACCTCGATCCGCAACATTAGGTCATCAGCAAAACATATATGGGGGAGACAAACCCCAATCACAACAATAATGAAACCAAAAGGAAGGAGGAGTAGAATTTAACAACAATAACTCAATTGTAGTTTTGGAACTAAAACTTAAAAGATTCATTTCGACCTAATCATAACAGGTGATTTACATATTCCATTACTTCTTCTATATTTCGAATATCAAAAGCTTAAATCTCTACTCATTATTTAAATTTAAGAAAAAAAGAAACAATTATAATTCGATAAGGCAAAAGATTAAAAAAGAAAAAAGAAAAAAAAGGGGTAAAATATAAACTTTACCCTAAATTTTATTAAGGACATGAACTCTCTATAGAGTAACACAGTTTACAAAGAAGAACTAATTAACCATCCCTTTTACCAATCCAACTTCAAAAAGAGAAATTATGAACTGCCCAAAAAGTACACCATAGCATTGACCTTTAAGGAGATGACAATAATTTACAATCTACAACCACAAGAAGAAAAGAAGAGAAAGAGGAAAGAGAGGAATGATGATGATCAGCAGATTAGATCGATCATGAGAGAGAAAAGGGTTGAAATTAAAACTCTAGAGTGAACATATTAATTTATTGAAAGAAAAAGATTGGGTTGAAAATATAATAAATCAAGCCCACTTTGCCATTAAAGACATGGCACCAGCTCCCAAGAGCACAGCAATATAGGATTTGACTTGAAGTTTGATGCTTCCTTGCAACTTTGGGCCCATAAAGTCAGCAGAAAGAAGATCCACCAAAGCCATGTAAATGAGAAGACCAGCTGAAGAAGCATTTAGCAATCCCACAGTGATAAGTGCACTAGGACTGTTTTCTTTGTATGTCTTTGATAACCCTATTCCAAGGGCTATTCCAAATGGAGTTGTCACTGAGAAAAAGAATACCATTATTGCTTTCTTCATCCACTTGTACTCTGCCTGCATCAATATTGAAAATACATTTATAAATTAACCTAGATTCAAAAATTTTGAACTTTAGGGTTTTTAGGGTTTCATTGCTTGATGAGGATGTGTCCTATATCTTTTTGAAGAATTATTTTGTTTTGGATACCTTTCTTTTTGAGGTATAGTTTAGGGCCTTATATATAGGGATCTAAATGATCTAAAAAACTTTTAAAAAAAAAATTTTAACTTGTTATAAATACTACTTTTATTTATTTAATAAGAAAGAGCTCATGGCCTAGAGGAGAATCACCATCTGCTTGAATCCAATTTTAATTAAAATAGAAACTTGATAATATAAATTTAATCCAAAATTTTTGCTTTTCTTTTTTTTTTTCTTTTTTTTTTATCAAAGATTTGCAGAATCTTTAATTTTTTTTATAAAAAAAATTTATATATTTTAACTAGTTGAGCTAAAAAAAAGTTTAGATAGAATGATCTCTATATGAATAAGTTGGGAAAAGAGTCATGGTGTGGATAATAAAAACATGGTGTAGGTTTATTCAACGAATGGTTTACAAGGGCATGGACTTTCCACATGGATGGATAATTTAATGTCTAATAAATAATCCAATGTCACATCTTATGAAAACTATTATGAAATATGATGTGTGACCATTAATTGATCTTGATATCGTACCGGGTAGATTGACCATAGGAGCTACTACAAAGTTACTTTAAAAAATAATAAATAAATAAGGATAATATTTCGGTGCATCTCACAAAATGGACTCATCTTTATGCATCGCACTCTCATATTAGCCTCATCGACAGACCTGAAGTCTGAAGCCCAAAGTTCGACCCAAGCTCACTCCAACCTCGTTCCCAAGCTCATTTGACTGACCTAGCCTAGCTCAACCCATTTATTTATTAGATTAGATATGGATCACCATTTTGATAATTGGGTTGGTCCATGAACCAGCCTACTTGAGCCATATTTTGATAATATTGGGCCTAGGTTGAACTTGGGCCTTCACTTTTTAGGGTCAGGCAAGACCGGCCGAGAGTCTCATAACACATACAACAATGAATTAAAATATTTTTAAAAAGAAGTAAAAATTGTCATGTAGCAAAGTATGATTGGACAATTTAGTGGAATGTAAAAAGGTAGGTGTAGCTTGACACCGAAGCATTCTTTAATAAATAAATGTTATAAAATTATACGTTCTTATAAACAAAAATAAAATAAAAGGTTAAACAAATAGTAATTAATCACCTGAAGAATGCAGCCACCAAGACCCATCCCTTCAAACATTTGATGGAAACAAAGAGCCGCCACTAGACCTTTGATTGTGCAAGTGTCATTTGTGGCTCCCAGTGAAAGTCCAATCACAACTGAATGGACCACAATTCCCAGTTCCAAAACCTAACCACAAGATTCAAACACAATACAAGTCAAAAATCTTTTTTACTCAATAATTATAGTAGTGATGATATGATTCAAATTTCGACATATATGTTTTAACCAGTTGAACTATATTTATGGTAAGATATTTTTTTTCCTTTTTCATTAAATAGAAATAAAGAAAAATAAAAAAAAAAGAAAAAAGAATGAGATTGAAAATGTTTACCATGGCAACAACACGATAGCGCAAGAGTTGAGAACCAGGATTAGTTTCTTTGGAGTCCCTATGATGGTGGCCATGGATATGGCCGCCACTGACTACAGGCAGCTCATGATCATCTCCTCTCAGAGAATTCTCAGGCATAACTTCGGTATGTTTCTTAGTATATAAACTAGTAGCCATAGAATCCACCATGAGCGTGACGATGGCCGACATCATGGCAACGAAACCTGAAAAGGGAAACTTATGCCATGGATTCTCCTTGAGACAATTCGACCAAAGCATGTCGAAAGAATCGGGCAAAACGTGCATGAAACCGGTGGCGAGAATGATCCCCGCTGCGAAGGCTTTGAGGATGATGAACATGTTTCTATCGGGGTGCAACATCGGGATCGATCTGGTGACGAGCGGCGAGCCAACGCCGAGCACACTCGCAATGAGGATCGAGAAGATGGCAATGATTTTAAGACGTAAAGCTTGGTCTTTATTGGTGCATGAATTGGCTGTAGTTTCACATTCATTAGATTGTGAAACGGCTTGGGTTGTGAGAAAACAGATGAGAAAGAAGAAGATTGAGATGAGCTTAGTGAAGGATGCCATTTGCTTTGACTTTTGGCTTCTTCCAAGGTTTTTTCTCTACTTGATTTGGATTTGTATGTGAAAATTGATATCTCAATTTCCTTGAGTTGTGGAATTTTGCACAAGGACAACTTATTATTTATATACAAACCCCAACAACAAAGGGATTCTCTCATCAACCCTCCAAAGGGTATTTTAAATCAAACGTTTCTATTTTTGTTGCCATCATGTGCTCTCTATTTTTCTTATTATTTTTTTAAATGCAACTATCTCATAGCCCCATTAATGAGTTTAATTAATTAACAAAAAAAAAAAAAATAGTTCATCAAGTTTTTATAACTATTATTTTGCTAGCTAGCTAGCTCAAACTTTTGTCCTTTTTCCATAAATTTGATCCCTTTTGTTGTCCATCATCCTTTGATAACACAATCTTTGATGGGGGATTTGATATATACAAAAATAAATATATATACCAAATGATTCTTCTACTTTACATATACATAGATCTCATTATCACCAATTTTGCTTTATCAAACTTTAAGCTATCAAACAAAAAGTCACTTATAAAAGGTAGACTTATATTTTCTCAAGTTTTACACAATAAAGAAGGCATTTTTCAAATCCAAATAAATGTTCAATTGTAGCACATAGTTTCAATGTTATTATTTAAGGGTTTTTTTCTCTCCCAATACCCTAAAATAATAAAGTTGTGAAATTGACAACAAATATAAAAAAAATTAGGGTTTGAATAATTTGAAGAAGACAAAGTACACACCAAAGTACATAGAGATATGTGTGTATAAAGAATAGGGCAAGTGGTTGAGATTGAGAATGCTTGTGGAAGCTTGTGGGTAGCGTTAGGCAAAGGGCAAAAGCATGCATGGTTGTGTGTGCTTTTGCTTTCTATGTCAAGTTGGGAAGATTTTGAGATTTTTTCTCCTATTAACAAGATAGAAAATGACTTAGAAAGTGTTTGTTTGAATTTATTTTTTTACAAATCTAGCCCTTATTCCCTTTTTCTTAGAAAATGAAATTAGTTTAGGCTCTATTAGATAAATTTTACTATTTTTTTAAATTTTAAAAAAAAATTATAGAAATTTCCGCACATAGAAAAAATGTTAAACTATTTACAGAAAAAAAATACTGATAGACGTTGATAGACTTCTATCAGCATCTATCAGTGATAAACTTCTATCATTTCTATCACTGATAGACCCTGATAGACTTCTATCAGCGTCTATCACAACTATCTAAAAATTTTATTATTTTGTGTAAATAATTTATCTTATAGAAACTATTTATATTTGTTGTTAGTTTTTAAATAAAAAAAATGAGTTTAAATTAGATTATTTTAAAAATAAAAGAAAATTTCATATCTCATTTTGTTGTCTAAATTTTTATTGATGTTATAACTTGATCTTTTTGAATTTTCAAACTATTTATATTAGTCTTTTGAATTTTGAGATGGTCTATATTAATATACTATAACCCAAAAAGTAACTACTACTTTTGGTCCCTGCCATTAATTTGTGTTTTTAAAAAATGCCTTTGTTTTTAAACATTTTTTTTATAATTAGGAAAAATATATATTTACACTTCTCAGGTTGGGCTGGTCCGTTTGGGATATATTATCAAAAATGGTAATCTTTATCCAATCCAATGAATAAATGGGTTGAGTTGGGTTGGGTTGGGTCAGTCGCTGACTTTCGATCGAGCTTGGTTTGGACTTGGGCTGACTTTTGGGTTTTGTGCTCGTTGATGAAGCTGACCTATAACTGTAATCAATCAATGATAATATGAAAAGTGGGACCCAGTTAATTATGTTTGTAGTTTTTTTACCAAAATTTCGTAATCATAATGAAGTGTGAGCCCCACAATAAAATACGTTATCTCACTCCATAATCCGATTGTCGAAGAAAGGGTCATAAATTTGATTATGTTTGATTATTACATGAGACCCACACCATCTTTTTTTACTAACTTTCCATCATTTACCATTTTATCTAGAACCATATCCATATTTCATAATAGTATCGGTATCGATAATCAGTATTAGTTTGGTATCAGTATTGGTAATAAGTATCAGTATTAGTAATCAGTATCGGTATCGATATCAAATATCAGTATTGCTTTTTATGTGTGATTTTTTGCCAACTTTTTTACATATTTGTGTGAGGATTTTTTTCTCCTATTCCTATATGTTATTTTTGGATAGTTTGTTACAAAAATGTAATTTAAAAATAAATTAAATAATATCATCCTATTAAGCAAAATAATAATAGATTTTGGGGAAATTTTCACAGATAGAAAAAATGTCAAACTATTTACAGCAAATAGGAAAAAAATACTGATAGACATTGATAGACTTTTATCAGCATCTATCAGTGATAGACTTCGATAATTTCTATCACTGATAGACCATGATAGACTTCTATCCGTGTCTATCACAACTATCTAAAAATTTTGCTATTTTGTGTAAATAGTTTCCCTTATTTTTCTATTTTTAAAAATCCCCCTAGATTTTGTTTGAAATTGGTTGTTTTTCTTAATGTATTTATATGAAGATTATGTTTTTTTCTTCTTTATAAAAAAAGATTGTGTTTTTTTTAAATTGAAAGAAAATCTTAAGTCTTAAGTGATATTTATCTAAACATAACGTAATTGAGGGTGTAAATTGATACACTTACGAAAGTTCATGATTTAAACTGATACAATTATTAGTTTAAAGTTTAAAATGATAGCTTGAAAGTTTATGGGTGTAAGTTGATATTTGTTCCTAAGAACTGTTTAAAATTAAAACAATCTTATGTTTAGTTATACTTTTTCAAAAGTGTTCTTATATATATAAAATTTTGTTTGGTTTGTTCTACACTCAAAATATTTCTACTGCTGCAAAATTATTATAAAGGACAACTATTTGAATAAAAATTATAAATTATTGCTAACTATCACAGGTGGCCAGTGGCATCAACTGTGGGTGAGGTCAGTGATCTCCGATGGGCAATGATAATCGAATGTGGTCAATAACAATGTAATGCCCCAGGTCTAGGATTCGAAATCTGGATTCAGCAACTGATGGCCCTGACATTTCCATGCATCCTTTGCGACCTAGTAACGTCATTCTTGCTTGTCTTGAATGCTTCTAAGAGTGAAGACTATCCACACAAACCAACACAGGTCCTTTCAGCATGCTTTTTCCTCACTCACATGTATCCTAGGAAAATTTCCAGAAGGTCACCCAACATAGGATTGCTCCAAGCTAAGCGTGCCCTAAATCCAGGATTCAGAAACACTGATGGCCCCAGTATTCCCCTGCATCTCTTGCAACCTGGTAGCATCATCTTTGCTTGTCTTAAATGTTTTTAGGAGTGAAAACTATCCCCATAAACCAACACGAGCCTTTTTAGCATGCTTTGTCCTCACTCACATGCTTCCTAGAAAAATTTCCAAGAGGTCACACAACATAGGATTGCTCCCAAGCTAAACATGCTTAACTTTAAAGTTTATATGATTGAACCACCAAAAGGACGATGTGCCTTATTAGTACAGGTAGTAACTTTCAATTAAGCCTTTCTTAATCATACTTTTATATCCTCAAGATCTCTCTCATTCAGATGTCATCTATGTGCATTCATGTCCCTCTCCTGAGCTTGACCTGTTACAAACCACCTGATGAAGTTAACAAATAGAACAATTTGAGAGGAATTTACCATTAAACTCTAAAAGAAATTATAAAAAATTGGATTTTGAGTGTATCACTACTTTTTTTTTTTTTTTCTCAAACTCATTTTTTTAAAAAGACATTTTAGGTGGTTGTCGATTGTCGTTACATTATAAATCTTGTTAACATATTTTTTTCCCAAGTTAAACACTTGACTTAAAAGTTAATCCAAACAAAATTCTAAGATAAAGATATTGTGAATGTTTATATTAAAATAGAATAAATATAAAAATTCTTCCACCACAACCAGATTTAAACTTTAAAGAAAAGTATAATTAAATAAACATCATTGTCAGAAACAAAAATGAAAATAATAATAATAATAACAACAAAAATCGATGCGTAAGTACAAGTTGAACTATTGGGGTTTGTTTGCTTTGAAATGTTAAACGGCTTGTTCCATGCCTTCTTTGATTTATTTCTCTAATTTTAAGTTTAATGTATGCAATATTATATTTTAAGGACATAAATGATTTGACTTATGGGGTTTTGTTCTTAGGTTAAATTATTGCCTGTGTTGTCCCAGTAACTTTTAGGGGCATTTTTAAAAATAGAAAAATAAGAAAAATTATTTACACAAAATAGCAAAATTTTTAGATAGTTGTGATAGGTGCTGATAGAAGTCTATCAGGATCTATCAGTGATAGAAATAATAGAAGTCTATCACTGATGGATGCTGATAGAAGTCTATCAATGTCTATTATTTATTTTTTTGTCATTTTCGGTAAATAGTTTTACATTTTTTCTATATGTGAAAATTTTCCTAACTTTTAACTTTTTAAAGTTTAAAAAATATTTAATAAATTATTAAACATATAATTTTGTATCTAAAAGCATTGCATTTTTTTTTTAAAAAAAATATGTTTAAATAATTTTTGAAATATTTGAAAATTTTATAAACTAATTTAACTATTTAATCTATCCCCTACTTTGCAGTTTTATCCATATCTAATGAGTATTAGGATTCTAAAAAAATATCGTAGAATAGGCGAAAGATTTATTAGATACAAAATTAAGAATTTATCAACTTATTGAATAACACACAAAATTCAATTAAGGATCTATGATATAAAAGTTTATGAACCAAGTAGATACAAATCTAAAAATTTAAAAATTTCTCGAATATTTTTAAAAGTTTAGAGGCAAAATAAATACAAATTTAAAAATTTATGAAACTAAACTTTAATTTAACTTATTCTTGAATGTTGTTTTAAACATATAAAAGAAAATTTTTGCTCTTTTAATTTATTTTTAAATTATGTCCTCAAGATTATAGGTAGGCCTAACAAAGTTATCTTCTGATAAATATCTGGTCAAGTCAATAAATGAAAAATATATATATCCAAGTACAAAAAATTTGGGTATTTAAAACTATATTTGCATATTTACATTTTTTTTAGAAATTTGGTTAGAAGTTGTATATTTCATATAATACATTAGTTGATACTTTTCTTTTATTTTTATTTGTTTCAAAATTTCAACAGAGGGAGTTTCCAACCTTGATAAATATAATGATGGTATATAAATTAACTAGCTGTTAAAATGCATAGTGTTTTCCTTCTTTTTTTTTTTTTAATTACTATTTTTGCTTAGGTTTATTAATAAATATTATTTTTTTTAGAGTGTTTGGTAAAATACTAAATTATTGTGTTGTAGATATAATAACTAAAATAGGTCTATTAAAATTTACATTTTTTATAATTTATAATTTTTTAAATAATAATTTAAAATATTATATTTTATTTGCTCTAGATTAATTGGTAAGTATTAAAGGAAATAACTTTATTATCTTAAAAAGAATCATTATGGTATAATTTAAATAAAAGAGTTGCATTCAACTTATTTCAAAATTAATGAGATGGCTTATATATATATATATAATCAATTTTAATCTTCAAAATGACATCTAATTATATAAGAATCTAAAAACTATAAAAAATAGAATTTTAAAGAAGCTCGGAAATGAACATATGTGTTTAAAAGTGATTCTAATAGATTTACTAATAATTTGTTTTACCAAACATAAAAAATAGTTAATATTGTACAAAAATCACTATTAACTTTCTCAAATCAATCCCAAATATATCTTAAGAGGCCGTTTGATTTAAAATTTTATAGATAATTGGAAATAATATGTTTGAGAATCAATTATAATTGTATTTGGTTGTGCATGAGAAATGCTATCAGAATTTTATGAACAAAAATTATGTTTGTATTTAATTTATGAAATTAAGTTTGACAATCTTATATATTTTTAATTTATTAATTAATTAAACAATAAATGATAAAAATTAATTAATTAAGAATCAATAATAATTTTAATTATAAATATTTTAAAATTGAGTAAAATTAACCAATTAATATATTTAATGAATGTTATATTAATTATAATCTAATACTTGGTCATTTTTAATTAATTAAGTTCAACATTAATAATTTTAGTTTTGATTAAACATATAAAAAATATATTATATAAAAATAAAAAAGTGAGATAAAAATATGATATGTTAATAAATAATAAAGAAAAGTTTTATAAATATGATATGTCAATAATGAATGAAGTAATAAAAATAAATCACAATAAATAATTAACTTATTATAAATAATCAATAATGACCATATGTTTATAATGAAGAATCAAATTAAAATTAATCTCAATAAATAATCGTTTGATTAAAAAAAACAATAAGTAATCAATTATTATTATTGAAAAATAAATTTTATACTAACTAAATTAACTCATCCTACTTTACTAATTAAATATATTTAAGATATGATTAGCTAATTAATTAATAGTTTATGTAAATAAGTAATTGCATTCATTTAATATATTTTTATTTGTAAAAACAAATTAAGTAAATATTTCGATAGATTGTTATGTACTTATCAATTTTGTTATATAATATTTTGATAGATTATTATTATTTTAATAATTTATCAATTTTGTTAAATTAATGTATATACTAGCTCAACTAAGAAGTTTAATAAATGTCGTGAAAATAGCTTAATTAGTATAAAGTTAGTACCATGAACTTTGAAGTTAGAGGTTTAATTGCTACATTCTACGTATTATATATATAAATAAGAAAGAAAAATTAAAAAATCTTCTAATTCAAGTGGAAAAATAAATCAGATTTTAATCTTCTAATTCAAGTGGAAAAATAAATCAGAGAATTTGTTTTGTTTTTTCTAGGTCAACTTGTTGTACCAACATTATTTTTTCTTATTGTAAGTTTAATCATTCTAATTTTATACATATTCTTTATAATTAATTAATCAATTACGTATAGATAAATTATTCAAATTCATATGACTTTTAAACAACGTTCCTATTGATAGTCTAACATGAAAATGGATAAGAAAAGAGAAAAAAAATTGTGAAATGAAACACCAATTAAAAAATTGTTATGGTTTAATCATTAATGTACTTGATATATGTACTTTGCACCAAGTTTAATAAATGTATAAACTTGAAACTCTCCTAATTTTTTCTTTTTCTTTTTTTTTGAAATTGTATAAACTAATTAAGCCTTACTAGGTCATTACTTAATAAAAAAAAAATATCAGAGTTTATAATAAATTAAAATTGATGATAAGATAAAATAGACAAAAAAAATTTATTATATATTATTTTGAGATCGTATTATGTTCATATATAAAATAGTTTATGAGAATTAGTCCACATTGGTGATGTTTTATATGGCCAAAATAGAAGAGTCAAACTCTTTGGATTTCTGTTTACAAGTGACTTTCCAACCCATGCCACCTAATTAATTTTAGTTTTTTTTTTTTTTTTTAATTTTTCATTATAAAATATACATATGTACGGAAAATTCAACAATGTGGTTGGCAATTTCTTAATCTAATGGGAATATAATATTGGAAGGCAGTAGCCAAAATTTTAAATATAGTTCAAATCTGTTTGTACTTGGTTACATAGGGAAAATTAGAAAATTATTAAAGTAAATATGTAAACGATTAGGTTGAAGTGTCTTTTTAAAAGAAATTTAAGCTCTCTATAGCGTATAATTTTTTATCAACCGACAGTGTAGCAGATCTTTGCTGGCATGTATAGCCTTTAGCTCTTTTGATTCTTGCAGTTATCATAGCCTCGATTTTCCAACTTTGTCCATGTCCAAGTTACATCTCCTTACTATTGAAAAGCACTTGAAAAGTGTTTTCTTAGGCTTAGCTCTTTTTGGTTAGTTTTATTGCATAAATGAGTTCTTTGATGTTTTATATGTTTGTTTTATAGAAAAACGAGCATGTGGATCGGAACAAGTCAATTATGATGAAGAAAGACGAAAATTCTCCTTAGGAAGGTCAAAGTTTGACTTAGGGTAAGAGAAGTAAAAAAGGAGTCAAAAAGTGTAGAAGAAGGCTATACGGTGTCGTGCTCAACGTCTAAACACGAGAGGGCTAGAAGCAGGACAACACGCAGTGCTCCAACTTTTCCAGACAAATGATTTTTATTTGGTGCCGTAGTGCCCACTTATAACACCACGATGCGACGTCGATTCTTCCATATTTTAGTTGTGTTTTGATGTCATTTTCCCAAGAGGTTGAAGGGTTGCTGTTTAGAGGAATATTTTGAGTCATAACGACGAGATTAAGTGGAGGAGACCGAGAGGATTGCGTGGAGTACGGTGCCCGCGATGGATTGTGTTCAATAAATAATCTTTTTCCCCTTTATTTATTCTTTTTACACAAACTGTTCAGGATATTTGAGACTTTTGTGTTGAACATGAGTGGCTGTATTATTTGTGGTTCTAGAGTTTTATTAAATTCAACAACTTAAGTTTATTGGTTTTTTTTATCATGTTCGTTCTTTACCAATTAAATGCTTGATCACCATTTGATTGAAATTGAGTTTCTAATTTTGCTTGAGAGAGAACTAAAAACTGGAACTAGCATGATAAACTGATTTTGGAATGTGCACGAGAATGACTAGACAATATTCAAGGCTAATTACAAAGGGTTTTAGTGTTGTGTTTATTAGTTTCACTTGCATGAAAATAGGATTGGTTTTTAGACATTAGAAAGGGTTGAGCTCGAGAGAGGAAACCTTGATGATGGACTTGTAGGCCTAAGTAAATAAATTGAATTGATTGAATGAAAATCCTTCAAATCCACAAACTCAGTTGAACAAAATCAATACCCTAGGACGTTTTTGTTAAATGAACTTCTAAATTGTACATTTATTTGCTTTCTTTATATTTATGCTTACAAAGCCATCCAGTTTCGAATCCCTAGATAAAGTTGAGGACTATTGTCTGCTAACTAGCTGAATTGATTAACTAATTCTCTAAGGACGATACCCAGTTTATTGGAAATTTATTACTTTGACGCGTAGGCTTCCACGTGTCAAGTTTTTGTTGTCGTTGTCGGGAAACTAGTCTTATTTGATTTGACTAATATTAAAGCAATAAGATCGATTTTAATTTAGGGTGTAATTTATTTTAAATTTTTTGTTTTGTGAATAATTTTTCCTTTTTGTTTTTGTAGTACATGTAATGTATTTGTCGGGCTGAACTTCTTCCTTTTGACCCGGAGATTGACCCTACCTTCAGGCAAAACTTAAGGAGGAACTTGAGACACGTATTGGATTCCATAGCTTATCAACTGGAACCCAGAACAATTAGGGACTACTTCCAACCTTCTGTTCCTACTATCCAACCTAGGATTGCACATGCACCGCTTGATGTCAACAACTTCAAGCTTAAGCTTGATCTTATCTTAGATGGCACGAGATTGTGCTTTTAGAGGGAGTCTAACTGTGAACCCCCATCAACACATACGCTTCTTTTTTTAGATCTGCAGCATGGTAAAAATAAACGGGGTGACTTCTAATGTTATTCGCTTACAATTATTCCTGTTTTCTATGCAGGATAAGACCAAGGATTGACTTGAGTCTCTTATGCCAGGCAACATCACCACATGGGATGGGCTTGCTCAGACATTTTTGAATAAGTTATTTCCTTCAACAAAGTCTACAAGGTTTAGAATTAAAATTGCCACCTTCAAGTAGAGTGAAGATGAACAACTCTTTAAGGCTTGGGAGCATTACAAGGAGATGTTGAGGAAGTGTCCTTAACATGGGTACCCTAATTGGTTGCAAATCCAACTATTTTAAAATGGGTTGTTTGGCACCACAAAATCAATATTAGATGCTACTTTAGGGAGTTCTATCTTTGCGAAAACTGCTGATGGACCGAAAGTTATCGAGGCTTTCCATTAATCAAATAATATTTATAAACACGAACTAACTACTTATACTAATGAGTAGCACAAGCAGTAAGTTGGGTCGAACCACAAGGAAACGCAAAAGATTAGTTCCTCAAAGTTCATTTTTAGTTAAAACGATAAATGGGAGGATTAGTTTGGAATAGAGAATCGAGAATGCATAAAAGTAAAGTGCGAAAAAGTAAAAGATAGAAATGTATCGATAAGGACGTTCTAGCTTAGAGGATCAAGATGAACCATTGTAATTTCATTCATTGAATTATCAAAACAAAATTCATCTTGCTTATGCCTAGCCCAATTGATTAAAACCCTAATCAATCGTCCTAAATACCTAATTAATCAAACAAGAATAGATGAACCCATACTAGACACATTTAGTTAACCGCAGAACCCATAGTAAACACATTTAATTAATCGCATTACGCTCTAGGGATTTCACTAGGATATATGAACATTTAATTTCTATCATCTAATTAAACATTCAGTATAGTTTCTCCTAGGTCAATAGATCAATGCTCTTAGTTAGAGACAACCAATTACAAGCCTATCTAACCTTTTGTTTCTTGGAAATCAACCTATAATTTCATCTCACATATTACAAGTTAATCTCTAAGCATTCAACCATAAATTTTCAAGTAGTTTATCAAACAATCAAGAGAAAATACAATTGTAAAACAATCGAATTAGAGAAGAAACACATAGAGCAAGAACATGAATTATATTTAAACTCCCAAAAATACAAAGGGTCTAATCCCCTAAACTAGAAACCTAGATCTTACCTTCCCATGATAGAGTAAACAAAACCAAACATGTCTCTTCAATTACATGGAGAGAAATAAAGAAAAGTACAAGTGGAGGGGAAGAAATGGGGAGAAAATTTAGCTGGAGGCCAAATGTAGGTGTCCAACCCTAAAAATGAAGAAAGTATTTGATGGAATTGAATTACGGCGGAAGCGATTGATCGCATTGTGGTTTTAATTGCTCAATAACGAATTTAACAAAACAGAGAAAATTAGAATGAACCAAGATAATCCATCATACTTTTAGAAGAAAAAAGGGTTAAGGGAAGAAAAAAATTAGGGTTTAGGGTTATTATTTTTTCATCAAGGGTAAGTAATTTTTTTCTTCCCTTAACCCTTTTTTCTCGTAATTCCCTTTATGATCACACGAACACTTAATGTACACAATGAACAAGAACGAACAGGGACAACACCACCAATGAGCACCCGCTATTCTCAAATTTATCAAGTCACGGAAGAGTGGCCTCCAACGAGTTTTTAAAGAAGGAGAAAGAAGAACTCTTCTTCTTGCAAAGAGATGTCTCTATGAGAGAGACTGGGGAGGGGAAGTTACAACTCCCTCCCACTTCACGTTTTAATAACTCCCAAATGGGAGTTATTATTTTATTAACTTAATTTAATTTAATTAATAATATATATTAAATCTCATTTAATATATATAACAATAATTAGTTAACTCTTAACTAATTTCTCTCACATATATAGTTTAATATGAATCATATTCACATTACTTCTACCCTATAGTTTTTATATGAATCTCATTCATATAATATTTGATATTTAGATCTCATTCAAATATTTTTCTCATATATATTATAAAGTTTAATTTTTTCATTTCATACAAAATTATCTTTATATTATAATGTATCAATATACATTATTTAATTGTATGTCATACAATTAATTCCCTTAAATTAATTTGAACAATTCAAATTAAACCAAGACAGTTGATCGTCATCTTAACCTATATGAGCTAGCAAGTTGACCTAATAGACCTATCAGTTTGAAGCCCAATGATATGAGATTAATTAATTAAACATTTAATTAAATTAATCGACATTCATTAACTGTCGGTCACTCCACTAAAGACTGACAGCTACACTCTTCTCACTGTATATATATATATATATATATATATATATATATATATATATATTTCTATGTCCATGGATATAATCAATCAACAGCAAGTCGTCCCTTCACTAATTGCTCGTAATCACAACTGAGACAAATCGTCGTTTTACCCTTGTGTTACCTCTAACTTCTTAACCATCATCGATACCTCTAATGAATAATATAGTCATAGTCTAACTATGAGCTAGACCCTTTCTAGCCGTGAGAGGGTGAGGCGTCTCATTGTTCAAACCCCAGTATTAGCTCTTAAGGGAGCAATTATAAAGGTAAAAATTTCAATCTTGTACAATTGAGTTCCCATCTTCCTACTTGGATAGATCGCCAAAAAGGTAGGCTTATTGAGTCGGCGATACTGGCCACTCTCACCTATACTAATCAAAGAAATGCCCTCACAGGCAGGAGTTCACAACTAATTTAGGATTAAGGTTGAGTCACCTATGATCATCTTAGTGAAATGTAAGTCTCATCAAGCAACGGTGTTAAAACGAGAGACTAATCATTACGCGATCCAGTCTTATACATGTCTCACATGTATAGGATACCCCAACTTACATGTCTCCACATGAACGTTTAGGATCTAAATGTTTGTGACACTTAACAACATTTGTAACAGTCACAAAGTGGGTCGTATCCATAGTGTTACCAAGATAGGGTACCCAGCCTTATCCATCTACTACAGATCGTTTTAGGTTATCACTTAAACACAATCCACTTTTATGTCTCTACATACGTGTTTAAGTTACAGTTAATAACCTAGGATATTAGTTTATTGGTTTTGGATTAATGCAACTAAATATCAAATAAAATAACTGTTATTTTATTAAATAAATAATTTATTTGTACAATACGAGTTCACAAATTACATGACCACGAGATTTAGGGCATCAACCCCAACAGTATTTATAAAAATGTGACAGTGCTGCAGCGCTGGTCCCTCAAAGTCATCGCGCCTTGCATGGCATCGCATGAGCGCTGATGCTTATGCCTTGGGCTCCCGCGCGGGCGACTACGTGGATCGCTCGTTAATATCCAGAGTGCCATGGCACAATAGGACAGCACCGTGACACTCTTCGTTTTGATGCTTTTTGTCTTTGGCACCGCAGCGCCATTCCTCTGGGGCAATTTCGACTTTTGATCTCCTTTGAAGCATCAGATGCTCTATTTAGCTCCTAATTGCTCCAAATTAACCCCGAATGACATGTAACACTTTGGAATGCATGTAATGCTCGAGATCCTACAAATATAATCATATAAACACATTAAACTTTATAAGCAAGCTAGATTAGAGGCATTTAGAGAGCACATATTGGGTGCTATCAACTGTAGAGGAGGTCGGAACCTTGTTGGAAGATATGCCCAAGACGAGCTATAATTGGCCATCTGAGAGATCGACCACCAAAGTAGTTGGCCTTTATGAGCTAGATGAGGTAACTGCATTGAAGGCTCAAATATATGACCACCACCCTGACTAACACTCTCAGTAAACTTGTTGTTTTAATTAGGTAACCAATAGTGGATAGCATCGATAGCGGCAACCAATGCTTACTTGATGATGGAGGCTCCTAATGTGCAGCAAGTGAACTATATTCACTATAATCAAGGCCAATATGGGCACCACGCTTAGTCTTCCTAGACACTGTCATACCACTATAACCCAGGTTTGCGCTATCACAAAAAAATTTCTTATTCTAACCTTGGGAACGCTTTGTAGGCTCCTCTAGGATTTGATCAACAAGCTGAAAGGAAGTCATCTATAGAGGAGCTAATGAGCGATTTTATCAAGGAGTCGAGGAATAGAATGAGTCAGCTAGAGAACATAGTGGCCAGTCATGGGAAGGTCATTTAATACATAGAAACTCAAGTTGGGTAGATGGCCTCAACCATTGGTGCTATGCAAAAGGATGAGTTCTCTAGCAGCACTAAAGGAAGCCAATAGGAGCAGTGGAAGGTGGTGATGCTTCGCAATGGTAGGCCACTGGTGAGCTCTATAGAAGCTGAGACTAAAGAAATTTAAATTGAGGTAAGAAAGAATGAGAAAAAGAAAACTGAAAAAGAGAAGGCTGGAGATGATGAAATTGTAGAAACGGATGTGCCCGTACCAACTGTCCTAATGAAATATTTTGACTCTATCCCTAGTATTCCTTCTAATATTCCTTATCCTCAAAGATTTAGAAAAAAGAATTTAGAAGCTCAGATCTCAAAATTTTTAGCAATATTTAAGAAACTTAATATTAGTACTCCTTTTGTTGAGGCTTTTGAACATATACTTAATTATGTTATATTTATGAAGGATGTGCTTTCAAAGAAAAAGAAGTTCGAGACTATGAGCCTAACTAAAGGAGCGAAAATTTTTCAAGGCTTTTTGTCGATCAAATGCTATTTATAATTCATCGATCAAGAACTTTAATTAACAAGTAATATTTGTAGCAAGAACGGGGTCGAGACAGCCTAAGATACAATTTCTCTAAGCTAACTTGGTCTATGAAAAGCAGTAAAAACGAGATGTTTTGGTTTTGATTAACTGGAGAACTAAATGCAGGAAAGTGATGTGCAGAAAGTAAGATAGATGGAGAGAGAAAGAAAGAAAAACATGAGATTACCTTCACTAATTAAGAGAATGTCAGACTATCTATGGATTAATTCATTGATTTATCATGCAAATGTTCAAGGGTTTTCTACTTCTCTAGCCTAATCGAATGTATGAAAATTCGGACAAACTCTCTAAGAAGAGCCAACATGATACTGATTCCTAAATTAACTAAGCAGCGTCATGCAAGCCTATATACTTAACTAATCACATAAAGCTCTTGGATTGATGTTGACATTGTTAAATTGGTCAAATATAACCTAAAGCATTTCCATTCCTTAGGTTTCGTTATCTTTCGATATGAGTGATCCTAGAATCCTAGCAATCGAGCCATGGCTATAACTAAAACATATTACTACTCACATTAAGCATGCTTTAGATGCAATTATAGACACCTACAACATGCATAGCATGAGCGAACAAACATATGAGTATTAATGATTAAGTTGTCAATTTAATCTACTAATATGCACATTCTAGATATTCAAATGAGAAAAGGAAAATAATAAGAAGCCGAGAAACCTAAGAAGAATACATCAAAATCTCATAAAACCCATAGAAAACGTCCAACAGACCTTAAAATTGATGTTTGGGTCTTCAACTGTTCATCAAATCGAAATTTTGATGCCAAAATATACAAATAAACCTCAAAATATAAAGAAATCTCATGAGTTTGGCCAAAACCGAGCTTGAAGCTCTAAAAATTGGCCTAACTCTCCTCCCCCTAACCTAAAAGTCGAAAAGAAGCTTATATAGAAAAAAGTGTTGGCGCCGCAATTTTAGGGGATAACACTGCACGCGGCGCTGTGCCTGCGTTGCGGCACTCATGCCCTAGGCACACGCGCATCAGAAGTTCGTCGTCACTGCACTTTTCGCTTCTAGAATTGGCGCCTCTCATGGTGCCGAGGCACCGCACAAGCGCCACGACGCCAGCCTGGGGCATTTAGGTCATTTCATCTCCTTTGAAGCCTCAGATGCTCATTACTCCAAATTAACCCCTAACTACGCTTAGCACTCTAAAATACATGGTTTGTTCAAGAATCTACAAATATGGACATATAAACACATTAAACTTCATAAACAAGCTAGATTAGAGGCACTAAGATAACACATTTTTTGTGCTATCATTAGGCTATCAATAAAAAATGTTTGGCTAATTTGTCAAATAATACCAAACACGATCAATTGAAGAATAAACTCAAGATGAAAAGTTCTTCAAACTAAAAATTACAAGATGAAGTATAAATAAATCTCAAAAGTCTACAAAAATAGGAAAGAATCTTGATGGACGAGAAAGTTGTTGAGGCTTTTCATTGATCAAATAATATTTATAGTCACGTACTAACTACATATACTACTAAGTAACACAAGCGGCAAGTCAGGGTCGAACCATAGAGAAGCACAAAAGATTAGTTCCTAAAAGCTCATTTCTAGTTAAACTTATAAATGCGGGGGAGGGGGTTGGTATGGATTGAGAATCGAGAATGCATAAAAGTAAAGTGTGGAAAAGTAAAAGATAGAAATGCAATCGATAAGGACGTTCTAGCTTAGAGGATCAGGATGGCCAATGTAATTTCGTTCATTAAAATATCAAAACATAATTCTTTTTGCCTATGCCTAGCCCAATTGATTAGAACCCTAACTAATGGTTCTAATTACGTAATTAAACAAACATATATAAATGAACCCATACTAAGCACATTTAATTAACTGCATTACGCTCTAGGGATTATGCTAAGATGAACATTTAATTTCAACTGTCTAATTAAGCATTCATTATAGTTTCCCCTAGGTCAATAGATCAATGCTCTTAGTTATAGATAACTAATCACAACCCTATCTAACATTTTGCTTCTTGAAAATTAACCTATAATTTCCATCTCACATATTACAAGTTCTAAGTATTTAACAATAAATCCTCCAGTAGTTTTGATCGATCGGGTGTATATGAATGATAAAGATGATAGAAAATATAGAATAAGCAAGTTCTACGTGCAAGCATACACAATCGATGAAGTAATACTTGGAGTATTCCAAGTGTCGAATCCCACAGAACTAGATTGAGTTTAAAATTCTTATAACTGTGTACGAATGTAATCAGGGTAACCAAAAAGAAAGTTTTAGAATTTCGGTGAAAGAAAACTTAAAAACAAATAACAATGGGAATCAAACAAGGGGCAAACAATGCTACGACCATTCGGGTGTTACGCCTTAAGTGATGAGACTGCATCGCACCAAATAATGATTTACACATGGACAGGAAACTGCACCTATTCAGTCTTGTGTCAAGTTCCTTTAGGAGTTCTAAGCAGCTAATGCCTAATGTTTCCATGGTTAGCTGGATCTTAGATTAAATCAAGTTCAATTTCTTTATCCTATGATGTCCCTTATTTCTAAGGTAACATGACCATCCTATGTCTAGGCTCTTAGTCCCATATCCCTTTGTGAAATCTACTTACACCCTAACCTTCTCAGCATTAAAGCTCCACTAGATCGTTAAATCAAATGGTCAGTTTAACTTACCGATTTTATCTTTTAAAATCAACAAAGAGAATGTGATTACACAAAGTGGTGTGAGCATTACATAACCTAAGTCATAACACCTCTTAGGCTTTCACATTGTAAAACCCTAAAAATATTTAGCTCATGACTTTTGATAAAATAATCATTTTTATTAAATCATAAACCATAGCTACAATATAACGTTTGATTGGTAGAATGTAGAATGGAAAATAACACGAAAACAATAAAACTGAAAAATAGATACAACTCAAGTAAACTTGGGAAAATCCTCAAGTAACAAGTCTTTCCCTAGGACGATTCCTTCTTTTTCAAGAAAGAATCTTGCCTCAACACACACTTCTGTGGAAGAGTAATCCTAGAGTCGCTACGCCTTAGAGGAACTTTCGTTCTTAAGACTACTGACTTAAACTTAGAGAAGAAACCCAAGGTGCTGGAATTTTGACAGTAAAACGGAGAATAAAGTGGTGAGTGCGGCGGCGGGGAGTTCTTTTCCAAGACGTAGGGTTTACTCACCTTTTATAGACTGCAAATCTGTTAAGGAGGGCTGAGATTTGCATTATGAGGATTCACCAAGCAGAATCGAGGATGTTTAGCCAAGAAAATCGCAACTGATCTAGGCAGAATCGAATCTGAAAAATTCGGGCTCGACAGTGCTGTACATCACTTGCTGCTGTGGGTGCATCACATGAAAATTAGCCAGAAACCTGTCAAAAACGTACCAGATCTGCACTAAATTCGTAAAAATCATTTTTTACACATAATTAGTCCTCATTAAGCTCATTTAAACATATTAAGATCAAATTTGGGATAAAAATCATGCAATAGTTCATTTTTCACATTAAAAACACTAAAATAAAAGTCTAATTTCATGCATTTCATAGCATGAATCAAGTTTGTCAGACAATCAAAAGAAAATACAATTGTAAAGAAATTTAAATGGAAAGAAACTCATAGAAAAGATATAAGAATTACATTAAAATAAAACTCTCAAAATTGTTGTTAAGGGTCCTGTTTAAGCCTGAAATGTATTTGAACTAACCCAAAGTGCCTCTACGCTCAATTACCTGTCTAATCACAAGAATAAGTGTTAAATAAATTGGAAATAGCATGATTTTAGCCCTAGAGAGATAGCTCATTTGGAGATCTATCAAACCCTCTAAACCCAAGTTAGATAATCTTACCTTAGCCACTAATCATGCAAGAAAACCAAGAAAATGTGTTTGATGAAGTCCTAATTGAGTAAAAAGATGAAGTACAGAAGAAAATGGAAGTTACAGAAGTTAAAAACTGGAAAAACTTAGTGATGAACAGTGCTGACGACTAGGGCTTTTTTTTTTTATAGATATCGAGACAAAGTCGCAACGCTAAGTGGTAGCGTCGTTACTCTTCTGGTCAAGCATCGTACTGCAGCGCGGTGGAGTGTTGTGGTGTTTCAATGCATGCATCTGTTTCGTCAAAGTTCGTAGTGCTGAGGCGCTAGCATCGTAATGCTCCTTCAATGTGAGCATTCTATGATCAGCGTCATGTTGCAGCACAACTCCTTTTGCACGTATTATATGATTAGCACTGTGGCAAGCGTCGTCCAGCACCACGAGCCAACCTCCAAAGAGCACTCCTGAAATTCAAGCCCTGGTTGGTGCTCCGAGTCTTCTTATAAGCACAAATTAACCCAAAAATTGCTCTAAGGGTTGGTTCTACCTAGACTACGCTCAATATCTGTAAAATCAGGGAATAAACATATAAAATAGGAGATCGATATCGAATTAAGTAGAGCGAGATAGCACATTTTTGGTGCTATCAAATCATCCCCAACTTAAATCTTGATCGTCTCCGACAAGATAAAAGACACAAACAGAATTGTAGTTTACTTAGTTATTTGGTTTCCTACTCCAGTTTTAACAATCATCTAATATTATGCTCTCAATCAATCAAACCATTCAAAAGTAGTTGATCAATTTGAGACAAGTTTTGGAAACGTTTCTTCGAATTTGAGCCTGCTTGAATGAGTACAAAGCTTATCTATTTAAACCTATACGAACCTAGAATGGTCTTACAAAGCTCTCAGCTTGTTTTCCTCCTACTTTGGTGTGGTATTCTTGCTTCACACTATGCTGGATAGATGATGACAAAAATGAAGTATTTGAAATCTCTCTTAAGCTTCTTCTTCCTTCTGAATGTCTCCAATAAAGTGATGGATGGATGGATGAGTGATAGGTGTCTCCCCGTGATGTCTGTGGAAGTGTCTAGCATTCTTTTTATCTTCACGGTCGAGTATTTATAGCACAAGATGATGTACCATCGGACATCATATTGTCATCACTGGCGCACTAGTGATGATACAACATGTCTTCGCCTATAGTTTTCTCTGGCCGGGTAGTTGGCTGATATTGTAGTATGTTGCACCTATGGTCAGTTCTAAATGAAGCAGGATGATCTTTTCTCATCTCTTGATGCAGCTATCAGAAATCTCAAGGCACGCGTCAGGATCGAGCTCACCGCGTTTCTTCGATAAGTGTGTTGATCACATGTGTTGATTGCACTAACGCACACATCAAATTATAGTAAAGTAAAACCGTCTGAGACTGAGTATCGTTGTCTGGAGATTAGGTAATTAATTCTTTTAGCTATCATACAGATTGTTCCAGTTTTATTTAAGGGACCGACTCGTGATGAATATAAACAAATAAATTGATCGTTCAAGGGAAATTCAATCAAAAGGATTAAGAAATTTCAAGGTGTCAATCGATGAAAATTAATGTCTTATGGATTTATCACTTCAAATTACATAAACCTAGAAACTAAATTTCGGGTTATCCCTCTCGAGATCAACATTTTCTCATATAACACAATCAATTACTAACTTCTTGAAACCTATTACAAAACATACTATTATGCTAAGTCATCATCAATTCCCACTATTCTTCTAGATATTTTCATGCATAGTCTTGTAGCGGTTCAAAATTACATATCTAATTAAATTAATACCCTTTTGAATAAGAAATCTATTCTCATCCGTCAATGGCTAATCAAGAACATTTTATACACAATAAAATTGAAATATAATTAAAAGCAATCAAAACCTTAGATCTAAATACAAAATATATCATTAGTACACACAAGCACACGCATCAAGTTATAATATAATAAAGCAGTCAGAGACTAAGTATCGTCCTATGGAAATCATGTACTTAATTCTTTTAGCTATCAGAAAATCATTCTAATTTTATCTAGGCGACAGAACTTGAAGAAACACTTCAGCTAAGAACGTCCTAGGATATATCAACTTCATTCAATAAATATGTGAAATCAATAAATTATTTGTTAGACCAATTAATTCAATAACAGAGGCCCAGAAGTTTGAAGGTCGGGTATCCTCTCTCGAGCTCAACCTTTTCTAACACATAATCATTAATTCAATCTTATGCAAATGCATGGCGTTAAGACCCTCTATGGTTGACATGTATTGTTTTCCTATCTCTTTCATGCACAATTCAACAGCCATTTAATATGTGATTTTAAGCCTAAAACTCTCTCGAGCAAGATAATGAACCTTAAAACTATTAAATGGTGATCAAGCATTCAAGAGATTAAGCATGAGCATATTAAAATGTCAATGATATTAATTAAATCAAACTAGTCAAAGAATAAACATCCACAATTTATAAAAAAAAAACATCTACACGCTAGAACTCAAAAGAAAATCAGCCACTAATGACAATAGAACACATGGAATCACTCTTGTACATAAAAAGAAGTTATTCGTCGATCCGTTCCGTTGTCAGTACCGCATCAAATCTCACACTTGTGACTCCGTCTTCAAGCTCTTGATCTCTCACCAATCAATCTGAACATCAAACCCTTTGGAACTCTTTTGTATATACCTCTCTCAACCTCTGCAAAATCTCCAAAATCGAACCCCCCTAAACCCTAGACGAGCTAGCCTTTTTAATCTAAAAATTGAGGTAGCGTAGTGACGTTGTTAAGTAATGTTGCGATGCTACCTAGCATGGACTTCAGTGCCCTGCAACGTCGAGCAACGTTATGTGCTAACCATGTTCAGAGTGTCACACTACTATAACCTATCGCGTCAAGCAACATTTATTTGAGCATTGCAACGTTTCCAAGATGCCTTTTTCATTATTTTTTTCATATCTCTTCATGTCTTAGCTCAATTTTGACCTCCATGAGGCTCTTTTCTTTCACACATCATCTCAATTTGCTAATTCTTGTCCAAATACTTAGTTCCTACAAAATCAATAAAGAAAAGCATCGAAGAACACAATTGCTAAACAAAACTAGCTAAATTCTAAGCCCAAGAAAACACTTTTTGAGTGTTTTTCAATCATATCATCAAACAACACTCTAGAATTCAAAGAAATCTGCCACTCATGGCATCCATAGATAGATTAAACCACAAAATACAAAATTTTCAGAAAATTAAGGACAAAAGGTAAGAGTAAGAAGTCTTATTTTGCAATCTGATTGATGATAAGTCTCATTTATGGGACTTATTTAGCTCTAAAAACGTAAGTTATTAGATTGTTTTCATATATTTTATGGTTAACTTAGGAATAAATGTAGTAAAATTGGAAAGAATTTATGTGAGCATGTCAAACATTCGTGATCCATGATTTTTGGAGATTTTTCTTATATTTTATGTGTTTTTGTAAATGATAAAAGGAAAAAAGTTGTAGAATTGCAATACTAATGCAATTGCAATTTGGGACAACTGTGCAAATTTTTAGAAAAGAAAAATATATATCAGATTTCATCATTTTTGGAAATAATTTCTCCAGCAATTCTGCCTGAGTTTCAATGATTTAAGGTCAAAAAAGATCTTGAAGAAACCCTAGCTTGGAGATTATAGATAGGGCATGAAGTCAAGGATTCAAGACACCACTTTCACACTTCTTCTAGCCATCTTAGATGCTTTCTCTCTAATTTTCTAAAGCAATTGTTGTCTATATTTTTCTGTAATACTCTTGAGTTCTTGATACTTCTCTATTTGATCCATTCTTGTCAAAAGATTTAGGGTGTTAAGACCTAACTATCCTTGACATAGGAAGTTTGGTGGATTCAGGATGATTGTAGTAAGGCATCTCTCGGTTTTAGACTAGTTTTTTTTTACTTTGTAATTTTTTAGTTTCTACACTACTTTCTAGCATTATTTTGGTTTCTTCACTATTTTAGTTTCTTTATTTTTTTATTTTGCTTCATCTATCTTTAGATTTTAGGGGAAGTTTTAGAAATAGAAAAATAAGGAAAACTATTTACACAAAATAGCAAAATTTTTAAATAGTTTTGATAGATGCGGATAGAAGTCTATCAGAATCTATCAGTAATAGAAATGATAGAAGTCTATCACTGATAGATGCTGATATAAGTCTATCAATGTCTATCAGTATTTTTTTTGCTATTTTATGTAAATAGTTTGACATTTTTTTTATTTGTGAAAATTTCCCTAGATTTTACTTAGTTTACAAGCTTTCTTCAATTTCTCGTGTACTTGCATTCCCATTAAGTTAATACAAGTTCTTCAATGGTATTCTCAACTTATTTTTGCCTTTCTTTAATATGTTTTCCTTTATTTATTGTTTTCTTTTATTTCATTATGAGCTAAACTCTTCCTCAGTATTCACATATGTAAATTCCTCAAGAGCGGAGACTAAGCCTTTCATTCACAAAAAGTAACTTTGCTCATTCTCATAGTATGGTTTGCTTTCATTGAGTTTATTTCCATTATTAGTCTAGATTGATCACCTAGATAAGTATATAAAAATTAAGTTTAATATTAAAGAGGTTAAATAAAGCTTGGTTTTCATAAAAGCAATCTAGGTGTTGAATTATAGACTTATAGATCCTATGGCTTAGCTATACTCCTAAAGATGCTTCATAGAAGGTTAGGTGTTGAATCTGGTTCACCATGTTTAAGTTTTGAGTCAAGGTTGCAATTGCATGAAAGGCTACATTCTTCAACTGACGGGTATAAGCATTTTGAGTCCCTTCTTTATTTTCATTACTTTTTATTTCACAAACACAACCATCTCTCCACATTATTTTTTGTTACATTCAATTGCTCTCTTAAGGAAAATCTATGCTACATTAAAGAATCTTTGTTATGCATCTGTTCTCATGGGTTCAATATTTAGAATATTTCCTACTTACTACATGTTTGGCAGTGTGCACTTGCACCGGAGACTGGAAGCTTTTTCTTTCATAAGTTTTCATATTTTAGGCATGCATTCTGTCTCCCATTAGACTCTATCTCTAAGGTAGACTCACTCTTGATCGCTTTTCTTGGCTTTCAACCATTGGAAAATCCCTTGCCTCCTTCCTCTCTCAGATTGCAAACCCCCAAGACTCGATCTACCCAAAAACACTAAAATTCTACATCCAATCTATGAAATCTAAGACCATAGATGGATAGAGGATAAAAAAAAAATGAAGAAACTCAGTGGTCATTTGTCCGAAATAGCCACCACTCTCAAAGTTATGGCCTAAATACGAAGAGAAATTTTTCTCGCAAAGCGATAACATCATAATGCTCTAAATAAGTGTTGCAATGCTTGCTCTTAGGTTCAAAGTGATGGGCAATACTCGTTTTAGCGTTGCAACGCCCTGGACACGCTGTTTCTTGCTTTTTTTGCCTCCCTTCATGCCTTAGGTCCATTTTTACCAACATGAAGCTCTTTTTTCTCCATTATCACTTTGATTCTTCCAATTCCATCCAATTGCTCAATTCCTACAAAAACAACAAAGAAAATCATCAAAGTATATGATTATCTAGTAAAAACTATGTTTTTTGTTTTTACTTATAATACAACTATATAAATTTTCAAAAGTATATTTTTTTAGGAGAATTTTTAAAAATAGAAAAATAAGAGAAACTATTTACGCAAAATAACAAAAATTTTAGATAGTTATGATAAACGCTGATAGAAGTCTATCAATGATAGAAATGATAGAAGTTTATCACTGATAGATACTGATAGAAGTCTATCAATGTCTATCAGTATTTTTTGTTGTTTTCTATAAATAGTTTGACATTTTTTAAATTTGTGAAAATTTTCCTGTTTTTTACTTATAATACAATTATATATACATATATTTATCTTAATATAATTATTTTTTTGGATAATTTATTCTCCAATAACTCAAAAAAAAAGTAACTTTTTAGTACTTTAGAAGAAAATTTTCTCAATATAAATTGAAATTGAGTTATTAATCTTAATTTAATATATGAAAATAATTAAATAAAACTTTTACATATTGATATTTTACTTATTTTTAAAATAAAATTTAAATAGATGACTCCAGTATCCCAAACCAACCCAACTGAAATGTTTCATGGTTGGGTTGGGTTGGATTCATTATTTAATAAAGGTTATTTGGGTTGAAGAAACTTACAAACCGAATAGTTGGTTAAGGTCTAAAAAATATTTCAAATCAACCCATGAACATCCCTAACTTTTACTAGTAAGAGCTAATTCTCTAAAAGTTAGAGTTAATTACTTTACATGTCTGTTGATCTTGCCTTTCATGCAAAATAATCATTGGACCTTATTGGATAAGGCTACAAGACCAAAGAACATGTCGGGCTTATACATTTGACCCAAAGCTAAGTGGTCTGGTGAATGTAAAAGTCAAATAACATCGTAAATATTTTATTAATCTAATTGATGAAGATTTAGTGTATAAGTATCTTTAACCCAATACAAGTTAAGTCTAAATTCCTTCTGAAAAGTTCAAGAAAAGGAAGACTAAAGTTAAAAATCGATGAGGTAAGTCTAATAAGACATTATGATCCGATCATGATGGAAAGTATAGAAACCTTACATACTAAACCCAATTGATAGAAAGTGAGTTGTATCCCAACTCTATATATCAAGTACAATTTTGTGATATTGGGATGTAAAATTAGAAACAAGGCCTTGTTAGATATGGTCTCATAAATGATGAGTATTTTATTAGACATGGTCGTATCATTAATAAGTCACATGCCGTTACTAAACTTCAATTAGGATATATAATAGAGATTGCATAATGAACATGATTCCTTTCAAATTTATTTATAAAAAAATGTTGTGGTTATGGAAGAGACGTAAAATTAGGTTACAACACTTCGAAATCTGGAAATGTTACGCACATTTGCTGAAATAAATTCAAAAAGAATATATATATATATATATATATATATATATATATATATATGCCTAAGTGTAGGTTGTCCTTAAGGAAAACAAAATGGTCTTTTATACAATCCTAAATAAAATAAGGTATTTGTATAACAAATATCATTTTTATAAGGAATGTCAAATAAAAAACTTCTCTCTCACTCACAGCCGAAGAAGAAGAAGAAGGGTTTACCATTACAAACTTTCTTGGAATCCAAACATCCATCGTCCGATTCACATCTTCAATTTGGGTTCTCTTTTTTTTTTTTTTTTTTTTTTTTTTGATATACCCAACACAAAAAATGAGATTTGACACTGGTTCGAGTTGGGTTAGATTTTCTTTCGTACAGAATGGGTTGGGTCGGGTATAAAGAAAAACTTATTTGAACTGACCCATTTACACTCTTAATTTCAAGTAAGGCCACTATAGTTAACAAATGTTGTCAACCATTTGATTACATTTGAACATCAAATGAATTCTAGTCATGAATCAGATGAGCTTCATCGCAGTGGAAAAGTTATGAGAGGACTCGCCCTTTATAATGACTTAACTGAAGTTAAAGTTATCATATTAGATGAAAAATTAAAGTTGAAAGCTTATTGTCCTCAAAGTCGTAATGAGGAATATTGATGATATATTACTTATTGTGAAAGATTGAAATTTTAAATTAATATAAAAGTTTACCTAACTAATTTCAAATTAATGATTTGGAATGACTTGGTATATTTTATTTTATGTCCAAATAGAGATTTTAAGGACATGATGTTAAGTTTGTCTCAAGCATCTTATACTTAGAAAATTATTTTTGTCAAATATTCGATGTTGAACTTCAAAAAAATTGATATTGCAACACCATGAAAGGATGTGACTATATGGCAAATTAGTTATTATTGAAAAACTTAAAGGTAAAGAGGGAAGTTAAAAATTCTCCCCTCATAGCCTCTCTTAATAGAGTATAGATAGATATAGATTTTGTCAAGGACAGGGATAATTATAAAAAATAAAAAAATAAAATAAAATAATTCTTCTTCTTCTCTTCTAATTTCTTTCTTTTTTTTTTTTTTTTTTAATGATTGGAAGAAGATAAATAATATGATATCTATTCATAAAAACTCAAATGACAACGATAAATTATTTCGAGAATGAAATGTAATTAATAATTTTTAAATTGATGCAGATGAATCTATTATTCTAATCAGTTCTTTCAATTTAAATTTATACTCTTAATTATACTGAAAATTATTTCAATTAAATTGTTGTTTTTTAAAGTTCATTTCTGAAATGACTAATGGCTCTTTTTCCATTTCAACTAATATATATATATATATGGCCCATAAAATGGCCCATTAGATGTTCAAAGGCTCAATCGATGGGCCACTTTGGTGTAACCAAAAACAGCCCATTCTTTCCTTCTAGGTCCCAAATTCTACATTTGAAAATTTTTAATGGATAGCAATTCTTTTAAGAATTTGCTTAATATAACAAATTAGTTTTACAAATGTGGCAAATGATACATTTTATTCTTGTTTTGTATCACGAATAGATTATCACTCTCAGAAGTCTATCAATAATGATAGTTTCTAATATTAAAAGAAATCTTTCATAAATAATCTTCTTCATTATTGTTGTTAAACAAGTCACCGACTTCGTAAATAGAATTTTATAAGTGATAGAAGTCTATCAATGATGGTTACATATAAAATTTCAATACATATATGATTATATCAGCAATACAAATCCATTCGTAGTAGATATTGATAGACTTCAATACAACTGTAGATCTAACAATAACACAAGTCTATGATTGAACTAGCTATCAATAATAGAAGTCTATTAGTGATAGTCACTTATAGACTTTAATACATATATAATTCTATCAAAGATACAAGTCTATTAGTGATGGACATTGATAGATTTCAATACAAATCAAATATAATTTTATACCAATTCAAGTCTATGATTTAACTAAAACTAATAGAATAAATTGTGACCATCAAACTTCAATCATTCTAATGAGAATTTTTATGACGAGTTGATGGACTTTTTAGATTTTTTTACCAAAGCTGAATTTAGATTTGCCAAATTTGTAACTAATTTTACTGCTTTTTAATTTAATTTGGTTGATTTTGTTATATATGCAATAGTCTTTTTCTAAGACAACCAAAACTTATGATATACTAATATGTATACATTTGCCAAAATGAGCATATGTTCGATTCTCCCACCCTATATATATATATATATATATATATATATATTAAATAAATTGATTATAAATATAGAAAACAAATCCCTATGACATCAATGATTACCATAATTATCGCGAATTAATATTTTAATTTATCATCAAGGGTATATCAATCATTATTATTTTTAAATTCTATTTTTAAAAAATATATTTGCACTATACATACGATATACAAACATATACACGTACACAAATATTTTTATAAATGAAGTCGCAAGAATTTCTCTATGTATATCCATTCGAAGTGTAATAAATCTTAATTTAAAAAGAAATGAGATTTTGAGAATTAGTTGAAGAAATAGTTTATAGTATATAGTAATATACGTGTGATATAACATTTCATTAGTGATATAGTTTGCTTTCTTGTTGAAAATACATTCAGATATCATCTATAAATATTTATCAATATATATAAAGACGACTTTTTGGAGATTGGTTCAAAACTTTAATGAAAATGCCCTAAATTCTAACCCTTTAATTAATTTGGTTATTCAATCGTTTTTTAAGCTTTATTGAAATGAATAAAAATATATTAGGATCTAACAAAATATTTGTTCAAACTATTCTTTAGGTCATCAAAAGTATAATTAGGGACAAAGTCACGAAATAAAGGAAATGCCCAAATAAATAAATGAAAAATTACTATAAATAAAAAAATATCAAACTATTTATAATATATAAAAATTTCACTGTCTATCAGTAATAAACCGCGGTAAAATTATATCGCTGTCTATCACTCAAGCAATAGAATTCTATCGTTGAAAGACAGTAAATTTTTTTACATTTATAAATCGTTTAGTCATTTTTTTTTATATTTAAAAATAACTTTAAATAAATATTTATTTATTTATTGTGAACATTAGTATTGACATGTGACTTAAATAAACATATATATTTGCTTGGGTTTTGACCTAGACAAACAATAATGCATTGCCCACCATATCTTATATCTATATAAGGGAGAAAATGCCAATGGAAATTTAATGTTATTGCTCTCTCTCTCACATCTATCAATTCACAACTTTCAATAATTATGTTGGATTGTTTCTTGTTTTTGTGTACAAATGGAAATAAATATAACTACAAGAAAAAGAAAAAAAACTTTGTAGATAATATTATGCTGTCTAGTGTAGTTGGCAAAGAAAGCAACATTTATTGTGATTGCATGTTGTGACATCTCATTTCATATATATTTATAATTTTTTTTAGGAAACATATATATATATATATATATATATATATATATATATATTAATAAAAAAAAACCTATAATAAACTTCACATAATGGTGTAATAGTTAAGATTAAATACATTTATTTAACCATTCAAATAAACTTATAAACTAGTGTATCCATTTAGTTTTTAAATTTTTAAAAGGATTCTTTTCGAATATAAAAAAAATGAGCCAAATTATTTATAAATACAAAAAAAAAATTGAAAATAGAATTCTATCGTTTAAACAATAGCCAGCGATAGAATTCAATCGTGGTCTATCGTTGATAAACAATGAAATTTTTCTATATTTATAAATTCTTTGATATTTTTTTCTATTTATAATAATTTTCTTTTTTAAAATTGGTTGGCCTAGTAGTAGTGGGAACATCCAAAAAAGACCAAACTGCTAAGGAGCAAAAAAAGACCAAAGGCTAAGGAGTTAGGGGTTCAATCCATGGTGGCCACTTACGTAGGATTTAATATCCTACGGATTTTCTTGACACCCAAATTAATTGAGGTGCTAGCTAAACTAGCCCAAACACTCACGGATGTAAAAAAAAACTTCTTTTTAAAATTATTAATTTAATCATATTTGTTTGACACCATAATTAACATTAATTGATGGGACAATAATCTTCCTTTAATTGATATGATAATAATCTATCACCTCACTTGATAAGAATCTATCACCTCACTTAGACTTAATTAAATTTATATAGTGGACATATATCATGTCAACATTTTATTAATATGATGGTAATAAGTTTAAACTTTTTTATCATTTAGAAACTAAATAGACATAATATTTCAAATTTGAAAGAGAAAAATCATTATAATTTAAACTACTATATAATTTAAGGGTTATTTTTAAATATAGCAAAATGAACCAACTTATTTATAAATATAACAAAATATCATTGTCTGCCAGCAATAAATATTTAGACAGTGATAGATAATAGTAGTACAGTGACACTTTGCTATAATTGAAAATATTTTCAATACTTTTGTCATTTAAAACAATTACGCATAATTTAATATATACTATTGGTATAGTATTTTTTTAACTAATGTTTTTTCTTTCTCCAAAGTAAATATTTTCATATAATTGCCTTCTAATAATTGAAATGATCAATTATTTATTTCTACTTTTTAATAGATATGGGATTTTTGTATAATTTATTTTTTACACAATATCTAAATATTAATTTCATAGTCACATAATTTGTAAAATTGAACTAAATATTTATCCAAATTTGTGAAAACCTGAATAACAATTAAATTATGTAAAGTTTATCTTTAGAATGTAATTCATATTTAAAAAAACGTAGACTAAATCCTTCCCATGTTCATAAAATTAAAGCTATAATTTAACATCTTATTCAATTATATACTAAATCTCATCCCAACTAATTCATGTAATTTTTTTTTAAAAAAAAAAATAGTCAACAAGTTCTAATTAAAATTTCTAAAGTCAATCCATTGATAAAGTATAGAAATAAATAAAGAGGACAAATAACGTAACATTAATATACTTCAATTTATAATAATTTTCTTAGTATAACATTCCATGTGAAAAGAGCTCAAAAAAAAATAATAATAAATAAATTTTTGTAAGGGATGTTTTCAAATATAGAAAAATGAACCAAACTATTTACAAATATAGAAAAATTTTATAGTCTATCAGTGATAGACTGCGATAGGATTATATCGCTTTCTATCGCTCAAGCGATAGAATTTATTTGCTTGATGGATAGAAAGCGATAGAATTCTATTACGGTCTATCACTGATAGATAGTAAAATTTTTCTATATTTGTAAACAGTTTGATATTTTTTCTATTTAGAGTAATTTTCCATTGTAATAATATATTACTATAAATTTCAATATTATTTATTCTTTCGATCAACAAATTTCAGGGTTTGACTTTATAAATAGAATTGAAATATTAGTCTTGAAGCTAAATAATTCAATAAAATTAATTTAATTCAATACTTTTGGAATGTTTTCGTCTCATAATATATACACTCAAATTTGTCAAAATGAACAAAGCGGCATAGGAATATGTTAGCGATCACGAGGTCTGTAGTTTTAATTGTCAAAATTGCTTTTAGCAGGATAAAAAAAATGTTTGTATAACCTTTCAATTAAAACTCATTCTTAAAAAAATAAATAAATAAATAAATAATCTTATTGATATTTAACAATATAAAAGTAAGAATTATATCTTTTATATTAACAAAAACGTAAGGTTTTTTATTTTTAGTACAATTGGGAGTAAGGGAATTTTTGAAACACAGTCTTCGTGATCACTAATATACTCGTATGTTAGTTGAACTATACTGTCTTTAGGAGAAAAATGTAAAACTTATATCTATTGAATTCGTCAATAATAGAAATAATTTTTAATACTTCAAGTTTAGGAGGAGAATATGAATGAACTGAGATCACATCCGAATGAGATGGATCCTAAGGACATGAAGGTATGGTTAAGAAATGCTTAAAAGAAATGAAAGTTACTATCTATTCCATTAAAGTGCACTTTTCTTTTCGGTGGTTCAATCATAAGAACTCCAAAGTTAAACGTGATTAATTTGAAGTATCTTGAAAGGACCTATATTGGTTTGTGGAGACAATTTTCACTCTTAGAAGCATTCAAGACAAGTGAGGAAGACGTTCCCATAAGGTGCACCTTCCTTAGGTCGTAGGGGATGCAGGAAAATGCTGAGACCATTCAGATTTTGAATCTTGAGTCTGGAACGTTACATAATTTAATTTTCTAAATAAGATTTCGAGACCTTGAGAGAATATAAATAAAATATAGGGAATTATTTAAACGGCATTAGGTTTAGTGGGCCATACTTAAGAAAACTAGATTATGAATTTAAATAAATTATGAAATCAATATAATTAATATTTAATTAGTTGAAATGCTATTTTTCATAAACTCCTAGCTAGTTTGAGTTTTCCAAGTGGCTCAACAAGGGATGTTTGTTAGTTTTTCATTTGTTTTTTGGGTATACCTTCGTATTTAACTAGATTTAATCATTTTAATATTGAACCATTTTTGCCCTTTTTTTATTATACATTTTTAGAGTTAGACCTACAATTATATCATAATAAAAACTAAATTTTAAAAAGAAATAATAACTCAAGAAATTAATTGAAAATATATATGTGAATATATAATTGCATGTATTTTTATTCATGATTTTGGGAAGTATTCTAAATGGCCTCTATTTGGACTCACCATTTCGATCTGGTATTTTGTTTAACATGGTCGATGTTTAAGTTAGTATCTAAGTCAAAGTGATGTCAAGTTGAGCACAGTAGAATTTGCATACCTTATTTATAGAAATGGATGTCATCCCCATATGTATATTAATCTCTACTTAAGTTTCCTAATGTAGCGTCGCAAGTTTAGGAGGAGGATATGAATGAACCAATATCACATCCGAATGAGAAGGATCCTGGGGATATGAAAGTATGGTTAAGAAAGACTTAAAAGAATTCAAAGTTACTACTTATACCAATAAGGTACATCCACCTTCTTTTTCGATGGCTCAATCATACGAACTCCAAAGTTAAGCGTGTTATCTTGTGTTTGACCCAACTTGATTAAGTCTATTTTCGAGTGATTGTCTCTCTCCTCACTCGCAAACCTTGGGATCCATTATTTCCATGTGTAGGAACCCAATAGGCTTACAAGATCGTAAAATGAAACAAATCAATATTACAAACTAATTATAGCCAAAAGTTCTTATTGAAATAATCTAAAATGATATTCATGAAATTTATGATGTAGAAAGAAATCTTACTTATCATTAATATTATTTTAGAATAAGATAGTTGATTGAGATACTTTTCTTCCTAATGGCTAAACAAGGATGGAGAATGGAGAGAGAATAGAGAGAATTGATGGCTAAATGGGAACGGAGACGGAGAATACATATTCCCCATCCCCGACCCCGACCCAATTCTCCACCGGCTCCGCCTAATTAATTAATTAACTATACATATACATATATACACATTCATAACCAAGCTCAATGTGATTCTTAAAAAAAATGATCAGTGTAATTTGTTTTTTTTTTTTAAAGAAAGTTCATTATATATATATATATATATATTACATTAAGTTTGCTTATGAAATATATATACATTAAGTTTGTTTATGAAATATATTATATTAAGTTGAAGAAGATTGTAATATTTAAATTTTAATTTTTAAAATGATAAAAACTACACATTCTAATTATATCTTTTACGCATCAAATATTATATATTTATATATTAATTACAAAAATTATATCTTCAACAATTAGTTATTTTCTAATTTTTATCTCAACTTTTCATAGTTAGAATAGATTTCTAACATATAAATTTTTTAATATTTAAGACTTTATTATTTGTAAGATCATGAATATTGGCGTAAAATTCAAAATTAATGTTAAATTTTGAACTATTGACAAAAATAGGATACATAGTAAAGAAATCTCAAAAATAGTGTGGTTGAAAAAAATATTGACAAAAATAGGGTGGTGAAATCGTGTACCCCGTACACGATTTCCACGTGGCTTCCACGTGGTTGGTCAATGGGACCAAAATCGTGTACGGGGTACACGATTTCCTTTTTTTTTTTTTTTTAATCAACAATTACATTTCTTAATATTCTTGTTTTATAGCATACTCATATAAATGCGTCTGAAGATTAGAAATTCATAAAAACTTAAACTTTAAATTACAAACGAGTCATGTGCCACATGGTGGACGTCTTCGTTGACGGTGTGGACGACGAGGTACAGGCACTTCAAAGTGTTGCTGTTGATGAATTAATTCATCAATATCCTCTTAGGTGACGACGGATTGATGTTCATAATACTCTTGTTGATTGCCAGAACTCGATCCGATCTCTGCTCTAGGAGAAGTTGGACCTAGATCATGAAACATTGGAGGTTCTGGTTCTGGGTCAACTTGTTCCTCTGGAATAGCTTCACCCTGTTGGCGTTGTCGTCTACGACGAATACGTCTTTGATCAGTGTCAGCAACATTAATTCGTCTTGTCTGCTGAATAATATTTTGTACATTTACCAAGTTTGATCACACATTGTAGTCAACTCTGGTAAATCTTGTTGTACAGAATATTGATGTACATCGTGGACAAAATTATTCTGAATGGTGAAAAATTTTAGTATTAAATAATGTTCATATCATATAAATAAAAAATATAAGATGACAAAACTCTTACCATGCAGTAGTAGTAAGCACCGTTAGGGGTTATAAATCGCCTCGTGATTGAATCGTACCAGGGAAAGTAGTCGTCTGATACAGCTGGGCCATTTGTTATTTCTCCCTGTACGCAACGGTTACGACGTGCACGCTAGAATGTTATATATTCTGCGTGAATTCGGCGCCAGTCTTGATCGTGCTTACCTCTCAGATCAATCTGGTGTAGTGCTGGGAGTGTCTAACACAATGATGGGACTAATTGTCGCATACTGAACTGTCGTAGAACACGATCTGGTTGATGCCACTCTATGATATGGAAACATATGAGAGGGCTAACGGTCAACCATATGTCATGACCATCATGACAATAATCAGGTAGGGATGCCATAATTGCTTGTGTGTATGGCGTCCAATTAATCTGAAAAAAAAAATAAGTAAACACAAAAAAAAACTGCAATATTCATTTGTATATTCATTTATTACCTGACTGTGCATTAATCGGTCAAATATCTGTCGATATACCAGGAGCATGTTCGCTGACTGTTCTGATGGAACTAAAATACCACTCCATCTAAAATTTTAAAAAAGTATATAATTAAATAGTTGTACCATAAAATAATAATTAAAAAATATATAAATAAATTAATACCTGGCACTTAGTGGACCTGCGCCTGGGGCCTCCAACTGGATTTGTGGTGCTATGTTGTTAAAGCGATCATACGCCCATACTTGTAGCAGTATCAGTGGCCTTGCTATTTCCAAAGCCTGTGCATTACTGGCTCGTCATAGTTCTCTGTAAAGCCATGCAAGGCAGGCGCCACCCCACGAGTATCTATCAGCTTGCTCGAAATTTGCCAGTAGTGGAAGAAACATTAGGTGGACAAGAGTGTTTAACTTGTCAGCGAATAAAAATCCTCCAATCAGTTGCAAAATATATGCTCGAGCATATCTTTGTATGCTGATGTCGTCAGCATTGGGGGACAACTCTGTAAACTGGGAGGCTAACCATGGGATACTCAACCTCGAGCCTTTCAAATCCATAGGTCGAACCCCCAAAAAATCCTCACAAGTTTGTTTCCAATCATATTGTAAGGATCCTGTCACAGGTTCTCCATCCACTGGTAGTCCAAACTGAACTGCAATATCCTGTAACGTAATAGTGCATTCGAAATACAGTATTGTACGATAGAATGTTAGTCTAACCAAAGAAGTGATTGGTAACATTCTAGCTCCTTTGAAAACTCCGTTCATACATTCAGCGGCATTGCTTGTCATCCACCCATAACGATATCCATTGTCGTGTGATTGTGTCCATTTTTCCAAGTCAATATCAGAAAAATATTCAAGACACTCGGGGTTCAATTGCTTCAACTGTTTCATGCACCTAATGAACTTGCGCTTTTGGTGTTGATTTCCTGCCTTAAACATCAAATCTTTCAATTGCCTCGATTTGTATTTCGTATTAAAATTACTAGCAACATGACGAAGACAATATCGATGGTATGCTCTAGGTTCACTCCAGCCAATCTCCTCATTGTTAATTGCAGCAAGAATGCCTTTGTGTCTATCAGAAATTAAGCAAATACCATCTCGTTTGGTAACATATTCGCGCAATGCCCATAGAAACCATGACCAACTGGAAGAGTTTTCCCCTTCAACAATAGCAAAAGCAAGGGGAAATATATGCCCATTTGCATCAACCGATAAGGCAGTCAATAATTTCCCTTTATACTTTCCGTATAGATGAGTTCCATCAATTTGAATTAATGGCCTACAATATTTGAACCCTTCTACTGCAGGACCAAATGACCAGAAAACTCGACCGAATATAGTTGTACCAGACACATCGGATGGAAGAAAATGTCAATCAACTCGTGTTCCAGGATTGTAATGTACAACAGCACTCAACCAATATGGAAGTTCCGAGTATGATTTCTCCCAGTCACCAAACACAGCAATCAATGCTTTTCTCTTTGCTTGCCACACACGTCTATAATTCACATTATACCCATATTGTTTTTTAATTGCTTCTTGAAGCAATGCAACGGGTACACCAGGATCAGCCTTCACAAAATTTTGAATTTCAACACTCATAAAATTTGAATCAAGTTGTGAATGATCCTGTGTCAATTCTGAGTACAAATATGAGTGCTCCCCTTCAAGTCTAGTAATTTCGAACATCCCATGTGTTTTATGCCGACAAGCACGTAATCTCCAATCGCAACCCTCCTTCCATTGTTTGCATCTCACATACCAAATATCCTGATTCGATTCTATTACGGAAATCTGATAATGATTTGTGACGCAATACTTTTTTACAGCAAGTTGGAGATCTTCTTTCGTGTCAAATAACATTCCTTTTTGTACTAGACTAGCACTATCTACATCTCTATTCCTTTCTTCAAGTGTCGATCCTTGTTCACATATTGAATTAGTAACATCCCAATCAATTTGAGTGAACATCTCGGACAGTACCAATTCATTGTCACGTTCAACACTTTCTTGTTCTCCAAACAATTCATCAATTTCTAGATCAATATCGCTATCCCCATCATTACCAGGTTCGAGAACAACTAAATCTTCAGGACGCAACGACATATCTAATCAGATGTTCACAACTGTTACAATTTACATATATTAGTCTAATTTACTAAGTTAATAAAAAACAACTCAACTTTTTATGCCAACATCAACCCAATAAACTTAAAAAAACAACTCAACTTTTCATGCCAAAATCGTGTACCCGGTCCACCATTTACTAAAATCGTGGACCGGGTACACGATTTTACAACCTCAATCTTGATATTATTTTCTCATCTACTCTATTTTCCCATCATATATTATTAAAATAATATTATTTTTTAAAAAAATTCCCAAACTCATGCAATCAAAAAACAAAATTATAAAATCAAAACTAATGGTAAAAAAATACTAAATCTTATACAAAACAAATAAATATTCAATATTAAAAAAAAATACCAGCGGCAGTACGGTGGTAGGCGGCGGACGACGGCAGCGGCGGGAGGATTTTGGGCGGTGGAAAAAGAAGAGAAGGAGTGAAGAAGAAAGGAGGAAGCTGGCGGGTTATAGAGGTGGAACTCGTGGACCCGGTCCACGAGTATGGAAATCGTGGACCCGGTCCACGAGTATGGAAATCGTGGACCCGGTCCACAATTTCCTTACTGCATGGCATCAGCCATGCAGGCGTGGCAGTAGGTGGCGTGGCAGCGTGGCAGGCGTGCAGGCGTGCCAGCGTTGACTGCAGAGTTGGCAGGGAACTCGTGGACCGGGTCCACGATTTTCTTACCAAAATCGTGTACCCAAATCGTGGACCGGGTACACGATTTTGCAATCCTAATTTTGGGATTATTTTTTCTTCTACCCTATTTTTGTCATATATTATTAAATTAACATTATTTTTTAAAAAAATTATGAATATTGTAATATTTAAGTTGAAAGTTGTACTTGTAATATTTAAATTTTAGTTTTTAGAAATCATGAGATTAAATATTTTAATTAAATCTTTGCTAATAAAATATTATTATTTATTATAAAATTTCATAGGATTTTCTTTGAATAAAAAATATATTGAAAATAACTCATTTAATATACCAATTTTATTAAGATTGAGACTAAATTTAAAAGTGGTTAAAAAATGAATAAATTAAAAATATAAGGGAAAATAATGTCTGCCTTGATCTCTGTAGGAATTTATCGGAGATGTAGGATTGGTACGACAACCCTAGAGGGGTGAATAAGATTTTTCAAATTAATTTAAAACTTTTTCTTAATGTGTGTCCAATTAAAAAAATTAATAAACTTTTTGCTAATAAGTAATTTAAACAAGAATTTCATGCAAATAAATCCAACCCAAAGTAATCAAGAAATTAAAACTAACACTTTTAGGCACCCTATTTAATTCTAATAATAAGATTGGTAAATAATATGAAATTTTAAGAACTACCAATCAAAATAAACAAATATGAGCAATTGATTTTAAGAATTAAAAATTAGTTTCATGTAATAAACTATAATAACACATTAATTGCAAAATTAAAGTAGTATAGAAATAGAGAAAATAACTTAGGAAATTTTTAGAGTGGTTCGGTCAAACTCGACCTACATCTACTTTCACAAACGCCTCTTGGTATTTTGAATAAGGATACATCAACTCTTTCCACAGATTAGAGCCCAACTGCTACACCGCTCTTTTTTGCGAGTTCAAGAGCAAACTCAATCCTTTCCACGGAATAGGATCAAACCAGATGTGAAATTTTTGTGAAAATTTGGAGAAGATGAAGTATTTAATCCTTTCCACGGAATAGGATCAAACCAGATGTGAAATTTTTGTGGAAATTTGGAGAAGATGAAGTATTTAAAAAGGGAGGAAAATTGTTGGAAACCACATCAAATTTAGACCATTAGATCTTAAAAAGGAAAAATCAATGGTAGAGAATTATCTTCTTTTTTAATCAACTAGCTGTTAGACACAAACAAAAAAATAATATAATAATATATATCATTTTCTAAAATCATTTCTTTTAAAATCCAATAAAAAGTAAAAGTCTTCTAAAACTAATAGTTAGACACAAACATAAAATATTATCAACTTCATTTTCTTTTTAAGACCAATCTAAAAATCAAAAGCCACATGTGTTACTTATCTATTGTCATCCTCTAGTAGGTCCACTTTGATGCTTTAGCCATCCTCTAGTAGGTCCAGTTTGATGCTTTGGCCACCACGTCATTGACATGGATATTTTTCCATTAAGCTTGTTTCGGCCATATCTTTTTCCTCTGTTATGTGAGCCCGCTTAGCTCAGAGGTTAGAGCATCGCATTTATAATGTGATGGTCATCTGTTCGATTCAGATACTAGGTTTTTCTCTATTTATTTGATTTATCAATTATGTCAAAAATTAAATAAATATTATCTTCTTTATCATATGGTTTACCTCTTAGTAATGAACTATGGTATCTTTCTTTTGAGGGCGTATATGATACTGGGCTCCGGGGAGATGTAAGAAAAATCACCAAAGGGTTAGTTAAGATATGCCAAATTCCACCAAGTATACAAATGAAACCTAAGTGCTAAATTTGCCTCGATTGTTTGTCTCTTGCCCTGAGCTTTCCTCAAGTTAAACTTTGATTTGAGTGATTCAAATTAGGTTAGAACCGTTGTTCAAGCTCTACACAATAGACACCCCAAAACACTCAAATTGTTAATAAATAAAAGCAGGTTTGTTATCATCAAAATCATAATAAATAAATTGATTAAAATTAATTAATTTGGGAGGATTAAAATTAATTAATTTGGGATGATTAAAATTAATTAATTTGGGATTCTGGTCCACAATAGTAGATTAAAATGGGGCGGGACGGGGCAGGGCCCTGCCCCGCCCAATTAAATTCAAAGTATTAGCATATATATAACAACATTTTTAAAAAATTACAAATATAGCAAAGTCTATTAGTGACAGACTTTTATCGTTGAGTATATCAACGATAGAAGTCCATCACTGATAGAGTTGTCATATTTGCAATTCTTTTAAAATATTGCTATATACTTAGTTATTATCTCTAAAATTGCTACTCATTATAATTACGCAGAAATTTATGGGTGGATCTCAACCAAATATTGAAATTAAGTAGAGTTTTCATAAATTTATATGTAATTGGAAAATGGACTAAACTTTTCCAAATGATTTAAAAACGTTTAATTAAAAAATAATAATATATTTTAAAATATAGTAACAAGCTGAAAATTCATAACAATAGTTGTTTGCACGAGGTTTCGGGAGAAACGTGTTTCGTATTTGATGCAGATGTGGTTCGATCTCTAGTAATTGATCCTAGTCTTCACATTCAGCTTCAAGAGTTGATTGGGAGTCTTCTAATTATAGGGAGAATTCTCTCTACTTCTCTATTTATAGAATTATCATATCCTCTATTTATAGAATTGTCTGTGGGCTTGGACTTGGCTGATCCATCTAGCCCTTAACCCAACTAATTGGATTTAGGATTTTGCCAACATTTGAGTCAAATTAAACATATTTTTAAACTCAATTAGATTCTAGCCAAAACATTAACAATTAATTGAATAAAAAATAATTAATTTGATCGCCACCATCGAAATTTGCCAATTTACGTTTTCAATTTCAATTTAAGATATATGTAACTTTTAATTAGTCTCAACTTTAATTATTTTTAATTTTACCAATAATTTAAGAAATAACGTGTCAATTTGTGAATTTGTGATTGGTTCAAAAAATTTTATTCAACAATAACATAATCAAAATAGAAGTTATATTCAAATAATAAATATTGAATTCATGTTATATTTAACCTTTTTTTAAAATACTTATTATTGTCTCAAAAAAAATACAAATTAAAATTGTGTCACTTTTATATATATATATATCTTTACAGTAAAAGTTAAAACCCAAGATTAAAACCCAAATTTGATTAACGCAAACAAAGCCATAAAATTAAACAGAATATAAATTATAACAATAACATAATCAAAATCCAATTTATATTCAAATAATGTCACTTTTATGATTTATTAATATTTGAGGAGACAATACTACCATAAAAAATAATTTAATAAAATTGATAAAAACATTAAAATTTATTATTTTCCTTTTCGATGATAAAATAAAAAATCCTCTCTTGTCGGCACTGCACCCTCCAAAGTTTTAGCCGACAGCCTTCTTCAGATTTTTGCAGTACATCTTACTAGATGTCCTCTCTTTCAATTTATTTTATTATAAGTTTAAAATATATGAAAAAAGGAAAAACTGTTATTCTTACTTTCCAATAATTTACATCTAAATCCATCAAATTAAATAAAAAAAGGTTAATAAGACTTACATATAATGATAATTAAGAAAATTGAAAAAGGAATAAGAAAGAACTATTCTTCGTTATTGCCCCTAAATGAGTTGGGAAAAAATAATGAATAGTTACTTACTAAATTAGGTGTGTTTCACTCAAAATAATATTGAATTGGAAAATTTTCGAACGAAATTGAAATTGAGATTAGATATATTAATTAATTAAAATAATTATAAGTCTCACATAATATTTTTTTTTAAAAAAAATAATATAATTGATGTAATTAGAAAAATAGGATTAAAATTTAAACCATTATTGGATGATATAACTTCCAAATTTTGGAGATAAAAATTTAATATTTTCTCTTTTAAATTATAAGAATTTTAATTTACTAATAAAATGTTTTTTTTTTCCTTTTGGAGAAAGTAAAACAAATTTAATTTAATTTTCTTTTCTTAAAGGAGTTAATTTTAATTAATATTTACCATTACTTATTACGTTGATTTCCCCGCTAGAAAGTACGTTGTCGCCCATTCTTTTTTTCTGCAACTGAATCCCAAACTTTACAACAACAATAATAACTCATCCAAATTTCTTCTGTTCACACGTGGTGGTCCCCACTCACTTGCTGTCAGACCCATCTCCGACGTGTGAACTTCCACGTGGCCCCCGCTCTTTTCCACTTTTTCACCTTCTATTTTATTTATTTCAATATTACTTTATTTTAAGATATATACCAAAGGAATAATTATTTAACTCCCCATAATTTTAGAAACTCCACGACTATCCAGCCATCAAAATGCCTTAAAAATAAAAATAACATAGATTAATATATATATATAGATATATATATATATATATAAATAATTAAAACCGTAAAAAATGTATTTTGTTTTAATAATTAGAAAAAACTACATAAAAATTTCAGTTTAAAACAATATGAACTTATTAGATACTCATTAAGAAAAATATTTATACTTTTCACTACTTTTTTTTTTTTTTAATGTAAGTTCTAAAAGAAAATAATTCACTTTTCTTCAATATGGAAAAGAAAAAACAAAAAAGAAAAAAAAGTTAAATACTGTTTTACAAAATTATCACTTTCTAATTCTGCTTCACAATATTCAAATCCTCACGAAATAAAATTTTCAGTCAATTGATTTCTCCCAATTCTTTTCGAAAACAAGATTTAATCTATCTATCTATCTCAGGCAATCCAATCTATTTTACCACACGATTTTAAATATTTTCTAATATTTCCATATGTCCATCCATTCAAAGTTATAAAATTTTCCTTATATCTTTGAAATTTGATGAAATATAATTAAAATAACAAAATATCTAGACCTAATATTAATATTATTTAAACTTATTTTTAAAAACTAAAAACACTTCCCCTTTGGTTTTAATTTTTAATTTTAAAAATTAAGCCTAAAAACATACATGTCTTCCACCTCTAAAACCGTTATTGTTTTGTTATTATTTTTTACCAATATTTTCATAAACTAAATTAAGTTTTTATTTAAAAGGAAGAAAAAAGTAATTTTTTTTAAATATTCACTAAAAATAGATAGGAAATTAGGAGGAAATAGACTTCATTTTAAAAGGAAAAAAAAAAAACTAATAGACCATTTAGTAACCATTTCATTTTTTATTTTTTAGTTTTTGAAAACTAAGCCTATAAACACCCATCCTAACTCTAAATTTTTTACTTTACTGTGTTATCTACTATTTTTCAATTTTCCAATGTTTAAAAAAATCGAGTTAAAATTTGAAAATTACAAATAATAATTTTTAAAAATTTGTTTTTATTTTTAAATTTGACACGAATTCAACTCTTTTATCCAATTATAAAATATAAAATATTGAAAATAAGCTTAATTTTCTAAAACTAAAAACAGAAAGTGGATGGTTCCAAATGGAGCTTAAATCTTAATGGTTAATTTAATATTTTGTTCTTTCAAAAATATCTATCGACAATTAAAAAAAAAAAATGAAGTACAAAAATGACAATCAAAATTAAAAGAAGCACAATAATCACAATAATTAGAAGAAGAAAAAAAACTTAAAAGAGAGAATAATTCTTTCTACTAAAAAAGAAAAGAATTGTGTTTGTTTGTTTGTGTAAATTGGGTATGAGAATTCTAAGAAAAATTAACATGGACGCTGGCATTAATGGTAGAGTTACATACAGGGCAAGTGTGAAGTGTGGACCCACACATTGTACACAAACAAAGATGCCTGCATGGCAACACCAACACCCTCGATTCCCCCGCCCCACACTTCCGGCACCGCTCTCCTCCGCCACTACTCTCCTCCTCCTCCTCCTCCTCCTCCGCCGCCGCCGTCGTACTTCCACAGCTAGACTCTGCCTCCTCCGCCGCAACAACGTTATTAGCCGCCAAAATCACCTGCTCCAAATTGTTCCTTAACGAATTCACGGTGGCTTCATTGCTCTCTGCTAAATCCCTCCACACCTGATTCTCCATACACAGCCGTTTCACTCTCTCTTGCAATACCCAATTCAATTTCCCCATTCTTTCTATTTCTTCTTCTTTTTCCTTCAACTTCTTCACTACTCTTTCCTCTATTGCCCTTACCAACATCCCTGATTCCCTCTTCTTCCGTACTTCCATTTCCATCCTCATCTTCTCCCTCTGTAATTTTCCAAAAACAAAACAAAACAAACCAATGTTAACTTCATCACATCGTTTAATTCAAAAACCAATCAACAGGTAGAATCACCAGGGATTTACATGAATTGCAATGAACCGATCGATTTCACTCTGTTGCTGCTGAATGTGGGAGTTGATGATTTCTTCATCCAACAACCTCCGTGGGAATGAACCGCCCGGTTCATCATAAACCGATCGTCTCGTTCGCTTTCGCGTCGGAGCGGTCGAGAAGTTATTCGAAGTCAGTCCACTCTCTGCTTTTCCCCAATCGTACATCGCAAAGTTATTCACAGTCTCCGGCGGAAGCACCGCTTTCACCGCCGCGTAAGGCCATAATCCGGGCGTCTCCGTTGCCGGTATCATCTGGGTGTTTGTTTTATTCTGATTGCAGATATCAACAATTCCTTGATTCTGTTTGATGAAATCTCTGAGGAAATAAAACAGAGCCCATTTGAGAAAAAAGAAAAAAAAAACAAAGTCTCATAGGAAAGAATTGAAAAAGGAAGAGATCGATTAAGGGATGTACCTGTTGTTGGGGATGATGAACTGGGAAGGTAGAAGATTCATACGCCGTGCTTCAACTGCCATGAAAATTTTCTTGTTGGGTTGGTTTGGTTCTTCTTTGCTTTTCTTGTGACTTAGAGATATCTTCTCAACAATTTCTTGCTTAATAGAGAGAAAGAGAGAAATATAAATAAAATAAAATAAAGAGCATGAAATAGAGGTGGCGACAAGGAAGGGAGAAGATTGGGGGTTTTAATTCAAATCCATTGAGTTTGTTTTGGGGATTTTAGGAGAGAGAAATAAAGTCAATGAATTTAGAAAGAAATAAATAAAGATTTGAATTAAAAAAAAAAAAAAAAACATTAACCAATTAGGAAAACCACATGGGGTGTGGCAGTTTTTTTTTGTACTGGATTTTGTTTTTTCTTTTTTTCAAGTTAAATTTATTTAATTAATATTCCAAGCCAGCCTGAGCCAGCCACAGTTTCTTTTTCCAATTTTCTTTTCTTTTTTTTTTTTTTTAAAAAAAGTAATAGTAATAATTAATCTCCGAGGTCAGTACCAATTTTCGGAGAAGGATGGAGGGGCAGTTATGGAATTTCAGTTTGACTACCCTCGTATCCGTGTGGTACGTTTCACAAAATCGAGACGTTCAGATAATTTCAATAATAATATTAATGTTATTATTATGTCACAGTTTTTAGGCTTCTTACTTTACGGGGGGGAGAGGACTGTGATTTTTTCGGCAGTAAAAGCGGCCACGTGGCAGCATTATAAAAGGTAAATTAATCCGACGAGACTGCCACGTGGGTTGGAAGTCGTGGTGGTGGTGGGGTCGAAATCGTGTAGAGAAGTGGGCCCCAGAGGACGTTGGCACGTGGGAATCGAAAAAGATTAAAAAAAAAAAAAAAGAAAAAGAAAATGGTGGTAGTGGTGGTGGTATTGAGAGATCTTTTTTTTGTTAACAAAAGCTGAGCCCTAAATGACACGTCAGTGGGACCCAGTGTTAGGCAATTCGAGTGCAAAAATTAAGAAAGATATATATAAATTTTTTTTTAAAAAAAGTGGGACCCATTAAAAAACTTTCTGAGCAGTTTCCCTGTTTTGTTGCAATATATATATTTTAATAGAAAAGAAATTAAATAAGGAGAGGTTGTGTCAGGTGAGTGCGTACGGACCATCTGGAGTAATGGGTCAAATTGAGGCATGGGAGGGTGGAATCAGGTGTGGGACAGGTACACCAGAACATGGTGCGTAAAAGTCAATCATAAAATCATTTGACTTTTTCTTCCAAAAACCTTCACTTCACCCCGCCAAATGCCCCATCACAAACAGAATCTATTGTTCCCTTTTTTTTTTTCCCTAAATTATTTTTTTCCTTTAAATTCATTTATTTCGATTTATATTTTAAGTAAAATGTATGAGAAGTTTGTCAATGTTTTTTATTTTTCTCAATTTGGCATTTTAATCTTTTTTAATTTTCGTTTATTTTCAATTTTGTTGTGAAAATAAATCTATAGTTGTAATATTTTCCCCTTATTTAAATATATTATTAAAATAAGATCAAATTTATAAAGTTGTGTATAATAGTTAGATTTTTAAACATAATTTCGCATTTAATTAATTTTCAATGTTCAGTCATATTTAATATTTTAAAAAATTTACAGATATATTCTACAAAAATCAATTTCTATTGAAAGTTGAAAATTTTATTACATATTCTCTTTTTAATTTTTAAACACATATTTAACACAATTCTAAGATTAACCATGTGATATATATTTAGCCCGTATTTTATGTTCATTATTTTTTAATCTAATTTTAATTAATACTTACGTTGCAGTTACTTGTTAGTTCTAGATTCAATGAATTTCTACCTAAAAAAACAAAAGGAAAAAAAATTCAATGAATTTCTTTATCAAAGCAAACAAAATACTGCATTTTCCAAAAAAAAAAAAAAAAAATGCTGGAACAATTTTACTATTTTTTTTCAGTCAATTTACTATATTTATTCACACGCTTTTATGTCTGGCCTTAACTAAACAAAAATGTACATCTAAGCATTTTATTTTCCATATTCCTCTTTTGATATAATAATATATGTACATAGTAGTATGTTACTAATCCTAATTCAAATAATTCAAGTCGGTTTAATACCATTTTTATCTCTAAATTTCTTTACTTTGTTATTTTTTATCATTTTTTTTTCAAAACACAAGCCAATTTTTAAAAATTAAAAAAAATAGTTTTTTGTAATTTGAAGAGATGGTAAAAAATTGAGGGAAAACAAACTTAATTTTCAAAAATTAAAAATCAAAATCAAAATAATTATTAAGAGAAACTTAGATATCAAAATATTTTTTCAAGGTAATTCAAAATTTAATTTGGTGAATAAAACATTAATTATGGTTGATGTTTTACAAATATTAGAACTAAAAAAACAAAAACAATTTCTCAAAAAGGACAGCTGTTAATTCCTACTTTCATTTTCACTTTTCATGAATTCAGAAAAAGAAGATGAATGAAAGAATATTATTACAAGGTAAATAAAGGGGGGAAATAATAAATATGAGGTTCAAAATGGGTAAAATTGAAAAGTTAAAAGTTATGCAAACTACTTATCCATGTTATTCAATTAATTTTGGAGATAGAAAAGAGGGTTTTGAATGTTGATTATCCAATTGCATGATATGATGATTTCATGTTATAAATATTACATACATATATTCTGTCCAATATGCTTTAATTTATTGTAACCATAGATATATACAAAGTCATTTTCAACATATTAAGATTTACAAAATTGGAAGATTATAACTAGGATAGTGGAATTTGTTGAATATTAAAACATCTTAATTTTTTTTTTAGTTCTAACCTATATAACTTCTACCATAATAGAGACATATCTACTAAGAAAAATAATGATATTAACATCAACAATCAAAACGTAGGAGGTTCTAGCTCTGGCAGATTGAAACCTAATTAAAAGATCAGAGATTCAAATCTGTTTAAAACTATTATATTCAGAGTAATTGTGATGAGTAGAAATTTTAGGAATAATAACCAAGTGTATAGAAACATTTTAAAAAAAATGCAAATATAGCAAAGTCTATTCGCGATAGACTTCTATCGCTATAGACTCTTAGATCTATTAGTGATAGACCACTTACACCATAAAAGTCTATCAGCAATGGAAGTCTATCACTAATGGACTTTGTTACATTTGTAATTTTTCTAAAATGTTGCTATATATGCTAATATTTTGAATATTATTGCTATATTTGCAACTGTAACTTATTTTTAATTCAACAACCTAATAGAATGAGATGATTCAAACTTATGATGTTTTTATTTAGAACAGTTGGATGGAAATGGGTTAGGAATTTAAGGAAAAAGAGAATGCATTACAAATTGAATGGTAAATTATTACCAAAAAGGAAGATGAAATTTCTTAGACCCTAATGTTGGAAAGCCATTGAAATTGACATAACTTCTTTGAAGAAGTGGGAGAGTCACATGGAAGAGTCACCAACTTTGTTCAAAGCTGTCCAACATCTTCTCAAATTCCTCAAAAAAAAGAAAGCTTCAAAAATGGAAAAAGGAATTTCAAAAGAAAAGACAATTAATGGGAAAATAATAAAAATAAATAACACAAAAGGAGTTTTATTTGGTATTTCCATTGCCATGCCACCATTGAAAAAGAGGAAACAAGAAAAATAGAAATGAAGACTTATGGGATTCCCACCACACCCATCACCAATTTTCTTTTTCCTTTTTATTTTTTTTATTTTTTTTATTTTTTTTTAATTTTTAAATATAGCCCTCTATTATTGCTCTTCTTAATTTCCCACTTTACATCCCAATATTAATGGATGCAAAGTTTCAAAAAGATTGAAAACTATTTGTGTCCTTTCCTTAACATCCAACCACCCATTTTGAAAAAAAAAAACACACACAATATTAAAGTTTAAAAAATAAATGATTTATTGGATTTAACCCAATTTAGAAACACATAAAATAAATTACCTATTATACTCTTCAAAGAATATTATATGTTTTTTCATTTGGATATAAGTTCTCTCTTAATATTCGAGAATAGTACTTTACGTAATTAGAAATTGGAATCATATATTTGTACCTAGGTTAAATTGAAAAAAAAACAAAAAAGTTTTTGCAACTTTTTTTTTTTTTTTTTACTTTTTAAAATCTCATTAGTTTCTCTATTAATGCTATTAATAGAAAAGCTAACTCTAGCGAATATAGAAGGTGTACTAAAAATAGAAAAGAAAAAAAAAATGCTAGAGATAGAAGATTTTCCCCTTTTTTTTTTTTTTTTTTTTTTTTTTTTTTTTTTTTTTTTTGAGGAAGATGGAAGGTTTTCCTTAAAAGAATAAAGGGAAAGGGAAAGGAAAAAAAAGAAAAAAAAGGAGAATTAGATTCCATTAATTTTGGCCTAGTTCTTGGAAGAAGTGTTATTTTCCCAAGGATTTGAATAAGATTTTGATACTTCACAATTTAAAAAAAAAAAAAAAAATCAGAAAAAGTTATTAATTTCACTACTATTTTTAATATAATAAGTTTTCAAATTCTTAAAACGGATCGAAATTAAGCAAGTAGCATATATTTTATTTTATTTTATTTTGAAGACAATATATATATATATAAAGTTAATGGGTGGTTTATTATTTCTATGTCAACTAACATTGATAAAACACTAAATGATAATTAAAGAAATTCAATTAGTTGTAGATAACGATTAGATGAGCAAATGGAAATATTATATGAATATTTTTATTTCTCTCTATTGTATGTTAAGATATGGTTTGGATGTATGATTTTAATAATGGAGTAAGTGGGAATAATATTGCAAAGTACATGCAGATCTACATTTTTCTATATTTATCCTATAGAAATTATACATTATGCTAGACTCAAGCACATGCCAATTATACTTCTTTTTTTTTTTTTTAAATTATATACAATGAATTTGCTAGAGTGTTGAACACCATAATGAGAGAATAGAAAGTAATATTTTTTTCTAATTTTTTTTGAATATATATATATATATATATATATATATATATATATATATATATATTGCACAAAAAATAGGAGCTAATTTTACATTAAAAACATGCATGATTGGTGGGTCAAAAACCATGATTGAGATTCCACTCTCTCATCCATGTTTTCTTTTGAAAATTTGTTTACAAGAAAGGAGAGAGAGAAAAGAAAAATTATTACTTTCTAGAATTTTTGTTAGCTAATCCTTGAAAAATCTAGGAAGAAAAATCCAATTACAAACAATTTAAGAAAATAACAAGAAAAATCTTTGAGAATAATCAAAGATATATGTTGAAATTTTTTAGTTTTAAATTTTTTTTTTTTTTTTTGGATGTCATTCATGTAATAATATATTAGGTTGAATTAAAATTTAAGTGTCAACTTTAAGAGTTAAAAGTTCGAATTGATCAGCCTACATATTTCTTACTTAAAAAAAAATTAAAATTCTAGTTTATAAATTTTTTAAATTTGTGTCTATTTAATTTGGTCCTTGAATTTAAAAATGTGTTTTTGAGATTCTAAACTTTCAAATTTAAAAATTGTCCAATAGATCTCTACCTTCTTAATTTTGTATCTAATAGAATTTTAAATTTTCAAATTTTTATCTAATAGATTTTTAATATATTTGATTTTTTTTTAAAATTCACAAACCTACTAAATACGAAAGTGAAAGTTTAGGACCTCATTAGACATAAAATTCAATTTTATATATTAGATATCTATATTAGATACAAAATTAAAAAGTTTGTGTTTACTATAGATATACTTCACAAACATAAAAGTTTAGTTCTTAAAAATTGTTAATATATTAGATACAAAATTGAAAAGTTCAAGATGTATTTATTAGACACTTTTTTGTATTTAGAATTAGATATACACAAACTTAAAAGTTTAATTAACCAATAGACTATTGTAATGTAAAATTTTAAAACATAGTTATTTTATTATTGTTATTATTTTAAGTTCAACAATGTATAACACAGAATGAGAGATTAAAACCTCAAACCTCCTAGTGGATGATACGTATACTTTATGTCGGTTTAATTATGCTCATATTTTTTAGTTCAAAAATATGTGTTGTGGGTAATTTTGGACCAGTAAAAAAGACTAAGGTAAAAATAGAGCTAGGAGAGTTACCTTATCCTAAATGAACCAGAGATTGGCAGGAAACAACCCAATGTGAGTTCCATTGGAGAGTGAGAAGGGCAACTAGGCCTTGGCCCAATTGGCACGCCTCGGCCTCGGCCTCTGCCTGCACGTGATGTCCAATTGGCTTGGCTCGCCTCAGCCTTGAAGGTCGAGACTGGCCCGCACATGATGCTCAATTGGCCTAGCCCGTCTCGACCTCGGAGGAGGCCGAGGCCGAGGCCGACCTAATCTCGCATGTGAGGCTTGTTTACAGTTATTTGGAACCTCCCTAGTGGCTTAATCTAGCCCATGAGCATCCTATTTCCAAAAGAGTAGAGGAAATAGAATCCTAGACCGAGGAAGATGAGGAAGACCCCTGGCAAGTCTCCATTATAAATAGATGATGGCAACCTAGCATAAGGTAAGTTCATCTTCCTCTTTAAACTGTTTGGTCTCCTTGTGCTAAGATCTAACTTAAGCATCAGAGTGTCTGTGGCAAACATCACATTGATGTATTACTTTTTGACTCTTTTGCAGGTAGCCTCTTCCTCAAAATTACAAATTTATAGTTGAAAGCACGTGAAGGTCAGGTGAGTCTTTTTGTCTAGATTTTGCCATCAACAATATGGAGAATACAATATGGAGAATATACTCAATATTAGTCGAGTTATGTCCATGTTAGTATGGAGAATATATAGTTATTAACATAAAATATATATTTTTATTTTAGATTTTTTCTCTAATGTTTTTAAAAGTTGTAGTTTTTTCTGCAAACTTTCAATCAAGTTACTTCTAAAATATGTTATTAAAATTGAATAAATGAAATTAGTAATTTCTTATGGTTGGATAGAACAATCGCACCTGCAATAGTTATTCAAACGGTACAATCAAAATTTGAAAAACATTTGCTACTTGGCTAGCTGTTAGTTTCACTGATCAAAACTCTTCAAAGATTACAACCCTACCACCATATCTCTTTATTTCTTGGCTTTTATGTAATCTTATCCTCTGTACTTATTGATTATTAATAAGAATGAGAGTGTGATATGATGAGGATACTAAGTATGTATCAACCTAGTGGAGATATTTTAATGAGCCTATTGACCCACATTTTAAAAAATAATAATTTCACATTGTTTCATTTCATATCAATGTTGAATCTAATCGTCTATATATCATAATATTTTTGTCCACCAAGAAGGAAAAAATAAAGAAATTTAATTTATTGGGTTTATTTCTTTTTACTCTTTTTTTAATCCATTTATTTCCTTTTACTTCATGTCAAACATTTGGCAGATTATGAGACCTACCTTCACAAAACTTTTCAAAGGACAATATATTAGAAAACAATGTCCATTAAATTTGCTTTGGAAAAGTTGGTGAATTTTTTCTTCAAACCCCCATTTCTTGCCTTTTGTTTATTAATTCATTATCCCTTCAAATTTGGTTAATAAGTAATACTTCCACTTCCAAGCTCTATCCTTGGACAATTCAAAAGGTTCAAAAGAGAGATGTGGAAACTTTTAGTAGATCAAATACCATCATGACAAGCACTTTTAATTTTGAGTTCATATATACAAAATTATATCATTTTTTTTAGAAAAAAAAAAAAAAAGAAAAAAGATGAGAAGAAATTTATATTGTAAGCATGAAGAGAAACAGAGATCACATTAGCCATCAAAGTGAAGTGTGTATAGTGTTGAAAGAACTTTATGGGAGTGGGAAGCTAAATGATAGGTAGATTGAAGAGGTCCTTTAAAAGTGGCTTTGCTTTTTTCTACTTGAAAGTTAAAAAAAAATAATAATAATAACATGGGACCCTCCATCAAACCCTACCTTTAAGAAATTATAAATATATTTATATATTTATTTATGGGTTGTAATTATTATTTTAATGATGAAAAAGAAGACCCATGTTAATAAATAAATACCCAAATGAAATGGAAAAAGCAAAAAGTGAAAAGAGAGAGATTAAATGAAGTGATTTGATACCACCACTTCCTTTTTCTCATGCATGCTCTCATCTTCCAATGGTCATTATTATTTTATTTTCTAAAGTGTGAATCACATTTATGGACTTAATATCTTAGGTAAAAAAATTCCTTTTCACATTAATTTTTGGGGAGATTTTGAGAGATAGAAAAAATGTCAAATTATTTTTAAAAAAATAGTAAAAAAAAATACGGATAGATGTTGATAGACTTCTATCATTTCTATCATTGATAGACTCTGATAGGCCCTAATAGACTTCTATCAACGTCTATCACAACTATCTAAAAATTTTGATATTTTGTGTAAATAGTTTTCCTTATTTTTCTATTTTTAAAAATTTTCTAACTTTTTAAGGTTGTTTTCAAATATAGAAAAATGAGTCAAATTATTTACAAATATATAAAAATTTTACTGTCTATCAGCAATAGACTGCGATAGACAATGAAATTTTTCTATATTTGTAAATAGTTTGATATTTTTTCTGTTTATAGTAATTTCTCTTTTTTTAGTTGTCATCCCTAGATAGAAGATAAACATTTAAATGGTTTATTTGTTTTTAAAATTTAACTTTTGTAAAAGAATTATGTACCTATGTCAATCCAACTATGGTTTGGTAGATAAAACATTAATTATTATATATAAAAATTGATAGTTTGATATCTTGAACTCAATAAATAAAAAGAAATATACCTTTATTTTTTTTGTTCATTTTTTCTAAAAAAAAATAATATTCTTGAAATTATAAAAAATTCCAAGGACAAACAACATATGTTACATCCTTTTAAATTTTTTTTTCTAGTTTAAAATTTTGGTCAGGATTTTAAAAATAGGTTTTTAAAACATATATAGAAAAGTATAAAGATAATGTTAGGTAATATGCATGAATATTAGGGAGAATTTTAAAAATAGAAAAATAAGGAAACTATTTACACAAAATAGCAAAATTTTTAGATAGTTGTGATAGACACTGATATAAGTCTATCAGGGTCTATCAGTGATAGAAATGATAGAAGTCTATCACTGATAGATGCTGATAGAAGTCTATCAATATCTATAAGTATTTTGTTTGCTATTTTCTATAAATAGTTTGACATTTTTTCTATCCGTAAAAATTTCCCAGAATATTATGCTTCGAAAAAATATGCACGAATATTAAAAACGCAAATGTCAGCAAAATGGGTCTCAATGTTTCTATCTAGTTATTTAACTCACCTGCAAATTTATGAATTTCTTATAATCTAAAAAAGGGTAATTAAGAAAATTTCAAATATCATTATGAAAATTTCTCAGAAGTTTCTATAATTCCAAGCAATTTTCATTCTTAAGAAAAGAAAAAAAACTGGAAAGTTAGTATTTTGCACAAAAGAAAAGTTAGTAGAAAATGATGGGGTTGTAAACCCTAAACTTTTTAAAAGAATGATAAACAAGATAAAATTCATGTGAAAATTTCAATTTTTCTCCCTAAACTTTTACGAGTTGTATCAATTTTCTATCATAAACTTTCAATTTCATCGAATTAGACGTTAAACTTAAATAAGTTTGCAATTTCTACCATCAAATCAATTCCCATTAATTCATCCACTAATTTTAGCCAAAAAAAATTAATGTAAAAATTACGATAAATTTACTAATGATTTCAATAATATCAAGTTTAGCATAAATTTAAGTTTATTAATTGAGGCACAAATTAACGACGGAATAATATTGCCAAAAGTAAAAAAAATTAAGAAATAAGCTCGAAATAATGTATGTTTTTCCTTGAAGCTTTATTGTTTTTAAGCCATGCATATGTCTATAATTCACTGAAGGTACATGGAAGATACTTGTTTTAAGTACAACATATATGAGGATAATTTTTTGTTCTGTTTTTTCCCACGAATGCTTATCAAGAGAGTAAAAGTTATAACACTTTTAAGTTAAAAAAGTAAAACTGCAATGCTCGTGCTTAAGTTTGGGGTACAATTTGATGAAATTAAATGTTTAGAGTAAAAAAAAAAAAAATTGATATCACTTGAAAAGTTAAGTAAAAATAGATTTTTCCAGAAAAGCAATATATGCAGACAATTTTGCATAAAAATTGATACGACTTGAAAAGTTTAAGAAATTAATTACAACATTATATGAATTTTTTTGTTTGTTGAATTCTCCTCCTCCCTCCTTTTGGTTTCATCATTATTGTGACCAAGTTCAACTTACTCATCTATGTTTTGCTGATAACTTGATGATTTTTAGTGTTGGTGATTGCAACTCTCTGTCTTTTGATTTCAGGTTTTTGTCTAGGCTTGTTGCTAATGCCGGAAAAGGTTCACTATTTTGTGTTTGCATGCTTTTAGGCAAGGTTGGGGGTTTTTCAGCTGTCATAGGGTTCCCATTGGCTTCTTTTCTTATTCGATATCTTGGCTTATCTCTTATTTGAGTTGACTCTCGTATGCAAACTATTTACCTCCATTGGAAATAGTTACTACCAATGTGAGGAGTGGGTTGGTTCAAGTTTTGTCTTATGTTGGTCGATTACGAATTATTTGATCTGTTCTACAGAGCTTTCAAGTTTATTGGGCTTGTGTGTTTGTTTTGCCGGTTAAAGTTGATCAAGACTTAGATCATTTTCTTCACTCCTATCTTTGGAAAGGGAGGTTGGATAGTGTTGGTGGGACAAAGGTTGTTTGGTCAGATGTTTGTCTCCTCTATTGTGAGGGTGATCTAGTTATCTATCATATTCCTTCTTGGAATGTTGCTACTATGTCATGAATCAGTTGTGGCTTATCCTGATTCACTTTAGGTGTTTGTGGGTCACCTGGGTAGAGGTCTATATTTTGTGTGGTAGGAGTATATGGACAATCTGTGTCTCTAGTTCTTCATCTTAGTGTTAGCGAGCTATATATCATTTGTGTTTGTGACAATTTGCGGCCTTTGGTTCATTTTTCTATTGGAGATGAGCGATGTTGTTCAACTTGGTTTGACCATTGGTTAGACGGGGGCATCATCCTTCAACAGTTTGGTATTTTGATTATTTTGGATGTGAATAGTTACTTTCATGCTAAGGTTCTGCATCCTAATGGGACTTTGAACTAGCCTTGTAACTTTAGATACCTAGTTGAGTAGCTACATTGACAGTAGCTGAGGTTGGTAGGGAGGATCGTATGACTAGACTCCCATGTCGTTTTGGTGTGTTTTTAGTAGTTAGTGTTTGGGAGTCTTTGCGTCCTAGGCATCCTGTGTGTCTTGGTTTGACCTTCTTTGGTTTGGAGGTAATATACCTAGACATTCTTTCATTGCCTAGCTTGCTATTTGGAATGGGTTACAGTAGTGTGATTATATTAGCAAGTGGTGTGTTATGATACCCCTAGTGTATGTGTTATGTGTACTGGTGGATTAAAGTTTAAGGACCATTTATTTTGTGATTGCCCTTTTAGTCAGCTGTCTAGAGGGACATGCTCTTACAGGAAGAGTGTTCTCATAAAATCTCTCATTGGGACATTGAGCTCATTTGAATTTGTCACTTTAGTGTGGGTAATTGCTTGAGGTGTAAAGTCTGGAGAGTTTCTTCTCGTGTTGTTATGTATAATATTTGGTGTGAGCGTAATCTTTATATTCATAGGGCTACCTTATGTCCTCCCCAGGTGGTTAGTCAGGTTATGCGATCTAAGGACTCTCTTTGTTGCTCTAAGTAACTTGGGGCTTCTATTGAGGGGACTTGGGAGGGCTTCTCTCCTTGGGACCTTTTTTCTTGAGCAGTGAGTGTTTGTTCTTCTGGGTGCTTAATTAGTTGGTTTTTTGTCCTTGTTCTTTTTTTTAACTACTTTGTTTGTCTTTTGATTGTGCCTTGACATCAAACTATGAGATCCAATTCTCTCTATTGCAATTCAATATCTTTGGGAAAAAAAAAATTCTCCAAATTATAAATCTAAAAATAAATTAAAATAAAAAGAGACACCAGAATTTATAAAGGTAATCCAATTGATGTGGGCTATAAAAAGTTTTTTACCCTTATTTTTGCTTAAGATTCCTTACAAATAAAATCTTGTTCCCTACTTAAGGAAAACCGAAGGAAAAATAAGAGAGGATCCTTAAAATCTAAGAGTACATCTTACAAATTAATTAATGATGCCCCTACTTATTATAAAAAATCCTTCAAGAATACATCTATATTGCCCTTTAGTATAATTCCGTTTAGACTTTTGTCTCATTCATGGTAATCAATGTCTTTAATTACTTTAGATTTTTTTAATAACTTTAATTATTGAAATCCTTTGACTTCAAATGATTTATTTGATATCTTTTATTGTCATTATGCTCCTCTTTACCCTTGTAGACCCATTTATTTTTACCAATTTTGATGTCTTTATCATAATTTAGAGCAAGTTGTCAATCTATTCTTTTTAGCCGACTCTCATTTATCTAAGCCTCTTGATGCGAAAAGCATTATAAAAGCACTCTAATTAGGTTATGGATGAACATCACTTTAACATGTATTTGTTCATAGATTTAAAGTCAATTCTTAGATGAATCAGGTATAATTTGAAAGAAAAAAATATTGCTTAAATTGTCATAAGTTAGTAAAGAATAAAAATATGTCATGCTTTGGGTCATTTTGTCTTTCTGTAAAGTTTTTAGGGGTAAAAAAGTCATTCTTAGTGAAAACTAACCATATTTTGTTCTTTGGCAGAAAATCTAGATTTTTGCCTCAATGCGACCGCAATGCAATCGCATTTAAATTGCATTACTGGAATTGACTGTTTCACGAAATTGTAACCAAATCAGGTTTTATGTTTGTCCACTTCCTATTATCACTCAAAGTTGTTTTAATCAAGCTTTGCAACAATCATCCATCCTAATGCCTATAAAAGAGAGCTACACACATCAATTCAATTTACTCAATTCTTGGTGAAAATTTACTCATCCAATTGAGAGACTCGCTCCAACACTTCAAGAACGAAGGTTCCTCTGAAGATAGAGCTTTATATCAGTGTCTACATATGAGATAGAGTTGTGAGATGAGATTCTCCTTGAAACAGATTGAATAATAAAGCTAGAGAGAGTACTATTTGAATGTGAAAATTGTCATAATGGTTGAAGAACACTATTTTTCCAGATTTCTAGTTTTTTTTTTTTATTTCTTGCTATTGCTTTATCTTTTATTCATCTTGTACTCATGAATTGAAATTAGCATTTATTCTTTTCATTATGAGTTAAATTATGTAAGGGATTCACTCTTGTAGATGCCTTAAAAAGGATAAGATAGCTTGAAATATTGAATAATTGCATTGTACCTATTTCTTTATATTATTTCCTTTGTTGATTTTATGAATTTTTTTTTGTTAATTTAAACTAATCATTTAAGTTAACATGTTAGTTGATTCTTAATGTTGAGAGAGTTAAGGCAACATATGGAATTCATAAGAGAATACGAAACTAAGGGTCTAGACATAGGACGCCATGTGACTTTAGACATAAGGCGCACTGTAGGACTAAAGGTCTGCATGTCAATTATCCAACTTATTGTTAGCCATAGAAATATAAGTTTGAATACTTAGTCTTCAAAAGATGCTTGTTATCAAAGCTGGATAGAAATTTAATCTAGTTCGTAATATAAACCGCAGTACAATTGTATTGCAGCATAATGCTTGAGTTACTTATACTCTAAGGGTTAAATCTACACTTCAATTGCATCAACCAACCACCAGCTATTTTTTATTGGTTACCCTTTGGTCTCAACTGCTTTCTATATTATTATTTGCTGCCAGTGTTTATTTGAACTTGACCATTATTTTCTTAGCAAGTTTTTGAATGAAATCAATCGATAAACATTTTAGGTCATCAGTCCCACTAGTCAGAGTCATTAAGTTGCATAGTGATTTGACCGACCGGGTATATATGAATGGTGAAAATATAGAATAAATGAGGTCTACGTCTAAGTATACACGATTGATGAAATAATAAACCTGGAGTATTCCAAGTGTCGAATCCCACAGGACTAGATTGAGCTTAGATTAATTATGACTATGAACCAATGAAACCAAGGTAACCAATGAAAAAACTTATAATTTGATAGGTGAAAGAAAACTTAAAAACAATAATGGTAATCAAACAGAAGCAAGCATTGCTACAACCATTTGGGTGTTATACCTTAGGTGATGTGACTACATCATACCGAAACAATGAATTGCACATGAATAGGAATCTACACCTATTCGATATTGTGTCAAGTTCCTTTAGGAGTTCTAGGCAGCTAATGCCTAATGTTTCCATAGTTAGTTGGATCGTAGATTCATTCAAGTTTAGTTCCTTTATCCTATGGTGTCCCTTATTTCTAAGGTGACGTGACTATCCTATGTCTAGGCTCTTAGTCTCATATCCCTTTGTGATATCCGCTTACACCCTAACCTTCTCTTTTTTTTTTTTTTTTTTTGATATTCGTGAGTGTCTGGGCCAGCTTACGCGCACCTCGACTAATCTCACGGGACAACCCTAACCTTCTCAGCATTAGAGCTTCGCTAGATCGTTAAATTAAGTGGTTAGTTTAACTTACCGATTTTATCTTTTAAATCAACGAAGAGAATGTGTTAAACAGAGTGGTATGAAGTATAACCTAACCTAAGCCATAACAACCCTAAGGTTTTCACATTGTCAAACCCCTAAAAATATTTAGCTCATAACTTTTGATAAAATAATTATCTTTATTAGATAATAAATCACAGCTACAATGAAGAGTTTGATTGATAGAACTAAAATTAAAAATTAACAAAGAAAATAATGCTGAAAAAGAAATACAACTCAAGAGAACTTGGGCAAATCCTCAAGTGACAAGTCTTTCCCTAGGATGATTCCTCCTCTTTCAAGGAAGAATCGTGCCACGACACATACGTCTATGGAAAGAGAAATCCTAGAGTTGCTATGCCTTAGAGAAACTTTTGTTCTTAAGGCTACGGACTTGAAACGATGAGAAAAAACTCAAAGTGCTGAAAAAATGACAGAAAAATGGTGAAAAGAGTGATGGTCTCGGCAATAGAGAGTTGTGTGTTCGAAATGGAGAGTTTCTTCGCCTCTTAAAGGCCCCAAATCTGTTGAGGAGGGTCAAGATTCGTGTTCTGAGGGTTTACCATGCAAAATCGGAGGTGCCCAACTGATAAAATCGTGAAAATCGCAACTGCCTTTGACTGGTTCAAATTCTGGAAGTTTAGGGCTCGATAGTGCTGGTACATCACTCAATGTTGTGGGCACATCACATTAAAAACAACTAGAAACCTGCCAGAAATATACCAGATTAGCACCAAATCCGCAAATATCATCTTTTAAGCATAATTAACCCTTAATAAGCTCATTTAAACATATTAAGATAAAAATTGGAATAAAATTCATGTAGGAATCTATTTTTCACGTTAAAAATGCCTAAATACAAACTTAATTTCATGCATTTCATGGCATGAATCATGATTGCATATAGCTTGACCCCAATAGTGAGGTTACTTACTAAGTATTTTTAATACCCATTCTTTCCATTTAAAATTCTTTTGGTAAAGTAAAGAACGCACACAATGCATGACGAGGTGATCTGTAGACATGTCATGAGACTAGTGTCATCGCCTTCCAAATTTTAGAACTATTTTAGTTGCTTTTTTTTTTAAATTTTAATCTCAAGTTTCAAAATTAGCAATTTTACTTTCTTGACAAAATATTTTAGAGATCTAAAGTACAACACTCTTTTGATTTTAAATCGTTTGTTTATGATAGATTGATTCTTTCTCATAATTTCTTCAAATAAAATACAGATTTCAGTTGATTTTATAAATAATCTATCATGCATGTAGTGATAACTCCAGTTAAAGGTCTTAAGGAATCGGTTCATACAACTCATGTTAAACGAATGGCTACCACGACTTTAGATCGACTTGAAGAGATTGAATCCTGGTGGAAGCATGTGATCGTGTACTTTGATTTCTTGAAAGAATTAAAAATACAAATAATTAAAAGAAGGTTAAGCACCATACCATCACCGATACGTAATCACAGTGAAATCTCCTCCTCGAATCGATAGTCTTCTCCTTGAAGTATTTCTTTTTCCACGAGATCTTCCTTGCTATGACTCTAGCAAGGATCTGGCTTGTGGGAACCGCTCTTGAAAGATGAAAGGGAATGGGGAAGGAGAATTTTTAGAGAACCCTTCTCTAAAAATGGGGATAACTTTCTTGGAGAGAATCTTTGCAGAATAGTTGAGAGATTATATTTTGGTTGTGTATTCCATGAGGGTTCTCTAGGGCCCTATTTATAGTACTCTATAGGGTTACTCTTAATCTAGTTAGAATAACCCTTTTGTAGAGATTTTAATTATAATTATCCTTTTAATATCTCATATTAAAAGGATTTAAATATTTATTCTTTGTGGTTATCTCTTTAATTTGAATCTCATTCAAATTAAATTATTAATTCTCTCATTATCTATTTAATTTGAATCTCATTCAAATTAAATAATTTATTTATTTGAATTTCATTAAAATAAACTAATCCTCCATCTTATAAAGTTAAAATTTGAATCTCATTCCAATAAACTTTATAATAAATCATGTATTAATTATATCTAATACAATTGATATTTTTCCTCATAAAATTTGAACGTTTCAAATTTTCTTTCAATATATTTGATCCTTATTGGTTCATGGTGAGCTAACATGGGAACCTTTTGGACCTACTTATTAGAAGCTCCAATGACCAAGATTAATTAACTAAACTCTTTAATTAATTAACTTTTATTCATTAACTACATGGCAAACCACTATAGACCCATAGTTGAACTCTTATGCACTATAGGACAAGTTGTTTCCATGGATATAATCAATATAAGCAACTTGATCCTTTACAAGTTATTCGTAATTACAGCTAGGTCAAATGTTCATTTTACCTTTGAGATTACCTCTTTTCCTTAAGTACCATTGATTCTCTAATGAACAATTTGTTCATAGTCCAACCATAAACTAAGTCCTTTCGAGCCAGTAAGAGGGTGGGGCCCCTTGTTCAAGTCCAGGAGCCAACACTTAAGGGAACTACTCATCTACTTACCCTATGCGGGAAGAAGTGAATTTCATTTTGTGAAGTTATGTTCCCAGTTTCTTTTCGGTCAAGTCTCCAAAATGGTAGGTTTTTTGAATCGGCGACTCGGGTCACTCTCACCCATGCAAATCAAAGGACGAGCATTCACAGACAGGAGTTCATAACTCACTCAAATTGAAGATCGAGTCACATATGATCATCCTATGAAATATTAATCTCATCAATTAACGGATTTAAATATACAAAGAGAGATTAATTATTTCACGCTCCGGTCTTATACAAACTCTTTGTATAAGATACCCCCACTCACATATTTTCATATGAACTGTTTGGATCAAACCATTTGTAACTATTACAAAGTGGGTCGTATCCATAGTGTCATCAGGATAAAGCACCCAACCTATCCATATACTATAGATCTTTACGTTATTTCTTGAATATGATCTACTTATATGTCAACTACATACTGTTCAAGACTACATATAATAACCTTGGATTTTTTTCTATTAAAAAATAGTTTATTAGTGTTGCATATTAAATTAATCAACTAATTAATTATGAGCATTTAGGGCACAAATCCCAACACTGCCTATGGGCATAAACAATCTTCATGACTTCAAAAGGACCCATGACAACACGATGATGACGGTGAACAGACTACGACTATTGGAGAGGAGAAAACCCAAAGAGAAGAATTGAGTTATGATCAAAGAAAATGAAGTAAAAGACCTAAAGAAAACCCTTTACATATCGAGCCTATAATGCCGGTCATTAAATTCAAGAATCAATGTCGATCAATCATCGCCATTGCCCATTTTTTCAAATAGAACCACGATTAACTTATACTTTAACTGTTTTTATAAAAAAAAAAACACATTGCACGTTTTGCTTCTATCCGTCATTGTTTCTGTGCTCGAATTTTTATGAATGACATTTAAGGACAAATTTGTTGTAGTATTTACTTATTTAATTTCCTATAAAATCTGCTCTCCTCTTAATTTACCATGCTTCACTTTTATAGTTATATATCTTTTAGGTCTAAACTATAATTAACTCTAAACAAACATAAATTATAATTAACTCTAAACAAACATGAACATAACTCAAGGCATAGAACTAACTCTTAATTCAAGTTCAAGTTCACAAAAATACCATGCATATTTTTAATCACTTAGAACTTAATTAGAGTTCTTTAATTATGAGAGCGTTAGCATGTAAGCTACAAATCGAACTATTTTTTATTCATATCAACTAGAATGATTATATACTAACTTAGAATTTGTAATCTTCGTCAAAAATCCATTATCCTTTAGTGCTTCCTTTGCAAAAGTATTTTGATATGCATATCAAATGACTTTATATCAATATTCTTCACTATATATAATTGTTTTCGTTTACCATACTATTGAGTCACATTCGTTGATAATATTAATTAGATGAGTGACCTTGTGAGCCAAGTCTTGTCAAAAGTCTTGCTTCCTTCTAAAGGAAAATGTCACTTAATGCATTGAAAAAATAATTATTTGGTTATTTGTACTTTGAAAATGCCACCCTTAATTCTAAAGGAAAATGCCACTAATTTTCATTCTATATTGACTATTAGCATTATATATAATGTAATTTAAAATTTTGTACTTTGAAAATTAAGATGTGCTTGTGTATTTAGTAATTCAATAATATAATTTAAGAAAAAAAATAAATTTATATCTCTAAATCGAAATTGTATCCATTAAAATTGCAAATTAATAATTGTATCAATTTAAATCTATTTTATCATAGCTTCTATTACATTTCGCTTGAATAAACATCATGCAGGACTTATAATTAACTTCATCAATTAAATTCTATACTTTCGTAAGAAAATTAGTTTAGGCCTTTAGTCATAATTTTTTTAGAATCATAAATAATGCATCATTTTTCTAATAATCTATTTTGTTAGTTCAACCCTTGGAGAGGTCTACACACATATAAGATTTGATGTATGGATGAATTCCAAAGGTAATCTTAATAAATTGTCTAAATTAATTCACTTATAACTATTTAGGAGTTTAACTAATACAATTATAAGTCTCACACAATTTTTTTCGAATGAAATCTGAAGGAAAAAGTGTAAATTGATACAATTACGGAAGTTTATGGTTTTAATTGTACGTAATACTTTTAAAGTTTAAAATATAAATTTATATTTTATTTGAAAGAAAAAAAAAGTTTTGCATTTAATATATAAAGTTGGAAAGTATATCAATCTGGTTCATATATTTCAAAATTTAATAATCTAATTGGTTAATTTTAGAAATCTTTTTACCAAGTATATAAAGAGAAGGTATATTTTACCATTCTTTTTGTAGCATTAGATTTGATAGATATTTAGAAAATGATGACCCTGCTCAACCATCTCAAATCTTTCTTAAATTTACTCATCAACATTTTTAATGGAAATAAAATATTTATTAATGATTCAAATCTACTAAGAATCTTCATACCCATAATGCTCAAAAGACTAGCTAGCCTAGCTAGAAACTTCATAGTAAATACCATATTCAGAAAGAAAAGTTTAAAGGGCTACAAAAAAATATTTTTTCTTTTATTTTTCAAAAAGCCATACATAAATTCAATTAATGACTTTAAAGAAAATAAAAGTAGAGATAAATTGCAAAAACCACTCCTGAAGTATGGTGGTAGTTGCAATTGTACCCTCCAACTTTCAATTATAAAAATTGGACCCTCAAACTTCTATTAGTGTTAAAATTGAACCCTCAAGCTTACAATAATGATAGAAATTGGACTCACAAATGATAAAAATTGAATTCTCAAATTTATACACAATGATTTAAGTTTGAGGGCCTAATTTTAATACTTATATAAATTTAAGAACTCAAATTTTAAAATTAAAAGTTTAAGAGTATAATTGCAACTTCTACCATATTTTAGGAATAATTTTGCAATTTGTCCATAAAAGTATGTATACAAAGTGGGATGTCTTTTCCACTACATCTCTCTCTTTTGTGTACTTACATTTGTATCAATTGACAAACAAACAAACAAAGCAATAAAAAATCAATGGCATTGACAAGGCAACCAACACCTTTAATGGGAAACCAAATAGATTGCATTTGAAAAAGAAATAAAAAATTAAAAAAAGTCATTTTCTTGGAATTTCTCTTTTGGAGGCTGAATAATATTGTTCATATTATGGCATTTTTATTGCAATGATGTGTCCTTCACTCATTGAATTTTGTCTCCCCAAACATGGCCCAGTTCTCATCTTTTCAACATTTCAATCTCCATAATCATTTTGATTTTTGTTTTTATTTTTTCAAACCCCATTAGGGTTTTAAGTTTGGTAATCTCATAATCAAATCCCACTGTCTCTTTCCATATGCATAATTCATTTTCTTTCTTTTCCTTGTAATAATAAATCCTAATCCATTCTTCTCATCTACTTTTCTAAATAATATTTGAAGTTATCTCTTTGTCAATATTCAAGAATATATATATTAATTTTCTTGGCTTCACATATCAACCCTTTAATTGAGTGATGTGACATAGATTGATTATTAAAAGATAATAGTTTTATGGTTTTAAAAGACAATTAAAATACAAAATATATATATATATATATTCAATTAGTCTTTCAAAGGATATTTTAAAATTTTAAAAATTAGTTGAGCCAAAACATGTTTGATTACTTGTAGATTATAAAATTATTTGCCTTGTTCTTATTTAGTTTGTTTTCCTAATTGACCAAATTATTGAAATAAGTTTGAAGTTGTTGTTCTTTCACAATTATCATGGATTACTTGTGCATAAAATAGTGGTTAAAATAATCATGACATGGTCTAGTAGCTATCTCTCTTATTTAAAAACTATTTTTGTGTTTCACTAACTAATAAATCTTGGAAAAAAATAAAACATAATTTAGAATAATGTTTATGAATATGTATTTAAAAATTAAAAATAAATTAAAGTTGAACTTGATTTATATTGAAAGATATATGTACCAAACAAGACAATTGATGCACCAACTAAAGCTAAGGCTAAAGAAAAGTAGATGTCATCCCATCTGTCTAGAAAGGTGTACCAAAATATTTGGAGAGAAGAATGAAAAGGAATTTATCAACTTGAATCAAGTATCCAATTCCAATTCCTACTTTATATTATTCAATTTACAACATGGCTTCCAAAAGGATAAATCATGTCCATGTTATTATTATTATTTTTTTTATTTTTTACTATCAACTTCATGTTCATGTTTATCTTATTTTGCTTTCTACTCTTTTAATTACTATTGTTAGATGATATAATATTAAATTTATCTTCACACATCAACTTAGTTAAGTTTTTAGGTCAATCGGTGATTTAACATGTTATCAAAGCAGGTGGTTTAGGAGGTCTTATATTCAACCCTTTAAGATTTTGGGTCAATTAGTAATTTAAGAATTATTAAAGAAAAACTTAGGCAACGAGAAAATGCATCTAACCTACACGTGCGCCAACATGAATTTCTTGATTCGAGAGAAAAAGGTGACCGTAAAAAATAAAAGAATATATATATATAGTACTCTAGTGTGGTACTTGTCACACATATTCTATTGCTTAAGTTAGAGATGGAGATCAAAGGTGTAGCAAGCTTAAGGGTTTGAGATAAAAGATTCAATACGTAATGTCATCCCATGTGCCCAACACTTGAACCAGGGGATTTGAAATATGAATGTGACACCCAATAGATCCAATATTCTCTTGCACCCCATGCCACTTTGGTCACACTACCTTAGTTGTCTTGAACTACTTTCTATAGCGAAGATTGATAGAGAGCAAACTTTGCTAGCTTTTAAGCTTAAAAAGTTTTAGCTAGTTTTTAGATAAATTTGGTGCTTTCACGAGTTTATTTGATCATATTACAGATTTTGAGCATTTAGAGCACAACTTAGGATTTTGTTGATAAATTGGAATTTTTTAAGCATTAAATAATATAAAAAGAAAAGTTCCAAAATTTAAGAGAAAGAAGCGTCACAATGTTGCAAAAGAGCATTGTGAACATTGTGACGTTCCAAAATATTACTGCGGCAACCAGATTGTCGGGAGGAAAGCATTGTGACACTATGATATCTACCGAGAAAACGCAGAGTGCACATCTTTGTGATTTTCAACCAAACTAATTTCATCTCCTATTTAAAAAAATATATATATATATATATCCCAAATTAATTAAGGATTTCTAAAGTATTTATGGAATCCTGGATTTATTTAAATAAAGAATAAATGCTCCTGTAAAAAGACTCATGTACTTCATTCTAAGGAAGTCCTATCAGAGAGAAAATAATCATTGTTCAATTTCTACTCAATTTTGAAGGCTAGAGAGGCATTCTTGCAATCTAAGGAAGGAATTAAAGGCTTGAGATCGCAGACTTTTGTTAGCAAGCTATCTGAAGGCTTAAATTATAAATCTTTGAATATTTATTGCATGCTTTTGTGACAAATAATCGTTTAAATCCCATCAGAAGTGTGCAAGTAGTAAAATCTAATACTACAACATTACTTTGTTGATAAAATACGAGGGTTGTTGCATTTAACGGTTACAAAGTGAAGTTCGCAACCAAGCAGGTTGATTGACCAAATGTGTATGGGTGATAAGAATATAGTTTAGTGTGGTATACTGTAAGCATACACTGTCAAAAGTAATAAACTTGGTAGTATTCTAAATTATCCTATCTTGTGAGACTAGAAGTCTATTCAATTCTTGCTAAGGCAATGCTTACAATGTAGAAGCAAGGGTAACTGGTGGCAATAAGTGAGTTTTGTGGTTGTAAGCTAAATAATAAAGTAAACTGTGGATGGCAACAGAGATTATTGGTCAAGTTTCAACTTGTAGACTTTATACCTTGAGTTATGCAGTCGCATCAAGTCGACATCGACCAACTATAAATAGAGAACTACTTCTATTCAGTCTTGTTTCACAAGTTCTTATAGGAGCTTAAGTAGCTAATCTTATATTTCTATTGATGGGGTTGATGCTATAAACCTCGTGGTCTTGTAGTTTGTAATCTTGTATTGTACAATTATTTATTTAATAAAATAACAATTATTTTATTTGACATATAGTTGCATTAACCCAAAACCAATAAACTAAGATGCTAGGTTATTAGCTATAACTTAAACATGTATGTGAAGGCATATAAGTGGATTGTTTTTAAGTAATAACCTAAATGGTTTGTAGTAGATGGATAAGGTTGAGTACCTTATCCTGGTAACACTACGTATATGACCTACTTTGTGATTGTTACAAGTGTTGTAAAGTGCCACAAACATTACGATCCTAAACGTTCATGTGGAGACATGTGAGTGGGGGTATTCGATACATGTGAGACATGTATACGACCGGACTGCGAAATGGTTTGTCTCTCGTTTTAACATTGTTGCTTGATGAGACTTACATTTCACTAGGATGATCATACATGACTCGACCTTAATCATGAGTCAGTTGTGAACTCCTGCCTGTGAAGGCAATCCTTTGATTTGTATGGGTGAGAGTGGCTAGGTTCGCCGACTCAATAAGCCTACCATTTTTGGGGATTTGTGCGAGCAAATAGTTGGGAACTCAATTGTGCAAGACGAAATTCACATCTTATGAATTGCTCTCTTAAAAGCTGATATCGAGTCTTGAACAATGAGGCGTCTCACCCTCTCACTGGCTTGAGAAGGGTCTGGCTCATAGTTGGACTATGACTAAATTGTTCATTAGAGGGATCAGTGGTGCTTAAGAAGTTAGATGTAACGTAGGGGTAAGACAGTAATTTGACCCAGTTGTGGTTACGAGCAATTTGTGAAGGGTCGACTTACTGTTGACTAATTATATCCGTAAACATAGAAATATATCTAAAGTGCAAAGAGTGCAGCTGTCAGTCTTTAGTGGAGTGACTGTCAGTTAATGAATGTTGATTAATTAATGTTGGAGATTCAATGGTTGGCTATATATTTTTATAAGGCTGTATTTTGCGGTTTTCTTGGTTGTCGCAAAGAATGTCTTAACATCTGGTTTTGACATGTCATATTTCTGGAAGAATATTTGACTTTCCTAATTTGGATTTTTAAAGTGGAATATTTATATTTCCTAAATAGGAAAATTTCGGAAGAAGCTTATTGATGGATATTTTTTTTGTTTTATGGCAAAGCACATTTTGTAGTAAAGGAAAATATTTTGTATGGAATCTCTTTCCTTATTTGAATTCGTTTGTTAAAAGGAGAAGTCGTGTTGTCTGCTAGGGCTGCCACATTAGTTTATTTTCTTGAAGAAAGTTTTAATTGTTTGTGGTCGAAGTTGTGCTTTATTGTATTTCGAATTTTGCTCATTGTGATCCGCTGTGCAAATACTTCCGATTGAAGTTCTTAAAACTCTGAAGATATTCACTGTTTTAGGGGGATCCTAAGACATCACTCATTGAGAAGGGATTTCTTAAACCTTATGGGGAGCTTAAGGCGTTGCAAATTGAGAAGGGAGTTCTCAAAACTTAGGATGACCTAAGTTCTCACGTGAAGAGAGTTCACTGAGTCACGAGGAAGATAATCAAGTTGAGAGGGAGTCTCACACACTATCGGAAGCCGAAGTATTCATCACTAATATTGTCACACTTAGGGAAAGCCTAAGTAGTATTGAGAGGAAGTCTCACGTCTAGAGAGAGCCTAGGTGCATTGCAAGTTAAGCTCTGCAAGAGTCACTGTAGAAGTGGTTACTTTACAGATAAGTACTTTGTTGTAAACGCTTAACTCATTCAATATTAGTGGATTATCTTTATGGGCACACTGCCCCCTACACGTAGGTGGTTTATCGTCGAACTGGGTTACCAACTTCTTTGTGCAATTACTCTTTTACTTGTTGTTGTTTTTCCAGTTGTTAAAGTGTATGTTAATGCTTTTCGTTTAACATCCGTAGTTGAGTGGTGAGGTAGCTTATCGCTTTTTTAATTAATTAAAGAGTTTAATTAATTAATCTCGTGACATTGGAGCTTCTAATATGCAGGTCCATAAGGTCCACTTGCTAGCTCGTTAAGGGTGAAACAAAAGTTTATTTGTTTTGAAATAATTTGAATTGTTCAAATTATTTGAGGAAATTAATTATATTAATGTGATTAATATAAAGTATAATGTATATTAATACATTATAGTAAATTATAAATGAGATTTATAATTAAAACTATATAATATGTGAGAGATAAATATTTGAATAAGATTCAAATGTTATGAATAAGATTTATGTAAATTCTATAGATTAAATTTTAATATGAATGAGATTCATATTAAAACTATAGGTTAAAAGAGAAATTTGCATATAATATGATTAATATGTATAATATATGTAATTTATATTATTTTTTAAGAAAATAACCTCCCTATTATAGGGAGTTATTTGCTGAATGTGGGAGGGAGTTGGAGTAACTTCCTTCTCCCTCCACTTCCTTCTTCATTATCTGTGTTGTGAACACAGAAAGGGGAAGGGATAAGAAATCAGTATTGATTCTCTAAAAAAATATATATTCTCTCAGCATTTTTTTTCTTCTCCCAAAAAATTCCAAAAGAGATTCCAAAATCTCAAATCTCTTGCCTTGAGAATAGTGAGTGCTCTGAGTGTTGTCCCATTTCGATCCTTGCTGAGAAGTGTTTGTGGCTTCAAGGAGTTGAATGATTTTCTACAAGAGTGAGTTTATCTCTTTCTTTTCCCTTATGCTGAAATTCATGCCTATAGATATAATGTTTATCTTTATGTAATTATGTTGTTTTCTCTGTTTTTCTCTTGAAATTTGTAATTGAAAATTGAAATCATAAGCGATCATATGCTTCCGTCGGAATTCAATCCCTTCATTTATAGCTAACTGAAACTTTTAGTTCATGCAATCTCTATTCCAATGGTGTACATTATGCCTAAGAATACATGACAACCTATGTCTATGGTATTAGTCTCATATTCCTTTATGAATTATGCCTTTGTCCCTTCATCTTATGTTACATCGATTTTTTTCTGATATACTGAAATTGTCGATTCACCCCTTATGTCAATGTCAGATCTATGGACATGTAGAAATAATGATAAAAATGTCTGACGTGTCAATAAAAATTTAACAAGAAGGAGAAAGGCCAAAAAACTGGTCTGTTCGGTTGGCAATCTAGATTATGTTTTATGTTTCCAAATTCACTGAGTTTAGTAAATATATGTTTGACAGGCAATAAATTCTAATTCTGAAAACTATTTTCGGATTCTGTGTCTAAATAGTGCAAATTCTGAAAACAATATTTTTATGTTTTCATTGTATCTAGATTTTGAATTTTAAATTTTAAAGTGCAGAATTATATTAAATAAAGACAAAACCATTTAAAAATACAATATGTCAGGTAATAAACTCAATTCATATTTATAAATTTAAAATATATATTATGTAATATATTATAAATGTTATAATATTACAAAATAATAGTTCTACAAAAAAAATTTAACATAAAACATGTTCATAAATTAATTAATAATAGTTTATTGTCAACTAATATTTAGTGAGTAACTACATCTAGTTTTATGATTTATAAATTAGTATCAAACACATTTTAAATAGTTGTTTAAATTAGAATCCGGTTTTTGAATAGGCTACCAAACACATATCTGAAAACATGAAATAAAAATTTATTTTCATTGAATCTCTTATTTTTAAATTTTTATTTTCAAATTCACTACCAAATAGACCCAACATCTTCAACCTAGACAAAGTTTGTCCTCTCATATTTGTTCAACTTAGAAAAAATACTAAAGGAACAAAAAGTTTGTTTATCTCTTAATTCTTTTAAAATATATATACTCTTAACTATATTCAATAATTACAGCAATAAGGACTTTATTTCTTTTGTTTCTATTTGAAGGGGGTAGCTTTCAAACAACATTTTTTTGATGCATTATTGTTGTTATTATTTTGAAATAGAATATTACATGAACTTAAATAGTATTTTTGGCTTTATTGAGACATATAGTACAAAATAATATATATTAGAAGGCTATATTCTTATCTTATCAACCAAAAAAAACCTAGTTGAAGCCTACCATAACAAAGAGTTATCTAAAACTAGACTCAAACTTTTGTTCAATCAAACAAATGAATCTTCATTGTTTATGATGTAGATTGGTTGGTTGGAAATACTCATTTCTTTGCCTAAATTTTCTCATCCAAACTATGGCTTATAATTGACCTTGAAAAGTGTTGATTAATGTTAATTTTATTGATATATATATATATATATATTGCCAAATTTGTTTCCTATGTCTCTTTACATATTTCAATTCCCAAGTTGCTTAATCCCAACGTTATTCAACTACCAAATGCCGTCTTCAATGCGTATAAGCATTGGAAAAATAGCCTAATCTCAATTTTTGTAAACTATATATGTGTGTGTTGTCTTCATTATATTTTTAAAAGTCAAACATAAGGGTATTATTAATGATTGAAGTTTTTAAAAGATGTATGATTTTTGGTAGAACAAATTTCTCAATATCAATAATCTTATTTTAAAGTCCCATTGAAGTTTGGAATACCATGACTGATTTAAGTGGTTTAAGATCATTAATTCTTCCTACAAATATGATTTAATAATAAATAAATAAATAAAACTATATATTTGTTGTGTGTTTAATGATTTTGGACTAAAGAACATAATTGATATATTTGACAAAGTCCATAAATAATTAGACCAAGAAAAGGGTGAAACACGAGTTAAACAGGAATGTACTCCAATGCATGTCCTGATGTCTCGATCGACATTAGAGGAAATGCCCAAATTTCTCCTATTAGGCCTCGGCCATGGTCAAGGTTGAAGCTTCCATTTTGGTAAATGGGTCATGCCTTGACCCAAGTGACTCGAGATTCAACGCAATCCTATTTCAAAATCCTAATATGATTTTCTTAGGCCATACTTTTTCAATAAATGCATCAATATGATTCCAAGAAAAGTAAGTCAATTCTCCCTCTCAAATCTTAAAACTTCCCCACTCTTTCACTTTCTAATTTAAGCATTAGAGTATGTGTAGCAAACACCACGTTAGTGTGCAAAATTTCCTTTTCTTTTGTCAGTCACATTCCTTCTCCCTCCAAATAAATTTATTATTATTGTCACATGACGGTCATATTCTTAATTTCATCTTCTAAATGAATTTATTAATAGGAAACAAATTCTATTCTAGCTAAGTGTTTCCTCTTAAAATTATAGTTAAAGTATATATTTCATTTAGGTAAGATGTCTACGTATATAGTTAAAGAATAAAAAGTCTAAATTACATTCATATAAACTTTGAGTTTATGATTAGTATTTTTCATCCATTCAGAAATATTGGTAAAAAATGGTTGTACCAAAAAAATATATATATATTAGTTAAAAAAAATGCCTATGTATATGACCCTCCATTTCTCAATGCTAAGATAAGGTATAATTATTGCATTAATTTGACGATTAGATGGACAACTTAGACACAACATCTCATTTCTTCAAGTTTGAACAATGTGTTTTCTTCTCACTTATTAATTAATCAATCGAATATATATCAACTCTTAATTATATTATCTATCCATTTATTTTTAGTTCGCCCAATTGACTAGCTACCAATGAAATATTATAATCTCATCTAAATATCAAAAGTAAAGTCATCAAAGAGAGGACTAAACACAATATAAGTATTTTAATTAACTTAAAATATATAATTACGTATGATTTATTGGGAATTAGATTATTTTGGAAAAAGTAATAGAAAGATTAGGGTTTTGAATGGAAGCTTCTTGATTTTCTCATTTTGAATGGAAGCTTCTTGATCTTCCCAATGGATTGAAATTTTAGTAAAATGTGTGTGGCCCATTTGATTTGATCAAAGAGATAATTGAAGGATATGGTTGGGGTGTCTATTTTCAAATTGTCTTTGGTTTTGTTTTCCAAAACTTATAAATAAAAATCATAAATTAAATGGTTTTTTTTAATTTATTATTTTTTTAAAAAAATAAAAGGGAAATTTTTACCAATAGAAACAATAGCAAATTATTTACAGAAAATAGCAAAAACAACACTGATAGACATTGATAGACTTCTATCAGTATCTATTAGTGATAGATTTCTATAATTTCTATCGCTGATAGACCCTGATAGACTTTTATCAACATCTATCATAACTATCTAAAAATTTTACTATTTTTTGTAAATAGTTTTCCTTATTTTTTTATTTTTAAAAATCTCCCAAAATAAAATGATTAGGTATTTATAGCTATCATTCACACTTGCAAGTTGTTAATTATGAAAAGGAGAGGAAAGAAAAGAAAAATTCGAGTCAAAGCTTTCTTTTTTAAAAAAAAAAACAAATCTTAAATTTGGGATTGAATGTGTGCTACTAATATATATATATATATATATATATAAGAATTGGTTCAGTCTTCATTGATAATTTCTAGTCAATTTATGAGACAGATAAAAAAAAAAAAAAAAAAAAAAAAAAAAAAAAAAAAAAAAGATTTTCCAGCTTTATTCTGTCACTTTAAGGAAATTTCTTCGGAGAAAGACAATAAGATAATCATTCAAATTCATTGGGCCATTTTGAAAAAAATAAATAAATAAATAAAAAATAAAAGTCTTTATTAGAAGTTAGGATTAAAATTAGGGTTCTAATTTCCAAGTGGAAAATAAATCTATATTTTACTAAAGCAATTAATGTGCAAAAGGGAATAGCACCAACCATGGTTACATATTTATAAATTTTTTTGGTACAATTACACCAATAATTGCAAGGTAAAAGATTGAACCTCCGACTACTTAGATTGGAGTGCATGTCAATACCATTGAGTCAAGTTCATTTTAGTGTATTTTCATATTTATAAGCAATTAATAAAAAAGACAGTAGGTATGAAAAACATAGGGCAAATTGCAAAAACCACCTCTTAATGATGATAGTTGCAATTACACCCTTAAGCTTTTAAATGTAAAAATTAGACTCCTAAACTTTTACAAGTGTTAAAATTGGACCCTCAACCTTATAATAATTGTAGAAATTGGACCCACAAGTGATAAAAATTGAATTCTCAAACTTATACAAATGTTACAATTTATACAATTATGTAAGTTTGAAGGTGCAATTTGACCTAATTTTAACACTCATTTAAGTTGAAGGGCTCAATTTTTAAAATTGAAAGTTTGAAGGTGCAATTACAACTATTATTAAGTGGTTTTTGCAATTTGCTAAAAATATAACATGATTTTGGAAAGGGTTATAGTTTGTTTGAAGTTTGGTTACAAGTGTTGTTTGATAAGGAATTTATTTTTAAAATAAATATATTTGTTAAATAAATATAGTATTAAAAAATGAAGTAGGCTAACAAAAAAGAATTATAATATCTTTCTCAAAAAAAGAATTATAATATCTGGTTCTACTTATTAGGAATATAAAACGATAAATAATCAAAATGAAACTACATTTAACAATAGAAATAAGAATGTCACTATTTTTTTTATGTCTATTAGAACTTATCTAGAATCAAAATAAAAAGGTTAAATTATATAAAATATCCTTAAACTTTATACTTTATATCAAAAATATTCTTGAACTTTTAAAAATGGTTCAAAATACCTTTACCGTTAATTTTGAATGAAAACCGTTAGTATTTTCTTACAAAAATACCCTTGAATTGTCAAAAATTTCAAAAATATTTTTACTATCAGTATATAAACACAAACTCTTAATACTCATTTCAAATATCATTGAAGTTTTCAAAGTTGCAATAATACTCTAAGCTTTAGAAGAAAAAAAAGTTAAAAATAACTCCTACGGATAGGAATATCAAAACGATCAATAATCAAAATGAAACTCCATTTAACAATATAATTATTACTTTTATGTCTACTAAAAATGTCATCAAATGCGGGGATAGCTCAGTTGGGAGAGCGTCAGACTGAAGATCTGAAGGTCGCGTGTTCGATCCACGCTCACCGCAATTTTTTCTAAATAAATGTAAAAAAATAGAGGAAGACAAGCATATAAAAATATTGTGACCTGCAAACTGTAGTAGAGTTTTGAGTATTAAAAAGGACATCTTTCTCCGAGAGTTGCTTTGGGTTTATCCTTTGACACCCCATTCCACTTTATTTTAGTTACATTTTGGACCTACAATGATTACCTGGGTCGGGGCATGGGTAACAATATAATTATTACTTTCAGGTCTACTAAAACTTGTTAATAGAAGTAGGGATAGCTCAGTTGGGAGAGCGTTAGACTGAAGGTCGCGTGTTCGATCTGCGCTCATCGCATTAAAAAAATTCCAAAGATATTTTGTTTTACTTAAATGATGATTACAATAAACTATTTTTCTAAAAAAAATCATAGAAAATACCAAGAAAAATTATTAGGTAATTTTTTTTTTGCTTTTTTCTAAATAAAAAATAGAGGTAGACGAGCATATATGAATAACGACTCAAATTTAATAAAAAACATCTACAATCTAATTGTTTTTCACATTTTCCTTTAATTTATAAAAATAATTGGCATTCAAAGAAGTCTTATACACCGTATGAACATTATGCATTTTAAAACACGTTGTTGATGTCAAAATTTAGACAAGGAACAATGCACCTGACCTTCACGTGACACCAATGGTAAATTTATAATTTGGGGAGGAACGTGACCTGCAATATAAAAAGATCTGCATGCCGGTGTATTGCTTGCCATACAAGCTCCGATGATTAAACTAAGTCATAAAGTGTAGCTGTGTAGAAAGTATAGAGTTTGAGTATTAAAAATGACTTCCTTCTCCTGAAGCTATCTTGATGTATTTATAGGTGCACTTGACCTAGGAACCCTTCCTTTAGGGTTACCGAGTTGCTTTAGGTTTATCATTTGACTTATTGAGTTAGGGCAACGAAGGGACACGCTCCATTTGGCCTTTTGTTAGGGTCGGCCAAAGGCCAAGGCTGAGCACTTTATTTTAACTACATTTTGAGCCTACAACGATCACTTGGGCCGGAGCCTGGGTAAGGCATGCCTCTTTAGGTAATTAGTGACACTCGGCCTCGGCCAAGGACGAGCACACTAGCTTGGACCTTCTTTGGCCCATTTTTGTCCTAAATTTTTATTCTCAGCTTAGATCATGCTATCTTCTCGACTTTGTTGTCTATGCTCTTGCTAGATGTCGTTTATGTCCTTTGGTCCATAATTACCCATAACACACCTATTTAAAATTTAAATTAATAGAATATTAGTTTAAAATTTTAATGGATTGAAAACAAATTAGAAATGATTGTGAATTTGCCTCTACATACTAAAATAATAAAATAATAAAGCTATAAAGGAAATATTGTGATAGGGAACATGAACACATGAAGGACATTTTTTTTATATATCAATTCTTGTTTTTCAAATATATAATTAATTAATGCATTTAATAATGGTTTCTTATTCTTGTAATTAAAAAAGAGATAGAAAGTATTGAGTAATGATTTCATTTACCATGTTTTATACTTTTTAAAAAAAAAAATAAATAGCTAAAATTTTATTTGAAATATAATTTTTTTATTTTTCATATTATAAAGAAATTGCATTCAATTAATTCTTAGAAATTTCTTAAGATTAAGAAATGAAAAATAGGGTAACCACTTATGAAATACATATATTTCTTGAATACTCAAAAACAATAATATGAAAACAAAGAAACAGGTACACATCACAGACAACACTCAAGCATTATATTCCACTTTATTAATTAATTATGGCCTATTGTTTTGGAATCATTTTCAAAAACATTGGACCACTCAAACAACTCAAACAGGTAAAAGAACACAAGGAAACAAAAATCCATCCCCAATAATTATTTTTTTAAAAAAAAAAAAAAAAAAACCCTTTTTTTTCTTGGCTGTTCTTTAGAGAAAGAAAGAGAGAGGAAAATAAATCCATATGGCATTTAATTATTTATGATCCAAAAGGAATATATATACATGTGATATTATCAAAGAAGAAGAGGGCCATAATTAATAATGTAATTAATTTGCAATTTTGAGCTGTTAAATAGTTTGATATATAAATGCAACCATCTTGCCCCATCTTTTTGCATTATCTAAGCAAATTAAAATTTTATTATAATATTGTATTCATTACCTTATGCTTTTAACTTTATTGCCTTTCTTTTCTTTTCTTTTCTTTTCTTCTAATTAACTTTATACATTAATTTGCAAATTTATCTGTCTGTCTTTTTTTTTTTCAGCTTCTTAAAGCCTTGTTGTCTGCTAACTAAAATGTCCTCCAATCAAAATATTTTGTTTTTATTAAATTATATATATATATATATATATATATATATAACTTGGAAAAAGGGAAATTTGAAGTTGAGGTGTTCATTAACGGTTGTATATCAACTATGTCTGTCTGTTTTAAGACAAAGGTGATGGAAATCTTTAGAAGGATAGAGAAGAGAGACTTTATAAACCCAAAATCAAAATGGCATATCTCTTTCACTGCAAAATTTAAGAGTGTGATTGGGGGTTGGGAAAAGAAATTAATTTAAATGAATTGAATTTCAGAGAGAAAGAGAGATCTTGGCATTAATGGAAGGAAAGGTTTGAGAAAAAGGTAAGGGCAACTCAAAATTTTTATGGTTTAATTTGATTATAAATAAATAAATAAATAAATTCAACTCTCTATTGGAGAATTTTTAAAAACACAACAATAAGGGAAACTATTTACACAAAATAGTAAAATATTTAGATAGTTGTGATAGACGCTGAAAGAAGTCTATTAGGGTCTATTAGTGATAGAAATGATAGAAGTCTATCAATATCTATCATTATTTTTTTTACTATTTTTGTAAATAATTTGACATTTTTTCTATCTGTAAAAATTTTCCATTCGATTATAGTGATATATATGCACATCTAAGTCTATGAAAATATCAATTTATACTCTTTAAGTTTTAAGTATGGTATTAATTCAAATTCTAAACTAATCATTGTATCGATTTAAAATCTTGAACTTTTGTAAGTGTATCAATTTACACCCTCCATTACATTACATTTGAAAAAAAAAACCTTATGTTCGACTTATAATTGTATCAATTAAAGTTCTAAACTTTTATAAATGAATCAATTTAGGCACTATTAGACAAAATTTCTTTTAAAAACCATCCATGCATCTATTCTAATCATCCATTTTGTAAAACCAACATTTGAAGAAGTGGATGATTTTTAAAGGTAATCATAATGAACGGTCTAAATTGATTGGCTTATAAAAAGATAGTGGTTTATAATTGACTTAAATTGTAAGTTTCACACGATATTGATCAATGAAATTTGAAAGAGGGTATAAATTGATATACTTAACAAAGCTTAACTTTTAAATTGATACAATTATTATATAAAAATTTTAATTCATACAACCCAAAAATTTAAGGGTATAAACTAATATTTATCCTAACATTCTTTTATGTCGACCGTAGTATAATTGAATCATCCACCCATAGAATGGTAATTTATAACTTACCCCACTATGCTCAATTTGATTTTTTTTTTTTTTTCCTTTTAACATTATAGAAAGAACTATAGGAATTTTTCTCTTTTAAAAAATAATTTGATTAAAAAAAAAAAAAAAAAAAAAAAAAAAAAAAAAAAAAAAAAAACTAGGGTTTTCTGTTTCAGTTTCTGAAAAGGTGATGCATAATTTGGCCATTTTATAACAATCATATACCATAATATACCTGATGATATCTCTCTCTTAAATGAAATTTGACATCATACCCAATCTCATTTTCAGGATGAAAATAACTTAAGAGAGGCATAAGGACAAACTTATTAGTTCATCCCACATGCAATAATATGCCAAAACTTTTTATTTATTTTTTTCTAATTTCCTCTCTCTCCTCTCTGATATTGGCAGCAAGGCCAAGTCAATCGTCTGTTTAATTTATGAATGATTAAATCAAAATATGAAAAGAAGTGGGAACCCCACTTTGTTTATATGGGAGTGCCCCACATTTGTAGGTCACCTGTGCCCTTAAATCCTTGAAGCCTTTGATTAGTCCTTATTGGAAAAGTTGCTTTCTTTTCACTTTGGCAGAGATATTCCCATGTGGGGGTTTGGTGGGAGAGAATAGGAGTAATGTGGACAAAATCTACCTTATAGTAAAAGTATGGGTTTCATTTTTAAAATCCCTCCAAAAAAAAAAGGAATTTTTCAAGCCTTATTATATTGTTTTTCACAAAAAAAACATGTTACTTTTCCTTTTCTCTCTCTCTTCAAAAAAATCAAATCAAAAACCCTAAAATTTAAAAATAGGGCTTTGGACCCCTACAACTTGCACCTTACTTTGGGACAAAAATTTATTATTTCCCATCACCTTGAAAGTGTCCCATGTTGCTTCTTAACACACATTTTCTCTTCTCCCCTCATGACATCTAGGGCCCCATCTCACATCATTCTCTAAGTGTTGTAGGGACGTATTCTTTACTTTAACCAAATCTCGATTTAACAATATGGTCGATAAAATATACAGATAGTCATTTCTTTTAACTATTTATATGTGTATCTAATTATCACTTTTTTTAATGATTTATGGTCGTGTCTCTTAAATTAAGAAATCGTACTGTTAACTTAAAAAAATTGATATTAAAATGAATGATAAAGAGATACGAAATTAAGATTGTTCTTAATTACTACGCTATACGATATAATGTGGGCCATTTAGAATATAATTTTGTAAGGGAGATTGAAAGATGCTATTCCTTTTAAGTAATGGAGAGAGAGTAGTACTATTTACTTTAGGAAAATTAATGTTCATTCAATAAGAAAAGAAACAAAAGTGTGAAACCAAAGATGAAAGGGATTTTTGTGCTAAAGTTTGCATAATTGCACATGCCCAACCTAATTAAAAAAACCTCAAACTTAAACTAAGGTTAGTGCCTATCTATCTACCTTTCTTTCTAAATATAAAGTGAAGTTTTTTTTTTTTTTAATTAAATAAAAAACACAAGAACTTAAAAACCCATCATTGGGTGGGATTTTGGAAGTTGATTGCAACCTCAAAGCTAAGTTTAGAGCAAACCTAACTCATACTATAGGGTTCAATAATTATGTCTCACTCAAATTGCAATTTGTAATTAAATTCTTTAAAGAAAAAGAAAACCAATATTATTCCACCATCCAATGTGGATGATATTTATACATAGCTTTCTATGAGAGAGAGAATTAAGAGATTGTATTTTACTCCAAATATTGGGTTAGTGGTCACTCCATGATATTTCTATTACAAAAAAAAAATGGACCTTTTTCTACCTTTAAGGATAGGATTTGAGGAAGATCTAGTTGGAAGCCCCTTTTTGTTTGCTAAAAAGATATGTAAAAAATGTGAAAATAACCTTACAATCATTTAAAAAATATAATAGATGAGTTTAAATATGTAAGCAAAAGTTTAGTCTAAAAATAAATATTATCATACTATTGAGAGAGAATAAAGAAAAAAGTCGAATAATATTCTTATACAGATTAAAAGTGCAAGAGATCTTAAATAAATAAATAAAGATAACATTTTTAGTATATAGTATATCACATATATATAAGCTTTGATATAGAATCATTAATACCGTTGAATAAAGAAGAGAACTTATGATGCAAGTCAGCGTGATCATAACTTTTAAAAATATATTCTCGATCAAAAAGTTAAAGGTTCGAATCTCCTAAACCCTACGAAATTAAGAAAAAATTGTAAGGAAATAGAATTATATTAGGGAAATTACTATAAACAGAAAAATATCAAACTATCTATTAATATAGAAAATTTTTACTGTCTATTAACAATAGACAGCAATATAAACAGTAAAATTTTTCTATATTTAAAAATAATTTAATATATTATTCCCTTCCGGTATTATTTATAAGGAAGTATTTGAACAAGCACGTTTAAGTGAAAGAGACAGCACTATGAGGAGACTTGATAACCAATAAATGCATACCTAAAAAATGGAGAAATTTGATTGAATCTTTAACCAAAACAATGTTCTTATGAATTATAAAATGATAATGAAACACCACTTTTAATTAGATAATATTATTCCATTCAATAATGCATCAACTTTTTTTACATAAATATTCAATAGCCTACTTCTCCTTCTTTGAATAATTGATAGACCCAACAAGAAATACCAACAAAACTTGATTGTGATTTTTACTTACCTCTCTCCTTTTATTACAATTTTCTTTTCAATTTTCTGTTTTTGAAAAATCTAACTGCAGAAATTTTCTTTTCATACCACTTGTGTTTTTCTTTTTTTTCTTTTTTTTCCCCTTCACAAAATGCACTTTTGAAAACTATAGTCCGGTTTAATACAAAGGTTTCTTGTTAGTTTCATTAAAAAAAAAAAAAAAAAAAAAAAAAAAAAAAACAGAAGCTTGTTTTCACTGTTTTTTTTTTATTTCTCACCTTTAAAATTTTTTAATCTTTGTTTGATATCCGTTCTTTATTTTTAATTTTTAACTTTTAAAATTTTTATTATTTTTAAACTGAAATTCAATAAAATCAACAAAGCAATCCAACAACTAAACCTCAATAACTATCAGAGATGAGGGATAAGATAAAGGGAGAAAAGAACTCTCTCCAAAAAGGAGACTTAGGAAGAAGACTCTACAGCTGCTAGATTGTGGACAATTTTGTTCTTCTCTTTAGAAATTTTAGAAAAATTAGAACATTTACGGAATGAGCAAGATAGAGAGCCTCCTCAACAAAATAAATAATAATAATAAATGAACCTCGACAAGTTAGAATCTTCAAGATTCAAAAGCTTGATGACTTTGATTGAATCTTATTCTATCTCCATCGGAGATTGAAAATTGTACTTGTTTTCTCACACTTTTTAATTTAAATAAGGGTTTTCATCTTTTCTTTGATAAAAATTTGAATTCTTAATCCTCCTAAAAGATAGATAAAAGACAAAGAAATCAATAAAGGATAGGAAGTAATATTTATAAGTTTACTGTATAAACAAAAAAAAAAAAAGAAAAAAAATCAAATTGACTCTTAATTATTAACCAATTTTATTAAAATGGAGTCTTAATTAATTTTTAGTTAACATTAATGGTCAAAGCATAATAAATATCAAAATCAACAGTAAAAAAAACATAATAAAGTTTAGTCTTAATTATTAACCCATTTTGAAATTAACAGTAAAAAACATATTAAAGTTTTTTTTAGTAAATGAAACCTGCATTTTTTTTTTAAATGATTATGAAACAAGTCAATAATTTTTAATGGTCAAAGTGAACCTGATTCAACGATCGACTAAGAAGTCTTCCGCTCGAATTCTCTTACTTCTATTAAAGTAGACAATAAAATATTAAGCTAAAAAATTATTGGCCAATTTCTCAAAAACATAACAAAGTTTTATTTTAGTATTATCAAAGAAGTAATTTTTAATGATAAAAAAAACGTTTTTGATAGTCAATTAAAACCACCAAATTGAGAATATGATTCTAAAAACATAAGATGATAATAATAATAATAATAAAAGTAAATTAAATGGTCCAGTCCAATCCAATCCAACCGTTTTTTGTGTCATATATATAATTATTATTACAAGTCAAGTCGTATTGAACTCTCTTTCTTGACTTAACTCCCTTCATTTGAAAGACTTTTCATTGTTATTGGAAAGAGAGCACATTCAATTCAAAACCGTGTGGGCTAACTTCTTCACATTTGCTTCATTGTCTTTCCAACTTTCATACATTATTAATTATTAGAGTTTGTTTGAATTCATTTAAAGTGGATTGGTCAATGTATTCATTACAATATGGAAGATTGGTTTGAGATTTGCTTAAATGATGACAAGTCTTATATATGGTGTGACTTTTACTACCACTTCAAACTCAATGGCCTCCCTAAATTTATTTTATACATATATTCTATGTGTTACGAGTGGATTCGGATTTGATAAAATAAGTCAAATATCAACTAAGAGAGATCAAGAAAAGTAAGTCTAAGATAAACTAGACTTGGATTCAAATACGTCTAAATTAATGCCCTTTAACTTTATATTGGTGTCAAAAATATTTCTAAACTTTCAAAAGTTTCAAAAATACACTTAACCTTTCAAAAAGGGTTTGAAAATACCTTTGTTGTTAGTATATGAATTGAAACCATTAATACCTCGTTGCAAAAATACATTTGAACTTTTAAAAGTTGTATTAGTGCCCTTACCTTTAAAAAAAAGGTTTTAAAAAAATGTCCTTATCATTTATTTGTATCTCATCACCTCCTTCTTCTATTTTCTCTCTCGGCCCTACTTCATTCTATGACCTAAACACTTCTTTGTTTTCCCTCTTTTTTTTCTCATCTCTTCTTCAGTACTCTCTTACTTTCCTTCTTTTTTTCCCTTGCCCAGCTCCTTGATTCTATTCATGTTACTAATTTTTTTGTTTCATGTTAACTGTTAGACCCTTTGTTTATCTCAAGAAAAAAAATGTGTCCCCTTTAATTAAATATATAGATCACTATAGCAATAAGAAAGAGAATGGAACTACCAAAAGATTCTAAGATTTAAATGTTTTAACAAAGTTGCACATTAGTAGTTGAGTGTGTGTTAATAAGTCGTTTGAGTTTAATATAAAAAAACAAAGACCAAGTTGAGAACTAAAGACACGTTGAGATTTAGACCATAATTTTGAGGACAACATAGTAAGAGAGAAAAGAAGAATATGTGTGCATTGCCAATTTTGTAGTGATAAAGACTTTGTTAATCCTTTGGCGATTCAAATTACTCTATTTATTGTGATTATTTAAGAAAATTCACCTTGATCAAAGATGATATTCCTTTGTCGATCCTTTATGTATTTTATTATTTATCGTTTTACTAAGTTTTAAGAGAAGATTTAGATTTTGTGATATTTTTGTGGGATTTTATACTTTAACTTGAAATTTTAGTTTATATGGCTGTTGAGAAAATTGGTGTAAGAATAAGACAAAAGAGAGTATCAATATAGAAAAAAATGAGGGCATCTATATAAGTTGTTTAAAAATGAGCTATTTTTCAACTCAAGATAACTTCAACCAAATTGATCACTATACTAACAATAGGAGCATTATAAATTTTTTTTTTTTTTTGAAACGTTAAAGTATTACTACAGCCTTTGAAAGTTCAAAGGATATTTTTCTTAAAATGATATATTAACAATTTTTGTCCATATACATGATAAGGGTTGTTTTAACCTATTTCAAGTTTAGAGATACTGTTGAAACTTTTGAAAGTTTAAGGGATATTTTTGAAACAAAGTACCAATGATTTTCATAACTGACCGTAAGGATATTTGTTAATTTTTTAAAAAAGTTTTAAGGGTAATATTTAAATTTTTTAAAGTTTAAAAATATTGTTGACACAAAGTATAAAGTTTAGAAGTATTTTTTTATAATTTAGCCCAAAAAGAAACATATACTTTGTAGTGTGTTTGGAATAACTTGTAAAAATAATAATAAAAAAAAAAGTACTTTCAAAAAAATTGGATTAACTTTGCAGTTATTTAAAAAAAAAAGGGAGAATTATTAAAAATAGAAAAATAAGTGAAATTATTTACACAAAATAGCAAAATTTTTAGATAATTGTGATAGATGCTGATAGAAGTCTATCAGGGTCTATCAGTGATAGAAATTATAGTAGTCTATCAATAATAGATGCTGATAGAAGTCTATCAATGTCTATCAGTGTTTTTTTTGCTATTTTCTGTAAATAGTTTGACATTTTTTTTATATATGAAAATTTCCCAAAACAAAATGTAAAAGATAGATTATCCAAAAATAACTTTGATCATCTAAAGTCGTTTATAGTAAACACTTTAAACTATTAATTTTTATCCGTATTAATTTTTCCAACTGATTTTGTTTAAAAGGAAATTTCTTAACGAATTATTCCAAAGGCAGTTTGAGTATGTTTAACATAATAATGGACTTGATTCGAAGTATTGCCCAATAATACATATATTTCAACGAAATGCTTAGACCTTGAAAGCTTTGTCATGAAAAAAACAAAAAAAAAAAAACAAAGAATCAAGATTCCAATTTTGATTTTGATTTTTCCGTTGGAAAAGTCATTGTCTTTCATTTTCAATCCTACAAAATGAACAATATCTTTCGATATGACACCACTTGGAAATGCACATCATTCCACCTTCCGAATTAATTCGGTTCATTTTACTAATCCCAATTAATATTGAACTTCTATATAAATAATAGGTACTATTTCTTTTAGAACAATATAATGAAAAAACCAAACAATCTTCATAAGACACCGAAGAATGGAAGACTCTTCCTCTAAAACCTTTAGCGCGACATAATGCGCTAGAAAATTTTGATTATGACGAATATGAGAAAAAAAGATAACCTCCCATTCACAACTCCAACCTTAACCTCATCAATTAAGAGACTTTAGAAATGTCGATCACTGCATCATTCATCGATTAACCACCTTCAAACAGTCAAATTCAACCAAAAGATTAGAAAGATGAAATGGAAAAATACTCTCTAACCCAAAACAAAACAGATGGATATCACTTCAAGAAGCTTCACCTAATGAGGATTCATGTTCCATATGCCTAACACTTCCCAAATATAAACTAATTCATATACAATGATAAATACTATCAAGTAAACTCATGGCCCAACTCAAAACTCCACACCCCTCACCCTTCACAATTACCATTGTCAAACAAAGACCCATCTCTCACACAAATCTAATTTACATACCATTCGGCACACCATTCCTGACATGTGCATGGAGGAGGATTCGAGCCTTTGACCTGTTAATCGAGAACATAGGTCTAAACCTGTGATGCAGACCAAAGACCCTTTAGAGCAATGACACTACACCTTTTACATTCTCTTCTCTATAAACAACAAATGGCTACATCCAAAGCACCCGCTTACAAAGAAACGGGAGTAAATAAGAAAGTAATGAAAAGCAGAGTAGCACATTTTTATCTCCAATTCAGAAAATCCAACCCCCATGTTGTCTTCTGACAAAGAAAAAGGTAACGAATATTATAGGTTATCATTCACACGTAAATTTAGCTTTAAACAAAACAGATATTCTGCACTGTGTTTAACGTTTACTACATACATAGCCAAATCATGTATATCACTTATCCCTCTCAAAATATCATCATGCCAAAAGATTTCGCTGTGAGGTTCCTCCTTGAGAAAGTGTTCATTTTCCACCACAGTTGAACCCACGGCAAACTGAAAGGACTATGATAAGGATCAATGCTATCAAAATCCCCAAAACGATCAACTTGATCTTCATATTTTGTAGCCACATTTTCCTTCGAATTTTTGTTCCACTACTCTTGAAGTCTTGTGCCTGTTCAACAAACAAAAAAACCCTAATTGAGGATAAAAAGAATGCATCTATTGTCATTGGTTCTTCGTAATTATAAGATTATAAAGAAGGTACCTCGAGGCTTCTAATGAAGGATTGGTTTCTCAAGGAAACTTTGAGAATCATTCCTTACTTGGAACTATACTCTCAATTAATTTACATGCTCACACAAAAAAACTGATATATAAATTCCTACCATCATAGTGATAGTATGCACCTACGTAATCACTATAATCCACTTGATAAAGATAGTTGAGAAGGATAAAAAATAGTGTAATTAAGATGTCATCCTCAGCTTAGGAACCATCTAATATAACTTCTCAAACTTTCCAACATTAACTCGTCAACAAGTTTTGTCACAGTTCTGCCAAGTTGCTAACATGCACAAATTGAATGTGTAACACTATATTTGCAACTATATTATCATAAATCTGGCCGAGTTTCAACACTGTGGACATGGTTCAGCCAACTAAAATGCTTTTGTTTTCCAGTCAAAAACAACATTCATGCATAAATATTGAAGTCCAAAATATCATTTCAATCATGCACATATTCACACATTTACCAGGGTCAAGGAAAAGAGATGACACGAACCTGGTTATGAAGGTTTTCTGTCTTATCCACTAGAAGTTCTATCTTCTCTCCTCTATCAAGAACCTGCATCAATAAGGAGCATGAATGAGAACAAGGGAAATGCTATTTGACATAAAATACGCTTCATTTGCATATTCAGTTGCAACATATACTCTCCAACCCCCCCCCCCCCCCCTTTCTCTTCTCCCAAGACTTTTTTTTTTAAAGGGGAAGGGCATTGATTAACCTATGACACACCAACCGAAGTGAGTCCACCAACCGAAGTGAGTCCTTTTACCTCTTAAAAGAGTGTGAAGAAAACATCACTGAAAAATAGCAAGACTAGCAGAAGAATCAAAAGGAAATCAGATTATGCCTCAAGAGGTAGGTTTCAAGGGCGCAAATGTGTGTCAACCAGGACATTTTAGCATAGTAACCACTATACCCATACCTTCTTCGTTTTTACGGGGAACTAACACCTCCAATAAAATAAAGTCTAAAATACAAAAGATGGGGGATACTGTCTTCTGGTTGGATTGATGATCGGTTAATTGAAAATTGAAATGCTCAATGGTTGGAAGCTGAAAGGGGAAGCCGTGTCTGAGAGCTTTCCTTTGTGGCTGCTGGTTAGAGAGAAACAAGGGGTTTTAAGACAAGTCCGACTTAAATACTTTTTGTGGCAACATACAGCTTAATACTTCTTGGTGGTATCATAGCAACAAAAAATTCTTTTGTAATTATCCATTGATCGTCAACAATTGGAAGAATTTTTTGTAACTTTAGGCGGGGGGGCATTTTAATACAATCCAAGTTTCTTATCATCAAATATATATAAAGACGGGGATAAGGAATCACCCTAAGCTAAATAAAAATTACAAAGAAGATCCTAACTTGTGTGAACCAAGGAGAGATTATAATTAAATAATGGGTAAAATACACTTTTGGTCCCTAGGTTTTGAACATAGTTTTAATTTGGTTGAGTAATCAAAACTAACACTTTTGGTTCTTAAGATTTTTGTTTAGTTTTTATTTGGTCTAGAAGGTTTCAAATATGACATAGTTGGTCCCCGGATTTTGAACTTTTGGTCTCTGGGGGGTTTTGAACATAGTTTTAATTTGGTTGAGTTATCAAAACTAATACCTTTGGTTCTTGAGATTTTAGTTCATTTTACCTAGTCCAAGGGGGGGTTCCAAAATTGATGTATTTGATCCCCAAATTTTAAATTTCATTTCTAATTGGTCTCTAGAGTTTGAAATTAATTTCTAATTGGTTCCCAAGTAAAAAACAAAATAAATTTCCAACTCATTTAAACAATATAATAGTAGTTTTGAAAACATGAGGACTTTACTCTCACGTCATCAACTAATTGTCGACTCCACAATCATTTAGAAACTCATTTCAAACTTCAAGGACCAATTAAAACCAAATTCATACATCGGAGACCCGACATGTCATTTTTTAAATTGGATGATCAAATAGAAACTAGATTCAAATTTCAAGGACTAAAAGTGTTAGTTTTGAAACCCAGGGATGAAATTAAAACTAAGCTCAAATCCAGAAACTAAAAGGTGTATTTTACCCTTAAATAATTCTTGGACTTTAGCATCATAAACTGGAAAATCTTCATCTAACAATATCCAAAGAGCATCCATGGTAAAGAGAATCTTGGAAGATCCTTTAATCTTTCTCAAAGCATAATCTTGACAAAAGGGAGCCAAAGAACCACAAGATCCCAAACATAGAAAACTCCAATTAATGCCAGTAAAATAACAGTGGGGAAGAGGTGACTATGATCTTCATAAGCATGCTTACACATGATACACCAATTGAGAGCTAAACGACAAGATGAGAATCGCCTTAATGGAAAAAATTCATGCTTTTTGCAAGCGTTAGGTCATCTTGAGAAAAAACATTCAAAGGACTAGATTTATCATGCAATTTGCTTCCACACCATAAATCAAGCCAACTGGCCAAGATTTTATCCAAAAAAAAAAAAAAAAAAAAAACCCTAAAAGAAAGAAAAATCAAGCAATTGGCCAAGATAGGGTCAGTCTCCAAAAGAGCATTAAAAAAAACTTCTCATAAAAATTTAAATAAAAAAAATTAAAAAAAGGGACAAACAAACATGGCAGAATAGCTTCCAGAACCATCAAGTTTCCTAATCCTGTCATTGGGAGATTGGCCAAGGATAACTCCATAACTGGAGAGTCATCCTGTTTGATACACTCTTTCATTTAGTTGCCTCCTAAAGGAAAGGTTCATTCCTACTAATCACCATACTCAGATGAATCTGTTAAATGATACAGTCTAGGAAATTGCTCAATAAAGGTCTCTCATCAGCAGTAAAGAAACTTTGGATGAGAATACGGTCTCTCCTTTCAAACTGTAACTTGTGCAATCACATGTTGCAGCATCTGGAATGTGACTCAAAGGATTCCTACCACTAGAAGCATTTTATCAGCCAGCTCATGGAGCTAGAAAAGTACTTCTTGTTGATTATCTTTCTGTAAAGAGCTTCTGGTTCATTTTAATAAAACCAATCCCATGTAGCCACAAGCACAAAGTTTCTCTTTCGAAAGGCTTCTAGTACCAAGGCCCCACTAATCAGCAGGTCTAACCATCCAATTGTCAACTCAAGATATTTACAACCTCCTGAGTTCCTATCACCCCTCTTCCACAAGACATTCCTAATCTTCTTCTCCAAGAAAACTACTACCATAGAGCCTAGAGGAAAATTTTCAAAAAGAAGGGTGAGAAGGGATACTGGAACAAATGGCATTAGCATGTGTAAGACCCCCCCCCCCCCCCCCCCCCCCAGAAGCTTGTTCCTTGACACAAGTCATAGATATTTACACCGGCTATGACAGATCTGAGTTAAATTTCAAGCTGAAAAATGATTTCAAAAAGGGAAATCACTTAAGAAAGATTGTTGAGCATGTGGGTCCTTACACTACAACAGGAGTAGAGGACATTTCATTAGCAAATTGCAAGTGAGGTAGAGGACATTTTCATTAGCAAAATGCAAGTGACTAATGCACACGATATCCTTTCCAGCCATCAAAAAACTTCGAAATTATCAATCTGCATACCTTTATCCAAAAGACAGCTTAATACATCACAGATGATCAGCTAAAATTGAAATGAAGGAACAAAGAGGAAGATGTGAAAAGAATTGCTTGCCTAAGAGAAGAGACTTCTAAAATGTTTAATACAATCTCTAGACCGGCTATTAATAAGCATAAGTGGTGTATGAAATGCATACACAAACCCAATAGAAACATCTTGACCCAAAGCCCTTCTCAAGAAAAGAAAAAACTTCCCATTGGAAATCACAAGCTGATTTGCTCCCTCCTTGCTATAAGTGGAAATTTTTTGTTCCTTTTGATATGAAACAATTTCATTGAAATTTATAAAAAGAGGCACAAAGAAAAGGCCGAACGAATGGAGTTACAAAAGAAATCTCCAACTGAACAAAAGAGAGGAAAGACTATAGGAAAAGAAAAGAGAATTCAATTTACACTCCAGGCCTAGAATTTGAAATCTAGATTCGGCACCTAATGGCCACGATGTTCCATGCATCCTCTACAATTTGGTCACGCTATCTACTTGTCTTAAACTGCTTCCAAAAGTGAAGATTATCTCCACAATTCAACACGGGTTCTTTCAGCATACTTTATCCTCTCTCACATGCTTCCTATAAAATTTCTTAGGAGGTCACCCAATATAAAATTGCTCCAAGCTAAGCATGCCAAACTATGGAGTTCCTATGATTGAGCCACCGAAAAGGAAGGTGCACATTTGTTGGTATAGGTAGTAACTTTTCAAATATTTTTAAGCCTTTCTAAACCATACTTTCATATCCTCGGATTCCTCTCATTCGGATGTGATCTCGGTTCATTCATATACCCCTCCTAAACTCTAGATGTTACAACAAGAGAGGGCTAAGTGGAAGTTAAGCAAAAGTTAAGGCCCCAAAAGAAACAATGCCTTTTCTTAGAAGGGGCAGGTCAACCTCGATCCATATTGAGTACCCCAATATCTGATCTTTCTAGTTTCAAAATGTCTGCTGCTTATGCAATGAAAGAAGTTCTAACAAATCCCTTCAACAAGGAGCCGACAAGGAAGTTGCAAGCATCTAGTAAATTGAAATGTGGTCTCAATGCCTATTAAGGCAGGAAACCTGGAAAAGGAAATGTGTAGAAGAGGAATGGCTTGATCTTGCAAAATGTTGGTGGAGATCTGCCACCAAAGGCATTTTTTATGGCAAAAAATCATCACATATATGGAAGTAAAGTAGTAATATGGGAAGGACTACCAAAGGTGTCATTCCAGCATTTCAAATAGTCAAAGGCCTTTTGGGTTATCATTATCCTTCTTGATAAATTATGTAAGAATTCAAACAAAAGTCGGTCATGTTTCTGGGTTTCAGATGGATATTGAAACACATAAAAACTCTCCAGTTCCTTAAGAAATGGTAGGACATTTGACAAAAGAAGACAACATGATTTTGATTTCTCTTTTTCTTTTTAACAACACCAAGTCAGGTTCTTTTCCAACTCATACAATGGTTTTCATTAATGGCAGGGGATAAGACATCACATAACCTTAGTGGGAAACCTAAAATTGCCCTAGACTTTCATTCCAAATATAGAAATCTCAAGATAGGTCCCAACTGCTGGATGACAACAACATCATCTTTTTGGAGGATACAAGGCATAATAGAAAACTGTTGAACATGTTGTTTCCAACATTTCATGGAATTTGGATAATGGCACCTTGAGTTTTAAAAGAAATACAAATGCTAGAGAGGTAGTGTACTCCACGAAGATGCAATGCTAGAATTAGTGACAAGTTTCAATTGCAATCAAAGTTGGGACTTCAGATACAGCTTCCTCAAAATTCAAGAATTTTCCAACAAATATTATAATTTAGGTTAACAATGGAAAACAAGTAATGTAATTCCAAAGGCTATTTCCAAATTTCTGTGGGGAGCTAAATGTCCAGAGAAGAGAAGTATTTTCCTGGTCTTTCTTAAGACTGATATGATATGAACACTAGTGATAAGTCCAGATCCATGCATGATTTATCATCAGCTCAATGTAACATATGTGAGAAAAACTTACTAATCATTCGAACCCTTCAGCTCTTACTCAAAAAACCTCCTACTGAACCATATAACAGACCACTCTTGCCTGTGATCTGATCAAGTCATATTAGAAAATCTCTTCCAGGTGTTTGTGGGTCATCCCTTCAAGAATAAGCAATTCCTTTCAATCCACAATATCATAACTTCCAATTCAATTTTGGTTTGAAGAAAACAGAATAAATTTCGAGACGTACATTGTAGATTCCGGTATATTGTTTCCTCTAACTTGGATATTCTTTTTAATGCTTTTGGTCATTACTCTCAATTGAGTCTGGCAACTTCACAACAATTGAACCACGAGAGTGACTTTTCTTGGAAGACCCTTTGGTTCCTTTTGAACCAAATTTCAGCAAGCTTTCACCACATTAGACCAAATTAACGTTGATCACGGCTTCAACATAGGACCTCCCAAGACTTGAATGGCCTTCTCCTTAAATGAACCACTAAAAACCCACCGAGTATGGAAAGTGCCAAATAATTTCCTCCAACATGCCAAATGAAAACAGCCTACGCTTCTTAAATTTAGCTAGATGGATGCCTTTTCCTATTTCTGTATTCTTTCAAAAAAATAAAAAATAAAAAATAAAAAAATAGTCAGCCTACGCTTGCTATAGTTGGGGTGCAACCATACCAGTAATGCTCTACCTGTAGTTGAGGCATTCAATTTTGGAAAGACAGTTGGCTAATTAAATGTTTGCAGACTCCATTTCCAAGATAATGGAAAATAGGGAGCCTACCTTTGAGACAAATTTTGTCCCACGTGGATATTTGCATAAAAAGAAAACTACTGAATGGGCTTCTTTATCCCGACCAGTGGCGAGACTCCATGATCTGGAAAGTAGTAAAGGGAATCGCCCTGCTAATCTATGTTTAATTATTAAATTAGCTGACTTGTTGTCCTTCCCGATGAATTTTCTTTGGCAGGAAATTCAGAATTCCTGAAACTAGTGAAGTTACCAATCCCCCTCTCTTGACAAAATCCCAAAAACCTAAACCTTGTTTTGATACCCCACTGATGCATCCTGATTCCTGTCTTATTACCTATGTCAAAAGTAAAGTGAAGACCAAGAGCATTTATTCTTAAACAATCACTTCTTTAGCTACATTTGTTGATCTACTCTCAACGTCTTTTATTTTTTATAGTGTAACCCTCGTAATAATCAAAAGTTCCTTGTTTGACTACTTTCAGGACAAAGCTGGAAGTCCTTATTCAAGCCCATTGAAGAGCCTTTTCATTGTTTTCAATCGCTATGACTTGTGTCTGAGGATATTTTTAACTTCACAATTGCTTCCCTGTACAGATCTCTCTTTATAACCCAATCGTTTCCTAAAGAGTAATTGGAAATTACTAAGGTACCGTTCAATCTAAATAAATGAGGTTTCTTCTTTGCTTGTTTGGTCACTATCTACAAATCCAAACTATTGATTCATGAGAATTGCAACTTAATTTACTGTTTTGTACATTTTTACAATAGAAGACCAAGTTACATTCAGAAGATGAAAGAACAAAATACAAGTACAGACCCATGAAAGAAGCCCTATCAAATTAGGGGAAACAACCACAACACATTTACGGCTGTTGATAACCATTTTGTACCTATTGTTACTAATGAGATTCAGTTCTTTTCTCATTAAAAATTTAAAAAATATACATAGATCAAGAGATCATCATTTAGGTCAAGACATTCTCATGCCACATTGCAATCATCATGAATAAACCATCAAGAGTAGATTCAAACGAAAAAATAATAAACTTCTAGGTAATTTTAATCTTGAATGTTATAGATAACAGCAACATATAAAAATAGACGTTCATTTACAGACTAATGCATGCTACATCTGAACAAAATTGAAGGTTGGACATAGCTACTAGTAGTCTAGTACAACTTATAAGACACCATCTAATCAACATTGAATTATGCTTGGGTCATTTGAACTCTCTTTTGTTATGGAAGTTACCGTAGATTGACATTTTTTTCAAAAGAACCAAGACGTCTGCTCTCAGCAAGCCAAAGGTAATTCAAACATAAATTTCAAGCAGAAAACAGTGTTCAAATGGGTTAGAATGGGTTAAAAACTTTAACAAGGATAGAAGAGAATTCTGTTTTTGTTTGAAGAGGAATAGGTGCAAGACAAGGCTAGAGAAAGAAGCCTCAATTGCTATTACTTTTAAAAAATGTTCAAGAAACGGATCTAGAATTTGCATCCAATAGATCTAGAGAAAGCTTCCAAGAATGTGCAAGATACAATTGAATGCTTACCTTTTCAATATTTTCCATCATAACACCTTTCACTTCTGAAACCTGAGCTTTCACCTTTGCAAGCTTGCTAACCTCTTCAGGATGATCAACACAGTACTGCATATGTTCCTTCAATTTTGACCTATGTATAAAATTATAGTTAATCAATAATGAATACTCTATACACAATCCACAGCAAGTACTTTAATCAAATACCCAAATTCCTTGTTAAGACTGTTGGCAGGAGCCGTGGAAGCCTTGCCCCCTCCATATTTCGACACAAAATCATCCTTAATACGCTCCAAAAATGCAATAGGCACTTGTCTTCCTGCTGATTCAGTTGCAACTACACAGTATGCTGCAATTTTCAAAGACGAGAAAATGCAAGGATGACTTTTTGGTTAAAGTTCAGTAATTAATGAAATACTACACCATAGTACAGCCAAATGTTTCATCTGGAAAAAAAACAGAAAAGGGTTGGAAACCTTATTTTTCAAGGACTCAAAGTAAACGGTGAAAAGAAAAAGAAAATTTCTCAGAAGTATAGGCCAAGGGAAAATTTCAAAAGAAAGGGCTGCTGCATTCACAAACTACCCAGAAATAGCAATATATTGTTTCAATTTAGATGGTTGACACTGTGGATATTCTTCAATGCCAACCATCTAAATGGAAACAAGACAGAATTTGAATAGTCTTGAGTTGAAGCCGATAAATCCCAAGTCATGATCATACTATGCAGGTCAGATCCTTTCAAAGTGAAGCCAAGTGACTCATTTATAGGTTTTCTCCATAGGTACCTTATTTTTGTTCCATCACATGTTGAGATGGGTATGACTCATCCAAGCAGTATCGAGCTCAGTTTAGTTTTTGAACCATGTTATAAGCACAGTACAGTTTGTTCGGGCCAATTGGAGGGTTGTTTTAAAACTTTGACATTAAATCTGTCACTTGTTTACTTCTTTCACTAAATATATAATTCATCTTTAATTACATGTCTTGTTTTCTTTATAAAATCTAGCTTTTATTGAGATATAAACGTACATATCATTTTTCAATTTAATCCCTATCCCTAACATTTTAAAAGTTTCAATTGTATCCTTTAACATTACGTTTTTTAAATCAATTATTTACTGTAAATAGACATTAAAATATTATTTCTAAACTTTCTTATGAGAGATTAGGCAGAAATTTAAATTTTGTATTTTGAAATGTGTGAGTCAATAGGTTAGCATAGCAATGTCCCTATTGGTTCCATTTTCTCCTTCTACAACCAATGGCAAGTAAGGAAAATTATTACCAATCAAATCATGAGAAGCAAGTACTCCTCAAAGTTATGTGTGGGCATCTTCATATAATTAAATTGAACTATGGGATTGTTCCAACTCAATTACTAAACTGAATTTATGTCATAACATTGCTTCGCTAATGAATTTTAGCGTGTCAATGGCATGAAATACTTGATTGAGAAAACTTACCAGATGAAGAGTGAAACTGAAACTTAAAAAAAAAAAAAAAAAGAACATATAGTAATGAAATTAATTAATAGTAACAAAATAACTAGACAAACTAGGATAGATTTCAGAATTACATCCAATGAACCAAGCTTTAGGAATCGCTAGATCATAGCAAATAAGCTAGCTCCCAATAAGGTAAGCATTTTAAACCTTGATGGCTCAAGATCGAAACAACAATAATTCTTAGAGTTGAACTCCATTGACAAAATAAGAATAATCAAAATAATAACTCTCACAAATATTTTCATCTTCTAGCCAATACAGTGCCCATCTTTAATATCGTCTATTCTATATAGTAACCTATTTGGGAACAACGGAAAGCGAAGTCCATAATTAGGACGGTGAAGAAAAATTAAATCATATATGCTATAAATAAACCTTGAATCTATCTTTTCCTTTTACGTAATTCTTCAAAACATCGAAGGATTTTCATATTAACTTCCAATGGTAATAAATTAAATATAGAATATAGAACAAACGATGTAAAAAGAAAAGGATGCTTGAACAATTAAACTTGCATAAATTCCCCAATTTCTCGGCATCCAAACAAAAGTTTGAACAGGGTATTATTGACGGATCGGGATTGTTCAAAATTAGTCCATTAAAAACTTCCCAACTAGCATCATCTCTCAACATATCACATCCAGAAACAAAACACGATGAGAAATAATTGCAATAAAGAGGGCAGAAGAAATTTTTTAAAAAAGAAAATCTCAAAATTGAACAAGGAAGACAAAAGGGGGAAACGAGTAGGACTTACTGTAACCGTTGTCAACGAGATAATTGAAGGTGTGGCCATCGCAATTGTAGGTGAATTTGTTATTAGCAGTGGGCAACTTCTGGAGGCATTGAAAAGCAATGGAATTGAAATTCCCACTATACTCGGTGTACTCAGCGAGAATCACGGTTCCACGAGCGACGAAAGCGTAGATCAAAGACTTCTGCGCCATCTGAAAGAATGAAGCAAAAATCTAGGGCTTGGAATGAATGAATAGAGGGTCGGAAAAGAGAAGTCCACAGAGTTTGAAGTGGTAAAAGAAAGAAAACCCAGATCGGAAAAATCAAATCCCTGCTCTCTGAACTCCGAATTTGGGGATGCAAAACGGAAGAAGAGAGAAGGGAAAAAGCAAAGGAAGGAGGAATCAAAGAAGAAATGGGGGGTTTTATGAAGGTTAAAAGCAAAAGAGAAACTGGCAAAAGAAGAGAGAGAGAGAGTAGAGAAGAAGAAAAGGAATATAATTATGGCTTAAAATGAGAGAGAGAGTTGAACTGTTGAAAGAAGCTTTTTTTCTGAAGGGTTTGAAAAGTGACTGACGAACAAAATGCAAAGGAGAATCCTTTGTCTCCACTCACTTACTCCAACCATTCCATTCTTATTTTCACTCTTTACTCTTACTATAGGATATACGATTCAATCCACATACATATGAGTGTGTGTGTATGCATATTCTAAAGTAAACTCCTCGGCTTGGAAAGTTCTATTCTAACTCTTCAAAGCTTTTGTAGTTAAATTTATTGACGAAAAAGTGTGTGTTACTTATATGTTACTTGAGTAACAAACTTAAACACATACGGGAAATATGGGAGTTAGGGTGGGAGTGTGGGGTTGAAATGAGGAAGACGACAATGAGTATGATTCATAAATATGTCATGTGTCTTTTTTTCCTTATGTGTTTAGATATTTTTACATAAGCAGATAGGAACTCTTTCTTTCATGAATTTAACGTTAAAAGTCTATTAGGGATGTTTGACTCACCAAAATGAGTTAGGTTGAGTTGGTAAAAATTACCAACTCAATGTTTGCTTGGTATAGTTGAGTTGATTATTTTTACCAATTCACCCAACTCAATGCAACTCTCCTTCCCTCCAATTTCACCATCAGTTGTCACCGCCAATTACTGTTGCCACACTCCGGCGACCAACTCTAATGACCACCTTAGTGCGGCCAATTCCGGCAACAACCTCTTATGACAACTTCGACAAAGATCACCTTTGATGATCAACTCTGATGACAACTACCTATGACGAAATTCATCGACGACAAACTCTAGCGACGACCACCTCTAATGATCAACTTCAGTGATGACTACCTCTGGTGGCAACCTTCGACGACCACCTCGGGTGGCCAACTCTGAAAATCACCTTGAACGATCAACTCCAACAACCAATTTCATCGTTCATCTCTAATGATTAACTCGATTGATAACATACTAAAAAAAAATTGGTTGGGGAAAGTGTTTTTAAATACACATTTAAAATTATTAGTTTATAGTGTTAAATAATCGTCTTTTATAGTAATTTGATATTGAATGATGATTTAAGGATAATCGGGTCATCTTTATAAACCTATTTGTCACAGACATCCAAAAGACTGCTTCTTAACCATCCCACCATTAGTCTAGAAAGAGGTATTATTTGCATCAACTTGGTAAGACTGACTAGTTTGACTATCTTAATCAACAATATTTTTTGTATGCATGAATTCAGTTCATTGTTGGCCATATTTTTTTTTTTTTTGTGAAATGTAACTAACCCCAATGACAACCCTATTTTTTGTGCATGTTCAACTCATATGTTCCATGTTCGTTAAAGTATTTTATAGGGTTATTGATTATATAAATAATAGTATTTCGTCTACATTAAATGCAATAGTTACATGTAAAAAGTTGTAAAATATATTTTTATTTATTGAGTTTATGTCTCAGATGAGTATTAAAAATTTGGGAAAGTATATGTGTAGTTGAATTGTGGAACAAAAAGTTAAAGAAAAAAAACCCATAAAAATTCATGTTTTTTAATGTTACAAAAATCTTCACCCACATATACATAATAATTTTGCACTCCAAGCATAGACAATTATTACCAATTTATTTAATATTGTAAAAGAGAAAGTATACGTGCAATCCAACTTAACATTTAGTTGGTAATTACTAATAGAAACTCGTAGGAAGATTGAACCCATGACCTCTTTAGCCAATTTATTGAGACTTTGTCTCATTTTTTGCCACTAGACCAACTCATGATAGTTTCTACATAGTTATTAAAATAATCATTAATAGTCTCTGTCGTGGGGACTATTTATGAAGGTTTTGTCAAAGCATATGAACTAAGGCCACTTTTACCAATCCGTAATGAAAATTGATGTAATCAATAATGAGAATCCATTAATAGATCAATCGTAGTGGGCCACAATTGCAAACGTAATTTGATTGTTTTTTATCACGTTTGCTTAGAATTATGGATCCATCACGTTTACCGTTACCATTACAGTTTCCTTTTAGGGTTCAAACGGTAATGGTAACAGTAACATAATTTCCAAATACAGCGGATTGATCACTCTTCACCCCTCAATCAAATTGTGCTTTTTTATTACATATTTGGAAGTAGGCCCAAATGTCAATACGGGTACAGAACACAAGTAAACAATACTAAACGCAATCAAATGGAGCCCACTTTTCATATTTCCATTGATTCTAATTATAAATCGTATGACTAAATTATAAGTTTCTCCAAATCATAGAGACCAAATTTGTATTTTAACATTTTTATTTTGTTTTCTTACATAGAAAATTATCATTCACAGAGAATTGTGTCATGTAGAAAGTTTTTTTCTGTTTAAAGAATATAATTAGTATAATGCAACTTTGATCTAGGTAAGAAATGGAAGGTTTTCTTTTAACCAATTTTTTTAGATTTTTTTTGTTAATAGGTAGGATAGAAAATCGAAACTTCTGACTAAAAATCTTTTAACCTTATTTTTAATGCGCATAAATCATAACTCGTGAGATTAAATAGATTAAATTGAACTTTGTGAATTTAATGAAAATTTTTAGTAGTTTATTAATGTAAGTGAATTCTTGATTCAGTGAACTGAAAATTAAAAAGAGAACAAAGGTTTATTGAAGGGGTGGAAAGGAATACAGCCAAAGACACAATTAATTGGAGTTACAAACATGTAAGTCATAATTAGTTTTGAAAATATCAATGAATGAGCCAAATTTCTTATTTCAGCTATCTTAAATCTTTTATTATCAATCTTTTTCCAAGGCATAGAGATTGTCAAATTTAGTGTACTATTATCATTATAGTTTTTTCAAAGTCATTTGGATTATTCTCCTCTCACATATTCCATCATTTTATTTCCTAAAATTTGGAAATAGAAAATATGAATATTTAGAATCAATAGACTTTATTAAGAAAGTATCAAAATTTATCCAACATTTTTTTTTGGGTATATGTATCATGTAAATACGCAAACTACCACTTGCCTATTTTTCCAGCAATTATGATGCAATTAAAATTGATATTCACGTTTCAAAAGCAACCTATGAGGATTTGATGAGAAAGAATCATTGAAGGATTTAACATTTTTGTTCTTTTTAAATTTATATAAATACCTCTCAAAAATACCTTTCAACTTTGAGCTAAGTTTCAATTCAGCTTTAGACTTTAAAATTTTTCAAATTTACCCTTTACTTTGGTGTTTGTTTTAAAAATATCAAAGTGGTACATGATTTTTTTTTATATCCGTGAATATTCGGGTTAGTTTACGCGCATCTCGATTAATCTCACGTGACAACTCGCCTGACCCTACAACATTTGGGTGTCAAAGAAACTCGTGGGAAATTAATTCCTAAGTAGGTAACACCATGGATTGAACTAGGATGTCCACAGGGTGGGGCGGGGCGGGGCGGGGACGATGAAAGCTTCCCTGCCCTTATTTCAATCCCATCCCTGCAAAATTCCCTGCAGGGATTAGGGCGGGGATTCCCCACGAAGAATTCATAAGGATCAAGTTCCCCGCGGAAAAAATTACCCGATAGTTTTTTTCTTTATTTATTTATTTTTTAACAAGTTTTTTTTTAAATTTATTCTCAAACGATATAAAATTTTTAAAATTTTCTATATTAAATATGTCATTTCTATTTAAATAAAATGCTATAAAATTTTCTTACAAAAATAACAATATATTATGTGCAAAGATATAATTAAAATATTTTATCTCCTTATTTCTAAAAATTAAAATATTAATCACTAGTTTCAAATTAAACATTACAATATACATGTCTTAAAAGTAAGAAACATTCAATATCTCTAATTTAGAAATGCATTAAGGTATGAAAAAAATTCTAATGAGAATTAGAAAAAGGCTAATTAGTAAAAACTATAATTTTTTTTAAAGTCTATATATATATATATATATATATGGCTGGACGAGGCGGGGAGTCAGGGCGGGGCTGGAATACATTCCCTGTCCCCATCCCCTTTTGGCCAACACGGAAAAAGTTCTCCCTGCTCCTCTCCCATTCTGTGTGGGGAAAATGGACATCTCTAGATTGAACCTATGACCTCTTAGTCATTTGTTGAGCAAAGTGGTACATTATATTACATATGTATTCTAATTTTTACACATTAGCGATAACATCTATTTTTATCTTATTTTAATGAAACAAACTCTCTAAGAACATTCTTTGGAACAAATTTTAAAGTTGAGAGTAAAAGTGAAACATTCTGAAGTCCAAAGGCATAGTTGAAACCTACCATAAAGTTTAGGAGCATTTTGTATAATTTAATATTTTTTATCTTCGAAGTACATTACTAATCAAAGGGGAGAGAATTCAATGCTTAAGTGTCATAAGCAAAAATATTAATACTTGACTACTAAAATTATGTCCATATTTATGGTAGTCTAATACTAATAGATGAATAGTTGAGTAATGCTCGTATTGACAATATAATAATATTGACATTGGTTGCTTCGATATAAGGCAATATAATAATCTTGACATTGGTTGCTTCTATATGGATACATGAGGCATATATGGGTTTTATAGCAAGCCAGAGGGCAGATTCACCTGGGGCGAGGGGCACGTACCCTCATGTCAATGACTCACACCTCTTTCCTGTATATCTATGTATATCATTTAATTTTTAATTTACTTATAATTATTATTCATTAATTTAAATGCTACATGTTTATATAAAGGTTAAATTACAAGTTTAGTATCTAAATTTTTAAAATTGTGTTTAATAAATATCAAATTTCTTAATTTGTGTTTAATAAGTCACAAATGTCTAACATACCTATAAACTTTAAATTTTGTATTCAATAGTTTTAAGCATATTCACAATTTTTAAAAATCAATTATTTTATTGAACAAAAAATTATTTTCTTTAATCTTATTGAGTCTTAAAATTTCATTTTAGTATATAATAGATAAGGAAATTACTATAAACAGAAAAAATATCAAGCGATAGAATTATTTGCTTGAGCAATAGAAAGCGAGTCTATCATTGATAGACTGTAAAATTCTTCTATATTTGTAAATAGTTTGACTCATTTTTCTATATTTGAAAAGAACCCTAATAGATAGTACATTAATATTTTTTTTCAAAAGAATTAAAAAGGTACAATATGAACTATTAGACATAAATTAAATTCTATATATATATTATAATTAATTTCTAACATTTTTGGATGTTTTTAATTTTTTTATTTTTTTATACCTATTGGATATAAATTTGAAACGCACAATAGAAAATGGTGGTAAATAGCCTCTGCCTGTCAAAGTACTGGCATCCAAAATAAACCCTCTTCAAATCAAAATATTTAAAATGTTTGCAATATGCATTTATAAACTTTTAGGTGGCCAATCAATTTCCTCTTACGCTAGTCGTAGCTTATTTTGAAAGATGATTATTTGGATTCATTTCATAAACATTTAGTTTTTAGTTTTGAAAATTAAGCTTATAAGCATTACTCCCACCAATTTATTAATTTTTTGTTTTGTTATCTACTCTTTTAAAATGGTTTACGAAAATCAAGCTAAGTTTTGAAAACTAAAAAAACTAGATCCTGTTTGGTAATCATTTAGGTCTCATTTAGTAATCATTTTCGTTTTTTATTTTTTGTTTTTGAAAATTAAGTCTATTTCCTCTCATTTTCTTATCATGGTTTGTATCAATCTTAAGTAGAAGGGTTGAATTCTTAGCCAAATTCCAACAACAAAAACAAGTTTTTAAAAACTTTTTTTTTTTTTAGTTTTCATAAATTGACTAAGTTTTTAAAAACATGAGTAAAAAATATATATCAAATCAAAAAATTTAGAGATAGAATGGGTGTTTATAGGCTTCATTTTCAAAAACTAGAAACCAAAAACCATATGATTACCAAACGGGGTCTTAATTTTTTGTTTTTGGTTTATAAAAATTCTACTTGTTTCTCTTAATTTCTTACAATAATTTTCATTTTTTTAAGTAAATGAGCTAAATTCCAAAAACAAAAATAGGTTTTTAGAAACTAACCTTTTTTTTTTTTTCAAAACTTGTCTTAGTTTTTTAAAACATTGGTAGAGAATAGATAATAAAACAAAGAAATCTAGAAGTAGAAGAAATATTTATAGGCTTAATTTTCAGAAACCAAAAACCAAATGATTACTAAACGAGACTTAGTTTTTAAAACCTTGTTTTTATTTTTAAAATTTGCTAAGAATTCAAATGGTTAGTTAGGAAAGATGGGTAAGAAACTTAATATAATTTTCAAAACCCTAAGGTGGTTTACACAAGTTCATAGTTTTCGCACTTTAATCACTGAGGTGGTTTATAAGTGCAACCGATTAAACCCAGATACAATACAACACACACAGAGCACAAGGCAACTTGGTTAAAGAAGACAGTATGGATGAACCAAATAAAGAGAGGGAAAGAGAAGTGCGTACATTGGGTGGAATGGGTTCTTGAGATGTATTCTGATATCCTTGGGATGGTGGAATGATGACTCTACGGATGCCACCAACTTTCATGGATTTCACAGCTGCTTCCATTCCCGCAATAACCTTCACATTAATTCAATTTCCAAAATTAATTCTTTATACACCAAATATCAATTTATACTCCTAAATTTTGAGAGTTGTATCGAGTTAAATCATGAACTATTATAAGGGTATCAATTTACACTCTCCTCTAGATTTTATTCGACCAATATCGTGTGAAACTTGAGTCGATCACAATCAATTTAGACCTTTCATTACAATTAATTTTGAAAATCATCAATACATTCTAAAACGTATGTAGACTTTTTCAAATGTCGGTTATATAAAATGGACAATTATAGTAAATGCATGAATGATTCTCAAAAGAAATTCTGACTAAGAGTCTAAATTGATTCGTTTATGAAAGTTTAGGGGTTTGATTGACACATTTATAAGTTTCACACGAGGAATTCCCAAACGGAACATAATAGAGAACTTACAAAATTTCAAAGTTTAAATTTATATAATAATTAGTTTAAAATTTAAACTGATATAATCCCTTAAGGGTTGTTTGGAGCACCAACTAGAAGTTGGTGGAGTGGGTTATTATAGCCCACTCCATGTTTGGGGCACCAAATATAATAGTGGTGTATACCACTATTTATAACCTAAAATTAAGTAGTAAATACTATTTTAAAACCCTTTTTGCTACAATATTTACTATTTTTTTTCACTCATCCTCTCTTTTCTTCTTTACTATAGCGTTTACTATTTTCTACTATTAAAACTCAGATTAAAATAGATTAAAATAGCATGCACCCCAAACGCTAACTATTATAACTATAATAACCAACTCAACAGCCCAAACGTCTCCTTAAGTTTTGGGTATAAATTGAAATTTTCCCTATTTTCTTTAGGCTTTGACATGATCGGTGCCCCGGCCCCCATTTTCTTTAGGCGGAAGCTGAAAAGAGATTTGAACAGCAAGACAAATGAATTGGTAGGAAACAATTTTTTTTAAGAAATGGAAAAAAGTGTATGTCATTATCAACCTTGTTCAAAATTGAGAGTCAGTTGCTTTGCAACTAAAAGCAGATTCAATTAGGTAGAATGGTAGGATATCAACAACAATTGACTTACTTTCCCAGAGCCAAGAACAAATATGAAAGGAAGGGGCTCCCCATTTTCATCTTTGTGATCATATGTTGTGTCAAAGCGCCATCCCTGCTTTGCTGCTAACCTTCCATAATAATGAACTGCAACCTTCACGTTAATATACTCCATATTAAGAATATGATATGGATTTCATACTCGAGTAATAAAATTTACCCCAATGCTTACAAGCTTCTTGTTAGTCCAATCAACTTTAATGACTCGCATACAAACGAATAGCCAACTCTACGAAATAATCACAATAGAGGAATGAAGAAAATAATAAAATTTGCACACAGGGCATAGCTAGAATTTTTTCAAAGGAGGGGCAAAATTTTACCCTCCAATTTTTTATGCAAATAATTTTTCAATTACAAAAAGTCATAAGGCAAAATTAAAACTTAATTATTTGGTATATATATATATATATCAAAATTTTAAGAAGAACAGAAAATATAAGAGATTTTTGTAAGGATGACCAAATTTAGTTGTGCTAATGTCAAATGACCTGGATTCTAAAGATAATGAAAATTAACCTTTTGCTTACGTCAGAAATCAATGACCAACATTAAATCGTCCATTTGTGATTGCAGGTTCTCATCCATCGCGAATTGATGACCCTGAACGCTATTTCAGGTTCGGAAAAAGTCATAAGATCGCAAAAAATTTTAATAATAGGAGATAATTTGTATTTTTTATAAAAGTCGCGATGCGCCTTGAAATTGCATTATGGGTCTCATCAGTTCACGATGGATGCGAACCCATAACCGCAAATGGCTCTAAAGAGAATTTAACGTTGGATGGTGCTTTGTGACATAAGCAAAAAGTTAGTTTTCATTATTTTTAGAATCTGGGTAATTTGACCTTAACCAAACTAGATTTGGGTCATCCATTAAAAAAAAACAAAACAAAACCTCTAAATGTTCCCGTTCCTTTTTCCTTTAGTTCCACGTATTTCTGACTTGTAAGAGTCATCAAGGGAAGAAAGTAGGCCACCACAATGTTAATCAAAAGCAGCCTTAGAAAGAAGATTAAATGACTCTTCACTAGTACACCCAGTGGTTACAATATTCATCATTAGTCAAACGCACGATTGAGGAATTTGTGAGTCTAAAAGTAAGCTTTCTCACTCGGCATGATAAAATGATGAAAAAGGGGTGTCCATTGTTTGTAACCTACAAGGCAAAAAAAGGGAGTTAAGGAGTTCAACTCACAGTGGTGTCTTGTCAGTTAAGTCTTCTTTGAGGCTCAAATCAAGAGGTTGTGGGCATGAGAAAGTTGGTAAATCGGCCAAGAAGTAGCAAGCTAATGCTATGCTATCCCTAGCCTCCTTTTCAGTGGTTACTTATAAATGTGGGGCTACAACCAATTTGAGAAGCGTTTCCATCATTGTACCTCCATTAAATTCTTTGAGCTTCTTCTAATTTCTTAAAATAGAAACGAAAGAAGGACTGAATTTAGGTCCATGGTGAAGAAGGATGGTAATTCATTATGTCAGAAGCTCAAGTAAATGAAGTCAAATATTTAAAATTGGAACAAAAGTACTTTTTGGGGGAAAAAAGAAATCAAAGGAATAGGAGGCATGCCCTTAGTCATGGGCACAATCCATGATAGTCACCTACCTAAAATTTAATATCTTAAGAGTTTTCTTAACACCCAAATGTTGTAGGATCGGACAAGTTGTCCCGTGAAGTTAGTCGAGGTACACGTAAGTTAGCCCGGACACTTAACAGGTATATATATACTGAGGGAAAAAATACCTATTAGAATTCTAGAATTTGGACTTGAACAACATAGAAGTCAGAAGTGGACAAAAAAAATCCAAAAATGATTGCCTTAACGAAGGCGATGAAAACACAAGATTCCTCCATAAAATTACGACCTATAGGAGAGGAAAAACAGAATCAATAACATTAATACCTTATATGGGCAGGTTTTAGTCAGAGACAAGGAGATTGAAGATGATGAAATCAACGGATTTTTCAGAAAGCTCTACAGTAAAAAACCAGGTGGCAGATGATAACTAATTAGTTTAGTTTAGATTGAAATCCTATTGGAACGACCTTTTCAAGAAAAGATTGCAGTTGCTATCAATTTTTTCGGGGAATGATCAATCACCCAAGCCTGATAGATGTCTCCGAGAATTACAAATACGACAAAAAAGATATCATATCCTCTAAACGTTTTAAGAGTCTTTTAAGAATGGTATATCCTTAACAATAACAAATGCATCAGAGAAACCTAAAAAATTCTTATCCCCAGTAGATTTAGAAGTTCATTACTAATTAATCGATTGATTAGAAATAAGCTAATTAACAGAAGAACAACAAAAAAAATGTCATTCCTGTTGCACTCCCAATGAATTTCGAAATCAAATCACCTGGTCTCCGTCGAGGGGGGTTTCCCCTGAGCCAATGCGAAGCTCCAACGCCTTGACGCCGACCGAGTCCCGGAGCTGGAAGAAATTCGGTGCGACAGATTTGGAAGGAGTGACGAGAGAGGAGGAGAGGAAGGTTGAAATGGCGGTGGAGATAAGTGCAGAGAGAGAGACCTTCTAGTGGGTGGAGAAATTACAGGAAGGAGAGGATAATGGGATTCGAAAGACATGAAATAGAAGGTGGAAGGGAGAGGAAATAATTGTATAGAAAGCCTAAAATAAGAGGGTCAAATGAAATTTGACCTAGGTTTTAAAAATAAAAGTTTTTTGGCCTTTTGCTTAAGTGAAATTATCAAAATCTTCATTTCCTTTTCTCAATAGTCTCATATTTTCTTTTCTTTTTTTTTTAAATCTTTCTCATTCTTGTGGGATCTTCTCCTCATTTTTCTCTAACTTCCATGTTTTTTTCTTTTCGTTTCTTAAATTTTCGACGATCTTCTCTTTCTTCTTCTCATTCTGCAATTTTTTTTTAAAATCTTTGATTTTTAGCGAGATATTCTCCTTCTTCTTCTCCTGATCTTCCTCCTCTTTCTTCTCCTGATCTTCTCCTCTTTCTTCTCCTGATCTTCTCCTACTGTGCGGGAGATAGATGAAGCGGATACAAGAGCGAGAGCGAGATTCACGAAGCGAACAAGAGCGAGAGCCAGATTCACAAAGCGAGAAGCGAGAGTGAGATTCACGAAGCGAGAGCGAGAGGGAAAATAAAGGGAAAAATGTCTGATTTTGTGTTGATGAAGATCGAGAGGGAGAAGTGAGAATGAAGAAACGAGGAGCAAGAAGCGAGAGGAATAAGCGAGATTTCGTGGTGGCGAGCGTTATAGAGCCAATCGGGGGACAAATCGGTATTTTCATGCGTGGCTGACTTCAGCAAAAGGCCATTTCTCGAGCGTTTTTAAACTCTTGATCATTTTTCATTCGACTCTCTCAAAAGAGGCCATCCGTACGATTTTCCCAAGGGAGAGAAATGCATGGGCAACGAATTGAAGGCAGTGATTGAATGGTCATCTTTCTTATCTGAAGCAGTTCACCGTAGCCTTATTCTTCTTCCTTCTCTACTTCTCCTTCGCAAACAGAAATAAATAAAAGCGCGCACGCGTTAGATACATTCGTAATAAAAATGGGTGTAATGAGAATGAAAATTTAACGATGGATCAATCCTAAAGGGTTTCAATCGCAAAGTAATTGAATTGCTTTTGATTATGTTATATTTAGAATTATGAAACTGTTACATTTATTGTTATCATTACTTTTATCATTTAGGATCAAACGATAACAGTAACAGTAATGGTGATAGTAACCATAGATGTGACAATAAATGTAATATATTCATAATTTTCATACTAAAAGAGTAAAGGGTCTCAATCGCAACGTAATTTGATTGTTTTTTTATCACGTTATATTTAGAATTATGAATCTATCATATTTACTATTACCATTACCGTTACCGTTTAGGGTCAAACGATAACAGTAACAATAATGGTGATAGTAACCGTAAATGTGACAATAGATGTAATATATTTATAATTTTCATAATGTAATAGTAACAATATCTGTAATGATAGCAGTATCGATATCGGCACATAATTTTCGAGTGCAATTGGATTAATCATCATCCACTCATCAATCAATTTGTATTTTTTATTACAGATTTGGACGTAGGCCCCAGATATCAATACGGGTACAAAACACGGTTAAACAACACCAAATGTAATCAAATGGGGTATATTTTTCAGATTACCATTGATTTATTACGTTTCCACTGGGGTAAATATGGCCTAAGGTTCAATGATATCTTCTTGATAGAATGTTGAAACAACAATCTTGCAATCCTTTTAGAAAACAATAGTTTCAAAATATTCCGACTCTTCTAGATTCTTAGATTGAACTCCCCATAATCTATGAGGTTTAAAAATGATGTATTTTGTACCTTAGGTGATAAATAATCTTCAAGATTCTTCAAGAATTATTCGAAAAGAATTCTTTTATTATTAAAGAAGTTTCTTGGAAGACAATCTTGTCGATCTCACATGTTGTCAAGATCAATTTGTGGCCATTAGATCTTCCACATTGTCCAAGGCCAATTTGTGACCTTTAGATCCTTCAGATTCATCAAGATGAATTTAGAGCCATTGGATTTGTTTGATGGCCAAGTTTCTTTAGGCTATAAATAGGTGGGGACCCATGGTTGCCAAACCATCCTAAAATCTCAAGCCAAGTGAGCAAAGTGTGGATAAAATGGAGAGTTTCTTCTTATAACAAAATTTGTTATTTTGTAACTTGTATTTTATATAGTGGAACTAAGATATGAAATTTATTGAAATGTAAAGGAATAACTACAATATAACCCAAGCATAAAAGCACTTGAAACCTTCCTCTTAAGTGTACACATCCAAGCCCTAGATCACTGCAAAACTGGGATTTCATGACATTTAAAAATTGTTACAATTAAAATTTGTGACACTTATTTTGTGTCATTGTATTCCCTGTAAAGGTATGAGTATTAATGACAATTTTGAAAAAAATGTCATAATTGGACTTTTAATGACAACAAATAATTGTCAACAATCAACATTTATTGACAATTATAACCTGTCACTGTCTAGTTTATTATGACAAGTTATCATTGCCATCAATTAACTCGAAATTGGCTGATTGTTGTAGAGTTATGAGTATCGACGACATTTACAAAATGTTAAAAAATAATATATAATGATATTTTTTTTTAAAATAATATATGAACCATGACACTTTATTGTCAAGACTATCTCAACCATGACAAATATTTTATGTCAACAAGTGTTCTATCACAACATATTTTTATTGTCAAAAATTTCATATTTATGGTACTTTTATATTGTCAGTGAAATACATATCTTGATAGTTTGTTATTTCTTTGTACCTTGTCATTACACATATGATTTACATCATTAACTAGTCTTATTTTAACAAAAAAAATAATAATAATAAGTACAAACATATATAAGAACTTTCATATGTAACAATAAAGTTGATAATTGTTATAGATAAGTTTAGCTTGCTTAGTGAGGCCCACGGGAAAAGCTTAGAGGACTCATGAGAGAGTCTGAACAAAGAACCTATGGGAAGAGCTTAAGATGACCCATGGGAGAGCCTAAGCGAGCTTAGAGATAGCTCACCAAGGACCCATGAGGTAAGCTTAGTGGAGCTTAGAGGAGCCTAGGAGAGAGCTTAAGAGGACCCATGGGAGAGCTTAAGAAGACCCATGGGAGAGCCTAAGCGAGCTTAGAGATAGCTTAGTGGGACTTATGAGGTAAGCTTGGAGCTTTGAGGAGCTTAGGAGAGAGCTTAAGAGGACAAAGCCTAAGCGAGCTTATAGATAGCTTAGTAGGACCCATGAGGCAAACTTAGTGAAGCTCAAAAGGCTACGGGAGAGCCCAAGATAAGATTAGTGTAGCTCAAAGGAGCCTAGGAGAGAGAGGTTAGGAGGATCCATGGGAGAGCCTACAAAAGCTTAAAGAAAACTCAGTGGGACTCAGAGGTAAGCATAGTGTAACTTAGATGAGCCTAAACCTAGAAGAGAGCTTAGAAGAGTATGAGTTGAGCTTAAAGGAACCTAAGGGAGCTTAGAGAAGCCTAAGCCTAGAAGAAGGCTTAGGAGAGTCGAGCCCGAGCCTAGCAGTTTAGGAGAGCTCAGATGAGCCTAAGCCTAAAAGAAAACTGTTAGGATACTCCTAACAAGAGAACTCAAGAACACAAAGAACAATAAAAGATAGAATTATATTGCAATATCAATGAAGAAATTACAATATACCCCAACACATTCTAGAGGGTTGAGATTCCTCTCCCAAATTCCCAATTAGGAAATCCCACTTAAAATTCTTCACACTCTTCCATACTCTTTCCCACTATTTATAACTGAAAAACCTAACAAACTTAATGACTAATTATTAGAATGCCCTTCACTACTAATCATACTAATTATCTCAATATATTCCTAACTAGGAGCCTTACAATACTCCACCTTTCGTAGACACCTTGTCCTCAAGGTGTGCTTACAACACGATCACAAAATTGGACAACAATCCTTCTCACACTTTTAAAACATTGAACCCACTACCAACTCCGTTGGAAGAAATTGTCTTCTCTTTAACCTTGGAAATTAATTAGGCTTGAGTAATTTCGCTAGCATTCTACCCCAGCTTAAGAACCCATAGACTTCCATAATCTTCATTCTCCTCACAAGACACATGACCATCATTAACAAGTTGCATATTCATGGGCCCATTTCTACACCATTTATCTTGGTATTTTAATTTGAACCTCTTCTTCTCTAATAGGACAGAACCATAAACAACTTTTTGCACCACATTCCAGTTCATCCTTGGGCCCATTCACCACTTTATTTAAAGGGCTGACCAGATAAATAGCAAATTTAGAGGTTTGATATGGAAAAATAGTAAATTATTTTCAAAATTGTTAAAATAACAAACATAATTAAATAATTGAAAATAATAATTAACAATTGTCAAAATTGTCCTCAATTAACCCATATCAATAATATTTCCAATTGGGAAGTTAGAAAGTTTCAAAAGCATTCAAAAAACCACAACTACACTCTAATGAAATAAATCTCACACTACCCAATGCATTCACATATGTTAAATTAGCACACTGATCAATCAATGACTTCAAATAAAATAATTAAAATTTAAAAGAAGGATTTCAAATAAAAACAAAATAAGATTTTACCCTTTATAAAATTTGAAATAGGGATTGTGTCGTTCAACTTTTTCTTCTCTCCAAGCCGTCATTCAGCTTCTTCTTCTCTCCACGCAGTCGTTCAACTTTAGCTCATGCTACCGTCCAATGTCGTCGTTCAGCTTTTGCTCGTGCCACTGTCCAACGTCGCTTAGCAAGCTCGTGTCGCCGTCACTCAGTGACGATCCCGACGCTGACTCACGTTGCTTGTCGTCGAGCGTCATTGGTGTGCGGTCTGCTTGGGTAGTCCGTCCATTTGGGTTCCATTCATCGCCGATCATGACCTTCGTTGGGTTCCATTCGCTGCTGGTCATCACTGTGTTGTGGGTTCTGGCGTGGTGTTGTTGTGAGTTCTATTCGGTGTGGGTTCCATCTAGCGTGAGTTCCATTTAGTGTGATGTTACTGTGGTGTTGTTGGGTGTCGTCCAACGTACTATGGGTTCGATTCAGGTGTGGGTTTCATTCCATTTGGCGACTGGTTCCGTCCAAGCATGTTGTTCCAGCGTTAAAGGTACGAATAAATTGCTTTACAGAATAGTTGAATATAAAATATATAGATCTTCACATAATCCAAGATCTAATGCATTTTAAAATAATAAAATATCATTTTATTTGTAATTTTTAGGTAAACGAACTAAATCTTTGTTCTGCGCATATCTCCCCTAATTTTTTAGATTGAAAAACAGAAAATACGAGTTTATTCTTTTTACAACATCATTTTAAATAATAAGTTTAAAAATCATCAACTATTTATATACATTGGAATAAGGATAAAAGTTATGAAAAAAGAGAAAACTGAAGGAAGAACGAGAGGCAGTGAACGATTGAAGGCTACTGGAATTACTGGGAGAAAGAAACAAGCAAACAAAGAACCAATAGTCGTCAACAGTGAGGACGGGGTATGTTTCTAATCTCTAACTAGAATAATTCGGAAAACCAATAAACTAACACCATATATACCACAGGGCACAAAGGATACAATGGTTGGAGGATTAGCTGTCAAACGTGGAAGTATAAACAATAACAAAAAAAGAGATCGAGAGGTCTCTACAATAGATGTGAATGTTACAACGAAAAAAAAATAACACAGACCAAGGTGATATCAATCTATTTTAATGGTCTACGTTAACAATATGAGTCCATAATAATATAAATAAATGTGCAGAATATGAGAAATACAGTAAACAAAAAAAAGAAGGATATAAAGGACGCACAGGAAGAATATGAAAAAGAAGCACAATAAGAGAGTAGGGTATGACAGATTTATTTTAGCAATAAATTATTGAAATTATGGTGTATTTATTAGACTAACATGATCATATGATCCATCAAATACTCAATAGGAAGAACATGATAGTAATGAGGGTGAAGAGGATGAATCAAAACTTGAAGAGAATTTTGAAAACATGTTTGAGAAAACAAATGGAAATGAAGAAGCTAACTCAGAAAGCCATACACAATATTTGTGAATTTACAGACCATTCACACCCCACTTTTCTTGTACACTAATGCACATAGATACCAACCACATGACAAATCCTTACACCGAATATCAAATGATGTACGATTTGACCTAATCGTAGTAAGTTCAAAACTATTATTAATAGCAAGCAAATAAATAACTTTTTTCAATACATATTTGCTCCTAAAAAGTGAACCTTCTTTAATGGAAAATTCAGATAGAGAGGATTCAAAAGCTTCAAAATCAATTATTTGAGTATTCTGATCTTGCTATTGGACAAAATTCTCTGTTCTTGCTGACTCAAAGCTCAAATACATTGTATTTCCAGAATTACTAGATGATGCGGTGTCAACAAAACTACACATAAATCATTATGGAGAAATTTCGATAAAACTAACATAAGCCACAAAATATCCTTATCTTCTACAATTTGAATAAGATTCGAATTGTTGGAAACATCCCAGTAAACTGTCAAACAAGACACAGAGAGATTGCAAGACGGAAAAAGCTTACTTTGAATACAATCAACGAATTGTTAGAACGAAGAATCGAATGGAATATAAGAATCAACAATATGATAATCGTGATATTGTGAATTTGCATTTCATGTACCATCATAAATAATCATTACTTGTTGTAGAGTCATAGCAAAAACATAAAAATAAAAACAATGGATAGCTACTTGTTTGTAGAAAATATTGACAAATCTTATATTGATAAACTAAAAAGTATATCCATAATATTAAAATAATATAATAACATGATAACATGATAATGAATAAAATATGATCAAACAAATACAAAAAAATGATAAGTAAAATCCTAATGAGAATCACAAATTTTAATTCGAATTGAAAATATTAAAAAAATAATAAGATAATGAAAAATCTAAAGATATATTATAAATTATAAATAAAAATTAAAATAGTGATAAACAAATTAAAGATTGATTTATTCTCACTATTAAAGGTAAGAAGTTGTTAAATGAAATTAAATATGATAAATCTAAAGATATATTATAAATAAAAATTGTGATAAACAAATTAAAGATTGAAAGGTGGTTGAATCAAATAAAATACGATAAATCTAAAGATATATTATAAATAAAAATGGTGATAAACAAATTAAAAATTGAAAAGTTGTTAAATCAAATCAAATATGATAAATCTTAGGATTGAAACAAATTAAAGATTGATTAATTGTCACATTTTTTAAAAGTGGTTAAATAAAATCAAATCTGATATGCAACCAACAATTCAAATTTCAAAATGGGAGAAAATCCGGCACCTCTATCTCCTGGATCCGTTAGATTGAAACCGTGTAACCGACGATTATAATTACATTGTATTTCTATTGAGAATTGATACATGATCTTATAACCAACGATGCAATTTACACTCTATTTCTATTGCGAATTGTACATGGTATTGCAATTACACAATAATCTGAAAAACTGTTATCTGACCATACTAAGGGCAAATAAGGGATTAAAAAAAGTACCTGTCAAGTGCGCGACACGCTTTTGCCAAAAAATTTATTAATTTCAGTTTTTGCCAAAAATCAAGAGGACCCCTCAAATTCTGCTATTTCCTCCAATTTCTCTTCTTTGAAATTACCCATGAGCTTCCGGCCCTTCCAGCCCATTTTTCTGCCATTCTAACAAATGGGCCTCAATGTCATTAAATTCAAGCCCACTAAGCTTCTTTTTTCTGTCTTCATGAATCTTCACGTGGCTAACTTTCCATGTTTCCAGCACCTCCCCTCTGGTCTACAACCCATACTTCCTTAAGAACTCAACTTCCTTATTGAAACTAGGTGGCCCATTTGAAGATAATTGCGTCTTTTTAAGTAAATCCAGCCCACTGACTAACTCAACCTTAATGGTGTAACTTTTTCCAATCCATGACCCCATCTCCTAACATTTCATGTCGGTGTATATTTTGTTGCTCTAATTTTTCATGAAAATGGCTTCCCCTTTCTTCCACCTTCTTCTCCATTGATGACAACCCCTTTTTTCTACCATCTTTAGCGTCTTCAGCCTCCTTGCCAATATCTGCAACCCGACGCTAAATATCTGATCATTTGGTCATCCTTCTTCACCGCCCAATAACTCAATTTTCGCTTCTTCTATAATTCGATGAAAGTTATTCGCTACCATGAGATAATCAATCGCCGTGCTTACCTTGAGAAACGCTCTACCTAAGTGCATGAATGATTTTCCTTCACCACCTATGGTCGCCGGTAAGTAGGTTATCTGTCAAATCTTCCTTTGTTGACCATCTTGCCTTTTTGCGAAAATTTCCCCTTTTTCTCATTCTTGCTCAATCCATCCTCTGCTTTCCTAATGAAACTTCTCTCGTTGGCCTTTGATTTCCTGGTTCAATTTTAGTCAAACTACCCCAGGAATAAGGTCATAATTCCATTCCTCTATCACCCAAATGGTTGACACATGGATAAGGGCTAGACCTTTCATTTCCCGCCCACTTTCGCCAATGCCAATTTGTTCTCCACTTTCCACCAGATACAACCATAGGCCTACAAATTTTCAAACTCACCCAGCCCATACATACAAATTAAGCCCATAACATTTGGGTTGACATTCCTTTTCTACTTAAACATCTTTCCTATAAGCTTTTGACACGTCAGCGGTCCTCATCTTTCACGCAATTGCTCGTGCTCCCTTTCCTACCCCTTCATCACAACTTCCTCATTCCTTAACAACTAGGTTGCTCTAACCACCAGCCAATTTCCTCTTCGCCGATTGCCCCAATTGACGTCCTTTTTGCTTTCCAATCCATCTTGGACACATACCGATATTCGGATCAGTCAACACAGTTTTTCCCAATCCTTCATTCACAACTCTGCCTCACCTCGTGGTTTCTTCATCATCTCTAGCCACCCCTGACATCGCCTCCGATCTTCATTTTCATCTTTCTTATCTCTTTTTCTCTCTCGAACCTTATGGCTTCTGAACCAACCTTTTTTTCCTATCTTTTAGCCATCCTAGGCACTTAACCGCCAACGAGTTCTTTTCCTTTGTCCGTCTTCCTCCTCGCCATTTCGTCAGTAATGTATGTCTCCTTCTTTCTGATGCTTCTACCTCCTTTGATCGGTGTTTCCACTTCAACCAAATTCTTGTCTCCAACCATCTCACCTTTCGTTGCCGACGATGGACACAAACGATCAGATTTCTCTTCTTCTCCAATTTCTCCATCTTTTAGTCCTCATTCATGTTTCTCTTTTTCTTCTCTGCTGTGGAACCTCCCACCACCTTTCTTCTTTTCTTTTGTTTTCATTGTCTGTATCTCTTCTAGCTTCGATGTTCAATTCCTCTAATCGGAAGTTGCTGGAACAAACAACTTTCCTTCTTCTTCAATGCCTTTCAACGTTAGTGAAGATCCTTCCACATCTGAGCTTTCAGTTGTAATCTCACTGGAAGTTTTAGATTTGACTCCCATTGCAATCGTTTCTTGTTTTTCTAATATTTTCTTTGCTGATTCTTCTTTATCTACTTTAATATCTACAAGTCTTCTCTCCTCTCTTTCTCTATCTTTTTGCAAAGATTCAAGTAGCCTTTCTTGCAAAGCTTTCACATCTCTCTATATCTGTAACAGTGTGTCATTCAACCAATCACGATTCATTTCTAAAATTGATGTTCCAGGATGAACAACTATGATACCAATTTGTTAGGACACTTCATAACAAGAGAACTCAAGAACACAAATAATAATAAAAGATATAATAATATTGCAATATCAATGAAGAAATTACAATATACCTCAGCACATTCTAGAGGGCTGAGATTCCTCTCCCAAATTCCTAATTAGGAAATCCCACATAAAATTCTCCACACTCTTCCATACTCTTTCCCACTATTTATAACTGAAAAACCTAACAAACTTAATGATTAATTACTAGAATGTCCCTCACTACTAATCATACTAATTATCTCAATATATTCCTAAGAGCCTTACAAAAGCTTAGGAGAGTCGAGCTTGGTTGAGTGATTATGGTTGAAGTTGTCCATATTATAACAGACATGCCTTTAATCAACTGATGCATCATTTAAATTCTTAACGTCTTATATAAGGCGTTGAGAATTTAAGTGATGCATTAGTTTAAGCAATAATGATGTAACAACTCAAATAATTAACTCGGTGGTTTCAAGGATTAAATAAGGGCGTCATGACCCTCAACATCAGTTACATTTTACTACCATATTGATAACTTGTAGAAATACAAGTTATTCTATTCTTTTATTTAAAACAATTAGAGAAATTCACAAGGAAATGACAGAAATATGATATAAATCTTAGCAAATAAGCATACTTTGCGATAAGGTATTTATAAATGCTATAAAATTAGAAATCACGAAAATATCTCTATTTCAACGCAGGAATGAAGAGAAAAAGTACAAAAGCTGAAGAACTGTTGAAGCCATGATCGCATAATCACAGAGAAGACGACCAACATGTTACAAAATGAATCATGCGATGAACGCAAAAAGGTCTGACACGTGCAAGCGGCAACTGTGAAATCTACAGAACAAGTTGGTAGCTGATTTGACTGATTCATGGCAGAGCCAATGAACTTGTGACAAAGCAAGTGGCGCAGCAGGGCATGAAATTTAATGCATGCGTAAGAAAATAATTAGAGAGAAGTCATATTTGACGCCTATAAATAGTCAGCTAAAAAACTGAAGAAGGTGTGAGTTGATTCGAGAGATCAGCTTCCCCAAGAGAGTGAAGAGCATCGCATTGTCAAATCCTCAAGCTTTTCTCTACAGAATTTTGAATACAAAGTTCATAATTTTTCTTAGAAAAGCAAGAGCCATATTCCACCTCGAAGTATTATCATCAAGCAGCCAATCCCAAGCCAGCGAGATCAAGAGATTGTCTCAACGGCCCAACATCTTTATTCTAGTTCTTTCTCTTACTTGTATTTGTATTCTGAATTGATTTTGAGAGATTTCTGATTCAAGTATTAATACAAGTCCATATGTTTCATCCATCTACTTGCTTGTTTGCATATTATTCTTTTTGACATGTTTGGAATATCTATTTAAAGATTGAATCTATGCATATTTAGCGACTTTACTATTTAATGCATCATTAATCCTTGCTTAACTATTGAGAGATATGTTTAAGCTTGAGTTCTTGCCTGAGAGGGTGAAGAAAGTGTAAAAAGCATTAAGTAGTGAAAAATAGCATCTTAGAGATAAGGTGATACATTAAAGAGTCAATCATCACATGCACCTTAGAGATAAGGAAAAGTGTGGGTTATGGGCCGAGAGGTTGCTACAAAATTATATGATTGACACCGCGAATCTTGCATAGACGCATTCTGTAGCAATTTTTTACACTGTTATTAAGATTATTTCAAACGTCATCGCATGCTACTTGAGTGGAAACCTACTTCATTGACAGTTACCATATGCCCATTTGCTCATTGCATAACTCTCTTGTATTGTAATTACATTTTAGGATAGTTATCACCTCTTCCGCCTTTGTATAAACATTCATCGCATAGTTATCACCGCAAGATTAAAATCACAAAAGCATAAAAGTCCTTGTGTTCGACCCTGGACTCACCAGGTTCCTGATTTGAATTTATACTTGGATTCAAGTTAGGTAAAGCTTGTGTTCATCGCATGACATTACATATATTAGCCATTTAGTAGAAAAGCACGCATTGTATATCATATTTATGCATTGCACTTTATGAACGCAACATCTATAAATACGACCGAAACCATTGATCGAAAGTATGTGATATGAAAACTCTAGGATTTGAAAAACTACGAACCCAAATGTTGAACCCCTAATATCAAATTCTAAAACCCGCAGTCAATTTGACTACAATCCCAAAGGGAAGGATTAGATTCAAATTACCTTGCATATAACTCAATGGCGAGCAATATAGACTACGATAGTGACAATGAGCAACAATCAATATAGGAGTAGTTGATCGGTGGCTCGACAACGAGCATCGAACAATATGACTGAGGAGGAGAGAGAGAAAAGCGGAAGAAGACGAGGTTGAAGAAGGGGGAAAGAGGAGAGAGAGGAATTTAAAGAATTGAAAATAATATGATATTTTTTTTGCAAGATGACTTTGCAATTTCTATCCTATTTGACATATTTTTATTATTTTTCTTTACCAACTAAGTTAATTATTAAACGTAATCTAATGATAGAAATAATTCTTAAACTTTATTAAAAGTATAAAGACTTAAATTGGAAATTTGAAGGTATAAGGAGTCAAGGACTTAGAAAATAAAGGAGGCGTTTGGTTACTGTAAAAAGAAATGAGTTGAGTTGGTAATTATTATAGGTGCGGAGTAATTGGGAGAGTTTACATTAATAACGAGGTAAGAAATGTGAGTTAATGTGAATAATTAAATAACAAACCTCTTTAATTATTGGTGAACCAAATGGTGAGTGAGTTTTTTTTACAACCCAAAAATGATATTTTAACCGTCTATTTTTAAGAGAGCAATAAAAATAAAGTCCCAGCAAAGACGAGGGAGAACCGCAGGAACTTTCGAGCCTCTTCCCAAAAACTCTCTGCGTGCCACCATAACACAACCGAGAGCCGCGCCGGCCGTCAAACTCAGAGAAACCGAAGTAACCCTCCTGCCGCCAAAAGGAGTGAAGGAATCTATCCGGTTGATAGCAATGGCCGCAAAAGATGCAGAGCAAGTCTTGGACGTGCAGTCCGTTGTCGAAGCAGTAGTTGCAAACGAAGACGCCGATGTTCCTAGCTACGAAGTAGAAAGCCTCTGCATGCGCTGCGGCGAAAACGTATTAGATTTATTCCTTCCCTTCAACTTCTCGCAGTTCTCTCCCTCACAATTACGAAATTCTGTTTCTGTTTTCCGCCGCATTCAGCTGCTTAATTCGAATTTTGATTTGTGACTGCCTAGTTTTTAGTTAAGAGAGAGAAGTTTGAGAATCCACTGGTTCATTACCTTACTAAAGATATTTGTGGTTTTCAGTGTCGTTTTGATGTGTTTCAGTTATTTTGTTTGTTTATAACTCGTTAAGTTCTCTGCATTGCATTTACAGGGGATAACAAGATTTTTGTTAACTTTAATTCCACACTTCAGAAAGGTAATATTCTAATTTTTACGCGTTTTCAGTTAGTGATTAGTTGTCTTTTTGAAGCCTTAATGATTCATGACTCTCACTGCAGATCTTGTTGTCAGCCTTTGAATGTCCACATTGTGGTGAGAGGTAATATGTTACTTATGTAACTCTCTGGGGGAATATGGTAGTTTCATCATCATATGATAATTGATTTTGAGTTGCCTTGGATTTCTTTCAGGAACAATGAAGTCCAGTTTGCTGGTGAGATTCAGCCACGAGGCTGTTGCTACTGTTTGGAGGTTCATGCAGGCGACCAGAAGGTTATTTTGATGGAATTAAATTATGTTTGCGGGATATATGTCCTTTTCTCTGTATATGTTTCCCTGAGGAGGATTAGAAGCAGCTACAACCCGATATTTTAAGCATTAATGATATATTATATATCTGCTTATCGATTCAATGATTTCTTCTAGTTATTATTTTGGTTCATAAGATTATTTTTAGAGATATTCTAATCCTGAAGAAGGAGAAGACTAACAAGGTTAAGGATTTTGAACTTACCAATCTCATCACCAGAGTCTATAAAATTCTCGCTAAAGTCCAGGCTAACCGGATGCTCCTGTCAATGATTTTTGAGCCGCAAGGGGTCTTCATTGTGGAGAGATAGATAAGACCATACTCTTATAGCTAATGAAGCAAGCGAGGACTAGAGAATAAAAAGAAAGGAGTGATTTTTAAAATTGATTTCAAGAAAAGCTTACGATCATGTGGACTAAAATTTTCTGGATAAGAAGGGCTTTGGGTACAAATGGAAGATGTGGATGTGGAGTTGCATGAGAAAAGTGAATTTTTCTTTCCTCATTAACAGAAGCCATAGGGGTAAAGTTTTAGCCATGAGAGGTCTTGGGCAGGGTGACCCTTTATCTCCCAGATATCTTAACTATTGGATTACCGGGGGGTTAGAAAGTGGGAATCTAAGGTATCGTAACAAAGCGCTGTCAGTAAAATGGTTTTGGCATTTCTCCCTTAGGCCCAACTCTCTTTGGCATAGGATTATTGCTAGTAAGTAGTAAGTACGGTCCTCATCCTTTTGGGTGATTTTTTTGTGGGGGGTTAAAGGCTCATTCTGAAACTTGTGGTGGGGGTGGGGAAAGAGACATATTTTTTTGAAGGATTGGGGGTGGGGGATAAACCCCTATGCTCTACGTTTCCGGTTGGGGAGCTCCTATTTTTTTCTTCGTTCGGGCTTAGTTGTTCTTTATCCAATAGGACGAATGTTGTGTTTCTTTTGTTTTCACTTGAGGAGTACAACTTTAGGTTGGGGAGAAAGGATATGCAGGTGTGGAGTCCCAACCCTTCGGAGGGGTTCTCGTAAATCCCTTTTCATAGTTTGATAGACCTTTCTCCCTTAGATGAGTTGGTTTTCTTTGTTCTTTGGAGAATTGAGATCTCAAGGTGAGTGAATTTTTTTTTTGTGGCAAGTTTTACATGGCTGTGTTAACACAAAGACTTGACTTGGATCATATTCTCTGGAGATGCGAGTTTGGGAGATATGTTTGGGACTTCTTTCAGATGTTTGGGTTCTTGCTTGCTCGACACCGGGACACTAGTGATATTTTCGAGGGATTCCTCCTCCATTCGCCCCTTAGAAACAAGGGTGGTTTTTTATGGCTAGTTGGGGTGTATGCTATTTAATGATATCTTTGGGGTGAGCGGAATAACAAAGTGTTTAGAGGGTTGGAGAGGGATCCTAGTGATGCTTAGTAGGCTGAATTTCGAAGATCTTTTGTAATCATTCTATAGGCACTATCTTATATGATTGAAGTTCCTTCTTTTAGTTGGACTTCCTTTTTTTGTGGGGTTGTTATTTTTTTTTTTTTTTTTGATATCTGTGAGTGTCCGGGCTAGCTTATGCGCACCTCGACTAATCTCACGGGACAACCCGCCTGACCCTAGTGGGGTTGTTCTTCTTATTAGAGATAGATAGATCTTCTTGACCTTACAAAGTACCTTCTCAAGTACTTGTCATTTTATGTTCTCTTCCATTCCATTGATTACCTCCTTTTCCCTTTTTTCTTTCGTAGTGAAGTATCATGTGAGTGACAGATTGGTCTTCATCGATTTCCTTGGCATGCAATAGAAATCATTTTTCCATGATGGAGAAGGTTCTATTAAATCTTCCCTTCCGAAAAAAGGGGAAAACTTTTTTTCTTTTTTTAAAAAAGTTTATCATTATTATTTTTTGTGTTTTCGTCGTCTTGGGTTTGAGAGAAATAGTTGAATTTGCTTATTAGGTTAGGTATCATTGTAATTTGAGCATTAGCTTCTTTTCATTTCATCAATGAAAAATTCGGTTTTTGTTTTTTAAAAAAGAGAAATAGTTGAATTTTTTAGAGGGTTGAGAGATCTTAGGAAGAGTGGTAAGATGTCGTTACATTCAGCACCTCTTCATATGTGTGAGTCAATTGGGCATTTTGCAATTATCAACTATATCTTGCTATTCTGGATTTGAGGGCCTTTTTTAGCTAGTTTCTGGACCCCTTTTGTGGACTTAGCTGTAATTTATTTCCCTTAATTTTTTTGTGCCCTTGTATACTATTTCAGTTCTCTCGATGAATTCTTGGTTTCTTTTACAAACAATGTTGCAGAAATATTCTGAGCTTTGAAAATACCCATTTCTCAATCTTAGGCCATTGGTTCTTAATCCGTACTTAATTTTTGGATATTATGTTCCATGTTCAAACTTGCATGTTTTTGTGAGTTTACTCAGAGTTCTAATTTGGTCATTATTTATGCAGATGCTCAATCGACAAGTGGTAAAATCTGAATCTGCCATCATTAAGGTACTACATGCAGTGTTACACCTATACATGTTACAATGAATTGAAAATGAAGTTCTATTTTTTTAAGCTGTCTAACTCGGCCTGTGCTGGCCCCTGTTAAGTAGATAACATGTTGATATTCAGCATTGTTTGGACATGTTTCAATTTTTGTGAAAGAGAACCTAATCTATTTAGTAATTTTGTAAAACAACTTTCGCTTGTTATATTATCTGAGAAACTTTTCAGAAAGTTACTTCTTATTCTAATGCTTCCACTTTTGCTTTTATGTACTAGCTTGGAACTGCAATATTTTATAATTAGTTTATATTTTAAAGAAGGTTATGATTGCATTTGAAGAACTACTTTAGAAAACAATAAAAACAATAAAAGATACAGTTATAAAGATGTCAAGATGTTTGGGGGATTCGTGGGTTGGGTTAAAAGATGTTTTAGACAGCATATTTCATTGCTCTGACTAATATAGATACACTCTCGAACTTTTTAGTAAGATTTTTCAGCTATATGACCATAATTATATTTTCTGTGAGCAGATCCCAGAATTGGATTTCGAGATTCCAGCAGAGGCTCAACGTGGAACTCTATCAACTGTAACTCCTCAAAGTCCTATTGCTTATCTGTTTTAATATTTGCTCTGTTCTCTGGCTTGTTATGTCTTGTGCGTTTGTGTTTGTGGAATGCTTCCCGTTTTTTTATCGTTGAAGTATTTTTTTGTCTGTTTTAATTATTATAAATTTGTGGTAGTTCTTCTGCTGTATTTGTATGAGGTTATGTAATTGTGTCCTTTTACTTTTTTGTGCTTGTTTGCTGTAATGTCCCAAATTTTCATGTGAGTTTATTTCTTTATTATTATTTTTTAATTCTAATTTTTTGGGAGATTAATTTGGATTTGATCGAGTTAATTGAAAATATTGCTTAAAATCTAATTTGAATAAATTAGATTTAGGTAAGGTAAGTTAAGATAATTAAATTCTCGAAGTTAAAATCTCTCATCCCAAAACTTAGTGTAGTGGGGTATGTCTATTCAAGAACGTGTTCTCCAAAACATCGTCAGCCAGCCTTGGTAATAGTGCCAATAACTCCTCAACAAATTCAGGTAACTGGCCACTAATCCTTCTTGTTCCACGGGAAGAAAACAAGCACTTAGGCTTGCCTCTTGAGTCGGCCAGAATCATTCAAATATCTAAGCCTTCAACTCCCCCAACCTGAGAAAGGATCCTTGTTCACTGCCCACCGATACCACTTTATTGCCTTCCCTCCAAAACTAATCACAATCACGGTCAAATTCTTAGCATTGTCAACTTGTGAATATCAAAAGTACCGTTCTTCTTGAAACTACCACAAATGTGGATCAGTTCCTGAAAACATGGCATCTCAACCTTCTTGAACAGTTGAACTTGCAATTGTTGGTTCCTCTTTCCGTTTTGGTGATTCTCGTCCATTGCATTCATGATAACCGCTCGTGCCTCCTTTAACATCTTCAGCTTTTTCCCTGTTGATTCACTCTAAGTGGACACTTCCCTAGGTTATCCAATGTAAGTGTAGACATGTTAGAGGTGACAACACCCTACGCTTCATCCACTCTTTGTTCCAATTGGCCACTGTTTGCTGTGTTTGCCGTGTCTGCCGTCAACTTGGCTATATTCTGGTTCAATCCTTTCAACGTTTCCTTAATCTCTTGTATGTCGTTTTCATTCCCATGCAACCTTTCCTTTATTTTCTTTTGTGCCATTTTCCTGAATTGCCCAGGATGAATCGCTTTAGTACCAATTTGTTAGGAATCCTTCCTAACAATGGCACTGCAACAGATCACACACAACCAACACAACAGGGAAATCTAGCAAGAACTGGGTAACACTGTTTTATTGATATTCAATCCAACGATAAATGATTAAAAGCAACAAACAGAAACAACAATGATAAATGATTACTAGCAGCAAATATAAACCCCCAATTGATTCGAGAGAGTTGGGATTCCCTCCTCAAGCCTCAACCCATTCCACAAAAAATGACCTACATGCTCGTTCCCCAAAATAACAACATTCTCTTGGTGCCGACATGAGCATAGCTCAACTAGCACAAACTTGTACTATCAACTTTGAGGTTAGAGGTTTGATCCTCCTACCCCACATGTTACCAAAAAAAAAGAAAAAAAGAAAAAAAAGAAACATTCTCGTGGTCCCCACATAGCCATTGCGCACTCCCTCATACGGTCTTTTTCTTTTCCCTTTTTACCCCTCCTATAGGTTTGAGTAATTTGGGGCCTTACATATTCTTAGCTAGCTACGGTTTTTCCCAGGCCTTTTCATTTATCTACTAGCCCCAATTGTTCCCTTGAACAGGCAAGGGTTAGTTCTCAAGCAACATCGGATTTATGTCTGCGTCGGAATCTTAATGAATTTGAGTGGCCGAATGGTCTAGTCTATCCCATTTTCTTATATCAAGTGTTTTATGTTCAGCCGATGACTCTTGGATTTGGCCCCTGGATTCCACTGAAGTGTTTTTGGTCAAATATCTTATGGATGACTTAGTTCATACTATTGGCTCTATTTGAAGCCACCTATATTCAGTGATATGGAAGGTTACTTACTTCTTACCATAAGAAATATAAATTTTCTTATGGGATTTTAGTCATGGTGGAATTAATGCAGATGATCGCTTAGAGAGGAGAATGCCTCATCTCACCCTCTCTCTATCTCGTTGTGTGATGTGTTTTTCACACACCCAGTATCCTTGCCATCTCTTTGTCCAGTGTACCTTTGTACCTTTGCTTATCATTATTGGAAAAAAGTGATAGCTTTTGGTTGGTCTGTGGTTTTGCTAAATAACATCTTTGGTATTCAAGCTATAGCTATAGTTCGAGTTTTCTTTTGGTGCCTTTGGAGTGAAAGAAATGCAAGGATTTTCACCTTTTGGTGTTGGGAGGCTACAAGCTCCTGTTATGTCATCCATCAATGATATTCCCTTAAAAAAAAAAAAGACTCTAGGAATATACTGCGAAGGACGAACTTCTTTCTTTTGTTTTCTTCTGGACTGCATTGAAGACTTCTTCCAAGTTCCAATTAATTGATTTATAATGCATGATTAATTACTTAGGACACCAATAAAGGCAGTGAGAATGATGTGCTTACCTGTGCATGATTTCAAATGTCTGTTTAATTTTATGATTTTTATTTGTGACTTCTCAAGTTTGAACTCGTGATATTTTTTAGTCAGCTATTACACATTTCCTACAACATTTGTATTGATATTTGTTTCAACATTTTAGTCCTTTTGTCTTTTATTATAATTTTACAATTTATTAGTTTAGGGCTCCTATACTATGTAATATGCATGCCTATATGGGATTCTAGTGAATGGAAATATAGAGTTTCTACTTTCGTAACCATATCATAGTTTACAGTGTTCTTTACTTCCCCTCTCTTCAGGACAGAAAATCTACATTACAAATCTTTGACCATCCTTTATGTGTGATGACTATTTTAGGTGGAAGGTATATTGGTACGAGCCGTAGATGAATTGGAAGCCCTTCAAGAGGAACGCAGGGTTTGTAATCGTGCTTTTATCCTTTGATTGTCAATTTGTCATATGTATGGGCATCTTATATTTACGTTGCATCTTTTGGGTTTTGTAGAAGGTGGATCCTCAGACTGCTGAAGCAATAGACCAGTTTCTCCTGAAACTGAAAGCTTGTGCCATGGGAGATTCATCTTTCTCCTTCGTCTTGGATGATCCAGCTGGAAACAGCTTCATTGAGAACCCGTAAGTGATGAACTTAAGCTATAATTTTCTGATTTTATGGTCAAGCGTTTTGAATTATGACATTCAGTCTTCCGCTGCTATGTTTAGTTTTTTGCATTACACATTGTACTTCTAATTTGTTTCACCTTGTAAGAAAACAAATCAAACAGATTTCATCAATTCGGTTACTGAAGTTCTATAAAAGAAAATTAATATATGTTGTAAGTTTATCAAAGTTTTATATGCACTATATTAGTCAATTGAATTCCTTATTGTAATTATTTAACAGTTAATCAAACAAAAGTTGCTATTAAAGCCTCAAACGTAATTTTTTTTTTGATATCCGTGAGTGTCCGGGCCAGCTTACGCGCACCTAGATTAATCTCATGGGACAACCCACCTGACTCTACAACATTTGGGTGTCAAGGAAACTCGTAGGATATTAAATCCTAAGTAGATGGCTACCATGGATTGAACCCATGACCTCCTAGCCATTTATTGAGACTGTCAACGCCTCAAACGTAAATTAGTTAAGGATTTAATATCTTGATTGCATCTGACTACAAATTTGTTAACTGCTACTTTGATTCAGAAGGTCTCACTTTTCTATGCAATAAGTTCTGCTGGAAATTAGAGTAGGTATCTTTTTTGAAAGAAAATACACTTTCTTACTTTATTTCTATAATTTAATCATCAAAATGGATAGATATCTATGACTAACCGATGTTTTTCAAAACCATCATAAGTTCAACTTCAAGTATACCTTCTTCTTCTTCAAAAAAAAAAAAAGAAAAAAAGAAACTGCAAGTTTACCTTACTCCAAGTTCCTAACTACATTATTTAAAAGTGGTTTAATGCTGCTAGTTGGTACTAAAATATCATTTCCATTTTTTATATTTTAAAATACATAAATATGAGTTCATAATTTTCAACACTTGGTAAAAACAAGAGCTTAACCAATCTTAATAATAAATAATAAACCAATTAAATGCACCTTGTTCAGAGAGATAATAATTTAAGTATTAGTACTAAACCTAGGAAATCTACCGTGTAGACTGTAGAATTAATTGGTTCTATGCAATTCGTCAAATAAAAATAATATAATTGATTTTTCTTTTCAATTTGAAAATTAGATAAAAGGGTAAAAAATAATTATTGCATATTCCTTCTTTTTAATATATTAGAAACTTTATTTAAAAGTGTCTCAGAATGCGTTTCTTATGGATGTGAGGATGATTACTTTTAGATTTGCACCATCCAAAGATCCATCATTAAGTATCAAGTTTTATGAGCGGACTCCAGAACAACAAGCATCGTTGGGTTATTACGTTGAACCATCACAACCAGCAGAAGCTGAGGGTGGAGCATCGACAGGTGGAGTTGATGCTTCTAATCAAGTTAGAGGAGAGGCACATGGATCTGTAGGAGCAACGGCTGGCCATCGAGCAATAGCTCAAAGTAACAGTGCAGAGATTGCTGAGGCCTTGTTTCATTACACTGCACCAGAAGAAGTAATGGAATTTTTTTAGTTTCTGTTTTGACGCTCTTTAGTTAGTATCTTTTAAAGTTCTACACAGATGATAAATACTTGATGTGTGCTTTCATTTGATAGGTGATGACTTTCCCATCAACATGTGGAGCTTGTGCAGTTAGTTGTGAGACTCGAATGTTCGTAACCAGTATCCTTATCATTCTTGAATTTTGATAGATTGATTTATGACTTTCCCATCAACATGTGGAGCTTGTGCAGTTAGTTGTGAGACTCGAATGTTCGTAACCAGTATCCTTATCATTCTTGAATTTTGATAGATTGATTTAACTAAATTAACTCATTAATTCTTGGAACTAAAGATAAATTAAATCTTTATGCATGAACTTTTTAATTTCATGATGATATCTATATACTCCACTGTCAGTAACTCTTTTGACGGTTTTTTGTAAATATGATCTTCGAACCTCATTTTATTATTATTATTATTATTATTTTTGCAAATTTCAATTGTGCTTGTAAAGAAATCTGAAGTCTTAGTCTATTCATCTCAGAAAATATGAGATGAAGCAATGCTAACATTGTAATTTTGATATGTATGCCACAGTATCTTGATGTTGAAAACCTTGACTCCAAGCTATTATCCTCTCATGTATCTGTTATAGAATCTCAATTGTACTGGGAAGGGCATGGTCGGTTAGAGGGAATTTGTTATTTTCTTTTTGAAGGAAAATTTTTCAGAAGTCTGACGTTTTTTTTTAAAAATTATTTATTATTAATATTATTATTATTATTTTTAAGTAAGAAATTGTGCTATCATCGAGAAAAATAAAAGAATATTCAATGACATGCAAAAAACAAGCCCACAAAAAGAGGCCACACTAGCTACAAGAATGGACTCCAATCCAATAGAATTACAACTGGCTGAAAATTACAAAAAGTTCGATTAACGGAAGCTGATAAGGACGCATCAATCTCACCACCTCCTAAACTTACTCCATGGACTTCTCCAACCCTCTAAAAGTTTTACTATTCCTCCCAAGCCATACTCCCCACAAAATAGCACAAAAACAAGAATGCCACACGACTCTATTATCACAAAAGGGAGAACTCATCTGACTTGATAGATTTAAGTTAGATTTTTGGTTTAAGCTAGATGTGATGATACACTGAGGGGCCAGACAAAGACAATCCATTCTCAAGTATAACTTAGAGCCTGAAAGTGCATGTATATGATATATTGTTGAGGTTCACCAATGAAGACATCTAAAAAAAGGACTGGCTACTGAACAACAGCATTTTTGCAATTACATTTTGATTGAAGAAGTTGAGGCAGTAGCATCCACTAATTGTGGTTTCTTAGTTATTGTTTTAATTCTTCACATATAAAATTTGGAAGAATAGGATTTTTAATTGTTATTGCCACCCCTCTTTCTCTATTATTTTTGAAATGGTTGATCTACTATGAGCATTCAACTTAACTAGGGGGATTCTTCTGGTCTCTTCCAACCTGTGTATGGTTTTTATTTATTTTAATGAGAAGCTCCTACACAAGACATTAAGACTTAACAAAACACAGAAATTCCCTACTTCCAAGAAGTGATTGTCATGGCAACTACTTGTGATGCTTGTGGTTACCGTAGTTCTGAGGTATGTCTTAACTTGCCTATATTGTACCCTTTCACCTGCTTGTTTTAGTAGTGATGATTATTATGATCTTGTTATGCAGCTGAAGCCTGGAGGGCGAATCCCTGAAAAAGGAAAGATAATTAGTCTTTGTGTGAAGGATGTTAGAGATCTCAGTCGAGATGTGATAAAGGTTTGTTTACTGTTTGCGGAATTGTTTCTGGTTGGAATGCCTTCTTTGTAAAGTAGGGTGATAGGGGGGCTACCCTGTTGTGCAACTTTGTAGGCTTGTAGCATGGTTTCTATCTTGTGCTTTTGAATATTGTAATTTGTATAGTTTATTTTTGGGGGTGTTGCCTGGTTAGGCTCTTTTTAAGAGTTTGATATTTAGTAACTCTTCAAATATCTATATAAATTATTTTTTTTTGTTTTTTTTTCTAAACATTTCATTGTATCAATAAAGTTTTGTTTCTTCAAAAGATAAAAAAAAGAAAAAGCAAATCTAGGTAGGACTGAAGTAACCAGTGTTGTATCATGTATGTTGGAACATATAGTTTGACGAAGTTATGTTTTTTTACCAGTCAGATACTGCAAGTGTAAAAGTCCCAGATCTTGACTTGGAGCTGACTAGTGGCACTCTTGGGGGAATTGTTACAACTGTTGAAGGTTTAATCACAAAGATAAGTGAAAGTAAGTATATTTAATCTGCTTTATTGTATATACTTTTACATGATTTCACATTTACTGCCCCCGAGTGTCAGTTTTAGAATCTTAAATGGTGAACAGAGTGCCTCTGAATGTACAAACAAACTCTAAGCGCTCATTTCCTTAACTTCCACTCTCTTATTGTGTTTGTTACTATAACTTTTTGTATTTTGTACTTTTATTTATTTATTTTTATTGTGCACTTCAAAAAAAGAAAGCCTTGCTTCTTTTGTTTCTTTCCCCCCACTTTTTGGTGAAGTCTGGGAGGGGTATTTTGTGTCTATCTGGTCCACAATTCAAAAGCCATTGGAGTTAAATGAACTATGAACAAAATCGAGCATAGTCAGAAAGGTTTGAACAGGCAAAATGAAGAGGATAGAGTAATAAGGAAGGAAGAGAAAGTTCCAGGAACAGAAATTTAGTGAAGAAATTAGTGGAACAAATGGAGGAGAAAGGGGTAGTAGACACCACCATTTAAGCTAAGGAAAACATGCAAACAGAAAGAAGGAAATGGGTATAACTGGTTGGAATCATTGATATGCATCAGGAACTATGAAAGAAAAGTTGGTGGAGTTTTCAGATGTAATAGAGCTTGGATCATGACGTCTTGGGGAACCCTCCAAGGAAGTTACCTTTTGCTCAAAGAAGATAAAAAAGGCTGTACTATAGTATTAAAAACTCATAGAAAAAGTTTATACTAGATAAACCAATGGTGTCGTGTAGAAGATCAAATAAATGATTCCATTATGTATGCCACCCTCAATGTGGGGGGGCAATACGATGAAATGGGTCAAATTCTTTTAAGTCGATAAGGAGATGACTTAGAAAGGATTTGTTGAATATCTAAAAGAATTAAGAGTGCAATTGGTTGCTGTCTGAAGTAGTTCAAGCAAAGGGAAAAGGAAAGGCGGAAGGAAGGATCAGAGTACGAGAGAATTGAAGAAATTTATCTGACAAACTAATTTGAGAGGCTGAATTCGCAAGAAGCTGAGTAACCCGTTGGTGTGTGGAGATATCTCATTTTCCCTTCCTTCTGTAATTTCTCACTTGTCAATGAAAGTTATGTTCCTAAAAGAAAAGAAAAGAGCCACTAGAAGCTGAGTGGCAGACAGATATACAGAGATTCTTACTTAGAATATAAGAGAGGCGAGGATAAAGAGTAGCAGGATAACAAATGATAAGAGATAAATGTCAATGTAAGACTTATCCAGAGATTGAAGTTGGAAAGGGTTGATAAGATCTGTTGGGAGCTCAAAGGATATAGAATGGCCTGAAATTGCATATGGAGCCTGTCATGTGGGATGAAAGTAAATTTAAGGTAGTTGATGTGCTAAGAAGCTCTCTTTTTTCATTTAAATTTTTACAAAAAGATGGGGATGGAATCTGGAATCTCACCATGAAGTAAAATTCCTTCATTAATCTAAATGACCTTGTCACTCTGAGAAGTTTTTTATGGTCTAAAGATTGGCGTGGCAAAGAGTTCCATCCGTGGCTAAATTGTGAGGCTTCTAAGTTGAGCTCTTGGGATTCTATGGTGCCCTATGAGGTTACCCTGTTCTTATTTAGGGCTTCCCTTTGGTGATAACCCAAAGAAAGTATCTTTTCGGAACCCAGTGTTGACAAAGTTAAAAAACAGTTGGCCTCTTGGAAAAGGGCTTTCTTCTCTAAAGGCAGGCGACTTACCCTCTTGCAATTTATGCTGGTTGGGATGCCTGATTAGTTCCTTTTTTTTTATTTTTTTTTTTTTGGGATAAGAAATGATTTCATTGATGAATGAAATAATCTAAAGAGATGGAAAAAGGGGCCCTAGGTGAATTCAAAAAGCAACAAGAGAGATTAAATTGTGATCTTTGAGGGGTTGTGCATGTTTACAACAAAGAGAGCTAAAAAGGTATTTCTAATAACCCTTGGAGGATTTGAACAGTCTTTGAAGAATCTAGCACTCCTATCCTCACAAAGCTTAGAGGAAACTGCACAAGTGTTGCTGGTCCAATAACTTCCTTTGTGTGCTCCAATAACTTCCTTTGTGTCATGAGGGGGAACCATGTTACAATTATATGGACTGAAGACAAGAAGGGGAGAGCTTGATCAGAGGGCCAAAAACGTGTAACAACTAGTGTTTTCAAAGTGCAAGGTGCACCTCAAGGCGACAAATCCCTTGATCGCCTCTAGGCGAGAGGCAACAGAAAGACGTTGCCTGAGTGAAGTGAGGCGCAACAAACAAATAAATAATTTAATACTCAAGGGTAAGAATATCAAAATGTCAATAACATCCAATAATAATCAAGTCCTGAACAATGAACAAAAAATAAAGAATAAAAACATCATTAAAAATTTAAATGTCAAAATCATCATCCTCCTCTTCATCTAAATACACTTCCAATTGGAATGTTCGCGTTTTTCCTCCTCCTCGCATTGTATTATAAAAGAATAGAAACTAAAATACTAAACTTAAGAATCACCTAGATGGTACTGCAAGAAGCAACATGCAAATAATAATAATAATAATAATAATATAATGGCAATAATGTTTAAAATAATATTATAATATATAAATTAGAAACTAAACTTGAGAAATATCTCACCCCACCCACTGAACTGCATTTGAATATAATAATATATAACATAACACTAAAAGAGAATTTTACGACTTAAAAACTTGCTCAAGAATTCAAAATCCGATAAGAATTCAAAATCATGCCTCACCCATCACAACCCCACTAACCGACAAGAATATATACTATTAAAATATAATGTTATTATTTAAAATCTTACTTAAAACTTAGAAGTCAGAATCATACCCACACAAGAAAATCCCAAAAACCCACACGAAGAATCCAACGAAGTAGTTTGCAAAAGAAGAGAAACCTTGAAGAAGAAGCAAAAGTCGAGAGGAGAAGAGAAGACCCGTTGACCAGCCGTCGAGGAAGAAGTAGAAGTCGTTCGAGGGTATTAATGTGGGCTTTCTTCATGGGCTTTGTCGATTAAGTTTCGTGGGTATCAGGTATGTTAAAAAAAAACCCTATATTCGTAGGGCGCTTGCCTTCATCAACGACGAAGGCGACAAAGGCGCTCAAAGGCGTCGTCGGGTGAGGGCCTTCTTAAAGTCATTCGCCTAGACCCTACAAGAGGCGCAGTGACCCAGGTTGCCGCGCCTCTCGGCTTAGGCGAGCGCCTAATCCATGATAAATTGAACACTAAGTTGACAACAACCTTTGCCAAATATTTGTTGTTCTTTCTTTCCGAAAGAGCCATGATGGATAATCTACATTCTTGAAACTTAGAGCTAGAGCAACCAGATGAGGCATTGGATTGAAAGGAGTAATTTCTGATGGAGGTGGAAGGATAAAATCATACCAAGTTGCATCAATAGGTTTAGATAATATGGACTGTGTTGGCTAGACAATGGGGTTTGATAAATAATATTCTGTGTCGGCATCTGAAGGTGAAAGGGTAAAGGGATTATGGAAGTAGAGTGTTTAGTATCAGGGATAAAAGTGGTCGGTTTATGGTTAATGGCAATTTTTGGGATAGAGATTTTGGGGATGGAGGATAAGGATGGGGTTGGGATATCATATTGGGGGGAAGAAAACGAAATCTCTGGTTTTGAGGTGGAGGGTTCGAATGTGGCTGAAAGGTGCCAGGTTGCATGGGTGAGGGAGGAAAAGATTTGGTTGATTGGGGTGGGCTAATTGTGGATGCAACTTTCGATGAAGAGGTACATTGATTGATCAAGGAATGGAAATTTGTCGCAAATCTAATGGACGTGTTAGTGGGATGTAGGTCCAATAGATGGAGTAGGTTGATTTGGTTTTCAGACGATCAAGATGTTTCATGGTACAGTTCTTGTTCAATCACTAGAGTAATTTTTCTTTGTAAGTGACCTCGGGGAGAGTGTTGTTCTTCGTCAGAGACTTGACTGGCTTGCCATGGATTTTGGTAATAACTCCAGTATGGTAGTCCTCGTTAAAAAACGGATCAATCCAAATGAAACTATTAGCAGAAGAAGACGAGGGGAGGTTGATTTTTTGCTGGAGAAAACCGGTTGGATTGTTTCTAACCCTTGAGCTAATTTCCATGAGGTCCATCCTATTGAGGGTCTTCTTAGCAACTGCCAGCATGCCTCCACAAGCGTCACCTATGAAGTTGAACGTTTCCATGTCCCATCTATCCATAGGTAAGCCACGAACCTTTATTCAACCTCCATAATAAGGGACAACTTGGTCTTTGAAGAATTCTTCATGATTCCATGTGGAATAATGAAGATGAAAGCAACGTTTTGCCAACCTTTAGGAGCCAAGGATATTTGCTTGTTCATGATATTCATAGGGCACAATAGCCTTGTTAGGTTGGAAAGGGGCTAAAGAATGCTCTAAGTATGTTGTTCCAATCAACATGAAAATTCTTCCTCTTGAGAAAAATAATGTTGTTCTTGGCAAAAGTGACATGGTTTTTGGATTATAAGAATTATCTCCCACAGTTTTCCTCTCTTTCAAACTAGTGTGTTTGCTATTTTGGCTCCTTCAATATGAAGGGCTTCCTTGTAAGAAAGTTATTGGCCAACATTGATGATGTTGGTTGCACATGAGTTGTAGAAAGTGGAGGCCTATATGGGCATGCCAACTGATATGAACCGCCCAAGGCATCAAATTGTTATTTAATAATTTTCATTTAATTCAATAATTTCCAAATTTATCATTTTTTTATGACATTTAAGTAGGGGTAATTTTGTTACTATGTTGCATTAGGGTTTCTTCTATTGGGAGACTATTTAAAGTCTAGCCATTAACTTGTTGATGATAGTTTTGATGTTTTTAGAACTTTAGGGTTTTCTTGAATGAGATTTCTCTGGTAGATGACAGAGTTTCATCACCCGCTGCTTTTGCAATGCTTGAATCAGGGTTGCATGCCAAGAACATTCAGGTAAGTTTGATCATCTTGCTTGTGGAGTGTTCGAACTTGTATTAAGGAACTAATTCTCCTATCTCTTGGTTTTCGATCAAAAGGTAATCCAATTCTAGTCTTTTCCTTTGGATTGACGTCAATTGATTTGGGGGTTTTGGGATTTGTTATTAGGGGTTCAACAATTGGGTTCCTAATTTTCAAATTGCTAGGGTTTTCATATCACCAACCCTTTCTTTCTTCACCAGCAGTTATCTTTTTTTGAAACAGAAACATAATTTTCTTTCTTCACCAGCAGGTATCAATAAACAACTTTTTCCTCCATTGCAGTCAAGCTTGACGGTTTCAGCAGAGAATCCTTTTTTGCTCGATATCTTTTCGATTCAAACAATTTGGTTATCTACCTTGTTTTCTTTGATGAATTTATGATTCAGAGGAGCGTTGAGGAGGGACTTGAAGATTTCAGTGAACCAACAAAGAGTGCGCCAATGAATCGTTAAAGAAAATGCCTTGTCACTAGAGGTCTTTGTTAGTTGGATGCGAGAGCCACGAGAAGAAGAGTCAAATCTCTATTGAGAAAGCTTTTTGTTTAACTACAAACCACTTGGTCGTTGGTGGTCGAGGCATAGTGGTGGACGGCGAAGGAGTTAAGGATGAAGCTCATGGTTGTAGGTTCGATGAGTGCGGAAGGTGTGGAGAGAAAGGAGGAGAGGGGGTAGAGAGAGAAGGTCCCAATCTTTCTCCCGATTACTTCCTTTCTCCTATTAGAACTGTAGATTTGGTTGGTCGAATCATTGAGAGGTTGATGAAGAATTTCCTTATGGAAAGGATGGGAACGGTTGAGGGCCCCATCTGGTGTGGGGATGTGTCTATGAACCAGTGGAGACTTGGGCATTCGTAACCTAAGAGTACAACATGAGGCTTTGTTTGCCTAGTGGTTGTGGCAGTTTTCCATGGACCTAATGGTTTGTGGCATAGGATCATAGTGGGTAGGTGTGGTTACCTTTATGATTGGGTTTTAAGTTGTGAGATTAACCTATGGATAGCTATTGCTTCACGCTTTTGTAGGTTCTCCTAGTTTGTAAAATACTCGATTGGGGATGGCTCAAAGATTCACTTTTCGAAGGATTGTTGGGTAGGAGATTGTTAGGAACCAAGGTAGTATACCTTTCTCCCACATCGTTTAGAATGGGATGACCAATGTGGTACTTACATGACTTGACTCTCCCACCTCAATAGCTAGCTTTTAGGGTGTGGTTCTCCACGGTGCTTAAGTACCTAACAATGGTGTTAGGAACCAAGGTAGTATGGGCTACCTTTGTTCCACATCGGTTAGAATGAGATGACCAATGTGGTACTTAGGTGACTTGGCTCTCCCACCTTAATAGCTGGCTTTTGGTAGTTCTCCAAAGTGCTTAAGTACCTAACAATGGTATCAGAGTGGTTGTTGACGTTCCGGAGTGGAACTGGTAGAGGGTTCTGATCGGGTGTGGCCAAGAAATATCGTCGGAGTAGCCGCTGGGACTTCGGCTTTTCGGGGATGAGGTATTGTTAGGAACCAAGGTAGTATGGGCTACTTTTGTCCAACATCAATTAGAAGGGGGTTACCAATGTGGTACTTAAGTGGCTTGGCTCTCCCACCTCAATAGCTGGCTTTTGGGCTATGGTTCTCCAAGGTGCTTAAGTACCTAACATAGATTAACCCTTTATTCTTTGTTTTAATAGTTTTATCCTTTTTGGGATAAGAGACTGCACTCGATGGCCTCTATATTACCTCCCTCGATCATTCTCTTTGTTGTCTCTAGGCTTCCGTCATCTTCTTGCTGACATATATATATATATTTATTTATTTTCAGAAAAAAAAATCTGTACTGTATACACCCATAAATAGGTTTACAGTGTACCCTTGCCTTGTAAACGATATATATATATATATATCTATATTTATTTATTTATTTATTTTCAGAAGAAAAAAAAATCCATACTGTATACACCCATAAATAGGTTTACAGTGTACCCTTGCCTTGTAAACGATGGGGTAAACCACTTGGAAACTTGATTTTTATAGTTTTTAGAAGCTTCTTCTAACTTATATTTTTTTATCCAGTAGAAAGTTCTAAGTGGAGAGTAAATGCTTGAAGTACGGGCTAACATTATATTTTTACTTCGATTCTTTTAAATCAAGTATGGACTCACAACTGGATCTCATTATGGATCTTCATACGCAGGTCTTGAGAGAGTACATGGATTTACTTTTGGAGATAGTCTTGATGAAAACAAAAGAACCATGGTTGACTTCAAAACAAGGCTAACCAAGGTACATGATCATGGTTTTATGCGTATCTTGTGGATGAAGTCGGTGCACCTAGCATGTACTTTATTTTATTTATTTTAAATGCCATCTCTTGCCTTTAGAGAGGACACTTTTTTTGTTTGAATAATTAGAAATAAGAGTATTATCGCTGTGGGTCACTTTTACTGGTAGTTAAGTAATTAGTTGGATGCATGTCTTTTATGTAAAAAGGAAAAGAGTATAGAGCCGAGGAAAAGAAAAAAGTGGCTATTGAAGGCTTGAACCTGCAGGTATCATCAATTGCCTATTGATTCTTTGTAAGAGTAGGAAAATGCAAAATATTATTGATCTTTGATTGATGTTTGTGGAGTTTCATGGTAACCTAGGGGGAATGAATGTTCGTAACTAGAACCCTTGGTTCTTTGGAAGGGTTCTTGTGTAAATCATTCTTCCTTTGTTTAGTGAACCCTTTTCCCTTGAGTGACTCAATCTTTGCCTCATTGTGGAAGGTGAAAATTTCAAAGAAGGTTAAAATTTTCATTTGGCAGATTCTCCATGGAAGAATTAACACCTTGCATAGGAGTTTGAGGAGGCTACCCAACTTTATGGTTTTTTGTGTTGCGTTCTTCGCACGGGGGGAAGGGGGATCTTGATGTTATGTTTTGGGCTTGTGACTTGCTTATGCAGTTTGGAGTCGATTTTTCGAAGAGTTTGGTTTCGTTTGGCTAGTCTTAGAGGTGGTCGTGAGATGAATGAGCTCCTTCTCTATCCTCCTTCCGCGAAATGAAGGTTTTTGTGGCAAGCTGGTGTATATGCCAGTTTGGGGACTTTGGGAAGGAAAGGAGCAATAGGATTTTTAAAGGGTTTAAGACACCTCTGAGTAAGGTGTACAGTATTAGGTTCAACGTGTTCCTTTGGGCATCTGTGACCAAGTTTTCTTTTGTTGTTATCCATCAGATCTTAATTTGTTAGATTGGAGGCTGTATTTTAGGTTGCCTCCATTTTTTTTTTTGTGTGTGCTCTCATTTTCTTCCTCAATAAATTTAGTTATTCATCAGGGAAAAAAATTGCGAGCATTTGAAATGCCTACTCTGGCCAATCTCAACGTCAAATAAGTTAAAGTTTTCATTGTTTGTTTCTTTTTCTCGTCTCCTTTAATGAAAGAGATGACACTAATCGCTTTCCAGATGATGGGTTTATTCTAGTTCTTGTGCTCCGTAAAACAATCATCTTCAAGGTGCTTACACCTCCCACCCATTGAGTTCAGCTCAAAAACCTCATCCAATAACTTTTATAGAGACGTATCGGTCACAGGTGAAATGGAGGAGTTTATAGGATAGGATGTATCTGAGCTTTTTGAGAAGTCAGAATCATATGATTTCGTTGATGAAAAAACATACAAAAGAAAGGAGGGATTAATTTAATTTTGCCAGAAAAGGTAGTTTCAAAAAGGACCCTCAAGTAGCAACCAAGGTTTAGACAGCAATTATAAAGGGGGAAAACATTTACAGCATGCGGTACAAAGAATTATCCATGAAAAAATCAATGGAAGAGAACTTATCATTGAAGGTGCAGCTATTCCTTTCTTCCTAAAGGTTCTAAAAGAAAACTCTATTGAAAGCCAACCAAAGAGTTTTCTTCTCATCTTTAAACGTGTGCCCCAAGAGGATGATACCCAGTGCCCCAAGTACTGTATCCTGCTCTGCCCGAAAATACACTTCTTCTTGTTGGCGAACAGCTGGTTATCTCTAAGAACATTCATCACCATCCCTAAGTGCTTGATGTGAGTGTCTTCATCGGGGCTATATACGAGTATGTCATCGAAGAACACCAGCACACATCTACGGAGGAACGGTCGAAAAATCTGATTCATTAACGATTGGAAGGTCGCTGGTGCGTTGGTTAGCCCAAACGGCATGTCTAGTTTCGAAAAAATCACCGACCCTTGTAGCTCATCGATCAACTCTTCTATGACTGATATAGGGAATTTATCAGACACCGTGGCTTGGTTTAGCTTTCGATAGTCCACACAAAACTCCACCCGCGTCTTTTTTTTTTTAACTAACAGCACTGGACTCGAGTATGGGCTATGACTTGGCCTAATGATCTCTACTGCTAGCATCTCGTTAACTAACTTCTCATTTCCTTCTATTACAACTAAAACTATATCGTAAGGCCTCACATTCACGGGACTCGATCCCTTTGCCGGTTTTATTCGATGATCTACCCCTCTTCTTGGTGGCAGAGCCTTTGGGGTTTCGAAAATCTCGCTAAACTCCTCAAGGATTCCTTGAATTCCTATCGAAGTCATCTGCTCGACTGGATGCTCGGTTGTTCGAATCTCATGGTCAACTTCTGCTTCTTCTTCTTTTTCAAGGTGTTGGAATTCAACAGAACCCCATATCTTCCCTCTTCCCACGTTGAGTTAAGGATTTCAAAGTGTTTCCGTTGCAGTCAATGTCGCATCTCCTTTTAATGTATCTTTTTCCTCCCGGTCGTGAAAGTCATTGTTAATGTGGGCCAGTAGACCTCCATGTACCCCATTTTACATAACCAAGTCTTTCCTAGAATTACATCCACCCGTCCCAACTCGAATGGTAAAAGTCCTTTGTAATTGTCAACTCGGTAACACTATCACCACGGCTTTACACGTCTTTTACCTGAAAGCCTTTCCATTGCCCACCACTACTATATCGTAGTTTATCGTCTTAGTGAGGGGTAGCCCGATCTCTTCCACAAGCTCTGATGATGAAGTTATGCGTGGCTCCGCAATCGACCATACGACCACTTCCTTTCCTGCTAATAACCCCTTTAGTTTCATTGTACCCTTGCCAGAAAACCCTAGGATGGATCGTAGCGCAATCTCCACGTTTTCCCTTGCTTCGATGGCTTTGACTTCAAGTTCCTTTGTCGCCTCTGTTTCTTCTTTCAATTCTTCATCACCTTCATCTTGCACGATTAGCAAATTCAATTCTCTTTTCTCCTTCGCCTTGCACTTGTGGCCGTGAAAGTATCGCTCGTTGCAACGGAAACACAACCCTTTATCCCTCTTCTCCCTAATCTCCGAGTCCGTTAACTTCCGATAGGGGTGGTTTTTCCTCTGCGTTCCTCCTTTCTCAGGTATAGTGACATTTTTCATTGTTATGTTGGTCTGGGCCTTTCCCTGACCCTTCGGCCCACTATCGCTTGTCTGCTTCGCGTTACTTGGTTGGCCCATTTTTCTTCCGAAGCCCAACTCCTCTTCAGCTAGTTTCAAGGCCAGATTTCGATCGCTAACTGCTTGGGCCTCTTTCATACAGTCCTCTAGGCCCACTGGATGACGGCTTGTCCCTTCGGCCTTGATCTCCGGTGATAATTCGTTCATGAACGCCTCCTGCAGCATGTCTTCGGCCGTATTTGGAATCGGGGCAGCAAACCTCTTGAACTTCTTTTGATATTCCTCATATGTTCCCTCTTGCTTGATTCTCATTAACCGCGACAAGAGTGTCCCTTCTTGAGTTGGTCGGAATCGTTCAAACATCTGTTGAACCAGCGCCGCCCATGTTCGAATCGGTCTTCTCTGGTGCGTCCATCGGAACCAGTCGATCACGTCTGGAGCAAAAGCTATCACCGCGACCTTGATCTTCTCATCGTCTGATAGTTCGTGAATCTCAAAAAATGTTCCGCTCTATAAACCATGAATCGGGTGTTCCTCCGGAGAAATCGGCAGCATTTCTAAACGTTTGTACTTACTTCGATTGACTACCCCCTCTGATCCTCGTGGCCGTGAACTATCTCCTTCTTCTCCCTCTTTTTCCTTCAGTGTTCGCACAGACCCTGACGTGATGGCCGACCCATCCTTCTCTTTTCCCTCGGCGATCGTTTGGATTGTTTTATCCACTCTCTTCCACTGTTTTTCGCCATTTCTATCATCCATTCCCTCAACTCCACCAGCTCTTTGAATGGGTATCCACTTTTTTCTTCCATCTCACGTCTGTTTCGCTTCGAGTTCTTCCCAGGTTGAACGTGGCTCTGATACCAATTTGTTAGGATTCCTTCCCTGCAATCAGAAAATATCCCAACAAGTTCCCAAGAACAGAGTATAACTCTGATGATTCTTATTTATAAAACTCTTAGGAGCAATTATACGATAGAAAACTTGAAAAGAAATAGAGAACACAAGAAGCAACTAGTATCCTAGCAACCAACACATTCAAGAGGGCTGGATCATCCTCCCCCTCAAGCAAAGCTTGCCTAACAAAAACCTACTGCCTCCTTCAGCCAAAACCTCTCTTAAACCTCCTCTCTGAAATGGACCCCCCTTCCATTCTACAGCCCACTCATTCCTGGTCCCCACTCCCTTCTAACGAACTTCCACCTCCCGCATTATGGTTTGTTTTCTCTTTTCCTCTTTTCCTTATTGCAAATTGGGAACACTTTTTGTACACTCTATGATTGGGTTCTTTTTGTATACCCATTGATTGGGTTCCTCTTGTACTTGTGGATATCTTTGGGTATTTCATTCAATCAATGAATTATTTTCTTATCTAAAAGAAAAGGTAGAAAATTTACATGAATGATGTAGCTTAGCCGTAGCTGCCTCATCAATTTTCATGCATCACTCTAAAGATAAAAAAAACTCTTGAGGTTTATTTTTAGAGAAACTTCGAAGTGCTTTTCAAATTTTTGAAACCTATTGCAAGCCTGATTTAACCAAACAGTTGTTTAAAGTTGCCATCTGCATAGCTGACAAAAGTCAATAAGAATTAAGAAAACATAGTAGTTTTAGGGCCCGTTTGGATCGACTTTTTAAGCGTTTATAAACATTTTTTTTTTGTACTTATAAACACTTAGAAAGTCAATCCAAACGGATCCTAAGTTACTTGGATTCCTGAGGTGGCAACACATTTCGGGAATATGCACTTTGGATGAAAATGCTCCTACATAGAAATCAGCTCTAAAGATATAATTTGAGCCATTCTCTGCAGTATTTAATTTAACAGATTTAACTACTAAGCGACACTATTTTTCCATGTTTTGGGTATATTCATTATAACTAATTTTCTGTCTTTTTTCTTCTAATTTCTATTATTGTAGCTCTTGAGTTTGGAACAGCCTTGGACTCTAATCCTTGATGATGCACTAGCAAATTCGTTTATTGCACCAGTGACTGATGATTTGAAAGATGACCATCAGTTAACATGTAAGTGACCTTCACTACCCTTTTTTTTTTTTTTTTTCCAATTCTGATTCAGAATAGCAATTAGAAACTAGTAATATATTTTTTAAGCATCCAACCTAATAATGAATTTAGAACTCCATTGTAATTTGTAAGTCTGCCCGTGCTGCAAGTATTTCAGACTGAAATGTCAGACGGTTGATAGGTTAAATTAAGCAGTTATAGTTTTTTGTTTAGAGGTTGCGGTATCATCTCATTTTTTTATGTCTCTCGGGTCTGCCTGGCCTTGGGTGGGTGTGGGTGCCCCCGGGTATAGGAAAGCAAAACGCCGACTCCTGGTTATCTTATATATATATATATATACATGTTAAGAACATTTCAAAGTAGAGAGAAATCCTGACTAGTAGATAACGAAAAAATTATTACAGAAGAGAACTTGGATTTGATTTAGTTTTCTTCTCGTGGATACTTACTTTTAGTTCTGTTCACAGACGAGGAATACGAGCGATCCTGGGAACAGAACGAGGAACTCGGTTTGAACGACATGGACACTTCGGCTGCTGATGCTGCTTATAATTAACTAATCAAAAGAATGCTGCTACATCAGAGTTTTCAGGTATCCAAAAGAGGTTGATTCCCGGTTTATAGGTTGACTTTATAAACTTATAGATATCAAAATTTCTTCCATTGTTGTATCTTATATTTATTCCTAATGGAAGTGTATCCGCAATTTAGGCCATGTTCGATGTGTTAAATCCCTAGATGTTATTTAGAGCTGAACAAACTCAAAACAGATGAAGGTCTCTTTTGGTCTGATTTTGGACCTTTGTTCCTAAATTAATTTTAATTCCACATGGACTTTTCGGTGTGCATCTCTCTCTTCCTTGCTATTGCTTTCAATTTTTTTTTCCAATAATTGTTTAATATAGGCCATGTTTACCCATCCGTAATGAAAATTGGTGTAATCGTAATGGGCTACAATCGTAAACATAATTAGATTACTTTTGATCACGTTTACTTACAATTATGAAACTGTCACATTTTTCGTTATTGTTCTCGTTACCGTTAAACAGGAATGATATCGGCGTAATTTTTAAATGCAATTGGATTGAACACCTTTTGCTCGTCAATCTGTTTGTGTTCTTTTATTACAAATTTGGAAGTGGGGTCTAAATGTCACTATGGGTATGGAATACCAGTAAACAATACTAAACGTAATCGAATGCGGCTTACTTTTTAGATTACCATTGATTTATTACGTTTTGTCTGAGGCAAATGTGGCCATAGTTTAATCGTTGTTAAAAAAGTTCATATTGTTGAAGATAATTTGTAGAATTCTTGAGCGAATCTTCTACATTTTGAATGGATTAAGGCCATTTAAGAGGAGCTTGGAAAACTATTATTAATTTTTTTTTTTTTTTTTTTTTTTTTTTTTTTTTTTTTTTTTTTTTTTGCCTATTGTGAAATAAAGATTCGGTGAAAACATATGTGAATGCAGGTATGATCAAGAGAACAAAACTTCGGATTTTTCTAATATTGAACTGAAAAAAACAACACTAATAATAAAAGAAAAAAAAAAAAAAGCACAATGGAATCGTTTATTGGTTTGCCTTTATTTTAAAGGTTAAATGGAGAAGATCCAAAAGGTAGAGGAATATTTTGAGGAAGCGTGCGGAAAAGTGGGATGTCGGTTGTTCCTTTCTCTTTCGAAAGGGATTTTAAGTTGTCTGATATGCAAGTTTGTATCAAATTAAAATTTTTTATATATGTTTGAACTTAGTTCTTATTCTTTAAGTTTTGGTTTGCTTTTGACTTTCTAAATATTTAAATAGGTGTTTATAAGTGAAAAAAATGTTTATAAACCATTAGAAAGTCAATCCAAATAGATTCTAAAAGTCGTAAAATAAATAATTTTAAATTATATAGAAGATAGGCACCAACATATTTTATTAGAAAAACTTTAAAATATAATTGATTGTAAATATCTAAATCTACTTTTTGTTTATCTTAAAATTTCGTATCTCCTATCTCTAACTTTCATCTCCATAAAATTTGCTCCTATTTTACTCTCTTAGCTTTAATTCTTAACTTATTTTCTCTCTCTTCTTTTCTTACTAGATATTTTTCTATCTAAAACTTTGTTTTCTTTGTTTCATTTTCTTATTAACTTTATTCTTTTTTGTACCTTTTCAAGATATCATCAAACTCACGACTGATTTACTATTGAAATATATTCTAATAACCATTATAATTCAATATCATTCTCAAAATATACACAAGAAGACTACGATGAGATTCAATAAATAAGAATGATGCATGGTAAATAAATTTCTGGCATGGGCGATGTAACCATATGAAATTAAATCAAATTAGTTAAGAACATAAAATTTTGGAAAGATGTTAAAGAACATACATGTAAAAAGCTTATTGAATTTTCTTGCATTTAAGTGAACTCCAAGAACCTGATAATCATTTTAAAGAATGCAACAATAATTGATCATTATATAATACCACAACATGACCTCGATACCTCATGACAAAATACATGTATTATAATTCTTAGGGGTAATTGCACATATAGCAATCAGACCCAAAATATTAGCAAATATAGCACAATGCAAAAAATTTTGCAAATATAAAAAAATTTAGATCGAACTATGTGAGTCTATCAGCGATAGACCATATCATTGGTAGGAGTCTATTGGTGATAGGTCATATCAGTGGTAGAAGTCTATCACTGATAGACTTTGTTATATTTGCAATTTTTTTAAAATGTTGCTATATACTTAATTATTATCTCTAAAAGTGTTACCTATTGCAATTATCTTAATTCTTAAGTAACAAACAATCAGGTGAAAATAAAGCCAAAAATTAAAAGAAAAAGTGTCGATGAAAACATGTGAAAATGCATCCATGAGTCAATCACCTTATTTTATTTATTTATTTATAATTTTTATACATGTGTAAATGGATGCATTAGTTCAAGGTGTAACTATTTCCACCAAAACAAGACAACATCAATCATACTTATTGGACTTAAAAGATTCATTTACTGTTAATATACGGAAAAAAAGAAGGAAATATTCTTTCCTCTTAGTCCATTTTATATATAGTTTGAAATATTCTTTCCTCTGAGTCCATTTTATATATAGTTTGTTAGACCATTTTTATCTCTATCATTGACGTCATCACTAACACACTATTTTATTTCTATCGCTGATAAACACTTTTTACGACTATTTGTTGATGGACTATTAATATGTCCATCAGTGACATATTCAATTATTGATAGTCTGTTCTTATATTTAACAACTATTTTTATGTGTCTAATCTATAGTTTATGTCTATCATTAATAGAATATTTCTATGTTTATTGTTAACATGCCATTTTTACGTCTATCTTGCTTATTAGCGATGAACATCTATTTCTATAAACATAAAATCGATATATTAGCAATACATGGCTATTAATAATTTACTATTATTTATTTCAACTTTTTTGTTATGACACCTATTACTGATAGACCTCAGTTAATGATAAGCCTATTTCATTGATAGACCTATTGTTGATAGACCTCAGTCATTGAAATATATTGATGACCATTTTTTTGACATATTACACATGTTTTAGGGTGTGTTTAGAATACATTTCAAGTGTTTAATCTAAAAAATAAGTCATTTTGGAAATAAAAAATTGAGTGTTTGGTAACCACTCAAAATAATCTTTGAAATGTATTTTAAACCATTTTTATAACATAGTTTAAATAAAAATGAGTTTTTTGAAAAACACGTCAATTCTGGCCCTTAATCTCGTTGGGTTTAAAATGATATCATATTTAATCTTGTTGGGTTTAAAATGATAACATATTTGTAAATACTTTTAGCTTGTTCTAGATTTATTATTATTTTGGGTTAGATTATCATACATGCAATTGCCCTCAAACAAATATATCATAATTTCTTATTTTTATTAAAAAAGTAATCTTAATTAATTGAACTATGTTGAATTTGGTAAAAGCACGGAAACAATCTATAATACTAATTCTATTCATCGATTGCTTTATCACCTTTAAGAATAATGTGGACCAACTTGAGTATAACCGAGTTGGTAATACATATACCCTTAATAAAGATGTTAAAAGTTGAAATCTCCCTACTTCACATGTTGTTAAACATAAAAAACGGTCGTAGAGTCCATAAAATAAAACAAAAATATTACTTAAAGGTGAATGTAAATAGAAGAAATAAGTATGATCGTAAGCACAATAAAGTCATCCCGAGCATTATTTAGTGGGTAAACGCCAATTTCCATCTCAAAGGTCAATAGTTGCTCCTACTTTGTAATTGTTGAACTAAAAATTTATTCATAGTTATTTTTTAGTTCAATAAATAGAGAGGTGAAACTTTATTATTATTATCTTTTAAGTATGAATGTAAAATTCTTGTAAGTTCGACCAATATATAGGTGGTCGATTGAACTCTTAATATCAAACCGAACATAATTTAATTGGCACACTGAACTAATATAAAATTCACTATTAACTTCCATTCACATATTATCCTAAAAGAAAAAAAAAATATTGCACTTTCAACTAAACAAAAAAAAAGATAATAAATGAGTTATTTATTGAGTTATGCTCTTGACTACCTCTCAATAACTAATTAAGAAATTAAATAAAATGCATTATATAATTTCAAGTATAGAAATTAGAAACGAGTTTGTATTTTTCTTCAACAAAGGAGAACTTTTACTGAATACAGTAGAACGATCCTTCATCAAACTTCGTGATTCCGGAGACTGAAAATTCCAAATCAATTGCGAAAAGTGTAAGCATTAAGCAAAAAAACGCAATCTGCAAATTCTCCTCTCAACCCTTTCATCAATTTCCAATTTTCTATCGGAAAATCTATACACTCCACAGTCCTCAATCAGTCAGCTGTAAGCAGAAGCCATTTTTGCAGAAATTCTTTGCTCAGCTACGCCGCCTCTGGAGATTTTACGTTTTTCAGCATTTCCGATTCAGGTTTCATTTGGGGGAGGGTTTTGAAGAATAGTTCGAGTACGAAAAATGGAGAGCAGCGAAGAGGAAGATGATTTCCCGTCTATCGAGAGCATCATTCCGCAGTCCAAGGTTGATTCTCTCTACCAATCCCACACTGAACAGGTTTGTTCTTTTGCTTCTTCCTTCTTTTTTCATTTCGGTTCTTCTGCTAGCTTACTGATACAATGCAGGAAAACGAAATGTTTTTTTTTTTTTTTTTAATTTTTTTTTTTAATTTTTTTATTTTTATAAATTTCTTCAGATTTAAGATTTTGGGTCATTTTCGTGTTCTTATAATTATTCCGTTTGTATTCATTTTCTGTATCCACGTTATTACTGTACCGAGCTTAATATTTAGTTTAACCGTTTATGCATTCGTCATTAATGTTTTGAAGGAATTAGGAAATTCTCTTTGGTCTCCCTTTTCTGATCTGTTTGTGCAGAGAATTTTTGGTGGGTAAATGTAAATCTCAACTAGAACTAGAAGTGAACGAGTACCTCACTACTAGTGGGAGGAGGAAAGCTTAGCTGTCTCTTAAGCTTACCCCAATCCTCCATTTCCCAAACAAAGATGGTCTTCTGAGATTGATGCCTGCCACCACTGATTTCACAAGGTTAATTTTAAGACCAGAGACTGGCCTCAAAGGTTTATATGAGGTTGAAGAAAGTTAAAAGAATTTTCCTCTCTTCCACAACTGAAAAGTATAGAATATCATAAAGAAACTGGAGATCTTTTATCTAAATCCCATGAGATTCAATAGAAAATGGAAAGGAGAGGAAATTCCCTTCTCTATGGCGTCCAAGACACTTTAAACCTCCCCCTTAGTTATTCATTGATGATCACAGCATAGGAGACAGTAGAGATACAAGAGTTCATTCAATTTCTTCCATCGAAGTTCAACTTTTTAGAAAAATAAACAATCAAAGGAAAAACCAAGTTTTCTTTGACAAACACAAAAGAAGATGAACAAACCTACAAAAAGAAAAAAGGTCCAACACAAAAGGATAAAAAAAAAGAAAAAACCTATGCTATTGATGCATAAAACGAAAAGGGCTTTAATCAACACGAATAAGGCTTAGAGCTATTGGTTACTTGATCCTTGACAATTGATGGAATGTTCATGGCAACCATATCACTCAAACACTAATTTGAACTATCTATTTTAAATTTTAAGTTTGCATTTTTTTTTTATTTATTATTCATTTATTTTTATTTAAGTTCAAACTGGATTTGATATAAGAAAATGTTGCCTGTATAGGGAATTAGAAGACTGTGCTGTGAACTCATGGATTTAAAGGATGCTGTGGAGAACTTATGTGGCAATATGCAGACCAAGTATCTGGCTTTTCTAAGGTAACAAATTGGCCACCAAGTAAATGTACAAATTATAGGGTGGCTTTCTTGAACTAATAAACTGCCATTTTGGCATTATGCGGTGGAACTGGTTAGTAATCCATTTAAAAATTGTCAATGTCACATGTTTACTTCACCATTTTGAAGCAATTTTGTTTTCATGCTTGTGGCCAATGAAAAGGTAAGCATATGTAAAATGAGAGGAAATTAAATTTTCAGGTTCAGCGTATTGGAAAACAAGCATTGATTATGACATTCACTGAAAATGATGTGTCAAGTTGAGAGCGAAGACTAAATTCTGAAAATGCTTCAAATTGTATTCAAAATGATTGAGAAGTTTAGTTTAAATACTAAACTGTGCAGTAACAAATTAAAAAAGTTAGTTACCAACAGTAACTAAAGAATTTAAAGAAATACAAGAAAGTAATTAAAGAACTAACTAAAGAAGTAACTAAACTTAAAGATTCAGCAACCAACTAAAATAAAAATACAGAATACATCAAATTCCTTCCGTGCTAACGAAAAATAACTCGTCCTAAAAAACTGGTCAGGAGGGTAATACTTAGTCAAATCAGCAATGTTGAAAACGGGACTGAAGTGTAGATCATCTAGAAGTTCAATCTTGAAAGCGTTGTCACCATATTTCTTCAAGACACGAAATGGACCAAGCTTTCGCGGATGAAGCTTGTTGTAAGATCCCGCTGGAAACCGAGCTTTACGAAGATGGATCATCACCAAGTCACCTTCCTGGAAATCTTTAAATCTCCTATGTTGATCAACCGTGGATTTGTACTTGGCATTCATCTTTTCCAAATGATCCGTGACCTCTTTGTGCAACTCTGCTATCCGATCAGCCATAGATTCGGCTTCTGTGGACCTATTGTGGACCTATTCTTCATGTGGTTGTAAGCAAATTCAGCTTGGGCAAGAACAAGATCCCATTGTTTTGGCTTATCCCCTCCAAGGCAACGAATAAGATTACCAAGGATTCGGTTAGTCACTTTAGTTTGCCCATCGGTTTGGGGATGACTAGTCGTGCTGAATTTCAAACTTGTGTTGAACTTCCTCCACAAAGTTTTCCAAAAATAGCTTAGGAACTTTACATCACGATCTGAAACTATAGACTTTGGCACACCATGTAAACGCACAATTTCTTTAAAGAAAAGGTTAGCCACATATATAGCATCAAAAGTTTTACGACAAGGAAGAAAATGAGACATCTTGCTAAATCGATCTATCACTACTAAAACGGAATAAAAACCTCTTTGTGTTTTAGGAAGCCCCAGAATGAAGTCCATGGAGAGATCCTCCCAAATATTTTCAGGGATAGGCAATGGAGTGTATAGGCCTGTGTTTTGTTTATGCCCTTTGGCAATTTGGCATGTGAAGCAATGCTTAATAAATTTAGTCACATCTTTACGAGATTGTGGCCAATAATATCGATCATGTAGGAGTTGTAAGGTTTTAGTCATTCCAAAATGTCCAACCAAGCCATTACTATGCAATTCTTTTATTAAGGACTCTCGAAGTGACGTTCTAGGAACACATAACAAGTTATTCTTAAAGAGGAATCCATTGACTAGGTGAAAATCATTACAATTGACATGAGAATTGCACATAGCCCATACTTTATTAAAATCAGGGTCATTTTCATATAGAGTAGGGAGAGAATCAAAGGCTATGACACTATCTTTAAGAATAGTTAACAAGTTGACCTTTCTACTTAAAGCATCAGCAACAATGTTAGTACTACCAGCTTTATGTTTAATCACGAAATCAAATCTTTGAATAAAGGACAACCACCTAGCATGCATTCGACTAATAGTTTTTTGAGTTTGAAGGAATTTTAGTGAAAAATGATCAGAAAATAGAATAAATTCATGACCTAAGAGGTAGTGTTCCCAAACCTTGAGTGCTCTTACCAAAGAATACATCTCTTGTTCATATGTGCTCCACTTTTGGCGTGCTTCACTAAGCTGTTCGCTAAAAAATTCAATGGGGTGGTTTTTTTTGTGACTGAACTGCTCCAATTCCATATCCTGAAGCATCTACCGCTACTTCAAAGGGTTGTAGAAAATCTGGAAGAGCTAGAACAGTTGCATTGTAGAGCTTATCCTTAAGAGTTGCAAAACTATTAGTTTGAGCATTAGTCCAAATAAATTTTCCTTTTTTAAGACATTCTGTTAAAGGAGCTGCAATAGTACTAAAATTCTTTATAAATTTTTGATAGAAAGAAGCAAGCCCTAAGAAACTTTGGATTTCACGAACTGTTATGGGCCAATTCATTATTGCTTGTATTTTACTTGGATCTATAGCAACTCCATATTCATTAATAATATATCCTAGGAAACTTATTTCATTCACAAGAAAAGAACATTTCTTAATATTTATGTGTAATTGATTGTTTGCAAGAACTTGAAATAATGAATGCAAGTGTGATAGATGTGCTTCATATGTAGTACTATAGACAAGGATATCATCAAAGTAAACTACTAAAAATTTATTAAGAAAGGGATGAAGAACCTGAGTCATTAATCTCATGAATGTGCTTGGAGCATTTGAGAGACCGAAAGGCATTACCAACCATTCGAACAAGCCTTCATTAGTTTTAAAAGCTGTTTTCCATTCATCTCTCGGTCGGATTCGAATTTGATGGTATCCACTCTTTAGGTCTATTTTTGAGAAGAATTTGGCTCCTCCTAGTTGATCCAATAGATCTTGAATTCTAGGGATGGGAAATCTATATTTGATTGTGATTTTGTTAATGGCTCGACTATCCACACACATTCTCCATGTTCCATCTTTTTTGGGGGCTAGAAGGACGGGGACGGCACATGGGCTTAAGCTTGTCCGTATATGTCCTTTTTCTAAGAGTTCTTGAATTTGTTCTTGTAAAATGACATACTCACTAGGGCTCATTCTATAGTGTGGGAGATTAGGTAACATTGATCCGGGGATGAAGTCAATGTGGTGTTGGATATCCCTCAATGGTGGAAGGGTAGAGGGTGTTTCAAGTACCTGTGGAAATTCCTCAAATCGCCTATCCATTTCAGGGAGAATACTATGGTGGCTAGGTTCCAGAACTTGATTTTTCACTATGATGGCCCATAGCTCGGTATCTTCCTTGTCAATGATATGGCTATTGTTTATGAGGGAAAAAAGTTGTTTCTTGGTGCTGGTTTTTTCCCTAGACCCTGGTTTTTCCACACTATTCACTGAAGGTAAGAGCTTGATTTTTCTCCCCATCCATGTGAACTCATAAGTATTTTTCCTCCCTCGATGGGTTGCTTGGACATCATATTGCCAGGGACGTCCTAACAAAACGTGGCACGCATCCATATCAAGCACATCGCATATAATTTGATCTTTATAAAGATTGCCAATTGAAAGAGTAATAGTGCACGTAGAACTTATCTGAGTTTCTCCGCCTTTCTTGACCCATCCTATCTTGTAAGGATGAAGATGAAGATCGAGTTGAAGGTTGAGTGCGTGCACCAGCTTGGAAGAAACAACATTCTCACTGCTGCCACTGTCAATTATCACGTTACAAACCTTCCCGTTGATGGTACATCTTGTGCAAAACAAGGCATGCCTTTGAGGATTGATGTCTGTCTTTGGCGTGAGTAAAATTCTTTGTAAAACGCAAGATAATTGATCCCCCGTGTCTGGTTCAAGCTCATTGAACTCATCTTCAGAGTTTGGCTCGTTCTCCTCTTGTTGTTCTTCATCTTCTTCCTTGACAATAGCTACGGCTCTTTTCTGAGGACACTCATTAGATAAGTGCCCTTGCTGTCCACAACGAAAGCATTTACCAAGGTTTGGTCGTTGGTAGTTGTTTGTGTTTCCTTTCTTGATAAAAGTCTCTTGGATCTTTACACCTTGAGTTGGTTTATTAATTTGTTCTTGCTTGGAGATAACTGAATTTTGACTTGGTTTGTTGGTGTCTAGGTTCTTGCGTTGGTAAGAATTAAAGGGTCTTTCCCAAGAACCTTTCTTGGAGCTGCTGGTCTTCAGTATTTTCTCTAACCTGATTTCAGCTTTGTATGCCATGGAAATTGCGGTTGGAAGCGTGCTAATGGGTTGAAGATCCATTTGTTCTTGAATTTCTTCTTTGAGACCATCGAAAAATCTTGTGATTTGATAATTTTCACTCTCATTTGTTCTTGTTCTTGGACCTAATGTGTGAAATTCTTCTGCATATTCAGCCACCTTACGATTGCCTTGTCTACATTTTTGGTTTTGCTGATACAAAATTTGTTCATGGTCTGCTGGTAAGAACCTTTTCTTCATCATTTTGAGCATTCTTGGCCAATTATTGATCGGTCTTTTCCCTATCAATCGTTGGTTGGACTGAACTTGATCCCACCACGTGGAGGCTCCCGATTTGAGCTTGAAGGTTACCAATTTAACTTTTTTATTCTCCAGCGTGTTCATATACTCAAAGAAACTTTCCACACTTTTAACCCAATCAAGGAATGCCTCTAGGTCTAGTTTGCCACTAAACATAGGCAAGACAATCTTCATTTTAAAATCTTGTTGTCGTTCATCTTGGGCTTGATCACGAAGTCTTCTTATATTTCTTCTATCCAATGGTCGGCGCCTAAAAAATTCTTCTTCTTCCGATGAAAATTCAGAATCTTGATCCTCCAAGATTGGTTCTTGAAATCTTGGAAGTCGAAAAAGTAGTGGATTGCCGTTTGGGGAATTGATATTGGTTTGAATACCTCTTCTTGGCAATCTTTCCTCTGTTTCTTGGAGAGGTCTCCTCAATCTCTTCTCTCCTTTGTTTTCTTCCAGTTGTCTTGGAATGGTTGTCAAAACTTGTTCCATTTGTCTTGACATTCAGTTTATTGCTAAGGTCAATTCAGCAATATTGGTGTTTATTTCTCCAATGGATTCTTCTACAGCCAACAATCGGGCAGTAGCTGTCCCGAGAGAAAAAAACTCGCTTTGTTCGGGATGGTTTTCTGTCGCCTTCCCTTTGCCGGTGTCCGCTGCGATTTTTCCAGCCATGAAGTCCCAAATTCGAAGGGCTCTGATACCAAACTTGATGTGTCAAGTTGAGAGAGAAGACTAAATTCTGAAAATGCTTCAAATTGTATTCAAAATGATTGAGAAGTTTAGTTTAAATACTAAACTGTGCAGTAACAAATTAAAAGAATTAGTTACCAACAGTAACTAAAGAATTTAAAGAAATACAAGAAAGTAATTAAAGAACTAACTAAAGAAGTAACTATACTTAAAGATTCAGCAACCAACTAAAATAAAAATACAGAATACATCCGAAAATCCTAATACAATTCCGTAGTATTGGGTTTATTGCATTCCAACATTTTTTAGAAAGAAATTCAAGGTATAACCATGCAGCCTAAGTAATCTGCAAGTGAGCAGATTCTTAACCACTTAACAAAACCTCGTTAGTTCCTGAGGTTCCAATCTACTGGCTTCCTCCGCATCATAAACCTATGGGAAAACAAAGTCTAGGATTTCTTAACCCCTAAATTTTGATGGGCCCACCAAAGAAACTGAAGATCAAGACATTTCTTGAAAATTCAAATTTTGTAATTTTAGATTTAGCCTTCAATTTCTAGGATGTGCCAAAATGTAGGTTAATTTTGCTTGTTAGATACAACTATGCATGCAATATACCCCTTCTGAATCTTTTGATGTTTCTTAAAAAAAAAAAAGAAAAAAAAAACTCATAGAACTTCTGCTAAGTTCAAAACTTCCGATTCTGTACCCTCTTCATCGACCCAAATTCCTCACAGCTTCAGATGAATTTAAAAAATGAGCATTGTCGCCGTTGTGTTTCTCCTGGCAGGCACATGTGATACCACCTTTGGTTATCCTTGGTAACAATATCCGTTAGCTGGTTTTTAGCAAGTTTTCTTTCCTTCTTCCATAAGAGGATAATCCCTTGTTTTCTTCAAGGCAGTTCACCTTTTCTACTGATATTCTTAAATGTTATTCATATTTAATCCAGTTCCAGGGTGCACGTTAGTTGAATTTCACTCATTCTTGTCATAGATTTATGAGTATAGGGCTTAATTTGGGTGTTATTCAGGATATCTGAAGAGGCTGTGGAGATGGAACATGAGTTGGTTGAGCTGCGAAAACATATTTCATCTCAAAGGATTCTAGTTCAAGATCTAATGACTGGTGTATGTCATGAGTTAGAACAGTGGAACCAATCAAATGATGGCACTGATGAAGTTAAGGATGGTGCAAAAAGTTGTGACCCTCAAGATTCCTTGTCGAAATTGGAAGATGGTCACAATATGGTATTCCTTGAGAATGTTGACATCCTTTTAGCTGAGCATAAAACAGAAGAAGCACTGGAGGCTTTAGATGCAGAAGAGAGAAATTCTCCTGAGCTCAAAGCAACTGGGGAAATTTCATCCGAAGTGTCCTTGTACAAATCTGCATTCTTGAAACGCAAAGCTATGCTTGAGGAACAATTGATTGAAATTGCCGAACAATCTTTCATAAACCTTCTTGAGATTAGAAAGGCCTTATCTGGTTTATTAAGACTCGGTAAAGGTTCTTTGGCTCATCAATTACTACTCAAGTCATTTGGAACTCGTCTTCAAAGGAGCACCTCGACTTTTCTTCCTTCATGTGCTGCTTGCCCGAAGACATTTTCAGCTACTTTGAGTAAGCTTGTATTTTCTGCAATTTCGTTGGCAACAAAAGAATCTGCTTCAATTTTTGGTGATGATCCTATTTACACAAATAGAGTTGTTCAGTGGGCTGAATGGGAAATTGAATTCTTTGTACGATTGGTGAAAGAGAATGCACCATCTTCTGAGATAGTGTCTGCTCTGCGTGCAGCTAGCATTTGCATACATGCTAGTCTTAATTATTGTTCATTATTGGAAACACAAGGCTTGAAATTGTCAAAACTACTTTTGGTGCTTTTGCGGCCTTTTATGGAAGAAGTTTTGGAGTTGAATTTCCGAAGAGCTAGAAGAGGCATTCTTGACTTGGCTGAACCTGATGACAACTTTGTATTATCATCTCGCTTTGCGTCATCATTGTCTCCATTTTTGACATCCTCAGATAGTCTGCTTGTGGTTAGTGGGATGAAGTTCATGCACATTGTTGATGTAAGTTGGTTATTTGTATTCAAATAATTCTTGCCGAATTTTTGTCAGTTTTTTTTTTTTTTGTTGCCATTATTTTAAATAATTTTGGATGTTTTGCTAACTTCTGCACTATGCACCCAATTAGTGTAACAACATTTAGTATTGAAAAACTTATCAGATTTTAATATTATAGGTAGCTGGGTCTCTATGGTCTTCCAAGTTTACGTTGGTTTTGTAGCTTTGCCCTTTGATCACCAGGCCAGTCGCTACTATTTTAGAAATTTATTACACTATTTCATTCATTACCAATGTACACTTGGCAAGTTACTGCGTTCCGTATAGCTACTCTTCGTATTATGCCTTCCTGAATCTCTCATTTTGTTTTTCCAATATAGCACTCGTGATGATGCCTTGATAGAGGTACTTACAGAATTAATTGAATAATACACATAGAAGTAGAACATCTCCTTTTGTTTTTTATTATTTATTTATTTATTTATTTTTGAGAGGAAACCACATCTTTTAAATATAGCAATCAGGCCCAAAGTATTAGTAGATATAAATCCAGCTTTCGGAGTCTATTAGGGATAGACTATAGAGACTATGATAGATTTTGCTATATTTACAATTTTTTTTAAATGTTGCTATGCAGTTAATTATTTGCCTTAAAAGTGCTGCCTATTGCAATTGCCCTATTTTATTGGTGCATGATGTATAACAAAATAGAGAGGGAATGAACCCAAGATCCTAAATGGAGTTACAAAAAGAATGTCCATTTGGCCAAAAGTATGGAAAGACTATAATCACAAAAAGGGGTAATATTTACACCAAGACAGAGCCATTAAGAGAACATTACTAAAGTATCACAAGAAGATTCGATCCAATGCTTTGATGAAAATTGATCTTATCTCCCTTCTGTTTAGGAGGATCATATTTTTGTATATAGAAAAAGTTTAAGAATTATTCCATTTAACTACTATATTGACAAGCATGCTGAAAAGTTGTACGCAAAATTAAAAGGGAATAAACTCCTGAAATGACCATGCCCTTGTTACTTTATTTGGTAAATTGGTGATTTATTCATTAACTGACAACGCGATACCGGAACGTGGCAATTTGTATAGGATATATTGGAACAGCTGACATCATCAGCAATTTTTCATTTTGGAGGCAACGTCCTAAATAGGATTTCTCAGTTATTTGATAAGTACATGGATGCCCTACGCAAAACACTACCAGGCCCCTCGGATGATGAAAATCTTACAGAATTAAAGGAGGCTACACCCTTTAGAGTTGAAACTGATTCTGAAAAGTTAGCGATTCTCGGTATAGCATTTACCATTATGGATGAACTTTTATCAGATGCTGTGATGACCATCTGGAAACGGCAGGATGAATTAGTCCAGAAGAATGAATCAACTGAAACTGTAGTCTACAATTCTGGAAGTTCTGTTGAACTGAAGGATTGGAAGCGCCATCTTCAAGTATCATTTGACAAGCTTAGAGATCACTTCTGCCTGCAATATGTGTTGAGTTTCATATATTCAAGAGAAGGCAAAACAAGATTAGATGCATGGATTTATATAAATGGGGATGGAGAAGATCTTCATTGGGGTTCTGATCCTCGTCCATCACTTCCATTTCAGGTAACTTCCCCTTATGTTCGACTATTCATGCGTTTAAGGTGTATTAATAGGATAATTGAAATTCATCTTTTACTAATATCCTATATTCCACCCAGCTTATTACATTCACAGAATTTGCATCTATTTTAATTCCCAAACGCAAGCACTCTTAAAGGCGTTGTTGGTTCCCATGACTATTTTAAATGTATCAAGCAAATTACATTTATATGATTACACAATGTCATATATAATCTTTCTTTTGTGTATGATGATTATTTAAGCTGACAAGATATCGGATATGGGCTTGGTAATCATAGATGTGGAAAAACATTTTGGCTGAGCTATTATTTCTCTTGTTTTAGACTTCAGTGCTCTATAGCTTGATATTTAGGCTTAAACCACACAATCAATACTCTAAGTTTGTGCTTTCATAAGTTCCTTGAACTATAACTCATGATCTGTCAAAGATACAGTTTATGATACAGAGTGTAGAAAATTCAAGATTCATGCTATTAGTGTAGGCACACAAATTTCCAGGAATTAAATTGTGTAAGATTATAAGAAGAGACCAAAGGTTTGCCCAACTTGACAAGAGATAAAGTAGTATTCTCTAATCCAGTATGATGGCCAGGGACTGAATTAACAACAATATGATTAAGCCAATCTGCTGGCTTCTGCCGGTTTCAAACTCCTTTATTTATTCATATTATATATATGTGTGTATATATATAATATATATATATATTATTTGTGTGTGTGTAAAAAATCTTTCATGCTTACTCTGTTGGCATTGGCATATCTGTTTTCATGCTAATAGCATGATTTCTGGCATTATTTCAGGCACTATTTGCAAAACTGCAACAGTTGGCAACTGTTGCAGGAGATGTCTTGCTTGGGAAAGAGAAAATACAAAAGATTTTGCTTGCTAGGCTGACAGAGACCTTCCTTATCTGGTTGTCTGATGACCAGGAGTTTTGGGTCGTTTTTGAAGATGATTCAGTTAATCTCCTGCCTTTTGGTTTGCAGCAGGTATGTATCTGCTTCAGCTACATCTCTTATCATTCATGAAGTTTCAAACTGAAGCAATTTGTTGGTTGATATATAGAGTGTTGTTTGACAGTTGTGATTCATTTCTAAATAACAGAATAAATTTCTGGCTCATAGTTTGTTTGGTTAAATAATTTTGTAAAGTAGTCTCTTGAATAAAATTTGTAGAGGGTGGAAAAATTATGCTTTTAAACTCTTTTGGGGGTTTTATGAAGTAAATTTGCATTATTTTTGGGTTATGAATCAACTTAAATGGATAATGTTTTGAAAATACCAAAAAAAAGAAAAAAAAAGGAAACAAGAATAATTTTTTTTCCAAAGTAGTATTTATAAAAATTTACCTATTATTTTTATTTTTTTTAATCAATGTGAAGAGTTGGCCCGATGAGGTATGTTGTATTACCAGAATTTCCTTGATAAAATAATCCCTGCTCAGTTATATGGTAATAGGACAATTGAAAGTCAAGCGATTTGGGATTGTAATTCTAAATCTCTTGCTGGCCACCTTCTTGAGATATTCAAATCTTATGAATTCTCACAACCAGATATTAATTAGAAGGGTTTTTTTTCTTTTTTCTTTTCCTCTTCTGGTGAAATTAGTTGATGTGCCTATGCGCATAAGTGAATCTAGATGCCCCTTGTATAGGGGGCTATTGTTGGGATATTATCTATTTACTGCCACTTCTCTTCCATGCCTAAATAAAACACAAATTATATTTGAGTAATCTGTGCATCAGATCCTTTTTATGGAGCGTTTGGTGTGAGAGAAAATAACAGGATCTCTAATGACTTAATTTATCCTCTTGATAGTTTTATAGATCTTCTTGTTTTTAATGCTATGTATTTATATACATGTATGTCACCTTTTAAGGACTATAGTCTTACTTCTCTAGTTACTATTTAGACATCAGTTTTTAACCTACCTTGGGTGGAAGAGATTCTATTTTTCCTATTTTGTAATTTCATTCATTAAAAGAAAAAGAAGAAAAAGAAGTGCACAAGTTCGTTTCATCATATTCGCTGTGCTGAGCAAGAGCATAATATCTCTCTTGGCAGTTAATTCTTGATATGCACTTCACTGTCGAAATAGCACGTTTTGCTGGTTACCCGTCACGCCAAATCCATCAGATTGCGTCTGCCATTATTGCTCGTGCAATCAGGACGTTTTCTGCTAGAGGCATTGATCCACAAAGGTCTCTGTCTTTCTCTCTCTCATACGCGCACGCATGCTCACACAAACATACACCATACGTTTTCTTTTTTTGTTGTGCTGTCTTTTTAATTGAAAAGAAAAACTGAACTACTATGCCTGATTAGTGCACTCCCTGAGGATGAATGGTTCGTTGAAACGGCCAAGTCTGCAATCAACAAACTACTAGGAGCTGATGGGTCCGATGGTTCTGAAATCGATGATGATCACATTATTCTACATGACGACGATGTCTCGGATTCAGATGATACTACGTCCTCTCTTTCGACACTAGAATCTACAGAGTCTTTTGCCTCTGCAAGTATGGGAGAACTTGAGAGTCCATCCGATCTCACCGATTCCGAGAACTAGTTTAAAGAAGATGGCAGAGCAAATCAGAGCCTTGCATTTTTAACAATTATCAACCTTCAGAAATCGCTTTCGATAGTCGTGATCCAGATTTTGAGCTGTGAGATTGTAGTACAAGGTTTGTAATAGTGTCAATTGTAGATTTAGTTTAGCTCATGTTTAATGCTGTGATTAATAAACTATTAATGTGTTTGCATGCTGTGTTTATCAATGATCACATCTTTCCCAGAAGCGAAAAGGATGATCATCCATAGTTCACAGATATGCTTGAATGATAGGTCAAGCATTTCATAGTTTCATATAGTTAGTTTGATTTAGTTTTTTTGTTTATTGAAATTGTAGTTTAGTTTAGGCGTTTTGATAACTATCTTTTATTTATTTATGGACAAAATATATTTGTAGTCCCTCAGGTTTGGAGTTAGTGTCTATTTGGTCCCTGAAGTTTTAAAATGAACATAAAAATGGTTCTAAATGGTCTTTGAACAACCTCTGGCCGTTAGTTGGCTAGCGATTAGATTGATGAATTACGTTGCTGATTTAGCCTTTCTTTCTTCTTCTCCTTACTCTCACTTTCATCACTTCTCTTAACGAACTTCCCTTCCACCCTTGACACTGATATTGACGCTGCCTCCATCCACCAACCCTCGTTTGTTATCGACCTCTTTCTTTCTCAATGATGTGGGTGGCGACAATGATGGCTATCAGAAATGATGATATTGACTAATATTCAGACTACTATCCTTTCTCAAAAATAGGATTAAATTCTATATAAAGGATGACTAAATCAAATTATTATTGTAAATTAAAGAACACTTAGGGTGACATTGCAGAGAAAAAGGGAGAACGAAAAATGTGCAATCACCTAAAGATATTATTAAGTTAATCAAATTTGGTAATTTAATAAGATCTAGTCAACACTAAATTATCTTATCGTTAGTTCTAACGATCAAATAAGTTTAGAAAACATTTAAAACTATTTCTTAAACTTTAAGAAGTAAAGTGCTTGTTTTGAAACTTTAAGGATCAAATAGACATCAATTTCAAATCTGGACCAAAAGTGTATTTTACACTTTATTTTTTTTTAGTATTTAGGAATGAAACATCAAAACAAACCATTATAGAATAACTTATTGTGCCACAAGTACAATAAACCACTCGGGGTAAGGAGTTTGAAGAAAAGAAGAGGTTTGTTCTTCCAACGCCTTAGATGTAAGGGATGCATCAACACATTGTGACATCATTGCACATGAAAAATGGAAACATCGACTATCTCATGCGCCACAGACATCGCCTCTTCAATGAAAAAAAAAACTTTAGTAAGATCCATAGAGACGTGTCACTAATCAAGTTAACCACCTCAAGACAGTTAGACTCAATCATGATATGATGAATGTTTAGGGAAGTAGGACTATGAGACCATAAAAAATATTGAGTGAATTTAAATCTCCAACTTCAAGAAATAGGTAGAAGCTTTCATGTTAAATTTTGTTTATATTAACAGTTTTTTTTATTCTTGTCGTTGTATGAAGCTAGACTCATCCACAAATATATATTTGTTATTCTTATATATTGACATATTTTGTTGTAACAAAAATTTTATAAGCATTTTTGGGAATACACCAAAGTTTCATATTGGCTAGATAAAGATATGAACATAGGTATAACAGAGAGGACAACTATCTCTAATGGTATGAGATATTTTGGAGGGTTTATACCTAAAGTAGAAAACATCATACCATTGTGAAGATATTTGAAGAGATGTTCCTAACAAGTGCTATCAGATTTATGCTCTTGACTTAGCCATGTCGATAGAATCATAGGGTGCCGAACAAAGAAGTGGTGAACCTCAAAATATATAACCATGATGTAGATATGTGGTTGAGCTCTATCAAGTTAGTGGTGCACTTGAGAGGAGAGAAGTTGGTTTGGATAAGAGCCAGACAGATTAATGATTATTTGAGAGGAGACACAATGGTACTTTGACCGAGGAGAGAATTGTTAGGAATGAGTCCAAAATTCTACATTGGTAAGATGAATGATCATGGATATCAATGATATGAAGACTTTTAGAGTAGTTCCAAAAACATAGCTATGTGGTTTATTGCCAAAATAAATAGTATCATATACCATCGTGAAGATATATGAAATGGCGTTTTTCCTAAGTAATTGTTATTATTACTTTTTTTTTTTTTTGGAAAAAATTCATTTTTACCTTAAACTTATTAAGTAATTACCACTTTTCACCTTAAACTTTCTATTTCATCAAATTGAATTTTAAATTTAAACATATATTGCAAGTTTTACCCATGCTTAGTTTATCTAAAATTTTAGTAAAAAGTAAACTAAAAATATCTCCAAACTTATATCAAGAGAGAGAGAAAAAAAGAGTGTTGTAAGTAAATTTGGACCTAACAAAATAGTAAAAAAAAAAAAAAAAAAAAAAGAAAAAAAAAAAGAGAAGATAAATACACGATAAAGTGGATTTAGTTCAAATAAGTCAAGTGTCATTAAATCTAATCCTATCTAGGATAAGGAAAGATCCATCTCATCTAATCCTAAGAAGAAAATGTAAATTTCATCTCATTTTCCCTATAAATATATAACATTATAACTCCATATGAGATATCTTGAACTGGACATAGATCTTGATCTTGATATGGGATCTAGAACTTAAACTTTTGGCTTATTCTCTATTATATAATTTTCAAACTCACTTTAGCATAAGATAATTTTCTTTGTTTTGTAGGTCCTTTCTTTCCTAAAAATTGGCATCAAGAATGAGAATTTCAAAAATTAAGCTCGATTAATGTGCATGATTAATGATTGAATAAATATTTCAAAATTCACATATTTTAATAAAAAGTTGGCACTAAAATGTTATTTTCTTGGAAGTTTCATTAATTTTACCTTAGATAGATATTTTATATTCATTTAATACACATAAAAATATTTTTATTAATAATTTTTAGAGTGGTTTTCAAATATAGAAAAATGAGTCAAACTATTTACAAATGCAGAAAAATTTTATTGTCTATCAGCGATAGACCACAATAGAATTCTAAACATTTTTACTGTTTTCTTTTAATTTATCTATTATTTTTCCTGCTTATTCATGCGGTAGAAGTGAGAACAAACACATGACTTTAAAATTTATTATAATTCATTAGTACATCTGAACTTTCCTAAACTTTTCCAATGTAGAACAAACACATGACTTTCTTAAACATTTTTGATATGGGACAAGTGCACTTCTAATATTTTTGCTAAAATCCAACCGAGAGATGGAGGAGATGAGAGAGGACGAGCGAAGAGAGAGAAAGCACAAGAAGAGAAAGAAGAGAGATGACAAATATTAAAAAAAATAGATTTTTTCCAAGTCAATCTTGCCACATCATTTCTTTATTCGATTTAATTTTTAATTTTAATTGATTTATTAGTTGAGAGACCATTTAAACCTATTCTTTATAACTCAGACACTAAAATAACCAATTTGAAATATTATGGACTAAACGCATCCATTTTTAAAAACTCGAGACCAAATGTATATTTTTCATAATAAGTAAATAAATAATAATAATAGAAAAACGAATTTCGAGCGGGAAAATCTTGGTCGAGGATCGATTCTCATTTCTCAATGCTCAAAAGAGCGGGAAGCGTAGAATCTGAAGTAGAAATGGTCGACTGAATTTCCTCGCCAGAAATCCGAAGCATCAACGTGGGTTTAGGGTTTTTGAGTTTGGGGTTGCTTCACAAATCACAATTAATCAAATGAATGCTGAAATCGAGAGGAAAGGGGAAGTAATCGTGGATTTTGATTTTGGGATTGACTCTGTGCCTTTGGATCTCAGTGGTAAAGTCCATCAGCTTCCCTGTGCCATTAAATTCGATGGTCCTTGCTCTGTTTCTCAGTATTTTAAACCCAAATCCACTGGTAATGCCCTAATTTTCGCTGTTTCTTCTACTCCACTTTATATATTTGGGTAATTTGTTTGTAGTTTACTGAGTAGTCTCTTTTTCATTTTCTTTTCTTGCCCATTGAAGGAATTGAGGTTGATGGTTTGAGTGTTGAGGAAGCTTATTTCAGAGGAAGAAAGTTGCAGGGAGCAACCATTTCCCTTCCTGAGGGTTACTCTGGTAAATTGAAAATACTTTCAGTTTTGAGTTCATTGAATTGGATCTTGTTTGTTGATATTTCCCACTTGTATTGTTCACTACTTCAATATGTTAATCACCTATCTAATATGCTTACATAAATAATTGGTTTCAGTTATCTATATTCTTCGGCGTGATATTACTTTATAACATTAAAAGGAGTTTTCTACCTTAATTTCTTATAAAATGGAAAGAATAAGAAACAACGATGTCATTGTTAATTGAGTAAACTCATTAACTTGAAATCTCCATATTAGTTGACTTTCTATCTTTTAGAGAAATGTTTTGGGCTAGCTATGAACATTTCTATGATTGAAAAGTGTTATTTTTGCGAGCATTGGTTTTTCTAGCTTTGTTGGATGTTTTGGTTGGTTGTGAATATTTTGATCTTAAAATGGAATGTTTCTGCTCCCTATGTGGATCAATGATTACCTATTCACAGGGTCTTGTCTTGTCTTAAGCAAAGACTTTTTCAACAAAACAATAGAGCTCATCAAAAGCCATATATTGAACACAGAAGGCTTTATAACACTTGACAGTATAGTTATTAAAATGAAGTTTATTCCAATTCCAAGCATACTAGAACTGACTTCCTTAAAGTTGTGTATGTTTTCTTTTACCTGTTTTAATTCATGTAGTTGATGTTTAAAATGAAAGTAGTTTCAAGACCCACTTCAATAGGCTATGGTAATTATAAGAATTCAAATAAACAAAGATCGAAAACTATGATACCGGTAGTTATTGTTCTATGTCTTAGCTGTAACTGTTACTCATGTGGGTTGAATGGAATTCACGGACACAATTGGTGAAGAGCTTTCCTATAATTCTTAGGGTATTTTCTGATTGATGTTCTTATTTCACTTTTAATATGCCTGGATATATTTTGAAGGAATTTCAACATGCATTCTGTTTATGTTTTGTGAAGAAAAAGATGCTAGGATGGTACACTGGTTGATGATAAACAGGGTATTTCAACTGGAACAAGTTTATGAATCTATTATAACGAATCTGTATTTGTTTTCTTATTCTAAAGTGGAATTTAGTTGTCAACTTGATTCTCTTTTCACGGTCAACTTTGAGATCTATTTAATTTTTTGGGACCAATTGAGTTTTATTTATTATTATTATTACTTTTTAAATTTGTTTTGCTGCCCCATGTCCTAGTTCTGCTTCTTATGGGATTGTTAACGGTGTAGGCCTAGTTATTTCATGAGTACATGCGCAATAAGACTTTCCTGAGTCTCTTTTTCCATAGCTCCTTCCGCTGTTTTGTTTTTGTTTTTTGTTTTGTTTTGTTTTTTGTTTTACTAATGGTTGCTTTCAGAAACTTCAGTTGGGCAAGTTTTCGCAATAATCTCTTTAACTAAAGATTAACAGAGACATGGGCAAGTTTCCCTGTTCCAATTCCTTGGTTTGCATTCATGAATATTTTGAAGCAGAGATAAAAATGAAAAGAGATAACTTGAACCTTCTCATGTAGTATGAATATGATATATTTATTTTCTTTTTGGGAGATTTGGTATGAAAGAACCATCGGTTATTTGATGATTGTAGAAAAAGGAAATGAGAAGGAACGAGCTATTCATTTTCATGTTTCTTATAGTTATGAGGCTGGTATATAAGAACAGTTTTGTGACTATCCCTTTTTGCTTTTGTAATTCTAGCCAATTGGAAAGTATATATATTAAGGCCCTTTGTTTGAATGGATATGAGGATATCTAATCTCCTATCCTTTTTGAGTTAATGTAAATGCTTTCTGTTAAACAAAAAACATGCTGAGTTTCCACCGTTTCTACCTAATTTGAACATCTGCACTAAGGCAACCAGAGCTAATATTGATATAAATTTCTTCCACAGTTCACTTAACCAATTTGAACTAAAGGATCTATGTCTATCTGTAAATGTTGTTCTTCAGGCTATGTGCTAGGGAAGAAGAGTCTTGGAAAGAGGGAAGATTCTGAACAGTGTCAGGACTCAAGCCCTTGGCAGGTGAAGGCCAAATTTGAAAATATTACATATTGGAACCATGACACCCTACCATCACAAGACGATACGTTCCAACGTTCTTTTCACTGGCTGACCGTTGCAAAAGCAGTATGATTCTGATCGACACACATTAAAATGATTAGCAATTTCATGTCTTGTTTGCATTTTTCTGAATCAAAGTACTAAAACTGCTATGAGGTTTGAGAATAGTTTCATACAAGCTTTAAACTTACAAATAAGAAATGGAAAAAAAGTTATCGTTTCTTATCAAATATATTAGGTTTGTCATGTAACTCAAAGTTTGTGCATGATTCTCACCAATATTGGTCAAATATGACAAAAAAAAAAGGATTTATGTTATTTATAACGTTTTTTGTGACTGCTCTTTGAATAATTTACCATTCTTGTATAACTTCTGTCTTCTCTATTCATATATTGTACTTCAGAATTACATTTATTTCCTCAAGTTTCTTAGCTCCTGAAATTTTGTTTATGATTGCAGTTGCACAAACCTGTAACAGCAGAAGACTTGGCATCTGCATCTACTGCTCTCAAGAACATGAGTTGATTAGGATCATGTGCTCTGAGAAGAAAACTTCTAAAACTAGAATGATTCCATACTACTTTGAATTTTTATTATTATCTATTTTACCAATTTATTTAATGGGTTTAGCATTTTAAATCATGATGTGGCTTTTTTTATTTATTACAGTAGTATAAAAGAATGTCCTACAAGATTAGTATTGGAAATATGATTTTCATTTTGTTTGTCATTTAACTTGAGTTGTTCAATAAAACTAATATTTATAAAATACAAGAGCAGGCTTACATTGTAAGCCCTAAGCGTTCATATGGCCTATCAAATTTTGAACCTTTTTTTTTTTATTATTATTTTATTATTTTATTTTATATATTTTAAAGAAGAAAACATGTTTATTTTATTATTTTATTTTATCCATTTAATTAGTTAGACTTCATTTGATAATCATTTGGGCTATAATAATTTTATCAATTTGTATCCAAAATTTAAATAAGTGTTGCAATTTTTACACTCAATTCTACTTTTGCTAATTTACTCATGATTTCGTTTTTTGTTTTTTGTTTATTGAATTATATGTTTGTTTCTTACCAATTTCTTTTTTTATGATTTTTACCTTTACGCATTTCAATTCTTAGTCAAATTTCAAAAACAAAAATAAATTTTAAAAATCAAGCCAAGTTTTGAAAACTAAAAAAAATAATTTTAAAAAACTTGTTTTTGCTTTTGGAATTTGACTTAAAATTCAACTCTTTTACTTAAGATGAATGTAAACCATCGTAAGAATTCGAGATGAAATTGGCTTAGTTTTCAAAACGTAAAATTATAAACGAAATGGTTACTAGACGACGCCCAAATGTTTATAAAATTGGACCTTGAGAAATAGAGGCAGTTGCAAATATAGCAATTAGGCTCAAAGTATTAGCAAAATATCGTACAATGCAAAATAATTTGTAGATATAACAAAATTTAGATCCAACTCTCAAAGTCTATCAATGATAGACTATATCGTTGATAGAAGTCTATCAACGATAGAATTTATTACTAATAGATTTTGCTATATTTACAATTTTATAAAAACGTTGCTATATAATAATTATTAGCCCTATAAAATTTATTTTCGTTTGTAGAATTTCACTAAGAATATTTTAATGTTTCCTTTAAAAATATCAAAACTATTATAAATAATTGATGACAAAACAAGCAAAATTTTCAAAAGAAAAAGCAAAAATTGGAAACCAAATAGTTAGCTGAAATCATTATCAAAGTTTAAAGTCCAAAGTGTTACAATCTCACATTTTTACTTTTCCAGAAAACAAGATAAAAAACAATATAATTCTTTATTTTTTTTGTTTTATAAAAACTAAAAATAAAAAAGAGTTACAAAACCAGTTGTGGTTTTTTGTATTTTAAGAATTGAAATAAAAAACAGTTTCCAAACAGATATAACTTTTGTTTTTAAAAATAAAAAATAATAAGCTAAAAACATAAATAGTTATCAAACGACCCTAAAAACGGGTCTAAATGGTTTTCAAATAGAGCTTATTTGATTTTAAATTTTAAATTTTAGAAATTATACTTATTTTCTCACAAATTCTTTACAATTTCTTTACAATGATTTATCTTTCTAATTTCTAAACAAAGAAGAAGAAGAAATTATTATTATTATTAGTTTAGGTTGGGTTTTGAAAACATCTCTAAACTAGATTAAAAAAAGGAAAAAAGACATTAGGCGGAACGGTTGAAACAAGTACCAATCGGCCACACCTTGGATTAAAAATATTGGTAAATAATTGTTCTTATTGTAAGTGTACATTACAAATCGAGGTGGAAATATCGACGTCGATGTAAATATGGAAGTCTCTATTTTATAGAAATATCGATGAAAATTTCTAAAACAATTATAGAAACGGATGGAAAATGTTATAATTAGATAATAAAACTTTGATTGTGACTTAATTAGACTATAATTGACTATTTTTAATCACAATTTTTATAAAGTAAGACAATATTTAGATGTATATTGTCAATGTTGATGCGAGAGCAGAAATTTCAAAAAGAAATGGAAAAATAATTTAACAATAATATAAAGTTTATGAATATTTTGAGGTGAAATAATGTGAAATTTTTTTTGTGATTTTTTTTTGACATTCGTGAGTATCCGGCTGTGCACGTAGGGTGCCACAACCGCTTAGCCCTTTATTTATTTATTTTTTTTTGTTTTTTGATGTTCCCACTACCACTTGGCCAACTTTATGAAAGTGGATGGTAAAAGAAAAAAAACTCACATCAATTTAATTTTGAGGTGAAATGATGTGAAAATTTAATGAAAAAAGTTTGAATGAGGTTAAAAATAAATATATGTTATTTTTTGTGGTCTTTTCGAATTCACTTTCTTTAGAAATGAAAGTTTTGGATCGAAAATAAAGTTAAAATTTGAGAAAACTTGGAAATTAGAAAAGGAAAATGATTATAAATAGAAAAAAAATACAAAACTATTTACAAATATAGAAAAATTTCACTATTTATTAGCGATAGATCGTGATAGACTTCTATAGCTCAGCGATAGAAATCTATCGCGGTCTATTGTTAGTAGACAATGAAATTTTTCCATATTTATAAATAGTTTGACTCATTTTTCTATATTTAAAAACAACTCGTTAGAAAAAGTAGCATATGAAGTTATAGAATTGTGTATAATCAAGACCATAAAATTAAAAAACTTGAACTAAGTCAACATAGTTAATTAAAAAAAATCGAAAATTTCTTGAAATCTTGAAATTTCGTTGAAATGGGAGGAATTGAAATATTTTGAAATTTCTTAAAAATTTCTCAAAATTTTAAAAAATCTTAAAATTTCGTCGAAATTAAAAAAAAAAAAAAAAAATTTCCCAACCAAAATTTTGAGATTTCTATGAAAATTTTTCACCCTACCATACACTCTAGTTTTATTATTACACAAGCAACCGGCCAAATTAAAAGTGAAAAATCAAGTGACAGACGAATATTTACTTTTTGGCTGACATTGCATCATTTGTGAGTTGTAATTAGTCCTAAAGGATCTATTGGCTTTTCTCTTTGCTTTTTTATCGCTTGTTCTTGCAACTGCTTTTGTAATAGCAAAACATTAACCTATTAACCATCTAACCATCGTTAAATTACCAATCAACCTAGAAAAAACTTAAGCTATGGATTATAATAAATTTTTAAGTAAATACTAGGTTGTATCAATTTAAACCCTGAACTTATATAACTTTGTCAATTTAAACCTCAAATTAATAGTTGTATCAATTTAAACCCTGAACTTTCATAAGTATATCAATTTAAACTCTCTATTATGTTTTATTTGGATACATTTATAAAAGTTCATGGTTTAAATTGATATACTCATAGAAAGTTTAAGGTTTAAATACTTATGAATGTTCAAGGTCTAAATTGATACAATTATTAGTTAGAAGTTTAAATTGATACAATTGACAAAGGTTATGGTTTAAATTGATACAATTATTAATATAGGGTTTAAATTGATACAACTCCTAAAATTCAGAGTAAAAATTAATATTTACTCTAAATTTTATATTATATCAACACTTTAAGAGTCGGCTCGAGCTCATAGCTATTCCTTGGATTCCTTTCCAACAACGTGACTAAGCTATACCAAAAAGATAAAGACCAAAATGGGAAAAAAAAAGCCAATAAGAGGAGAGAAACACAATCCAATGGAATTAAAGTAGAAGAAATCTCAAGAGAATTTGATTCTTCTTTTACTTGACATTGCAATTGCATGATACAAAGCTTCCTCCCAAATGAATAATTGATACAATGAAGGTCCAACTTTTTCAGTTGGTTTTTGATGCCCTCTTTACGGCCGACATATATTCCATTTCTATTCTTTTTTCCTCTATAAAATGCTTTGGGAGAAATTTAAATTGCTATCGATAAGGCAAAATAGGTTCGAGCTGACTTCATTAGAATGGCGTACAACTCTAAAGTTGAAAGGTGTCTATACCTTAAAATTACATCGTAAATTGCTATTTATATTTAATAATTGCAACTACGTGATAGTAGTAACTCATACAAAATGGTATCTCTAAAGTATAACTTGTTTAGAATTTTCTGTACAGATGACTTAACTTTAGGAGGATTAATGTTTTGTTTGTCTCAGTTTTCGAAAATACTGAATGTAACCTTCTACCATTGTCAGAGCACATAAATTGCATGTTAATTATCCATACTACTCCTCGCGCACTAGTAGCCATATTTGAAATCATAAATGGCTATTTATCTTGACATGAGATGTCTTTTTTAGCCCAATCATGAGTTGTAAACTTGAGTGCAAGCACGACCACTAGGCAGAACACGAAGCAGGTCGAATCCGATGACAAGTTATGAACTTCAACTCGAGCACAACCACTGGGCACAATGCCAATAAGATCACACCCAAGCACTTTGAACACGAGCGCAACCACCAGTTGCGCGAGATTGAGCCTAATCCTTCCCCATCATCCTATTATTATCAATTTTTTGGATTTTTCCATTTTAGATTCTATCTATCTCTCTTTTCATCGGAAAACTTTTGATAACGATCGCAACTTAGCCTAACGCTTGACAACATGCACCGGGAAGGCCCACTCTCTTGAAAATGCCCGATGGATATATAACATTTGGAATTAGGATACTTGAGATCTAGAAAATAACTATCATGATATGCTCCATACGATGCTACGAGCTAGGCTAAACCATATAATCACGCTCGTGATGTTTCAACCATGACAATTGTGAGACAAAGTAGATAAATTACTCGAAAAAATCGGAATGACAGACATAACTAATGTCTCTTTTAAACCATAGGTGAATTAGATTACATAGACACTATCTGCCCCTAAATAAACCACTATAATGAATGTTTGATTTAGTCTTCAAAAACTCAATAGGTGAAACAATACATGTTAAAGAATGAAATGAGAAACCAAAAGAGTTTAAGTATACTTTAAAAATTCATGCGGAATGCAAAAAAACAATTAGGTAGAATATACCATGGTAAGAGAGGAGAGCTTCAATTTCAGAAGACGAGTAGGAAGCGAGAAGACGATTACGAGTTAAGTATTTCGAGAGTTGTTAGTTAGAGGCGAAAGTAGAGGGAGTATATATACTACTACAATTTTATTGACGTTTTTGTGTGTCAACTTAAATATAAATATTTATTGACATTTTATAACCATCAATGTAAGTATTTTTAAATTAATAGTTAATTTTAAGCTATAAATTAAAGTTTTATTGATATTTTTTTGTCACGAGTATTGACAAAATAAAAAAATCGTGCGTCAACAAAATTTAAATTTGTAGTAGTGGTAGAAATGGTCGAAAAAAAATACAAGAGAATTTAAAATTTTATTTATGATGCACTCAACCACGATGAGTCCAATACTCGCACTGGCATTTAGATTCAAAATTGTGCTGAGCTCATTTACTAGGTCACGTTTAAGGTTCTCATTTACTAGGTCACGTTTAAGTTCATTACAACCATGGTTGGACTAGAACTCAATCGCTTGAGCCCATTAATAGCGCTCACATTTTAGTTTGTCACAACTGATGGTCACTATATATATATATATATATATATATATAAAGGAAATAAATGGAAAATAACTAGAAAAAAAGAAGAAAGAAGTATAGGGGAGGGTTTTATTTGAAGGCTAAATTATAAAAATGTTGGATTTTATGTCCTAAAATTCGTAGTTTGTAAACACAAATATTTTTCTATTATCAAGAAAGTTGTTATCGAGGTTATTTAGCAAACTTATTATTGAATATGTGAATTGTTGTTAATATAACCCTAATCCAATAAACTAAGAACCCATGACTATAGTATGAATACTTGAACTATATGTAGAGACATAAAAGTAGATCAAATTCAAGTAAAATAGCTAAATGGTCTAATATTAGGCGGGTACCTTATCCTGGAGACATTATTGATTGCAGTCCACTCTGTATTTGATACAAACGATATGATCTTGAATCATTCATGTGGAGACATATGAGTGGGGGCGTTGTATGCAATGAGTTTACATTAGACCGGACCACGAAATATTCACTATTACTTTATAACGTCATTTACGTTTAACATTGACTATTTCAACTAGATGACCTAGGTAACTTGATCTTAATCCTGAGCTAACTACGAACTCCTATTTATTCAGGATAATCCTTAAATCTGCATGGATGAGAGTGACCCGAGTTCGCCGACTCAATATGCCTCCCATTTCAGGGGTAAGACTGAGTAGATAGTTGGAGACGTAGTCCTGCAAAATGGAACTCACTCCTACCCACTTAGGGTTAGTAGATGAGTTGTTCCCTTAACTACTGACTCTGGGTCTTGAACAAGGGGCCACGCCCTCTCATTGGCCCGAGAGGGACTCGGTTTAGTGATAGGATCACAAACTAATTGTTTATTAGAGGATCAGTGAGACTTAAGGAACAAGATGTATTCATAAGGGTAAAACAGTAATTTTGACCTAGTTGTGAATACGAACAACCTGTGAAGGATCGACTTACTAATTATAGTTATATCAAGTAGACAGAAATATATTTACAGTGAGGAGGGTGCAACTACGGGCTTTAGTGGAGTGTCCCATTAGTTAACGAATGTTGGTTAACTAGGTTAAAGAGTTTGACTGGTTAATCTTGAATCGTTGGAGTTCATGATTTGTAGGTCCATTAGGTCCCTCTAATAGCTCACAAACGGACAAAACCTTAGATAATGTATGTTGAAAGAATTTGAAACGTTCAAATTTGGCTTAGGGAATAAACGTTGGATATATGTGATATGTCTAAACGTTTCGACGTTTAATTTTGAATTAAACGATTAAAGAGAGTTGAAAATAATATTTAAATCATATTTAATATTAAAAATATGAATAGGGATTCATATTCGAAAAATCGAGTTTTCAAAAAAATCGGGGTTGGTGTAAATATAATATTATTTTAATATTTGATATTAAATTAATATTATTTTAATTATTTAAAATAATTTTATAAAATAATTTATTTAATTTAATTTTAAATTAATTTTATTAATTAAAATTCAAATTTTGAATTTTGGAAATTGAATTTTGAAACTTGGAAATTTCCACTAACTTTTCTACCAACTTGGTATGTTCACCTTGTGTAGCCACAAATCCCACTCTCGTTTGAATTTGTTGTCAATTTGTTTTTAAATCACTTTGCATATTGATGAGTGATTTGTGGCTGGAAATGGGTTGAAGTTTTTGGTTAATTAAGGGTTAATTAATCATAAAACTTCATAGAACTCCTTCACTCACCTTCTCCAATTTCTCTCAAATTCATCACAAATTTGGCTTCCACCATCCAATCTAAGGTCAGAGAATAGTAGAGAAGACTCTTGTGATTGTCTACAAGTTGTTCGTGATCAAATACATCAAGATTCAAGGGAGAATTTCGTGCTACAAAGGTTGTTGCTCTTAAACTTTTCCCCCCTCTTTTGAATGCATGTTTGTCATTTAAATTGAGCTTGTTAGAGTGTAATTTGTTCCAATTCGCTTCCGCTGCATGTTCATATATCTTAAAAAAAACACTCTTGAACTTTGTACTTTGTGTCAAAAATACCCCTAAACTTTCATAAGTTTCAAAAATATCCTTAGACTCTAAAAAAGAGTTAAAAAATACCCTTACTGTTAATTTTGGATGAAACTGTTAAAGATTTGTTTTAAAAATACGCTTGAGCTTTCAAATCTTTTAAAATATCCTTAAACTTAAAAAAAGTTAAAAAAATACTCTTACTGTTAGTATATGAGCAGAAAGCGTTAATACCTTGTTGCAAAAATAACTCAAATTTTAAAAAAATTTAAAAACGCTCCAACTATTAGTATGATGATAAATTTGTTTGAAGTTTTCTTGACTTCGAAAAAAACCAATTTTCAAACAAATTATATAGATATCCCTAATTTTTTTTCATATAGATACTCTCATTTTCTCATATTTTTTTTTAATTCTTACATCAATTTACTTAGAAAAAAAAAATCAAATTTCAAACATAAAATCCTGCAAAATTTGAAAAAATTTAGCTCCCCTTGAAACATAGCAAAACGATAAATAGTGAAATACAAAAAATGTATTTGGCTATTTACATATACTCGACTAATAACATATAACTTTGTTAAAATATTTAAGTCTTAAAATCTCTTGATGCTTCTATTATTCTCTTTATTCTTTTTATATTCTATATACCTTAAGTGAAGTGTGCAATTTTATTTATTTATTTATTATTTTTTTGGGGTAAAAAATGTCAAACAGTTAACAAAAAAGGGAGTAAGAGGGGAGAAAAAATAGGGACAATAGAGAAGTAGGACGATATTGACAATTTCTGTACATATAACAGTAAAGAAAAAGTTTTATTTTTAATTTTTAATTAAAAAAAATTAAGAGTATTTTTGAAATATTTGAAAGTTTAAAGTTTTATTTTTAATTTTTAATTTAAAAAAATTAAGAGTATTTTTGAAATATTTGAAAGTTTAAGGGTATTTTTGCTACAAAATATTAACTGTTTCCATCCAAACCAACGGCAAGAGCATTTTTGAACCCATTTTGGAAGGCAAGAGCATTTTTGAACCCATTTTGGAAGTTTAAGAGTAATTTTGAAATTATTGAAAGTTTAAAATTATTTTGATACAAAGTAGTAAGTTTAGAGGTATGTGGTATAATTTAGTCTTATTTAAACCCATGGTTTACACAAGTATTTTCAGCACTTATTTCAAAACCTTAAACCAAACACTAAATTCATATTCCAAAATTTATTCCGTCCTAAAGCCCACCAACGAAATGTGCCCTTTGAATGAACACTATCACCAAAAGCATTGGAGGATATGCCCTTAGAATGAACCTCTTCAATTTCTTCTACTACATTTTCAGCTGACACCATACCACTTTTTTTATTTTATTTTATTTTATTTTTTGAACACAACAATGGAGATTCTGAAGGGATGATTACACAACAATTGAGGAATAAAAGAAGGAATGAGTGTGAGAGATAATTAATTTAGAAGGAAATTTATAATTGACGATTATGGTATATTTTAAAAAGGAGGAAAATTTAATGGTGTTTACTCTTTTTTTATAGCTAGTAATGAACATGTGCAATGCACGTATGATAGTTTCTAAAGTTAGCTACCTTCCTCAGTTTAAATTGAGCTAGTTCATTTAAATTTAATATTTAAATGTGTTCTGAGGTAGAAATTTGAGCATAAGAGGTCGTTGGGATATTTTAGATGAATTTTGGCGCTTAAACAGAGTAATTGGTGTCCAAAAACGTCAATTAGATCATAAAGAATGCAAAAAGATAGTTCCTTTGAAACACTCTCTAGGATGCTCTAGGACAGTCCTTAAGTGTTGCAATGCTTCCACTCGATGCTGTGGGGCGTTGGAGAAATTTTTTTGTAGCGTCACGACACTATCGCTTTTGTTATAAATTCTACACTTTAGTAATTAGGTCATAACTTTTGAACGAAGTGACTATTTTGGGCGAATGACCATGCATTTTTTTTCACCCTCTATTCATCTATAGTTTTAGTATTTGGCCTTCCTTTGAATTTTTCTTTGTAATTGAGCTAAACGATGACACGCTTTAGTTTTCTCGTCATGATGGGAAGGTAAGGATCGCTAATTTCTAGTTTTAGATGTTTGGGAAAACCCAAAGGTTAATTTGTGAGGATTTGTGCTTAATTCTATATCTTTCTTGGCTGCAAGTATCTTTAGTTTATGTTTGAATTCTTTAGCACGTGTTTATTGATTGAATTGACGACGCTATTGTGAATGCATGTCTAATTGCTAAAAGTCATCGCATAATCCATAATTGTTGTGTGGCTGCCAAATAGCAATAAATCGTATCTTAAGTTTGTGTCTTACATGACGTCATTTGGGGCACATAGTTTGACTTGATCGGTTTATGACTAAAGAACAATGGGTTTATTAATTAGGTGTTACCTATTAATTAACTGTCACAGTTTTTCCTAGATCTTAATACAAATGTTTAATTAGTTAAGACTCTATTGTATTCTCTAATTAGTTGTCACTTAGTTCAATTATGATGCAAATCTTGATATATGAGTCAGGACACTTTATTCGGTATTTCCATGTTAAGTAGGTCGTGTGCTTGCAATTGTTTGAAATAGACATTATATGATCGAAATTTGCATTGGGTGATTCCATTCCTCTAAGCTAGAACGTTAAGTTAGATTACACCTCTATCACTTTTATTTTCATGTCTTTACTTTTCTACATTTTCTTTATCCACACGAAACGTGATAACTTGTAGATATATAAGTTATTATGGTCTTTAAGTTAGAATAATGAAAGAAAAGTAGTGAAAAGTGTTTTATCTTTAATTGATAATCATGCAAAAATACCATCTTTGCGTTGAGCATAAACAAAAATGAGATTTTTATGAAATATCAAGTTTTGACCTGCTGAAAATGCAAGGCTTCGAGCAAAAATGCAGATATTGGTCATCCTTGCACCAAGCAAGACAACATCGCAAATGTGATGAATGCTTGTAGCAGGTGATGTGGAATAGTTCAAGTCTGACGCATGCCTTCGGATTTTTGACCGCTGCATCAAGAGCTGAGAAAAGATCATTTGTCCCGATCAGATGACCTTATGTGCAACATGTTGTCATATCACCATCTATCCGATCAACTTTGACTAATGTGATGTATGATGTGACCTCATTCGAGGATATAAAAAAGCTACCTAGAGACAAAAGAACAGGAAAAAAAGGAATCAGAAAGAAAAAGGAGAACAATCCTAGAGCAGAACCATCCAAAAAGACATTCTATCATCAACATCAGTAAGGATTCACCGGGAAGAAGAAGCTCGAAAGAGTCTCAGATTCCTTCACCTTCTCACCATCCAGCCCAATGCATAGTTGAAGCAAGACATCTCCATCATAGTCGACGGGAAACAGGAGACTATGATCCGCGACTTGGCATCTTCATCTTCACCAATTTTCTTTGCTATTTTTCTTACTTCCATTAATACACTAAGACTTTTCTGTATTTTTACAGTATTCTTCTTAGTATATTTACCATGAACTTTGTCATCCTCTTTACTTCCACTTTTATTTCAACATCAATCATGAGTAACTAAATCTCTCAAGGGTTGGGTTAAAATAAATCATCATTTCGACGAACATAGCCTAGGTCAAGATTCATTTTGTTTAGTGTGTAGTGATTCATATGTTTGTTTTCATTTAGCTAATCAAACCAAATAGCAATAGTTAATTGCTTGAAAGGGTTAATACTGTGGATATTAAACAAATTTCAAGAAAATATAATTCTTCTCTGATTTATTAAACCTCAAATCAGAAGGTATTTATCGAGATACAGATTGTGTAACTAAGGTTAAATAACTAACTCTACCCTAGTTAGAATTGCAACAACCTCTTAACAGAATAACAACTATATACATTATTATCCCCCCTCAAACAAATGACTTAACAAAGTGTCATGAGTTTGCTACGTAAATGATTCAACCTATCAACAGACAACGTTTTTGTAAGCAAATTAACTGGTTGTTGAAGAGTGGGAATAAACTGCAGTTGAAGGTCTTTAGATACTACTTTCTCTCGTACAAAGTGAAAGTCAATCTCCACATGCTTCGTTCGACCGTGAAAAACAGGATTCTTGGCCAGTTGAATAGCTGATTGATTATCACAAAACAAAATAGGAGCATGAGATAAGAAAATGCACAAATCTTTAAGAATTTGCCGCAACCAAGAGATTTCAGCTGCTACAGCAGCAAGAGCTCTATATTCTGCCTCAGTAGAACTTCAAGAAACTGTGGTCTGCTTTTTGGAAACCCATGAAATTGGATTATGTCCAAGATACACAACAGAACCAGTAGTAGACCTTCGATCCAATCGATCCCCTGCCCAATCAGAATCTGAATAACCAAGTAGAGATATAGAGCTTGACTTAAACACCAAACCAGCAGACACGGTTCCTTTAATGTATCGAAAAATACGCTTAACTGCTGTAAGTTGTATCAGTGTAGGAGAGTGCATAAACTGAGATACTCGACTGACAGCAAATGATATATCAGGCCTCGTAAAAGTAAGATAATGCAGAGCACCCACTATACTTCGATATAACTTAGCATCCTCATCAGTGCACAAAGGAGAATTGTCAGTTATAGACGTTGTAGAGCAGGGATAAGCACAAGGTTTAACACCAGTCAGACCAAAGCGGTCTAGAATATCAGTGGCATATTTAGACTGATTAACAAAAATCCCATCAGATTTGTACTGGACTTCTAAACCAAGAAAATATCTCACAAATCAGTCATATCAAAAACAGTCTTCAGACGAGTCACAAGTTCATCAACATAAGAAGGATCATAACCAGTTAGAATAATATCATCAACGTACAACAACAAATATGTAAGACTGCCATTAACACTTCGAACAAACAAAGAGGGATCAACACTTGAAGCAACAAAACCATGAGTTAATAAATGTGTGGTAAAACAGTCAAACCACACTCGAGGTGCTTGCTTCAATCCATATAAAGACTTGTGTAACTTGCAAACACAAGAAGGATACTCCTTAATAACAAAACCTTGTGGCTGCTGCATATAAACTTCTTCTTGCAAATCACCATGTAAAAACGCATTCTTTACATCTATTTGTCTAAGAGACCAACGAAAACTGGCAGCTAAAGCAAGAACAATACGGACAGTGGGTTTCTTAACAACAGGACTGAAGGTTTCAAAGTAATCAACACCTTCTTCTTGATGAAAACCTTTAGCTACAAGTCGAGCTTTGTACTGGGAAACGCTGCTGTCAGGATTTCTTTTAACTTTATAAACCCACTTACATCCAATGGCATGTTTGGTAGATGGTAGAGGAGTCAAGGACCATGTGCCCTGTTTCATAAGAACTGTATATTCCTCTTGCATTGCAGATTTCCATTGACTTAACTTGGAAGCTTGAGTAAAAGAAGTAGGTTCATCCAAATCAGAACTATCATTTTTGGATGAAACTTTGGCAACAAACACTTTTCTCTTTGAAATACCAGACTTAGCTCGTGTTTGCATAGGATGATTATTATGCACAGAGGAAGAGCCAGTACTTCCAGAAATCACATTAGGCTGTGTAGAGTTATCAGACTCATTAGATTGTGTGGTAGCAATAGGTTGTATAGAAGGATTAGAGGTAGGTTGTAAAGAATTGGTAGGTGTAGAAAAAGGATGAAAGGAGGTACAAGGAATAAATGATTGAGAAGAACTAGTAGGTTGTGTGGGATTAGGTTGAGTAGAGGGAGTATGAGAACTAGAACTTGGGCTGGAGAAAGGAAAACAATGTTCATCAAAGACAACATGTCGAGATATATAAAACTTGTTATGAGTGACATCATAGCACAAGTAACCCTTATAGCCAAGAGGATAACCAAGAAAAATACACTGCGTGGTACGTGGTTGAAGTTTATTGGAGTTATATGGTCGAATTAACGGATAACAGGCACAACCGAATATACGAAGATGAGAGTAATCAGGTGAAGTAGAAAATAAGATCTCAAAGGGAGATTTATTTTGAAGAGAAGGAGAGGGCAATCTATTGATTAGAAAAACAGCAGTGGCAAAGGCAAAAGGCCAAAAACGAATAGGAACAGACGACTTGGAAAGAAGGGTAAGGGCCATTTCAACAATATGATGATGTTTTCTCTCGGCCACACCATTTTGTTCAGGGGTGTAGGGACATGATTTTTGATGTAAAATTTCACGATCAGCAAAGAATTTTTGAAGATTATGACTTATAAATTCACCCCCACTATCACTATGAAAGGTTTTGATTTTAGATGAGAGTAAGTTTTCAACAGAGGACACAAAAGAGGTGATTACAGAGAAAACATCAGATTTGTGAGTCATAGGAAATATCCAAGTGAACTTTGAATAGTCATCAACAATTGAAAGATAATATCGATGACCATTTATTGAATTCTCAGGGGCAGTGCCCCACACATCACTATGTAAAATTTGAAGAGGTGCAGTGGTACAAGTTGAAGACAAATGGAATGGTTGTTTACACATTTTGCCATCAAGGCAATGTTTACAGACACCAATATCAGACTGAAAAACAGGAAGATTGGAGGATTTTAGGACAGAACGAAGTATAGAAAGGCAAGGATGGCCTAGCCGATCGTGCCACCCAGTAGTAGAAGTCTTGATACCAACTTGAGCAGTAAGAGTCACTTGTGCTTTTGAGACTGTGGTTGAAGAGATAGGATAGAGGCCATTAATACTCGGACCATGAAAGAGAGTTTTACCCGAAATTATATCCTAAATTGTGAAGGAGGAGGAATCAAAGATGAAGCGACAATTATTATTAGTGCAAAATTGATGAACAGAAAGTAAATTTGCAGAAATATTTGGGACAATAAAGTTTAGAAAGAAGAAAGGGAGAGAATACCAGAGCCTTGATGTGAAATTGGAAGAGTTTGGCCACTACCAACTGTGATATTATCACCTCCATTATAACCAGATGAAATACTCATATTTGCAAGATCATGTGTAAGGTGAGCGTTGCATCCTGTATCAGTAAGCCAGACATTGGACTCTTGTGAGTTGTTGTTGTTGACATTAAAGGAGGAATTTGCAGAAGCAGCCATGGCAGCAAGTTTGTTAGGTGGATGACGTCCTTGAAAGGAAAAATTCATCCGATTGTAGCAATCAAGAGCAGTATGACCAAATCTTGTACAAATTTGGCAGTGAACTTTCGAGGATTGTCGATTTGAATCAAAAGATGAGAACTGACCATTTAAAGTGTTGTTTTGTACAGAAAAATTATTCTGTGCAGTAGAAAAATTATTTCCTCAACCTCCACCACGACTGTTATCAGTACAACCTCTGCCATGATTTTGATTCTTGCCTCAACCTTGATTATCAACAGTAGCAGTCATTGCAAGATGAGAAGTTGTGGTCGATTCATCGACCTTAACTTGTTTCTTAATAGCAGATTCTTCAGTCTTCATAAGGACATGAAGTTCGTCAAACTTTAGAGTTTGAGATCTGGTTCAAAGAGAAGTCTTGAACACATTATAGGCAGAAGGAAGACCATTAACAGTGTAAATAACAAGGTCTTCTGGATCGATTGTAGTGGAAACAGCACCCAGTCGATTGACAATTTCTTTGATTCGTTGAACGTAAGAGTCAATCGATTCATCAGATTTCTTTACAATTGATTGAAGCTCCGATTTTAATCCAACAATATTGACACGAGTAGAAGAAGAGAAGTGTTTCTCTAGAGTCTCCCACACCTCTTTAGAGGTTTGACAACCAACAACATAGGATAGAACGTTTTGCGTCAAAGTAGCGTTAATCAACGTAATTAGGGTTTGATCTTTCTCATACCACAATTCATACTCAGGATTGATTTGAGAAGGTTGTCCTGCAGCAGTGATTGTGCGAACTGGAGGAGTAATCGTGTCGTCAATATACTTGAATAGCTTGTGAGCATTCAAAATCGGACAGATCTGATACTTCCAGAGTACATAATTAGATGAATCAAGACGAACTAATACTAGATTGCATATATTTGTGAGAAGAAACATAGGAGAATTCTGAGGAACTTGTTCAGCCATGGCGATCAGGATCAATCAAGAAAACGACGCGAGTCTTCTTGCTCTGATACCATAAACAAATCTCAAGAAAATATAATTCTTCTCTTATTTATTAAACCTCAAATCAGAAGGTATTTATCAAGATACAGATTGTGTAACTAAGGTTAAATAACTAATTCTACTCTACTTAGAATTGCAACAACCTCTTAACAGAATAACAACTATATACATTATTAGATATCACTAAACAAAGTAAGAAGTAGAGCTTCACAGATGGAGACAACCTTACATTCAAATAACCTCCAAGCATGCATCATAGAAATATGACTTATATGGCTCACTGACCAAGAGGTTGAGGTTCTTATTGTGGTTAAGAACATGAAAACCTTAAGTGAAAGTTCAAAAGGAATGATAATTGTTTTCTCCAATCCTATTTCTATCCACTGCATTTACACACCCTCTCAATCTTGCTTCTCTAATGTGCAACTTATCGCTCATCCATTCTTATCTCTATTGTTTATGCATTTCGAGTATCCTAAATACATGATCTTTTAAATACTTGAAATTACTGAGAGTCATACATAAGCCAATCTTTAATTAGTTGAATCAACAAAAGCTCTGTATTCGACCTTGGTCCTCACCAAGACATCCCTTTTTGAATTTATACTTGGACTCATTATAAGAAAACTTGTAGTAAATTATTATATAAATCATCAACACCTCGAAAATACAACAAAATGCCCACATTTATCACTTTAATTAGAAAGTTGGCTTAGTGAAACCAACTTCGCGCTTCCTTATAGATTGAACTCTGCCTTACTACTATATATTATTACTACCACCAAGTTTAGTAGTTCTTAGATTGGTATTTATAAATTTTATTTGGTTGTTAGATCCTCGACAAGTCTCAACTATCAATGTAAAAATATCCAAATTTTAATTCAAAGTTTTAAAATAATATTTAATTGTCTAAAGAAAAAACTCCCCATGCAAATATTTGAAATAACATATATATCTTATTTTTCTAAAACTACAATATAATGAGCAAAACAAAAACCAACTCATAAAATGAAATTATGAAGCCTCCTAAATTTAAAAGGGCTATTTTCAAATATAGAAAAATGAGTCAAACTATTTACAAATATAGAAATTTTTTACAGTCTATCAGTGATAGACCGCGATAAAATTCTATCACTTTCTATCGCTCAAGCGATAGAAGTTATTTGCTTGAACGATAGAAATTGATAGAATTCTATCGCAGTCTATCACTGATAGACAGTAAAAATTTTCTATATTTGTAAATAGTTTGATATTTTTTCTGTTTATAGTAATTTCCCAATTTAAAATGTGTACAAAATCAATGTAGAAATAAATAAAATTTGATGTCATACTACATATATAAAATAACTTAATTTTATTTATCTCTTAAGGGTAAAATTTAATTTATTTATCTTACTGTTCTTTAGTTTTCTCCTGTTTTTTTCTATTTTTTTGTCAAAAAGTTTTTAATCATTTATCTCTGTTCTTTCTCTCAAAAATATTTATTATTCTTCCTAACTTTGTTTTCCTCCCTAAAATTTTCTCTTTCAAACTTTTGTCTCTCCGTTATGTTTATAATTTTTTGTCTCCAAAATATTTAATTTTTTTCTACTATTTTTTAAAAAATTTATTTTACTTCCTAAGTTTTGTCTTTCTAATGTTTTTGTTATTTTTTCTTAACTTGGATAGTAGGAAATCATTTTTTTAGGATTATAAACAAAAGAATGCACCCGTTTCATATGTAATCACCTAACCTATAATTATCAATTGTATCTATTAAACTTTTTTCTTTGAGTACAACAATTATGAGGTTGTGGAGGATTAAACCTCCGACCTCTAGGGACGGAACACATACCAATATCATTAAGCCAAGTTCACTTTAGCATGTATCTATTAGACTTATCAGACACATACATTCGATGAATCAAACTTTTATAGATAAAAATTCTCCCCTCATAACACCTTTTATATATTGTAAGTATACATTACGATGCAGTTGGGGGGTGTAACATGTTTTAGTAAATTTTCGTGTATATATATATATGTGTATATGTATGTATCTATATATATATATATACATTTAACGACGCAGATGTGCCCCTGGTTGAAGTAATATTATCAAAAGTTAAAAGAGACGAAATAGGGGTGAGGACAGGGTTGTCCTCCCCATTTAGCCATAGGCGTTTCTACATAGAATATGAGAATGATTAGGAGATGAAGATACACTCTTAAACAAAATTATATTGGGAATAACTTGTCAATGGTTAGAAATGACATGTCAAAAATTACTTTTTTTTATTTTGTCCCATATTGAAAGTTTACTACAAATGTATGGGGTACTAATATATTAAAATTTTATTTCAACTTGTAAAAAGTGTTTAGAGTGGTACTAACACTTTCCTCCACACGTGCGTGTTACCACCATATTTGTAGATCCAAAACGGATTACGAATTTAAATCAGTTTGCTGTGGTTCTTAAACTAAATTCAAACAGATATACCGTGGTGTTTTATAAAAGTTGAACGAGTTTTTTTTAGTAGACCTTGGAGAGCAATCGATGTAAGACGATTAGCAATGAGGTTCTGTCGCAATTACTTTCAAGGCAGTAATCACTCCACAACACAACTATCATTCTAGTCGACATTTCATTTTTATCCAAGTGAAGCTCAAATTTGACTTATTTTATATCATGTATATACATTTGACTATTGACAACATACATGCATCCTTGGTCATACAATATGATTCCCCTCGAACATCCTTATCTAAGTAGGTGTTGCCACCTCGAACTATTCGACCAAAACCACACAACAATATTGACTTTTTTTTTTCTTTTAATAATTTTTTTTATCAAACAAATCTTTAACGTGTCCAATGACTTTTCTTTCCTGAGAGAGGGAATTAAAAAAAAAAAAAAAGCAAAAAAGAAAAGAAACACATGTAAATTAAAAGAAAAGAAAACGAGGGATTCCAAGAAAAGAATTTATTCTTTGGGAGGTCGTATTATATACACAAGACAAAGGAAGCTTCATATATATACATAATAATATATATAAAAAACTAATTAAACCATTCTTTTTGTAAAGTTAAGGAAGTTTCTCAGCACAACGCGTATTTTTCAATCTTTCCACCTTTACACATCACCTTCCCTCGTAAATGATAACACGAGCACTGTATTTTTAAGATCACTACAAAGAGAAGACCCTCTATTTTACATTTTTCTATGACGGTCGTTCTTATCCACTTTACTCCCTTTATTTCTTCATCCTATAAATCCCTCATTTCAGTGATCTCTCAACTACTCATCATTCTAAAATTGATTTTAAAGTTACAAACACAAATTCAAGTTGTTGAGATCTTCTTGTAGGAGAGCCTTACAAATCCAATAATGACGACCACCTGCCCTCACAGAGAAGCAGATGAAACTGCCATTGAAAAGGACGCCATCAAGGTTTGCTCTTTGCAATTATTATTATTAGTATTATTATTTTTAAATTAAAAATATTTTGTATCAAACTCAAGTTTTTTTTAATCACTATTTCTTACATTTTTCTAACATTATTTGGTATTTTCATTTTATAGGGAATCACCAAAATTTATCCAAGAGGATTTAACATCACATGGGGCAATGATGATCGCTATTGGAATATCACCAACCCCAATGAGTAAGTGTCTCTGATCTTTAACATATGTTAAGAGTATGAATAAAAGAGTAGAATTGTTGTCATTATTTGCTTATATTTTGAGTAGAATACCTAGTAATTTAATATGGAATAAGAGGAGAAAAAATCTTGTGTTTGAACTCCTATGATTTTTTATTTTTTGGTTCTTGTTCTAATTTTCAAGACAACTAGTGAAGGAGAGAATTGAAAATATGAACAAATGAAACATGTTGGTCTAGATGAAATGAATTTTACTTAAAAATGGGGTACTTAGGACAAAGAGTGGAGTTCTAGAGTTTGAAGAGTTGTAGAGTGTGTTTAACTCAAAGAGTTGAGAAATCGGGGTTGGAAAGTAGGAGTATTGAACACACTCCTTGTTTGCCCAAGGAGTTGGTGGGTCCCACCACTAAAAAAACATCAACTTTATATCTTATCAACTACTTACACTGTGGACCTTAGGAGTTTACAATTCTATAGACTTCATAACTCTTTACTCCTCACTATTTCACTTCTCATCCCAAACACTCCCTAAGTCTTAAGGCACATAGTGTAACTTAATAAAGTATAAATTGATTTTTTTTAGTTACGGAGCCACAAATTTCTTGGACCAAACAAGGAGTGAAGTTCACAACTTTAGTACACCTCCCAACTTTACGTCCTTCGGTAGTTCGGCCAAATACCCTCTTAGGATTCATTATTCTATGAGTTTTCTTGGCAAGCAAAAGTAGTTAGATTTGACAATTTTTTTATTAAATTAGTCGAGGCACGTGCAAGTTATAGCTCAAATATGCGCAAAAAAATAAATTATATAAATAATAACAAAAAGATTAATGTATATATAATATGTGATAATAAGCTGAATAATTTTTTTGCAGGCCAGGAAGTTTGTATATAGCAGAGCTGAAGCAAGTTTCATGGCTTGAAGTGACATGTTCAACTGATAATGTACAAGTTGGGAATAAGTATAGAGTGGGTTTCAATATAACAATGAGACCAGATGCATTTGGATGGGATGAGATTGATGTTTATGTAATGGCTAAGGTTGGGAAGAAAGGGAAGTTCATGTCCATGAAAGTTTCTCTTGGAGACATAAAACCAAATAAAAAACCTATCACAATCCCCAAGGAGCCCTTAGTAATCCCAGTTGATCCTTCAACACCCAAAGAGTTCAAGACAATCCATCTTGGTTTGTATGAAGTTTGGAGTTCAAAGTGGAAGGGGGGATTGCAAATCCATGATGCATTCATTCACAAGGTTGCTTAATTAAACTTTGAGCCATAAACCTGTTATTAGAGATATGAGATTTAATTTATTTTTATTTTTACATGTATAAGGGTGTTTTTTAAGCTTTTTTAATATGTTATGAGTTGATGTTTGTAAAAGTAGGAAGGATGTCTTGGCTATTGTCAATTATGAGATACTGATTTTGTAACTATTTTATTGAAAAATATTTTTATTGTTTGAATTAAATAGAGTATTATGAAATGAATATGTTTAAACTGTAAGTGATGGATTGAAGGTTGTTGAAGCCCTTCAATCAATCAAATAAGTTTATAACTCCGAGCCTAACCAAAACCTTAGTATTAGCAAAATGGGCCTTTTTGTTTCCTTTAATTATGAATCAAATTCCTAAGTGACAGGAGAGTTGTGATTTGTATAGGCGAAATGTAAACTGCATCTAAAATAAAGATGCGAGAATTGAAAATGAAGATTAATAGAAATTAGAAGATCTAGCTAGCCTAGGAGTTTGGACCCACCCAATTGGTTAGTTGATTATAGGATACACTCATTCATGAAAGTACTTAGTCAACTTGTGAAATGCCAAGACAAGCACCCTAGCTAGAACATTAATTAAACTAGTTGCTCGATGGATTGAGTACGATAGTACTCTATAAATGTCTCACACATTGATAGCACTTAAAAGGTGTTATTTTCCTCGGCTTAATTCAGATTCGTTCTAGGATATTACACATTTATTCTATGAATTTATAGGTATTGAGCAAATAAGAGGTAGAATTGACCATTAGAGCTCAAACGAGACTTAAACGAACCTAAATAGAGCTTCAGAGCATCAAACTTGAAGAGAGAGAAGACAAAGAACGAAAATAGCCCTGAAGGTTGGCGCTGCCGGCGCTCGCGCTGCACGTTTTCCTAAGAGGAGCCTTGGGTTATGTGCCACAGTGCTGGTTATGCACAGAACGTTGCTATGCCTACCCTTTTATAGAAGGATTTTTGCTCGATTTTAGGTCATTCCAACCTCGATTTTCTAGCCACCAGCATCCTTTTCTCTCTATTTTTTTATTCTCGACATTTATTACTTTGTGTTTTTGATTGATTGGACATTGGAGTTGATCTTAGCACACAATGAGTGACTAAGGTAAGTTTCTCTAGCTTAGTGAGATGATGAAATCCATTTACACTTGGTTGTGAGACTTGTATACGTAACATCTGTTTTGCTGTTAAATTTCTATGGATTCTTGATATATTTCATCTTTTTTGCATTGAAATCATGTACGACTTGATTACCTATTATATTTTCTTGCTTTGTTAGGGAATAATGCATCTATATGTGTTAATCTCAATAGGGCATAGATTAAAGCATGCTCGTAAGTAAATTCTAAGTTGTCTAGGACAACTCTTTTGCTACATTGGATGATTAATCATTCAAGAATCAAATTAATAGTAATTTAGGACTATCTCGGTTGCTAATGAACTTGGCTAGACTACCTCCGCTTAATGCGGTATTTAATTGATTAGGCATCTAATTGGAACTAATTAATTAAATATTTAGACTAATTAAGGAATAGATTAATTAGTTCAATAGGGCGTTAGTTTTGATCTCATAGTCAAGTAAACGAGCCAAGAATAGAAGTAAGCACACAATTTAATCCTTTGAGATCAATGAACAACTAAGTGAATGAATGGAATATGAAATCCCTAAGCTAGGCTCCTTTAATCGAATTTAATCTCACTTTTTAATTACGCTTTTACATTTATGCCCTTTAAATTCTTCACAATTAAAACTCTAAAAAACCCTCTGTGACCATTCGAATTCAAGCTAAGGCTAAGATGGTCCTAAGTTCCCTGTGGAGACGACCTGCTCTTACTTGCTACAAACTCGAATGGGCAGTTTCAAATATTATTTGTTTTGGATCCTGGTAGGCCCGTGAACACACATCCTGCATTATCATTAAGAGAAAAGCTAAGAAGATTTAACTACTAGGTAATGCTTAAATAGACTAATTAATCGATTTCAATCTTGAACTAAATTGATCGTGCTTGATTTTTTAAATTTGACTGCTAATTGTCGCATGATTTTTACACCATATGAAAAGCTACAAGTGTAAGTTGTCAAGTTTTAATATAGTGATTGTGTTTGAGTATCGTCCATAGGATTGTGCCATTAATTTAGTTAAATACCATAACTGCATGCTTCTACCTTATTTTATCTAGAGAATTAGACTTTAAAGTTGAATTATTTAACTAACACTACTCCTACTCCTAATTAATGAAGATAACAATTGAAGAGATGACTCAAAGTGACTTCATGCCTAAGAATAATAAACTCAACCATTTAACAAACTACTTTTATTATGCTACATACATAAGCTAAGAAAATTGATAACTTGTATAGTGATACAAGTTATTGTAGTGTAAAATTAGAATAGTCAAGCTTCTTTAAAAGTACATTATAGTTCTATGCACTGAATTAGTTGAATCAAGAGAATTGATATTTTAAGATCTAACCACATGATAATTGCAGGAAAAATGATAGAGAAGATTAGAAGTTGAATCAATCCTTCTTGATTTAGCAACTGCAAAGTCTGTCCTCCAGCGTGACAAGCAATTATTCCTCTACCTTGGACTATAAATATCAGGGGTGCTCAAAGTAGGGGTGTTTAAAATTTGATCCAAACCGACGAACTAGACCAAACCAGCTTGTTTGGTCCAATTTTTCCCATTTTTTTAGTTCTTTGGTTCATTACCAGATAATCAATTTTTTTCGATTCGATTCTAGATTTAGTAGCTTGAAAACATAAAAAATATCGAATTGAACTAAATTTAATATACATTTATCATATTATTTGTCCAATGTCAGCCGGTGCCCACAAACCCACATTTTCTTTTGGGCTAACAAGACAATAACAAATTTTAAAGTTTCGTTTTGAAAATAGTAAAAAGTTTTCAAAATTATAAGAACAACAAAATGATTTTTTAAAATAAAAAATACCAACTAGCAAATGGCTAAACTAATCATGAACACTAAAATTGATAAAAATCAACATCACAACTTAAAATAAATCGCCAAACCAATAAAAATACTCTATATTTAAGTATTTTAGAGGTAACTAATTACAACAAATATATGTATAAAAAAAAGATAGATGACTGAAAAAATAGATTGATTCAAACACATTTTGAAGACAAGCAACCAATTGGTGAAGTATTGCTGCAGAAAACGAGATGAGCATGGTGGTGTGAGGTTGGAGTAGAGAGTGAAAATAAGAAGAAGAAAAAGATAAGTAGAGATGAAACCTATTGGCGATCGACAACCAGTGAGAGCATCACATAGAAGAAAAATAAGAAAAAAAATATCAAAGATGGGAGTTGTGTGACTGCCAATTGGAGAGTAATGAAGGAAGAAGAAAATGGGAGAAAAAATGGGAAAAAAACACTTTTTATTTTATTTTTACTTTTTATTGATTTAAATTCTATTAAAATTTGTTGGATTCTAAAAACAAAATCTAGAATTTCAAATTCTATTACAATTTTTTGGGTTTCTAAAAGAAAAGAAATCTATTTTTTTTAATTCTCTTGGAGAATTAAAAAAAAAAAGAATTAGATTTCTTTTTTTAGAAACACAATAAATTTTAATAGAATTTGAAATTTCAATTAGGGTTGACTCTGGTCGTTTTTCTCTCTCAAATTCAAAATTTACAAATTCCAAATCTTTTATCAACTTAAAAATGTATGAAATAGAAAAAAAAAAGAAAATTAAATAAACCGTGATAAGAATACAAATCTCTAAAATGTATTGAAAAAGAAAAAGAATTAGATAAAACTAAATCAAATTGAAAAAAGAAGGTTACAAAATTAAATCTAATAATAAAATATATAAACAAATTGAAAAAGAATAAGATAAAACTGAATTTGAGAAAAAAAATATATAAACAAATTGAAAAAGAATAAGATAAAACCAGAAAACCTAGTGATAAAAGATAGATGTTAATAAATATTGATGGAGAAAAATTAGAAAGATACATAATTATATTATAATCAAGAATCACGAAAAATTATGGTTAAAACCTTATAACTTCACATTACAATTACATTGTATAAGTAAATATGAATTAGTTAAATCTCATAACTTCATATTACTATTATATTGTCTATGTAATTGTGTATATTAACTAATTAGCAGAACATAGAGACAAATCAGGAAGATACAATATTCTGTTATAATCAGGAATCACAAAAAATGATGGTTAAAACTTCATAACTTCACATTACAATTAGTAAATGCATATATATTAATTAATTACGAGAATTCATCAAAGGCAAACAGAGATATGGATAAAATGGGACTTGTTTTGTCCATGTTTAGCACATGTTTTGCCAAATTTTTGACTAAATCTAGAAATTTCCAAATCTCTAAAACAAACATCAAATCTTGCTATGTATTCTAATTTCCCTTCTCTTTTAGGGTGCATAAGAAAAAAAGCCCATTAGCCAATGTTAGTTAGCCCAATTGAGAAAGAAAATAATAAAAAACTTAAGAAAGAAAACCTTAACCGCCTAATCGCTACTTTTGTTTACCCAACAATCTTTCACCCATCACTTTGCTTCTTTCATTGGCCAAATAATTGACCACAACCCCACCTCTATAGCTCTACGATCGACGTCAACACCATATGAAAAGTACTTGAAAAGTGCTTTATTTTCTCTTATTTAGGAGTGTTTTTATGTGATTTAATGTGTTTGATAGTGGATTTCAGGTTAGAATGAAGAAAATTGAGTTTTGAAAGCAACAAAATCAAATCGAGTCAAAACTGGACAAAGATAGCTAAAGAATCCTAGAAAAATAGGGCAGCGTAGAGTAAGAGCGTCACTACTCTGCCTTTTACGCTCAAGACCCGAGAGCACCAAAATTTGGCATTAGCGAGAGCTTAGCTACGCTCCTCTGGAGCGTAGTGATGTTGCAGTAGCGCAATTACGTTCAACTGCATTGCAACACTACGCTGCGATAGAATTGAGGCCAACGTCATGACACTGCGAGGGAGTGCCACGACACTGCCTTTCCTCTTTTTATTTTGGAGAAGTTTTTGGAAATTTTTTTCTATATATTAGAGAGGTTTTCAGCAGCCCTAATCATGAAATCACAGAGGCAAAAAGGGTGAGTTTACTACCAAAAAGCGGGAGATTAAGTTTGAGGGAGTTTGGCGACCGTTCTAGTTCTCGAGGCGTTGATCAAAGGAGTCGTGCCGGTTTCCACAACGAGGGGCTCTTCGATAGTAGAGTTTTCTTATTTCTCTCTTAGTTTTCTCTTCCTTATGTTGAATTTCAATGCAAACATGTTGTCTAAAACTATGAGTGGCTAAACTCTTTAGTTTTAGGGTATTGATAAACTATTTATGACGTTATGTTTATATTGTAGAACTTTTCATGGATTCATGTAATTCTATGTTATTCATCGTTATTATGCTTAACTTGTATTGATTGACCTTCAATGCATATTAGATTAGATGTGTAATTTGATGGATTGTATGTTTAATTGAACTTATGACAATGAATCGTTGTTAATCTATCATGAAAATAGTTCGGCGTTAATAATGAAAGTTGCTAAAGACTATTCCTAATGTCATGTAATTTGACTTGGTTTCAAGATGTTAGTAATCAATTAAGTTGCATGAGAAAGGTTTGTTTTTAATAGAAAATAATCCGAAATTATGTTTCTAGACTTAGGCATATGATTTGCAATCAATTCGATGAACCTCTATAATATTGCATAATGAATTATATAAGGATTCAATACCCTAAAACGCTCTTTTACTCTTGGTTTTCCAAACTTTATTTGCTTTTCTTTTAATGCTTTTAGGTTTTCATAAAACAACAATCAATTCGAATCCTCAAATAAAATCAACCCAACCCTAGAATAGCTAGGTAATTAAATCATGATTGAATCCTCAGTAGAACGATACTTGGACTTAACTGATCTATATTATTACTTGACCTGTGCACTTGCAGTGTTCGCCTTAAGTTTTTGGCGTTGTTGCCGGAGATGCAAGGAACAATATTTTTGCTTAATATTCATAGGTTCCGTAGATCTTAATTTGAGGTGTATTATATTTTGTTTTTCCATTTTATAGCTTGGTTATATACTTTTGGTTTATGCCTCGTGACGACACTAATCTTCTTCCTCTTGATCCTGAGATTGACAGAACTTTTAAAAGGAATCTAAGGATTCAAGAAAACTCTAACGTGGAGATGGTGGAGAAGTACCTAAGGCTATCCGGGACTATTTTCAACCAATGCTCCCGATGAGTCAACCTAAAATTGCAAACTTGCCAATAAATGTCAACAATTTTGAGTTAAAGTCGGGGTAGATATAAATGGCTAGAGATCTTGCTTTTAGAGGACAAGCCACTGAAAATCGTCATAAGCACCTTCGAGCATTCATTAAAATTTACGGGATGGTAAAGATGAATGGTGTGTTTCTAACGATGCTATTAGACTAAGGTTGTTTCCTTTCTTTTTACAGTATTGGGCCAAGGATTGGCTAGAATCCATTCTGTTGGAGAGCATAACTACATGTGATGCATTAGCTCAAGCGTTCTTAAACAAATATTTACCATAGGCGAAGGCTCAACGGTTGCGAACGGAGATTGACACATTTAGCCAACAAGAGGATGAACAATTATATGAAGCTTGGGAGAGGTATAAGAACCTCTTGAGAAGGTGTCCTCAACATGGATACCCTGATTGGTTGCAAATCTAACTATTCTATATTGGGCTCACAAGCGCAAGAAAGTCTATCTTGGATGCAACCGCCATAGGTTCTATTTTCTCAAAAATCGCCCAAGAAGCCTACACAATTCTAAAAGATTTGGCTAACACTTCTTATACTTTACCCAATAAAAGATCATCTTCAACCAAGACTGTCAGATTGTATGAGGTGGATGAGGTAAATTTTCTAAAAGCACAATTGGATTCTCTTACTAATGCTCTTTCTAAATTGTCCACAAGAAGTCAAGCACAAGTCAATTCACCATCCATAGCTTCTCTAGCCACCATGGCTATGCAATCTGCTTATCAAAAGGAGTTGGAACAAAGTGAGAATGAGACGGCCAACTACGTTGATAGAGGACACTATAGAGGTCATTAACAACAACAACAACTTAATATCATCCTGGTTTGAGGAATCATGAAATTTTTTCCTATGCTAACCATAAAAATGTTTTACAGGTTCCTCCAGGTTTCTCTTTTGCAGGGCCCTCCTATACTGAAAAGAAAACCAACATGGAAGAATTGATGGTGGAATTTATCAAAGAATCTAGAAGAAGGACCACGACATTAAAGAATGTTGTAGAAAGTCATGGCAAGGTTATCCATAATATTAAGGTACAAATTAGCCAAATAGTCACTTCTCTTCAAACCATGCAAAAGGGAAAGTTCCCTAGTTGCCCTGAGAAGAATGCAAGGCCTTGACTTTAAGGAGTGGAAAAATAATGTCCACACCTTTGATTGATGAAGAGGATGAGACACAAGAAATGAACGAGACCATAGATGAGCCTATCCTAGAAGATGAACCCAAGGAGATCATCGAGAAAGAAAAGGTAAAGGAACTGGAATCTTCAAGTAAATCATCTACCCCCTTGCCTTTTGTTCCTAACACTTTTGTTGGGTTTTATGTCATAAAACTCGTAGTTTGTAAACATTAACGTGTATACTATTTATCAATAAAGTTGTTATCGATGTTATTCAGTAAACTTGTTATTGAATAAAGTGAATTATTGTTAATATAACTCTAAATCCAATAAACTAAGAACCCATGGCTTTAGTATGAAAACTTGAACTTTATGTAATGACATAAAAATGGATCAACTTCGAGTAAATAGCCAAAACGGTCTAATAGTATAGGGATAAGGCTGGGTACCTTATCTTGGAGACACCATTGAATGCGACCCATTTTGTATTTGATACAAATGATGTGATCCTAAATCATTCATGTGGAGACATGTGAGTGGGGGCGTTCTATGCAATGAGTTTGTATAAGACTGGACCACGAAATAGTCACTATTACTTTATAACGTCGTTTACTGTTAAATACTGACTATTTCAACTAGATGACCTAGGTAACTCGATCTTAATCCTGAGCTAACTATGAACTCCTGTTTATTCGGGATTATCCTTAGATCTGCATGGGTGAGAGTGGCCCGGGTGCGCCGATTCAATAAGCCTCCCATTTTAGGGGTAAGACCGAGTAGATAGCTGAAGACATAATTTTGCGAGAAGGAATTCGCTCCTACCCGACTTAGGGTTAGTAGATAGGTTGTTCCCTTAAGTACTGATTCCGAGTCTTGAACAAGGGGCCCCACCCTCTCATTGGCCTGAGAGGGACTCGGTTTAGTGATAGGATCACAAACCAATTGTTCATTAGAGGATCAGTGGGACTTAAGGAACAAGATGTAATCACAGAGGTAAAACGGTAATTTTGACCTAGCTGTGATTACGGACAACCTGTGAAGGATCGACTTACTTATTATGGTTATATCAAGTGGATAGAAATATATCTACAGTGAGGAGAGTGCAGCTACGGGCTTTAGTGGAGTGTCCCGTTAGTTGACGAATGTTGGTTAACTAGGTTAAAGAGTTTGACCGGTTAATCTCGGATCGTTGGAGCTCATGATCTGTAGGTCCATTAGGTTCCTCTACTAGCTCATAAATGGACTAAAATCTTAGATAGTGTGGTGAGTAAGTTTGAATAGTTCAATCTTGACTTAAGGAATGAAAGTCGAATATATACGATATATCGACGTTTAATTACGAATTAAACGGACAAATAGAGTTATTTATAATATTTAAATATGATTTAAATATTAATTATATGAATAAGGATTCATATCGGTTTTTTAAAAAAATCGAGAAAAGTGGAAAAAATAATATTATTTTATTATTTAATATTAAAATAATATTATATTTTAATTAATTAAATATTAAATTATTTTTTATTTAATTAATTATTTTAAAATTAATTAATTATTTTAAAATTAATTTTTGAAATTAAATTCAAATTAAAAATTGATTTTAAATTCAATTTTGGAAATTCATTTAAAAATTGGATTTAAAATTGGTTTTTAAAAGTTTGGATTTTCCCACTAACTAAGCAAGTAGCTTAGTTGTTTGCATCACATTAAGCCAACAATTTGAGAGTTTGAGTTGTCAAATTTTGATGCAATGAGATTGCATGTTGTTCTTCAATAAATAGAGATTATTTTGGCTTAACTAGGGTTAAGAATTTTGTGAAATTAATGGTTAATTTTGCAAAATATCCTCCATAACTCTTTTCTTCCCCAACCTTCATTCCTTCTCAAATTCACCACAAATATTGGATCCCACCATCCAATCTAAGCTTAGAGAATAGTAGAGAAGACTCCTGTGGTGGTCTACAACCAAGTGGTGTTGATTTCCATTAAGAATTGAAGGAGTATTTGGAGCTTCAAGGGTAAGTGTTCTTGAAACTTACCTTTCTCTTTTTAATTGCATGTTTAATCCTCAAAATTGAGCATCTTAGAATGAAAATTGATCAATTTAAATTCCGCTGCATGCTTGTTTATCTTTCAACTTTACCATATCCTCAAAGGTTTCAGAAAAAGAAATTAGATTTTCAATTTTCTAAATTTTTTGAAATTCTTAAAAAGTTGCATATCAATATTCCCTTTGTGGAGGCTTTAGAATAAATGTCCAACTATGCTAAATGTATTATCTAAAAAGAAGAAGTTTGGGCAATATGAGATGGTTAGCTTGACAAAGGAATGCAGTGGTGTGCTACAAAAGAAGTTGCCACAAAAACTGAAGGATCCAGGGAGTTTTACTATTTCTTGCACTATTAGCATTTTAAATGTTGATAGAGCTTTATGTGATCTAGGTGCTTCCACTAATTTAATACTTTTATTTGTGTACAGAAGCTAGATATTGGAGTAGTACAACCTACCACGATCTCATTGCAACTAGCTAATAGATTCTTAGCATATCCTAGAGGTATTGTTGAGGATGTTTTAGTTAAAGTTGATAAATTTATCTTCTTGCAGATTTTGTAGTGTTGGACATGGAAGAAGATTCAAAGATTCCTATCATCCTTGGTCACCCATTCTTAACCACTGGAAGGGTTCTTATTAATGTTCAACAAGGGAAGTTGACTCTAAGGGTAAATGAGTAAAAAGTTGTCTTCAATCTTTACAAGTCCTTGAGCCATCATGATGAGGTTAGTATTTGCAATGTGATTGATGTAATTGATAAAACTGTTACAGAGCATGTTGAGGTTGTGCTTACTACTGACTATCTAGAACAAAGCATAGTAAACTTTGAATTTTATAATGTTGATACTATTGGAGATGATATTGTTTTATATGCTAAGTGGTTAGATAGTTTGCAACTATGTAATAAAATGTATAAACCTATGCCTCTAGTATCATTGCATGCTATGAATGATGTGAATGTTGAGAAACCTGTCTTAGAATTGAAAGCATTACCTCCTCACTTGAGATATGCGTTCTTAGATGATTCTTCTTCTTTCTCTATTATTGTCTCTTCTGAATTGAATGTTGTGGAGGAAGAGGAACTATTTAGAATATTGAGGGAACATAAATCTACTATTGGTTGGTCTATTGAGGATCTTAAGGGTATTAGTCCATCAGTCTGTATGCACAGAATCTTGATGGAAGATACCTTTACCCCTTAAGTAGAATACCAAAGGAGACTTAACCCCACAGTGAAGGAGGTAGTTAAGAAAGAAGTGCTTAAACTTTTAAATGCAGGAATTATATATGTCATATCTGATAGTTCTTGGGTAAGCCCTGTTTTGGTTGTACCTAAGAAAGGTGGAATGATGGTTGTCAAGAACGAAAAAGATGAATTAATTTCCACTAGAACTGTTACAGGATGACGTGTATGCATTGATTATAGTAAGTTGAATAAGGCTACTAGAAAAGATCATTTTCTCCTTTCTTTTATTGATCAAATGCTTAACAAGCTTGCAGGATATTCACATTATTGCTTTCTAAATGGATATTCAGGTTATAATCAAATTGACATTGCTTCTGAAGATCAAGAAAAGACCACATTCACTTGTCCTTATAGGACATTGCTTTTAGGAGAATGCATTTTGGTTTGTGTAATGCCCCTACTACTTTTTAACATTGTAAATGTCTATTTTTCAGGGTTCATTAAGGACATAATGGAAGTGTTTCTGGATGATTTTTCTATTTTTTGGTTCTCTTTGAATTCTTGTCTTGCTAACCTTAAGCTTGTTTTACAGAGGTGCCATGATGCTAACCTTGTTTTGAATTGGGAAAAGTGTCATTTTATAGTAAATGAAGGCATTGTTTTAGGGCACAAAGTCTCTCAAAAGGGATTGGAGTTGGACAGGGCTAAAATTTCTGCTATTGAATTACTAAAACCTCCTACTAATGTGAAAGGAGTTAGAAGCTTCCTAGGGCATGCAGGTTTTACAAGAGATTCACTTAAGCTTGTAGTTTGGGGTGAACTGTAAGTATGCATAGCACATATAATCGTCTTTAGTAAGTTCAATTGTTGTAACATCTTGTTTTTATTGATCATAGCAATAATTTGAATTATAGATGTTGATAATTTTTCTAATACTTATGTAAAATATATGTTTCTTAAAAATAAATATTATTTATGTTGTTATGCGTACAATTCTATTACCATGCTACATTCTTTGTTAGGATCAAGAACAACTTAACACTTTCGAATTGAGAGGAATCTAGTAAGAGATGGTTCAAAGGAATAACTTGAAACAAAGGTCAAATTCCAAAGGCATGTATTTGTCACGGATATATTAATTAAACAAAATAGCAAGCTCTTAATAAAATTGACAACAAAATTACTTAAATTAGATTTAAAACTAACTAATTTCTAACAATTAACAAGTAAACTAGAACACATACACGTAAAGAATCAATCAACTTTATATAACAAACGAAACAACTTTAACAAATATTTTTTTTTTTAAATGAACAACACCTATTCAAATTAATGGATCTATAAAATGTATAGTTGATGCCTTTGGCAAGTACAATCCAATTCCTTCTTCCTTACCCTCATACACATAGGAGTGTTGTCTCAAACACCTTAGAATGAAGAAAATGTTTTCAATGAAAGGCATGTGCCTTTTGTTGGTCGTGATGATGGTGATTGTCAATGAAATGCAATCGGCGGAGGCAGTGAAATGCGAGCCAAATGAATTGAGACCATGTCTTTTGGCGTTCACAACGTCGGTGGAGCCATCTTCAACTTGTTGCAATAAAGTGAAGGAACACAGACCATGCTATTGTGGATACAAGAAATATCCAAAGATTCAACCCTATTTACAATATGATGCAACCAAAAGAATCATTTCTCAATGCGGAGTTGCCATCCCGACTTGCTAAAATCTTCACTATGCTTTGGCTACAATTTATATATATGAAATGATGATGATGTATACAGTAGTTTTAAAAGATGATAACTACACACATTCTCTTTCTTAATATTTGCTTCACCCTATTTTTTAATTTGTCTGTTATTTACTTTACCACCAAATAGTTACAATTATAAATACCCACTTTAAGTAATAATAATTAGGTTAATTTAAGAATTTAATCCTTATCATCTTTTTATATTTCCTAATGTGATTTCTCTTTTTTTCTAAATTTTTTATCTTATTTCTTTAGTTTGAGGTTTGATTTATTATAGCTGATTTGGTATAAGAACTCTCCATTTCGTTACTGTTGAGGATGAATTTGGGCTTAACAAAATCCAACTTAAAATGAAGATAATATAAGATGAATCAAGATAATATGGGATAATATAAAATAATGTGAGATTTGATTATAGCTTGCTAAGGATTAGGAAACTCATATCCTGACCCTAGTAGGGTTAAGATAAAACCCTAGATCAAATCCCCTATAAATAGACCATAATGGTTCCATCAAAGGTATTTGAAAACTTCTGACTTCTTCTCTCTTCTATAATTCTCTTGCTAACTTAAGCACCAGAGTCCCTTTTCTTTGTTTTGCAGGTTCTCTCTTCCCTGAATTACAAATTCAACTGATGATGTCATGTGAGGGTCAGGTGCGTTTCTTCTGTCCCAAATTTTGCATCAATAATTTGGCACCGTCTATGGGTACGAGAGTGATCTACTAACGCAAAGTTAAGAATCTTTGAAGAATTAAGAAAATCAAGGCTACAATGACCTAGTTCTCACGATTCTCTCGAAGAATAAGTTTTTCATGGGCGAATTAGATCGCCTTAGAAAAGTCAAGGAAAAGACATGGGTGAATTAGATTCTCATGTATCTAATCCAGGAAGAAATTTAAATCATCACAAGGAAGTTTTTTTCATGGAGACATAGGGGGCTTGAATATTTTAGGAAAAGGACAAAAAAATGAAAACCCCTGGAGATTTCATCTCTTTCTTTCACTCCTTTTCCCTCCTCCTTCGCGAAAAAGGCAACCACAAAACACACAATAGCCGCCACCCACCGTCAACAGCCGTTCGGATCTCGCCGTCTTTGTTGATGCTTGGATTAGCTATGGTAAATGTGTGCTCAGTTGTGTGTTGCTTATCATGCACTAATGTCAAGTTTTTCTTAATATCAACCAAAGTATAAAGCAATAATAAGATGTCTCGGGGAGGACCAAGGTCCAACACAGGGATTTGTGGCTATTATGTTGAGTGAAAAGCTTAACTTGTGGTGTTCTAGATAATGCAATGAAAAGTTGGTGATTAATACTAAACAATAAAGTAATAAAAGAATGTAACAAGTGAACTGGGAATCAGTGAGATGTTGTGTAAATAAAGAAGTTTTAGTTTTTCGAATGGAGAAAAAAAGGGTTAGAGAAGACCTTTCATCAACCTGTTGAGTTCTTGCTTAGTTTCATGGTTCATGCTCCTAAACTCAAGTAGTTCTTACCTCTCAGTACATGTGCCACATAAATCGTATGTCTATGATGCATGCTTGTTTAGTTGAGCCTAAGATGTTTCCTATGTCTAGGTTTAGTTCTTAGTTACAACGATGAGATCCATAGTTACTTGCTTTTTCAAGTAGTTAACTATTTCTACTTAAATCAAGCTGTCAAGTGGAATTAAGCAATAAAGAATAAAATACATCAATGTAAACGAACCGGAAACTAAGCTTAAATTTTTAAGGTTGATGAGTATTTTTCTCCAACCCTTCAAGTGATTTAGCTACTCATTCTTGATGGTGAAAAGAAAGTAAAGATGGAAGGCAAGGAGTGATTCATGATGTAAGAAATATATTAATAAGGGTGATGATTTAGTTCATACAAAGTTATAGAGCAACCAAATACACTTAAAGATACAAAAGATAGAATGAAAAGTTAAAGAGATGGAGCTGGCGGCGACAGTGTCCTGCTCGCCGACAGAGATGGTGACTTCTATTGTTGCTTGCGTTGGGGAAGGAGAGGCAAGGGAAGTTCTAACTCTCTTTCGAGGTTGAAGCTCACTGGTTCTCCGATGGTGATGGTAAAAGTGCACTCAGTTGTCTCTAAGAGGGGAAAGGTGGAAGATGACTGACCGATTCTTAAGCTCTTCCGTAGCCCAAAAATGTCTCTAACTATCTAACCTTTTTGATCTGTTGCTTCAGCTACTTTTATAGCCTCAAGAATGTACTTTTCATGATGTCATTAGGTAAGGCTCTGACGCAGAGGATAAGACTTCACGTTTGTCAATCGTCATCTCTAACGAGGTAGGTTGTCACTCTTTCGCGGATCAGAGGGCCGAAAATCCTCTTTGTCTCCAACTGTCAAGTTTAGGTTTCCCGAGGGTCAAGAATTTGTCCTTTTGTGCCATGCATCTGACGTATGCGTTTTTCGATCTTTTTCGACGCATGCGTTGAACCTTGTATTTTCATGCAAAATGGGCGTTTAAAGAGTTAAATTGCAGATTATTCTTTCTTTAGCCTATTTGCATGTTCGCACGCATAAGAGGTATTTATCACGAAATTAAGCATAAGATGATGCCTTTTTCGACATTCTTTCGCAATTATTCTAAGAAAAAAGATGCAATAACTTATATTTCTACAAGTTATCACACCCTTAAATTTAGAATAATGTTCGTCCTCAAGCATGTCTTTTACTAAAGAAATTCAACGCCAACTCACTTTTCCTAGCACTGACTAGCTTCTCAATATACTCTTTACTTTTATAACTACACTTACGCTACATCTACTCTTGACCTTTTTACTTTTTCTAGAAGTAATTCCTAAGTTTAGATGCGGCAAACTTTTCTCAAAAATCTTCTCTCTCACTTCATACACTTCTCTTTTCTCACTTTTCGGCATTGCTTTTGATGAAGAAACCCTTTTCGTTTTGCTTGCGTTGATTCAGGTTACCTGCCTTCGTTTTGGCTTGCCAATACGGGTCTCATGCGCATTATCCAACTTCGAGCAAGTGTCTTTCATAACTTAGACTCTTATCTTGGTTATGATTTTTTACAAGACATTGGAGTCTTATAATTATTATATGTGTTGATCCTGGTTACCTGCCTTCGTTTTTGGCTTGCCAGCATGGGTGTCATGCGCAACATCCAATTACGAGCAAGTTCCTTTCACAACTAAACTCTTATCTTGGTTAAGGCTTCCTTACCAGACATCAGAGTTTATTTTTTTTTATTCAAGTTTCAATGGCTCAAACCTTTTTCCCACCCTCAAATTTTGAGAGTCGCAAGGTCTTCATTGCGTTAAATGTTGAAAATGGAGTTGCTGAATATTTCAAAAAAAAAAAAAAAAAGTTTGGGCCAAGGCTTGCATGCATGAGAACTTAGGATGTATTTCTAGTCTAAAAGATCTAAGACATTAAGTAATGTGATGTTAAGGAATTATAAAGGTGCAGTGTAGAGTTATCATCATAGTGGCCATACATTTAGTGCACAGAATTAGAAATAATAATGAATTAAAAAAGGAAAAGGAAGAGCAGAGACAATACTCAAAAGAATTATGAATTGTGATCAATCAACCCAAATTTGTCTATCTAGATTCGTCACCGCATGTTCGCTACTCATACTTGTCACCCAGACGTTGACTGTTATTAGGCGTTTTGCTTTAAGATGTACTGCCGCCGCCCAGACTAGACAAGTTCGATCACCGTCAACAAGTGTTCAGACCTCATTGTTGACCAGTTTGCTTCCAAATCTCCTACCGTCAATTAGATATGTCGTTGCACTTAGTGAAGGATATATGAAAATGCAACGGAAGCGAATTAGGATGAATTACACTCTACCATGCTCAATTTTAAGGACAAACATGCATGCAAAAGAGGGAAAAATTGAGAATTAGAAATACAACCTTTGAAGCTCAAATTCTCATTGGTTTCTCCATGAAATTGAACACCAATTGATTGTAGACCACCACAAGAGTCTTCTCTACAATTCTCTAGCCTTAGATTGGATGGTGGGATCCAATTTTATGGTAAATTTGTGAGGAAAGGGAAGTTAGAGAGAAGATGGTGTTCTTGAGAGATTTCTCAAAATTAACTCTTAATTTTCAAAAATCTCAACCCCAATCTCAGCCCAAATCATCTTGTTTTATAAAGAAACTACCTGCATTGAGAGTTAACACCAAAATGACAACAAATGGATTAAGAATTGAGTGGGATTAGTGGCTCAAAATTTAGATTACACCAGGTTAGTTGCTTAGTTAGTGGAATTATCCAACTTCCTAAAATTTGAATTTCTCAATTTTAAAAAATAGAATTTCCAAAAAATAAATATAATTAATTAATTTTATACAAAATTAATTTTAAATAAATAAATAATATTAATTTAATATCTAATATTAAAATAATATTATTTTCCTACTAACTTCGATTTTCTGAAAAACCGATTTTTTGAATATGAATCCTATGTCAATACGTCAAGATATGTCGTATATGTCCAATGCTTATTCCTTAAGCAAAATTTGAATGTTTCAAATTCATTCACCACATTGTCTAAGATTTTATCCGTTTGTGAGCTAGTGGAAGGATCTAATAGACCTACAGATCATGAGCTCCAACGATCCAAGATTAACTGATCAAACTCTTTAACCTAGTTAACCAATATTTGTTAACTAACGGGACACTCCACTACAGCCCATAGCTGCACTCTCCTCACTGTAGATAAATTTCTGTCCACTTGATATAACCATAATTAGTAAGTCGATCCTTCACCGGTTGTCCGTAATCATAGCTAGGTCAAAATTACCGTTTTACCCCTGTAAATACATCTACTTCCTAAAGTCCTACTGAGTCTTTAATGAACAATTGATTTGTGATCCTATCACTAAACTGAGTCCCCCTTGGGCCAATGAGAGGGTGGGACCCCTTGTTCAAGACCCAGAGTCAGTATTTAAGGGAACAACCTATCTATTAACCCTAAGTTGGATAGGAGTGAATTTCGTCTCGTAGGACTACGTCCTAACTATCTACTTGATCTTACCCCTGAAATGGGAGGCTTATTGAGTCGGCGTACTCGGGCCACTCTCATCCATGCAGATCTAAGGATAATCCTGAATAAATAGGAGTTCATAGTTAGCTCAGGATTGAGATCGAGTTACCTAGGTCATCTAGTTGAAATAGTCAGTATTAACAATAAACGACGTTATAAAGTAATAGTGACTATTTCATGGTCCAGTCTTTTGCAAACTCATTACATAGAACATCCCCACTCATATGTCTCCACATGAACGATTTAGGATCACATCGTTTGTATTAAATACAAAGTGGGCTGCATTCAATAATGTCCCCATCATAAGGTACCCAACTTAATGCTTATACTATATATCATTTTGGCTATTCACTCAAACTTGATCCACTTTTATGTTACCACATATAGTTCAAGTATTCATACTATATCCATGGGTTCTTTAGTTTATTGGATTAAAGTTATATTAACAACAGTTCACTTATTCAATAATAAGTTTACTGAATAACCTCGATAACAACTTTATTGATAAATAGAATGTACGTTAGTGTTTATAAATTACGAGTTTATTGACATAAAACCCAACACTTAGTTGCCCCGAGGGTTTCTTTGAAATTCTACTATCGGGTTCAGCTTCTCGTGGATCAGATTTTCTGTCGACTACATGCAGTGCTTTCGCATCATGCTTTAGCAACAATCACGAGACTTAGACCATTGGTGGTCGTGTTTGTTTCGTCCATCCATTCTCCGTTCGTGTTCACGTGAATCAAAACCGTGTTCTTGAGTTCACCAATGACTGGAACGTGGGTTTTCTGCCATGGGTTTCTGCTGATTTAGATGTCTTAGTTCTCCGTGCGTGCTCCCCATTCGTTATCCACCTATGCGCTCCGTTCTTGCTCTCCATGGGCTTGCGACTCAGTGATCAAGTTAAAAACATGTTTCGTTAAACATATTTAAAGGATCAAATGAATTTATTGCTCTAAACTTATGAACAATTAACAAATTATTATAAATGGTAAGTTTGAGATCGATCCACACAGATCTATTGAATTATTAATCTCAATCAATTGAATTCTATCCATTTTGGGGGGAGGGGGTTTGTAAAAAACATGAAAATGGTGCAAGAATTTAGAATATTTTTTATTTATGAATTTTGGAGAGACAAATTGAATAGGAATGAGAATTTGAGTGAGTTGAGTTCAATGTCAATCATAGAATCAAATAAGCATGATTTATGCAATGAATCCAGAACCAAAAAGAGATCAAAGCCTTAATCGTTCCAACTCATAAAGTTAGTCAAATTAAAGCCCAATTTCTAATTGCCCTAGGTTGTAAATCGAGAATTGCTTCAAGATTCACTCTAAAATTCGTTTTAGCATATATATCTCTTAGCAGTTTTCAACACCAAATGAAATTTGCATTAAGAACAAGGTTTCGTAGTTGAATTGAATTAAAGAATGGATAGCCTCTTCGTTAATCCGATTTATTGATTAATCCTAATTACATCAACATGCTATGATTTAAAGGAAAATGCTTTAAACGAAGGCATGCATCCCTAATCTTGCAACCTATTCATAATTTTGATGCTTAGTGCATTATGAATTTGCAAACAAGAACTTGAATCTAAATATGAGTCGTCACTTCAATCGATACAAATTCCAGAGTTCAGCACAAGGACCAATCAAGATTCATGCATTTCAATCAAAGATTAACAAAAGAATCCTCAAGAAATTGAACTACAACTACTAAATTTCCATTAAAAATTACCTTAGACTTGCATCCTTCAATGGATCTTCAATGAATTGATGAAAGGATACAAGAAAGTAGAGAGAAAATGCGAAGGAAAATGACAAACTCTCTAAAAATTTATAGAAAATGGGTCTCCCCTCAGTCAAGAAGATGGAAAATTTTATCTAATTCTATCGACAGAGTCGCTGCGCTAGGACCTAGCATCACAACGCTGGTCTGATTTGCTGCACCGTAGGGCTACGTTGCAATGGGCATCACGTCGTTCTTGGCTTTGCACAAAAAATATAGCTCTCAGGTCTTCTGCGTAATAGGGGCGTAAAGCTAGCTGTGTGACGCTCTTTACAGGGGTATTTTGGTAATTTTGACCGCTTATTGACTTTTAATGCTTATTAGCTCATTTTAGGCTCGTTTTCACTCCAAATGACTCTTTTACCCTCGGGAGGACAAAAACCTACAAAGATAGAGAATTAATGAGTAAAATCAAGTAAGAAATGTAGCATTTTTAGGGCACTGTCACTCAGTCTCTCCAGATTTGATTTGATTTGTGATTTCAAATATGTTCCAGACCCCGATCTGCAACACGCCGCTAAATTTCATGCCTCTCCAACTCTGCCCACAAATTCAATCTCCACGCAAAGACGACAACCACATGCTTAGATTTGTCGCTAGTCAACCAAACTACTCGTCATAGATCCATTTAGATTCTGTTCATCTTAGTTCATTATAGATCAAGCCAACTCTCACCTTGTGATTCATCATTCTAGTTGAATCACAAACTCAATCTTGTCCTGAACAAGACCAATGGACACAGAGAGCTCAATAGAAAGTCTAGGGAATTGGAACTAATCATTAACCTTTTCAGACATTGAATGAATGCAACAATAAGAGGTGAGCAGTGAGCAACGACGTGATGGTGTGGTAAATCATGAGCAACGGTATCAAGTAGTCTTAGGCGGTTTCCAACAACGATTTTATCTGCGACAAGTCACGGTGATACAAGTAGATTGAGGGGATTGTGCCATCAGAAGGAAAGGAGCTATCCAGATGCCACATAAGAAGAAATTACGTTATAAGTAATCGAGCAGCAGGATTACTTAAGATCGCTACATAAATTGATAGACAATTACAACAAAAGCAAAACTCGAAGCAACAACCTAGAGAATCTCAACAAAATTGCAAAACACAAGATAAGTTTTACTTTGATACTCCACCAGTCATTTTTCATATATGTCTTAGATTATTGACTAACTAAAATACAAAAGGAATATTTGTTGTAAAACTTTTGTAAACAACGCAATTGCTGATACAGTAAAGTATTTGGATGTAGGAGGGTATGAAATATACTTCGACAACAAGGAGTTGAAGATTTAGTTATTCACTAAAGGAAAAATTGCCATGAGGAAACTAATTGAAACTCAAATAATTTTCTGATTAAAGATATTTGGTGAAAGACTAGGGGCTGGGCACTGATTGCCTTAAAAATATGGTGTCGTTAATACATATATTTGGGAATCAAAACAATTTATACACCTAATTCAAGCAATTAACACTAATGAGTAGTATAGATGCAAGAAAAGGGATCGTTCCACAGGGATCTATATATCGAACAAGACATACAATTGATCAAATTCATTTATTTTAGATAGGGGGTTTGTAAAAAGAAAATAAAATGTGCAAGAAATTAAAATATGCAAGAACACGAATATTTTTGGGGATTTCATTATATTGAGAAACAATTCATAAAAGATGTGATTGATAGTAAAGAAGATGCATATAATCTCCATCATTGATCAAAGACAATTTAAATCAATCAAGAGTTCACAACCTATCAAGATTTAACACCTAAATGCCTTAATTCATTAAACTAAGCCAATTTAGGGATTCAAACTCAATAGCCCTAATTAAGTAAACAAGATTCAATCTCATTTAATCCTAAGTTCAATTCTTGAATGTAGTCCTTTGTGGCATTCAAAACTCAAATTGAAAATGCATAATGTGTGCAAGGGTTTTCATTGTTGTGACAAAATAAAAGACGCGACGGATAGCATCTCTTCTAGATCGATTATTGACCTAATTCAATTAGTTCAAGCATGCTCATTTCAAGGATAGCCATTGAAGTAAACAATAATTCCTAATTTTGCAACTTTTCTCACCATTAATTGCTTAGTGCATCATGAGGTTTTGTGTACAAGATTATGAAATTTCATGCTTTGCCAATTCACAAACATAAAAATATATGGGAAATATGCATAGAACACAGCTAAAACGCAAGATTAAATTGAAGAAGATGAAGATTAACTCGAAATATTGCATTGAAAAGAATCAATTAATAGACGGAAATACCTTTACACACTTCAATCTTCAATGAATATTAACAAATTGATGGAAGAATTCAAGTGCTCTAGAGAGAAATTGAAAGAATTTGGGAATAGGGCTCGAGAATTTCAGAATTGGGTCTCTAAGTTTGAATGAAGAAATGAAATTAAGTTTATAAAAATTGGGAGAGCATCGCGACGCTGGTCTGAGTTGCCGCAGCGTAGTGCTACGCTTGGTGGAGCGAGGAAACACTGTCGATGGCTGAAAGAGGCGCAAGCGTTGCTGAAGCTTTGAATTTGCATCAATGTTTGTAGCACCATTACACTCTTCATTAGCGTCGCTACACTCCCCTGTTTTGAGCTCTCGGGTCTCCACTGTAAAGGAGGCACAACTACGCTCTTCACAGGGGTATTTTGGTAATTATGACCCCTTTTTGACCTTTGATGCTCCCAAGCTCGATTTAGGCTCATTTTAGCTCTAAATGACTCTTTTACCCTTGAGAAGATAAAAACCTACAAAACAAGAGATTTAATGAGTAATTTTGGTCATTAAGGGTGGAATAAACCTAAGGAAAATAGTGGTTTTAGGGCACTATCAGCCACCCCACAGCTAACTAACCAAATTTAAATTCTAAAATCTGGGGACCACCTCGGGTCGGACTAAAGACATGTGTAGAAGTCCGTCCTAAAAGATAGGCAGGTTAACTCTGCTTAAGTGTAGGAGAAAGAAAATGGGGAATTGGTTAGATGACGATCTAACCAACACAGAGTAGGCTTGTCGAAATTAGGATCACCTAAAGTTGACAAGAACAACCAATTTCAGGCCAAGAATCTGAGAATGATCTTGGAGGAGCCAAATTCGATATGGCTATACCAAAAATAACAAGATTGGTACACCGTATAATAAGAAAAGCAAATGAAGATAGAAAGGATGGCAAAAGAAGAATCATACTCCAGTTTGCATTGAGAAAATCAAACTTAGGAGTGTGGGCTAATGTTGAGGATGGATTTAGGCCTAACAAACTCCAGCTTAAAATCAAGATAATATAAGATGAATCAAGATAATATGAGATAATACAAAATAATATGAGATTTGATCATAGCTTGCTAAGGATTAGCAAACTCACATCCTAACCCTAGTAGGATTAAGATAAAAACCCTAGATGAAATCCCCTATAAATAGACAATAATGGCTCTATCAAAGGTATCTGAAAACTTCTGACTTCTTCTCTCTTCTATAATTCTCTTACTGACTTAGGATCAGAGCCATTTTTCTTTGTTTTACAGGTCCTCTCTTCCCTGAATTACAAATTCAACTAATGATGTCAAGTGAGGGTTAGGTGCGTTTCCCTTATCCCAAATTTTGCATCAACAGTTACTATCTTTTATTCAAATATTGCAAAAATTGTTCTTAAACTGCCATTATAGACCAAATAAAATAAATAAAAAGTAAAAACTCCAGTATTTAAGTTTGTCTCTACTTATTTAGAATTTTTGTTACAGCAACCTAGCAATATGAATGAAAAATAAATCCATAGTCCTTTTATCAGTAATATGGATGTTAGTCCTGAATAACTTTTTATCAAACATAATTATTAGAAATAATTGGATTAAAGAAACTTCCAAAACCAACACTATGATTTGAATACACGATTAAGGTTTGTTCGAACTTGATAAAGAAATAGAAAAATAACTTTGGTGGAAGGGTTTAGATTGAGAGCGTGTCTTATGGAGAGAGATACAATTTTTTTGACAGAATCTCGGAAAGAGCATTTTCATCATAATAATTCCTCATAGACCTGGTAGATATTTTTTGGGCTCAAAACTCGTTGTCATTTTAGCCACGATCTACTCCTTCTCCCTCAACTCCTGGAAATAAAAACATTAATGTTTAAAATTCTCATGGAATATAGATAAACTAGAATATCTACCCTACTCTCGGTTTCCTTAGAGGTATTTCAAATATTACTCACATAATGATTGCCATTGGTAATCTTGAAACTATTTTCTTTTATTGCTTTTGACATTTGAATAATAGTTTATCTCTAGATTATGTAGATAAATTACCTAAACTATGCATCTAGTCTGCTCATACAATGTTGTCATTTTCTTTATCATTTTAACTTGACATTTGACATGCCAACTAGGACAAATACACAAGGAATCTCCTTAAGGTACTTCTGGAGCCCTTGAGCTTGTAGTTTGGGGGGAACTATAAGTATGCATAGCACATATAATCGTCTTGAGTAAGTTCAATTATTGTAATATCTTGTTTCATTGATCATAACAATAATTAAATTTATAGATGTTGATAATATTTCTAATACTTATGTAAAATATATGTTTCTTAAAAATAAAAATTATTTATGTTGTTATATGTACAATTCTATTACCATGCTACATTCTTTGTTAGGAACAAGCACAACGGAACACTTTCGAATTGAGAGGAATGTAGTAAGAGATGGTTCAAGGGAATAACTCTAAGCAAAGGTCAAATTTCAAAGGCATGTATTTGTCAGGGCTATATTAATTAACCAAAATAGCAAGCTCTTAACAAAATTAACAACAAAATTACTTAAGTTAGATTTAAAGCTAACTAACTTCTAACAGTTAACAAGTAAACTAGAACACCTTCACGTAAAGAACCAATCAACTTTGTATAACAAATGAAACAACTTTAACAAATGTTCGTTTTCTAATGAACAACACCTATTAAAATTAATGGATCTATAAAATGTATAGTTGATGCCTTTGGCAAGTACAATCCAATTCCTTCTTCCTTACCCTCATACACATACGGGTGTTGTCTCAAACACCTTAGAATGAAAAAAATGTTTTCAATGAAAGGCATGTGCCTTTTGTTGGTCGTGATGATGGTGATTGCCAATCAAATGCAACCGACGGAGGCAGTGAAATGTGAGCCAAATGAATTGAGACCATGTCTTTTGGCGTTCACAATGTCGGTGGAGCCATCATCAACTTGTTGCAATAAGGTGAAGGAACACAGATCATGCTATTGTGGGTACAAGAAAAATCCAAAGATTCAACCCTATTTGCAATATGATGCAACCAAAAGAATCATTTCTCAATGCAGAGTTACCATCCCGACTTGCTAAATGCTTCACGATGCTTTGGCTATAATTTTATATATATGAAATGATGATGATGTATACACTAGTTTTAAAAGATGACAACTACACACATTCTCTTTTTTAATATTTGTTTCACCCTATTTTTTAATTTTTCTGCTATTTACTTTACCACCAAATAGTGACAATTATAAATGCCTGCTTTGAGTAATTATAACTAGGTTAGTTAAGGATTTTAGTCTTTATCACCATTTTATATTTCCTAATGTGATTTCTTTTCTTTCTAATATTTTTTACCTAATTTCTCTAGTTTCATGTTTGATTTATTATAGCTGATTTGGTATAAGAACTTTCTATTTCGTTACCATGATTTATTCAAACGTTGCAAAAAAATTTCTTAAACTGCCTTTATAGAAGAAATAATATAAATAAAAAGTAAAAACTCAGGTATTTAAGTTTGTCTCTACTTATTTAGCATTTTTGTTGTAACAACCTAGCCATATGAACGAAAAATAAATCCATAATTCTTTTACCAATAATATGGATGTTAGTTTTGAATAACTTTTTATGAAACATAATTATTAGAAATTGTTGAAAATTACTAACTATTAAAGTTTTTTTTTGAAAGTTAAATGGCAATTGAGTAAATAATGCCAATGGCATTTATGTAAATAAAGCATGATGGCATTTTTGTAATTAATTGAATCTTCAATTATTTAGGTCACCCATCGTGATTCCTTTTGAAAAGAACAAAAGAAGGGCAATTGTGATAAATTGTAGAAATATAAGTTATTGTCCTTTTTTTCTTACAATAATGGTGAAAGAATGTTGAAAAACGCATCATCTAATGATTTAGTCTTTGATATATCCTTAGTATGCGTACAAGCTTATAAATAGGCTGAAGAAAGATTATTTTGAAGTCTAACGCCTTTGAATGCCTTATTTTACGGAAATCAAGGTTCAACGCATGCGTGAGACAAATGGAAACGCATATATCGGACGCATGACGCTAAAAGACAAATTCGGGTACCTCGGGCAGCCTGATCTTGACAGTTGGAGACAAGAGATTTTTGACCCCCTGAACCGCTGGGCAGAGACAGGCTACATGGTCAGAAAGAACGATCGCCAAACGCAGCCTGGGCCCTGCGTCAGTACCTTATTTGCTGATGTCATAGAGAGCACAATTTAGGGCTATAAAAGCCAGCTTAATCCGCAAAAATGATATATCAAATTTGGAGGGAATAATTTTAGTCACATTTTTAGACATCTTTTTACGGATAGGGTTTAAATAGTGTTCTTCGTGCAAAAGAAGAAGTCTGGGAATCACGCTGCCGCCCTCCACCTCTTCCCTCTTGGAGACAGTTGAGTGCTTCATCTTCATTACCGTTGGAGTCTTGTCGAGCATCAACCTCAAAAGAGAGTGAAGCTACACCAGTTCTCCTCCTCAACACGAGCATACCCCAGAAATGCCATCTTTGTCTGCGAACAAGACACTGTTGCCAACAGCTTCATCTCTTCACCTTACCATTCTATATTTTTGTACCTTTAAATGTTTTTGGTTGTTTATATTGTGAACGACTTAAACCATTTTTTCTAGTAATATATATATATTTCTTACATCATGAATCATCTCTTGTCTACCATCATTGAGTTCACTTCACAAACAAGCATGAGTAACTAAATTACTTGAAGGGTTGGAGAGTAACATTCATCAACCTTAGGAGTTTAAGCTTAGTTTCTAGTTCGTTTACATCGATGTATTTTACTCTATATTGCTTAAATCCACTTGACAACTCGATTTAAGTAGAAATAGTTAACTACTCGAAAGAGTAAGCAACTATGGATCTCATCTTTGTAACTAAGAATTAATCCTAGACATAAGAATCATCTTAAGCTTAACTAAACAAGCATGCATCATAGACATATGATTATGTGACTCATCTGCCGAAAAGTATGAACTATACGACTTTAGGAGCAGGAACCATGAAACTACGTAAGAACGTAACCGATTGATGAAGGGTTTTCTCCAACCCTCTTTTCTCCATTTGAAAGAAAACCAAAATTACGTTGTTTGCACAAATTACATAACTGATCCCTACTCTTTTGCTGCACATTATTAGTTGTGTTATTTCTTACATATTCATCACCAAACTTCACTTATTTTTCATACTTCCGCAAGATATACATTTCATTCATAACTTTAGCCACAAATCCTCGTGTTCGACCTCAATCCTCACCGAGAAATCTGAATATTAGTTTATACTTGGGCTTGTATTGAGAAAAAGTTGAGCATGTCCGAACATATATTAGTATAACCATAGCTACACAACAAGCTGCAACATACACACAGAGTGAGAGTTTCAGCAACAAAGAGAAAGACATCCGTGGATCTTCGATTACACCTTCGAAAGTTTTTTCTGCCATTATGTTCGTGTCACAGGTGATCGAAAAGTCAGCGTGTGGGTTTGCAGTTAACAAAGACAGGCTTTAGAGTGGGTGTATTCAGCGTGGGTGTTCTGGGGTTAAGTCTCGTTTCACAAGCTATTTCAGGTGTGTCAGTCTCGATATCAGAGGCTGTATTCAGCACGTCGTCTCTCGATACAATGGGTGTTTGGCCAGCGGTAAAGTTGGGTTCAACAAGCAATTGCTCAGTCGATTGGTCTTGGTCAAGAGGCGGAGTAGTCGAGGTTATACTCTTCTTGAATGGTTAAATTACAGATTGTTGATCTTGAATAAATTTATGTAATTTGGAACTTGATTGCTCATAATAAAATCATTCTAAGTTGAATCTCAAAGTGGATGTAGACCAAATTGGTCGAACCACTATATATCGTTCTGTTCTCTATTTTGTATTCTTTATCACTTTCGATTTATCTGCTGGATATTGCGCTTGGTTTGGATGTGTTTTCGAATTCGTTTATATTTTACAGAAATAATTGGATTAAAGAAACTTCCAAGACCAGAAATATGATTTGAATATACGATCCATATTTCTTCAAATTTGATAAAGGAAACATAAACAATAATTTTGGTGCAAGGGTTTAGGTTGAGAGCGTGTCTTATAGAAAAAGACACAAATTTTTGCTTCTACCCATGTGTGCAATTTATATTCACCTTGACCGAATCTCAGCAAGGGCATTTTCGCCACAATAATTATTTATTGACTTGGTCGATATTTTTTGGGCTCAAAACTCGTTGTCATTTTAGCCACGATCTACACCTTCTACCTCGACTCATGCAAACAAAAACATTAATGTTTAAAATTCTCATGAACTATAAATAAACTAGAATATCTACTCTGCTCTCGGTTTCCTTAGAGGTATTTCAGACATTACTCACATAATGATTGCCATTGGTAATCTTGAAAGTAATTTCTCTTATTTCTTCTGACATTTGCATAATAGTTTAGCTATAGATTATCTAGATAAATTACTTAAACTATGCATCTAGTCTTCTCATACGTTGTTGTCATTTTCTTTATCATCTTAACTTGACATTTGACATGCCAACTGGAACAAATACACAAGGAATCTCCTTAAGGTACTTTATAGTTTGGGGCGAACTATAAGTATGCATAGCACATATAATCGTCTTTAGTAAGTTCAATTATTGTAATATCTTGTTTTCATTGATCATAACAATAATTAAATTTATAGATGTTGATAATTTTTCTAATACTCATGTAAAATATATGTTTCTTAAAAATAAAAATTATTTATGTTGTTATACGTAGAATTCTATTACCATACTACATTTTTTGTTAGGAACAAGCACAACTGAACACTTTTGAATTTAGAGGAATGTACTAACAAATGGTTCAAGGGAATAACTCTAAGCAAAGGTTAAATTTCAAAGGCATGTATTTGTCAGGGCTATATTAATTAAACAAAATAGCAATCTCTTAACAAAATTGACAACAAAATTACTTAAGTTAGATTTAAAGCTAACTAACTTCTAACAATTAACAAGTAAACAAGAACACCTTCAGGTAAAGAACCAATCGACTTTATATAACAAATGAAACAACTTTAACAAATGTTCTTTTTCTAATGAACAACACCTATTCAAATTAATGGATCTATAAAATGTATAGTTGATGCCTTTGGCAAGTACAATCCAATTCCTTCTTCCTTACCGTCATACACATAGGAGTGTTGTCTCAAACACCTTAGAATGAAGAAAATGTTTTCAATGAAAGGCATGTGCCTTTTGTTGGTCGTGATGATGGTGATTGTCAATGAAATGCAATCGGCGGAGGCAGTGAAATGCGAGCCAAATGAATTGAGACCATGTCTTTTGGCGTTCACAATGTCGGTGGAGCCATCTTCAACTTGTTGCAATAAAGTGAAGGAACACAGACCATGCTATTGTGGATACAAGAAAAATCCAAAGATTCAGCCCTATTTACAATATGATGCAACAAAAAGAATCATTTCTCAATGCGGAGTTGCCATCCCAAGTTGCTAAAATCTTCACTATGCTTTGGCTATAATTTTATATATATGAAATGATGATGATGTATATAGTAGTTTTAAAAGATGATAACTACACACATACTCTTTCTTAATATTTGCTTCACCCTATTTTTTAATTTGTCTGCTATTTACTTTACCACCAAATAGTTACAATTATAAATGTCCGCTTTGAGTAATAATAATTAGGTTAATTAAAAATTTTAATCCTTATTACCATTTTATATTTCCTAATGTGATTTCTTTTCTTTTTAACATTTTTTTACCAAATTTCTCTAGTTTCATGTTTGATTTATTATTGCTAATTTGGTATAAGAACTCTCCATTTTGTTACTATGGTTTATTCAGATGTTACAAAAATTGTTCTTAAACTGCCCTTACAAACCAAATAAAATAAATAAAAAGTCAAAACTAAGGTATTTAAGTTTCTCTATAGTTATTTAGAATCTTCGTTATAACAACTTGGCAACATGAATAAAAAATAAATCCATAATCCTTTTACCAATAATATGGATGTTAGTTTTGATAACTTTTTATCAAACATGATTATTAGAAATAATTGGATTTAAAAAACTTCCAAGACTAGCACTATAATTTGAATTAAGGATCGAGACTTGTTTAAATTTGATAAAGGAAACAGAACAATAATTTTGGTGGAAGGGTTTTGGTTGAAAGCGTGTGTTATAGAGAGAGACACAAAATTTTGTTTCTGCCCATGTGTTCAATTTATATTCACCTTGCCGAATCTCCGCAAGGGCATTTTCGCCACAATAATTCCTCATTGACCTGGTCGATATTTTTTGGGCTCAAAACTCGTTGTCATTTTAGCCACGATCTACTCCTTCTACCTCGACTCCTTTAAACAAAAACATTAATATTTAAAATTCTCATGAACTATAAATAAACTAGAATATCTACTCTACTCTCGATTTCCTTAAAGGTATTTTAGATATTACTCACATAACGATTGCCATTTGTAATCTTGAAAGTAATTTCTCTTATTTCTTCTGACATTTACATAATAGTTTAGCTATAGATTATCTAGATAAATTACTTAAACTATGCATCTAGTCTGCTCATATATTGTTGTCATTTTCTCATCTTAACTTGACATTTGACATGCCAACTGGAACAAATACACAAGGAATCTCCTTAAGGTACTTTGTAGTTTGGGGCGAACTATAAGTATGCATAGCACGTATAATCGTCTTGAGTAAGTTCAATTATTGTAATATCTTGTTTTCATTGATCATAACAATAATTAAATTTATAGATGTTGATAATTTTTCTAATACTTATAAAAAATATATGTTTCTTAAAAATAAAAATTATTTATGTTGTTATACGTACAATTCTATTACCATGCTACATTCTTTGTTAGGAACAAGCACAACTGAACACTTTCGAATTGAGAGGAATGTAGTAAGAGATGGTTCAAGGGAATAACTCTAAGCAAGGTCAAATTTCAAAAGCATGTATTTGTCAGGGTTATATTAATTAACCAAAATAGCAAGCCCTTAACAAAATTGACAACAAAATTACTTAAGTTAGATTTAAAGCTAACTAACTTCTAACAATTAATAAGTAAACTAGAACACCTTCACGTAAAGAACCAATCAACTTTATATAACAAATGAAACAACTTTAACAAATGTTCTTTTTCCAATGAACAATACCTATTCAAATTAATGGATCTATAAAATGTATAGTTGATGTCTTTGGCAAGTACAATCCAATTCCTTCTTCCTTACTCTAATACACATAGGAGTGTTGCCTCAAACACCTTAGAATGAAGAAAATGTGTTCAATGAAAGCCACGTGCCTTTTGTTGGTCGTGATGATGGTGATTGTCAATGAAATGTAACCGGTGGAGACAGTGAAATGTGAGCCAAATGAATTGAGACCATGTCTTTTGGCGTTCACAATGCCGGTGGAGCCATCATCAACTTGTTGCAACAAGGTGAAGGAACACAGACCATGCTATTGTGGGTACAAGAAAAATCCAAAGATTCAGCCCTATTTACAATATGATGCAACAAAAAGAATCATTTCTCAATGTGGAGTTGCCATCCCGACTTGCTGAAATCTTCACTATTCTTTGGCTATAATTATATATATATGAAATGATGATGATGTATACACTAGTTTTAAAATATGATAACTACACACATTCTCTTTCTTAATATTTGCTTTACCCTATTTTTTAATTTTTCTGCTATTTACTTTACGACCAAATAGTTACAATTATAAATACCCGCTTTCAGTAATAATAATTTGGTTAATTAAGGAATTTAATCCTTATCACCATTTTATATTTCCTAATGTCATTTCTTTTTTTTTTTTCCTAACATTTTTTTACCTAATTTCTTTAATTTCATGTTTGATTTATTATAGCTGATTTGGTATAAGAACTTTCCATTTTGTTACCATGATTTATTCAAACGTTGAAAAAATTGTTCTTAAACTTCCCTTATAAACAAAATAATATAAATAAAAAGTAAAAACTCATGTATTTAAGTTTGTGTATACTTATTTAGAATTTTGGTTTTAACAATCTAGCAATATGAATGAAAAATAAATTCATAATCCTTGTTCCAATAATATGGACGTAGTTTTGAATAACTTTTTATCAAACATGATTATTAGAAATAATTGGATTAAAAAAACTTCCAAGACTAGCACTATAATTTGAATTAAGGATCAAGGTTTGTTCGAATTTGATAAAGGAAACAAAACAATAATTTTGGTGGAATTGTTTTGGTTGAAAGCGTGTCTTATAGAGAGAGACACAAATTTTTTCTTCTGCCCGTGTGTTAAATTTATATTCATCTTGACAGAATCTCAGCAAGGGCATTTTTGTCATAATAATTCCTCATTAACATGTTGGATATTTTTTAGGCTCAAAACCCATTGTCATTTTAGCCACGATCTGCTCCTTCTCCCTCGACTTCTGCAAACAAAAACATTAATGTTTAAAATTCTCATGAACCATAAATAAACTAGAATATCTACTTGGCTCTCTGTTTCCTTGGAGGTATTTCGGATATTACTCACGTATTGATTGGCATTGGTAATCTTGAAACTATTTTCTCTTATTGGTTCTGGCATATGCAAAATAGTTTATCTTTAGATTATCTAGATAAATTACTTAAACTACGCATTTAGTCTGCTCATACATTGTTGTCATTTTCTTTATCATTTTTCTTGACATTTGACATGCCAACTAGGACATAATACAAGGAATCTCCTTAACGTACTTTCGGAGCCTTTGAGCTTGTAGTTTGGGGTGAACTATAAGTATGCATAGCACATATCATCGTCTTTAGTAAGTTCAATTGTTGTAATATCTTGTTTTCATTGATCATAGCAATAATTTAAATTATAGATTTTGATAATTTTTCTAATACTTATGTAAAATATATGTTTCTTAAAAATAAATATTATTTATGTTGTTATACGTATAGTTCTATTGACATGCTACATTATTTGTTAGGAACAAGAATAACTGAACACTTTCGAATTGAGAGAAATCTAGTAAGAGATGGTTCAAGGGAATGACTCTAAGCAAAGGTCAAATTCCAAAAGCATGTATTTGTCACGGACATATTAATTAACCAAAATAGCAAGCTCTTAACAAAATTGACAACAAATTTACTTAAGTTAGATTTAACGACTTAATGAAGTAATTAATGAAATCAACACCATATAACATTTTCGTTTCTTGATTTTCAACTTGTCTTTACTTTCCTTATTTGTTTTCAAAATACAAACATAAACTTGATTTCAATTCCTTAAATAAAGTTGATTCATTTCTAGAATAGCTAGGCGATTAAACCGTACAATAGTCCTCAGTGGAACGATACTCGGTCTTAACCGTGTTATATTATAACTTGACCCATGCACTTGCAGATTTTGCGCATCAACTCCTAAATTACACAGTGCTCTCCCTAGACTCCGACCTACGATTGAACATGGGATTGTAAAACTTCCTGGATCCTCCAAATTTGGCAGGATTTTGCTACTAAATAGAGCAATATAGCACTTGATTAATGCAATTGTTTCAAACTCAGACAAGTTCCTTTTTCTGGACAATATATCCTTCAGAAACGTTACATAATTGGGCATTTCTTCCAATGCCTCAACAAATGAAATGTTAATATATTATTGCTTCAAAATGTCCAAAAATTTCTTGAAATAAATGTCTTGGTTTGCCTTTTCGAATCCTTAGGGGAATGGTATTGGCGGCCTATAAATTTGTATTATTTCCCTTTTCCTTTGGAGTTACTATTGTATCTTCTTTGTCCTTCTTTTTTGATTTTTTTCTTCCTTTTAATTTTCTTCAACAACCTTATGGTTGTTTTTAGTGGTTGGCTCTTTATCGATATCCTTCTTCTCCACTTTAGATTTCTTATGTGTTTTATCGCTAGGTAACGTTGGTCCTTCATATTCCAATCCACTCTGTAGTGTAATTACTTTGCATTTTTCTTTATTTTAATGTTTAAATTGTGTTCTTAAATGGGGAATTGAGCAAAGGAAGCCATCGAGACATTCTAGATGCAAAACGGGCCAAAACGAAGCACTTACCAACAAATGGGAGCAAAACACCAAAAAGGCCCTGAGAGGGCAGCACTGCATTCTATGTGACGTTGCGCCTCAACGCTAGTGATAACACTTGAAATGTGCTATCTCTCTTTGCTTAATTCGGGGTCGTTACTTCATTTAATGTGCATAATTGTTGACTTTACACATCTCGAGTGTATAATAGGTAAAGCGAGGTGTTTGGTGCAAATTGGTGCTAAAACAGTTCAGTTTGTATTTCAATTGCATCAAATGAAGAAGGCACAAGCCAAGAGAATGGACGCTCACACGGCTCTGTGAGCGATGGAAGTTTCTCGGAAGCAATGTAGCGCTTGCACGATGCTGCAAGCGGCACAAAATCCAGTAATTTCCTACAGCGATGTGATGTTGCAAACTTTGACAGACATTTCAGCAGCACGCGCAAGGGCCAACACGAGGAGCATCACAGTGCTTACGCACACTAGAGGAGGTGCTACAACTTCGAGGGTAGAAGCGCCACAATGCTACCCCTTAGCGCTGCAATGCCAACGAATTATTATAAATACGTGGCTTTTTTCTAAATTAGGGTATCAACAACTACGTGGCCGACTTGGAGATGACTTTCCTCGTCATTTTTGGGCATTTATCTGTAATCTTCTTTATTTTTTCTAGTAGGACTTCACTAATCATCATTCATTGATTTGAATGATGATTATAGACTAAAGGTAAGTCTTCTAGCTCAGGTTTGATAGCTTTTCCTCTTTGTAGTTTAGTTGTGAGACTTGTTCTACATTTCATATTGTTCAACACTCTCTTGTTTTTGGGTTTTAATCTGATTATATCAATTATGAATGGCTAGTTATTTCTTGCCTTTGATCGGCAACCAATGCTTGAATGTTGCTTTTCCATGCTAAGATTTATTCTTGATCAAGGCCATGAATCATAGAAAGCAAAAAGGTTAGATTAACTTTCTTTGTATGAAGTTAACCACTAATAAGTAATGCTTTAATCAATCTTTATGTAAGATCGTATTGAATGGATTAATTAGACATTGGAAATTAGTTCGTTCATCCTACTAAATCCCCTAAAACTTAATGCGATTATTTGACATGTTTAGATCGAATTCGTCTTCTCATATTGGCTAATTAGATATTTAGGGTGATTGATTAGGATTCTAATCAATTTGGCTAGACTTAAGCAAGAGTGTTTGATCTAGAGTTCTATGATCAATTAAACTAATTGGAGAAACTTCGACACAAACCCAAGCTAGACCTTTTTATCATTAATTTCACAACACTCTCTCTCGTTCGCTTTCACTCACATGCCATTTAATTCCGTGAAATTTCATTTGCTTGCATTTATATTCTACACGTTCACCAAACAAACTCCCCCATCGACCATACTATAAGTTCTTTAATTAAGGAATCAACGTAGCTCTCTGTGGTTCGACTCGTATTGCACTATTCTACTAAGTTTGTGTAGGCATGAAAACATTATTTGATAAGAATCGTAGGGTTTACAACGCCCCTATTGGTTCTTACCAGCTAGAGATAGAACACTCATATACACAGCAGGGCATGATGTGTGCGCAACCGTAGGTGGTCAAGTTATAGTAAATTAAAATGGCATAAGAGGCCGAGTATCGTCCTTAAGGATCAAACATTACAATTTTTTTGTTTATCTATTTTAGAATCCTGCCAATTTTAACTAAGGATTGGAAACCGAATTTGAATTTTGATTTTGAAAACAATGATTAAAAATAAAGACAAATGTGAAAATTCAAGAGATAAAGCATTCTAGGGTCTTGATTTCATTACATACTTCATTAAGTCATACTTAGATAATTCATGAAATCTTCTATAAACAATATGCTTAAGTCTATAAACTAAATTCTGGATTATTTTCTATAAAAAACAATCTATTCTCATGAGACTTAAATGATAACTAATTTCTTGAAACCAAATTAAGAAGCATGGCATTGATAGCGACAACTGCAAGAGCATGAGTCAAGTTATAATATAAAACAGTCAAGACCGAGTATCACTCCACTGAGGACTAGTGTACGGTTTAATTGTTTACCTATCCTAGAATTAAATCAACTTTTTCTAAGGAATTAAAATCGAGTTTGTGATTCAATTTTGAAAAAAAGTAAAGAAAGTATAGCAAATTGAAAATCAAGAGACAAAAGTGTTCTAGGGTGTTGATTCATTAATTACTTCATTAAGTCATGATTTAAGTTTTCATGGAATTATGTGTAAACAATATGTTTAAGTCTAGACACTAATATTCATATTATTTTCTCTGAAAAACAACCATTTCTCATGCAACTTAATTGATTACTACTTCTTGAAAACAAGTTAAGAGACATAGCATTAAGCATAGTCATTAACAATTTTCTCTATCAACCTAGATATTTTCATGAAAGATTGATAAAGATTTAATGTCATAGATCCAATTAGACATACAATTACTCAACTATACATCTATCCTAACATTCATTGAAGGCCAGTCAACAAATAATAAAGCACAATAGAATTGAAAAACATATTATTCAACAACACCCATGAAAAACTGTAAAACATTAACTTAAATTCATAATTAAATCATCCAACACCCTAAAACTAAGAGTTTAACCACACATAGCCAGCAATACATAATCTCAAATGAATTCTTAAGCAAGAAAGTAAACGAAAAGAGAAACTTAGGAAGATAAGACTCTCGAATTGCTCTCAGTGTTGAACGTCTTCATTAATCTCCACTTGGTCGACACCTCGGGATCTTGAACGACCTCTAACTCTTCTCGAACACTTTTCTCTAAATTTGGTAGCAAACTCGCACTTTTAGGCTCTGATTTTTCATTATTGAGAGCTGTTGAACACCTCTAAATATATAGAAAATCAGATACCTGCTTATCAAGAAGTTTCCAAAAATGCAAAATTTTCAAATTAGGAAAGTTGGCGTCGTGGCACTAACCGTCACGAAATCCTTCCCCCTAGCATCGTATGATAGCGTCCTAAAAGTGCCTAAATCACTAGCTTAATTTTACCGTTATTAGTTGATTTTACTCATTAAATCTCTTTCTTTATAGGTTTTTATCATCTCAAGGGTAAAATGGTCATTTGGAGTGAAAACGAGCTTAGGAGCATCAAAGGTAAAAAAGGGGTCAAAATTACCAAAATGTCCCTACGAAGAGTGTCACATAGCTAGCTTTACTCTCCTTTTACGCTGTCCACCCAAGAGCAAAAAATTTTGCACATCACCAACAGCGTCGCGTCGCTCCACCAAGCATAGCGCTACGTTAAGCTACACAGACTAGCTCTACAACGCTCTCGACAATTTTTAAATACTTAGTTTTCATTTTCATTCGAGGAGAGAGCCGATTTTGCCAAATTTCAAAGAGTTCTTCACTCTCCCTTCATCTTTTCTCTCTAAGTTCTTGTATTCCTTCCATAATTTATTGAAGATTCATCAAAGGATGCAAGTTTAGGGCAAATCTTTAGGAAATTTGGTAAGTTTCCTTTCAATTTCTTGAGAATTCTTCTTTAATTCTTTGATCAATGCATGAATCTTGATTAATTCTTGTGCAAATTCTCCATAGATCTTGAATTGATTGAATTGACGACTCATGATATTCAATTTCCTATATGCAAAATTTGTGATGCGCTAAACAACAAATCGTGAATTAGGTTGCAAGATTAGGAATTCTTGTATTCGTTTAAAGCATGTTTCCTTTAAATCAATGCATGATGAACTAATTAGGACTAATCAACAAATTGAATTAATGAAGAGGCTATCCGTTCTTTAATTCATCGCAACTATGAAACCTAGATCGTAATGCAAATTTCATTTAGTATTGAATGCCGCTAAGGAATATACATACATAAACGGAGTTTAGAGTTAATCTTGAAGAAATTCTTGATTCAACTTATGGCAATTAGAAATTGACCTCTAATTGGACCAATTTTATGGATTGGAATAATTAGGGATTCAATCTTTCTTTGGTTGTGGATTCTTGCTAATTAATCAAATTCTCTTTAATTCAATGATTGAATTTGAATTGAACTTAGCCAAATTCCCAAATCTATCAAGTTGTCTCTCTTAAAAATTAATAAAAACCAAAAATAATTTCAATTTCTCGCATGATTTTTCTTTTCTTTTTAAACCCCCACTTTTATCGCTTTTCGAAGATTAGTTTAATTTAGAATAGATCAATTCTTTAGCTCCCTGCGGACCAATCCCTAACTTACCATCTATGTTATGTTCTTTAGTATAGTTTGCATGAGTAAGGTGTTATAAATTCATTTGATCCTTTAAATATGTTCAATTACACATATTTTTAGCTCCGATAAATCGGCACCATTGTCGGAGAGCCAAAAGCCAATTAATCTCTTTCTTGCTAAATTAGTCTTGTAAATTTCAAAACTCCAAAAATATTTTCTTCGTTTGAGTCTACTTGTTTAAATCATAGGGTGATAATATGTACTTCCATTTTGCAATGCTTGTGTGGCAAGCATCTCAATGAAAGGAATAAGAGGTAAGAGAAATCAAAGAGCTTAAAACTCAAGTGTCTGAACTAACCTCTCTTGTTCAAGCTTTGGTTATTAGACATTAATAGGATGTCGAGACATGTCAAGTGTGCTAACTTCAAGGTCATTGATACATAGCATGCCCTCGACTACCATGCGGTCCTGTGCATTATCCTTATCCCCATTGGGAGATGCCTAGCCAACCCCACACGTCGATGCGTGCTCCTTCCTCCAGTTCAGGTAAATCCTTAGAAGAATTGGTTAATGAGATTTCTGATAACTCTTATAAGTTTGCGAAGAAAATTCAGAAGCTACAGGAATCCTCGTCACTACTATCTTCTAGTCCTACCAAGTTGAGCGGAAGTGAGATAATCGTTGTCGATCACCACGTTAAGTGGTTTATTCCTCCAACTTTAGGCCAAGGTATGACGTTGAATGCTTTAATTCATAAGCTAGCTGATTGTTCTTTTCAGTGTGAGCAGGAACCTACTGAGTCTCACTTGGTGACTCGATACCCCCAGCTTGATGAGGTCGACCCCATCCCTCAACTTGCAATATTTCGATACTGACACCGCAATCTGAACCGCTAACTGTCTATACTATTGAGGCTGAATTTGTGGCAGAATTCTACCCCTTCACAAGTGACGATGAGGATGCACATTGTTTTTGTGCTTAATGGTTAGGCTAAATGTATGTTTAGTTGTGTGTTACTTATCATGCACAAATGTCAAGTCTTTCTTAATATCAGCCCAAGTATAAACTAATACTAAGATTTCTCAGTGAAGACCGAGGTTGAACACGAGGATTTGTAGCTAGTAAGATGAATGAAAATTTTAACTTGCGAAATTCTCTAAAATGAAATGAAATGTTGGTGATAAGTGCTAAATAGTAAAGTAATGAAAGATGTACAACAAGTAAACTAGGAATCAGTGATATGCTTGTGCAAACAAAGAAGTTTTGGTTTGTCAAATGGAGAAAACCCTTCATCAATCGGTTGAGTTATTGCTTAGTTTCATGGTTCATGCTCTTAAACTCGAGTAGTCCTTACATCTCGGTAAATGAGTCACATAAATCATATGTCTATGATGCATGCTTGTTTAGTTGAGCCTAAGATGTTTCCTATGTCTAGGTTTAGTTCTTAATTATAAAGATGAGATCCATAGTTACTTGCTCTTCCAAGTAGATAACTATTTCTACTTAAATCAAGTTGTTAGGTGGATTCAAGCAATGAAGAGTAAGATACATCAATGTAAACGAAATAGAAACTAAGTTTAAACTCTTAAAGTTGATGAATGTTTTTCTCCAACCCTTCAAGGGATTTAGCTACTCATGCTTGTTTGTGAAATGAACAAAAAGATGGAAGGCAAGAAGTGATTCATGATGTAAGAAATATATTAGTAAGAGTGATGATTTAGTTCATACAAACTACAAAGCATCCAAATACACTTAAAGATACAAAAGATAGAATGGAAAGTTAAAGAGATGAAGGTGGTAGCGACAGTGTCCTACTCGCCGACAAAGATGTGGCTTCTATTGTTTGCTTGCTTTGGGGAAGGAGAGGCAATGGAAGTTCTACTCTTTTTCAAGGTTGAAGCTCACTGGATCTCTGACGGTGATGGTAAGGGTGCACTCAGCTGTCGCCAAGAGGGGAAAGATGGAGGATGGCTGACTAATTTCAGAGCTCTTTTGTAGCACAAAAGTATCTCTAACTATCTAACCTCTTAATCTGTTGATTCAATTGGCTTTTATAGCCTAAAAAAATGTACTTTTCATGATGTCATCAGGTAAGGCTCTGACGCAGAGGATAAGGCTGCGTTTGTCAATCGTCATCTCTGACCAGGTAGGTTGTCATTGTTCCGCAGATCAGAGGGCTGAAAATCCTCTTTGTCTCCAGCTGTCAAGATCAGGTTTTCCGAGGTTCAAGGATTTGTCTTTTAGTGCCATGCGTCTGAAGTATGTGTTTCTCGATCTTCTCCAACGCATGCGTTGAACCTTGTTTTTCTGCAAAATAGGGCGTTTAAAGAGTTAAATCGCAGATTATTCTTTCTCCGCCTATTTACATGCTTGCACGCATAAGAGGTATTTATCATGAAATTAAGCATAAGATGATGCGTTTTTCAACATTCTTTCACAATTATTCTAAGAAAAGAGAAGCAATAACTTGTATTTCTACAAGTTATCACACCCCCAAATTTAGAATAACGTTTGTCCTCAAGCATGTCTTTTACTAAAGAAATTCAGCACCAGCTTCACTTTTCCTAGCGCTGACTAGCCTCTCAGTATACTCTTTACTTTTATAACTACACTTAAGCTACATCTACTCTTGACCTTTTCACTTTTCTAGAAGTAATTCCTAAGTTTAGATGCGGTAAGCTTTTTCTTAAAAACCTTCTTTCTCATTTCATACATTTCTCTTTTCTCACTTTTTAGCATTGCTTTTGAGACAGAAACTCTTTTCGTTTTTCTTGCGTTGATTCAGGTTATTTTCCTTCGTTTTGGCTTGCTAGTACGGGTGTCATGCGCAGCATCCAACTACGAGCAAGTGCCCTTCACAACTTAGACTCTTATCTTGGTTATGATTTTTTTACAAGACATTGAGTCTTCTTATAATTATTAGATGCGTTGATCCTGGTTACCTGCCTTCGTTTTGGCTTACCATCACGGGTGTCATGTGCTGCATCCAACTACGGGCAAATTCCTTTCACAACTAAATTCTTATCTTGGTTAAGGCTTCCTTACCAAATATTGGAGTTTACTATTATTAAATAAAAAATTATTTTATTCAAGATTCAATGGCTCAAATATTTTTCCCACCCCCAAATTTTGAGAGTCACAAGGTCCTCATTGCGTTAAAGGTTGATAATAGAGTTGCTGAAAATTTTGAAAAAAAAAAGTTTGGGCCAAGGCTTGCACGCATGAAAACTTGAGATGTATTTCTAGTCTAAAAGATCTAAGGCACTAAGTATGTGACATTAAGGAACTATAAAGGTGCAGTGTAGAGTTGTCATCATAGTAGCCATACATTCAACGCACAAAATTATTAAATAGTAATGAATTGCAAAAGGAAAAGGAAGAATAAAGACAAAACACTGAAGAATTATGAACTACGATCAATCAACGCATGTTTCATTGATATATACATTATGTACAAGATTGAAAGGCGTTGAAGAAAGAATGAAAACTATTCAAATAAAAAAAGTACAAGAAACACCCCTAAATTTACTCAGTCCGTTCCGAATAATTGGCTCTGCATTCAAGAGCAGGGTGCTGGTCATTTGAAAATACGAACGACTGGCGGAGATGCGGTGGAATCTCTGGAGCGGGTAGATCGGGGCGATGAGCGAACAGTTGTTGCATGTATGACAAAGCAAATTGGAACTGTTCGTCATGCCGCTTTGAAAGCAAACGCAGGGTCTGCGTTCTTCGCTCTTCTTGTTGCCGCAGCTCCCTCAAAACTGGAAAAAGGATGACACTTTGCATATACTGCTGCAAGCCATCCCACTCCACTTCAATTTCGTTGGGGGGCAACTACCAAGGTCGAGGCACTGGTGGGGTTGGTGGTGGAGGAGACATCCGAGTCTCCTCAATCTCAAGTGGTAGAGCTCGCGAGGTACTTGCGACTTTGCCACCTTTAAGTGACTCATAGACTTTTTGCTTAGGGACAGGGGGAGAAACGGGCAGAAGAGGGAGAGTCGAGCCACCATGAATGCCCACCACAAAAAGACAAGGGCAAGAAGAAAGTGGTGGAAAGCTCCCCCGAGAAGGAACAGGGGCGGGGCCAACGCAAACCCTTCGGAGATTTACTGATCGAAGTGGGGTTCTTTCCTGAACCAACCCCACTGCCCGCCTACATACTGGAGATCATCGACCACCATGGCTGGCAAAACTTCTGTGTCAGCCCTACGATCATGGCGCCCACAATAGTGTGTGCATTTTACCAAGGTAAAGTGCACGAAGAAGAAGACATGGGGTGGTCCACAGTTGTGAAGTCCCATTCGACGCATGAGAAATCAACGCATTGTTCAGACTGAGGGACAACTTGAATGCTGAAGGCAACCGCATCATCACCCACACTCCTAGTGAGTTGATGTAAGACACAGTCCGGGTGATGGCCAAGCCAGGGTCAAAATGGGAGACTTCACCCACAGGCATCCATGCATTGCCATCTAAGTGCCTCACTCTTGAGGCCAACCTGTTGGTGTATTTCGTGAAGAAGATGTTGATCCCAACAAACCACAACGCATCTTTCTCAAGGGATCGGGTGATGGCAGCCTACCCTTGACATCGATCGCATCATCGCAACCCAAGTCCGCAACATTTTCAGCAAACCACGCGGGCAATTATTCTTCCTATGGATGATTGTCTCGCTGTATGTTAATGCTGCGTTGACCAATCCTGCTCTTTCCTTTGAAGAAGAGGAGTTTGTCGACATCAACGGGGTGATCGACAACAAGACATTGCTGCAATTACTTAAGGACTCCCCACACTGCCCAGGACTCGTTACAATACACAAGGGAGCTCCAAAAGCTAAAGCCGCCCAAACCTAAGAAGTGACGAGTGGAGGAAAAGGTAGTGCGAGAGGAGGAACCAATGACCAACCCTGAGGCCAGTGATGAGAACCCTAACCCTCTCCCTTTGCCGCATTCTCCTAAAGACTCCCCACTCCCGCCTTCACCACTTTTTCACCCCCCCCCCCATTCTCCAGAAAATCCAACACCCACTCCTTCTCCCAAAAATCTAATGCCCACCCCTTCTCCTAAAACCCAAACTCCCTCGCCTCCTAAACCCAAATCTAGACCACTCGACCCTCTTTGCTAGAGTTGTCACATCAGGCTGGCGCTTCTTTCTTATGCTGGGATTTTTCTTCACCAGCCTCTTTTTCTTCTTTGGCCCTCCTTTTAGGAAGGGGCAGTCATCGCAGCAGTCAGAGTTGCATCTTCTTCTACTTGAATCTCGCGTTCAAGCTCTGCTGATGCGACATCTATGGCATCCATGGCCTCATCTTCCCGCAACTCTTGCTAAAATTCATGTCCTGCGTTGGCCATGCTATTGTTAGTGGCTGGGCACATCGCTTCGTATAGTTGGGCAAAGAAGATTGTCACCGCATGGTCCTTAGCCTCTCGATGGAGTGCTCGCAATTCCTTCCTTAACATTGCCTTAGCTTTAGCCAACTTTTTCACTGCTCTATCGAAGTATGTTGCAGCCGCAGCAGCCTCAGGACTGGCTGTGTTTGTCTCTACTTCAGGTTGTTCTGTGCTTTCTTGCCTGATGACTGCAGGCTTCTTCAGCGGTCTCCTTTTCAAGGGTTCGAACAATTCATCTGTTTCTTCTAGGTCTTCTCGGTATCCTTTGGGCTTGTCAATGACCACTTTTTCTTCACAGGGCCCTTTATTAGACCCTTGATCAGCTTGCAAGGCAGGGTCTTCAAGGCCAACTGCCGCAAGGCCATACCCTTATGGCAAATTTGGGTTGCTCTCACTGTGAGCAGTGAAGCCATCGACAACCACATCCTCCAGGACTACATCTTCCTTCTTGGCGTCAAAGACTCTTTGGTCAGACAGGTCCCTGACCTCGTCCAATATTTCGACAATGACTTCATCTAGAAAGCGTACTGACTCGCCCACATCACCTTCTTCTTGCTCCATGGCGTTGAGTTCCACAGTTCTAGCATAGGAATGGTGGGCAGACTGGTTGACTTCTCCTTCTTCGGCTGGGCTTCTCGCGTCAGCCTCCCGGCGTTCCATACTAGCAAGGATGTCTCCATATACATCCTTCTCGTCGCATTCTCGTGCCTCGCTTTACCCATAAAGCGTGTTGCAGGCGTCGTTGGATTGCAGTGAGGTGAAAAGCATTTGAGCGCCATCACCATTGGGGCGGACTATGGGGTCAGCCCCTTCACGTTCCATTCAACCCTCCTTCTTCCCCTCATCCTCCTCTGCCCCGCATACACCACCTCCGCGTCGAACACCTCCTATGGTCATTATAGACTCTGATTCAGACAAGTCTGCGGAGCAATTCCCTCCACAACCCATAAATGCCCAGTCATTAGCCTTTGAATTTCCTTCTCCACCAACACCCAAACCTCCTCAACCAATGCCTAGCACATCTCCACCCACACCCCAGCCTTCCCCACCCAGCGTTGAGGAGTCAACACCATCGTTGCATCCACAAGTTTTTTCGTTCGCCCTCACGTACCTCAAGCCTCCTCGAGGGAAATTGTGCGTTCATCGTCCAAGGATGAGGTTTCCAGTAGAGTCATCTGCAGGCAATTTGAGTGAGGGGGTCGAACGGTAGGTGAAGGGGCAAAAGGTCGGGTTGGGGAGGAATGAAAAGAGGGTTTTGGTAGGATTTAGGTGGCTGAGTGGCGAAGGCTGCGGTGGAAGACTGCACCTTAGGTGAAGCTGAAGGAGGAACCACTGCCGGTGATGGTGGAGAAGAAGGAATAGAGGGTTTTACAGGCGATGAATAAGTCTGTTTGATACTCGAAGAAGGTGAAGAAGAAGGGGTTGGGTACTGAGTGTCGACGGCAAATCATCACTGGACATCACCAGATCTTGAGAGTCAACGGCGAGTGCTTCGCGAATAGCTCTGTTGCTGAGGAAGAGGAAGGGCTATCTTTATAATTGACATTCATTAACTAATTAGCTCAAGAGGTTAATCGCACGATAAATTTAGGCTTTCTAATCAACCGTTCGTCGCAATAAGAAATCCTAGGCGCGTAATGCAAATTTCGATCATTATCTAGTCCGCTATGGTTCGAAATAATGTTGAAGAGTTTAGTTCAAATTAAATTTTAATCTAATTTGATATCTAGGGCATTTAGTGATCATTCATCATTGAATAATTGTGTGTTCACTTGCAAGTTTATTGATGTTTAGTGTTCAATAATAGAAAAATAAGTCGAATCTATTACTATCCCCGAGTATTTTGTTTGAATTGATTAAGAAACACTTCATCGCGCTATTTCACTTTCGTCTTGAATTGCGTTATTACTTATACTGCTTTATTTTTATTTATTGCATGATCACCCCAACCAAAACCTCCCCATTTTGTGACATCGAATTTGACAATTGAACTAAATTATCCTTTGATTCCCCGTGACACGACCCTTTCCACTAACCTACAAGCTCGTGAGAGTGGTTTCAAATTTATTTGTTTTAGGTCTCGGCAGTCCTCTAACAATGACGATGACGCACTCCCATTATGATAAGTTTTGTTAAAAAATTATGATTGAAGAATCGTAATCATGATTTTTAAGCCCTTTTTTTTTAAAAAAAAAAAATCTTTCTTATCTTTCATGCATCTTCAAGTTCCCTTTCTTTAGAACTTAAGCCCTACATACTTAGAATCTTTTTATTTGGCCTAGATTTTTGTTGTCACCTCGAAAGGCCCACTTTTAGCTTAAGAGTAACCTCTCTTGTTTCAAAGTATAATATTGGAAAAAGTGGATAACAAGCTGACAGACGCCTTTTCGGTATCATTTTAATTCCCGAAAAGACCTCCAATCAAATGAAATTTATAATACACCAAACTACTACCTAAACTACGATGATGTAGCATAAGCGGTAAGTCTGGGGTCGAATCATAGGGAAGCACGAAAATAGTTTTAAGCTAATTAGCATCTTCTTGTTAAAGCGATAATGGGGGGTTTTGGTATGAAATAGAAAACTGCATGAAAGATAAAATAAAGATAAGGGTAAATGTAACCAACAAATATGGAACTAGTTTTTGGGAGCAATTGAGTTTTTATGTAATTGCTATCATCGAATCGTTATGATTAAACTTATATTGGATTAAGCTTACACATCGACTTACTTGGCATAACTATGCTAGCCTCTACAAAGGCGGACAACTAGAGCAATTAAACCAATTAAGCATCCTAAGTATTAATTAAGCCAAAGCCCTAATTAAACTACATGTTTTGATTCTTATTGGGTCCTTAGCAGTCATACAAAACTCTCGAGATGTGCATTACGATTTAGGATTTCAATGCGTGATTAGTTAATGGAAAGCCCTACTTAATTAACCAATTTTATTTTCAAACCAAGATTAAGCATGCACTCTAGACCCTAGATAGCCTATGAATCTAAATATACACATCTAATCTTTTGCTACTTGGAGATTTTAGGCTTAATTGCAAGCGCAACCTAATATCTTTACAACGACATACGTTCAAGGGGAGGGGCGTCAATTCATCAAAAAACATACATCAAGATTCAGAGAAGGATCGAGATAAGCATTAATTAGAATATAAAGTTAATACATAGCAAAATCTCAAGAAAATTACATAGATAAGTTCTCAAGAACTAGAGATCGCTTACCTCGGGATCTTCATAGATAAAGAAAAAGGAGATAAGAGTCCCAAAACCATGATTACAACCAAAAATAAAGAAATCTAACCTAAGAATGTGAAAAACTAGGAAAAACTGAGCTAGGGTTGGTTTTCTCCCAAAATCTCCACCCCTTTGCTCTAAAATTGAAGAAGAGAATATATAGGATATAGTGAGAACGTCTCTATGCTGCGGAAGAGCGTAGGATGCTGGCTTTTTCCAGCCGCAGCATAGCAATGCTACAAGAATGTGACGTTGTCGAAGGTTTGGAGAAGGCGTGCGCGTTGAATCATTTGAAATTTGCGTAAAAATCCAAAGCACCGTTATGCTGCTTAAGGGTGTTGGAACGATGCCCTGTTTTGTGCTCTCGGGTCTTCAGCGTAGAGTACAACGTAAAGGGGGCACAACTACACTCTTCTTAGGGGCATTTTGGTAATTTTGACCTCTTTTGGACCTTTAATGCTTCGAAGCTCGTTTTAGGCTCATTTTTGCTCCAAATGACCATTTTACCCTTGAAAAGATACAACCCTACAAAATAAGGGAATTAATGAGTAAATTTCGTCATTAAGGGTAGATTTTAGCCAAGGATCGTACCACTTTTAGGGTGTTATCACCATCTCACCGGTAAGATTGTTTTGAACTCTTAGATTCCTCTTGAAAGTCCTATCAATCTCGGGATCAAAAGGAAGAAGATTAGAAACTATCCTAGGGCATAAACCGAAGAACAACCAACCAATTTTATTTATAAAAGAAAAAAACAAAGTAAAGTACACCTTAAATTAAAATGTATCAACTCTTCTGAAAATTAAACAAAAATATTGTTCCCTAGTCCCCGACAACGGTGCCAAAAACTACATAGTGACAACGGTAAGTGCACGAGTTAAGTTATAATATAAAATGGTCAAGACCGAGTATCGTTCCACAGAGGACTAGTGTGCAATTTAATTGCTTAACTATCCTAGAATTGAATCAACTTTATCTAAGGAATCAAAATCGAGTTTGTGAGTAAATTTTGAAAACAAGTAAAGAAAGTAAAAGAAAATTGAAAATCAAGAGACAAAAGCGTTCTAAGGTGTTGATTTCATTAATTACTTCATTAAGTCAAGCTTTGGGTTTTCATAGAATTATGTGTAAACAATATGTTTGAGTCTAGACACTATTATCCACATTATTTTCTTTAAAAAATAACTCTTTCACATGCAACTTAATTGATTACTAATTTCTTGAAACCAAGTTAAGAGGCATAACATTAAGCATAGTCATTAACAACTTTCTCTATCAACCTAACTATTTTCATAGATTCAATTAGACATACAATTACTCAATCATACATCTAACTTAACATCCATTGAAGGCCAATCAACAAATAATAAAGCACAATATCATTGAAAAACATATTATTCAACAACATTCATGAAAAACACTAAAACGTTAACTTAAATTCATAATTAAATCATCCAACGGCCTAAAACTAAGAGTTTAGCCACACATATAGCCATCAAATACATAGTCTCATATGAATTCTTAAGCATAAAAGTAAAGGGAAAGAGAAACTTAGGAAGACAAGACTCTCGAATTGCTCCAAGTGTTGAACTCCATTAATCTCCACTTGGTCAACACTTCGGGATCTCGAACGACCTCCAACTCTTCTCGAACACATTTCTCTCAATTTGGTAGCAAAAGGCTTTGATATTTCGTCATTGAGAGCTGCTGAACACCTCCAAATATGTAGAAAATCGAATACTTGCTCATCAAGAAGTTTCCAAAAATGGCAAAATTTTCAAATTAGGAAAGTTAGGGCCGCGACGGTGACCATCATGAAATCTTTCCCCCTAGCATCATGTCACAACGCCACCCTAGCACTGAGGCACTGCCTATAGTGCCCTGGCGCTCTGGAGATGTCTCAAAATCATTGCTCTTGGGTTTTTGTGCCAAGGGCAGTGCCAGCCTAGCACCGCGATGCTGCCCTGTTTTAGGGTTTTTCATGTTTTTCTTCTATTTTTCATCCAATTTTCGGTCGGTTTAATTTTTTTAAACTTCTAAAACTTATTTTCTTCATTAATACTTGAAAACCACTAGCAAACAATCTTAAATCTAATAAAAAAAAAACTCTAAATCAAAGGCAAATAAATCACTTTTTTAGGTGCCTTTCAGGCATTAAGCAAGGTCATTAACAACTTTTATTATCAACCTAACTATTTTCATGAGAGATTAATAATGATTCAATGTTATAGTTCCTGTTAAACATACAATCTATAAAATTGAACATCTAACCTAACATTCATTGAAGGTCAATCAATAAGAATTAAAGCATAATAACATTGAAAAGCATACTATTCAACAATATCCATGAAATCACTAAATACTAACTTAAATTCATAAGTAAATTCATCAACACCCTAAAATTAAAGAGTTTAGCCACTCATAGCTCTCAAACACATACTTTCATACAAATTTGCAAGCATAAATAGTAAAGAAAAATTAGGGACGGGAAAAAACTATGGTCAAAGTGTTCCATTGTCTTTTGAATCCTCCAGAACACTTTAATCTTCCCCTCCAGAACTCGAACGACCTCCAATATAATTTCCTCACACTCTCTACTCTCTTTTCTAGCAATAACTCACTTCAGGGCTCTAAAATTTTGTCCGCTTGACTGTTGAAAATCCCTTTAATTTATAGAAAACCGTTTAACTTGGGCAACAAGAACATTCCTTAACTAGCTTGGCGCTGTGGTGCTTCACTGTGTGGAGACCTCTCACATGTTTGGATATCACAGTGTTAAGCGCTACACGCCCAGTGCCGCAGTGCTGCACATAACCAAGAAATTAACACTTTAATTTCCATTGAGTGCCAACTACTCCCACCTCTTTTCTTGCAACATCCAACTAGTCATTTGACACTGCTATAATTATCTCATTCAACACTGCGTGAGCAAAGTTTTCCAAATTAAAAACTTCATTTATAGCCTTAGGTGACCAATCGATAAGAACTCCCTCACACAATACTTTGGAAACCCCTCTTCAACCTCCAAATTGGCATAAAATTTTCTTACAATCTAAAAATACTCAAAAAGTACTATCTATGCCTTTAATTTAGGATTATTACCGATTAATATGATGATATTTGAGGTCATTTGTTAGTGATTTTTAGGAATTGAGAAGGAGAGCGACAATTAGAGCAAAATGATGCAAAAGTGGTCTAATTGTGCCAATTAAGGGTACTTAGGGATATTTCTACAGTTAAAGGACCCTAAGGAGGGAGCATTGCAACGTTCCCTATGATACATGAAGATGCTTAAAATCCGAGAGCTCAAAATAGAATAGCGCCACGATGCTACAGACATGGATCAACTTTAGTGTTGTTTGATGCTGTGAGGAGCTAAGGACAACATTTGCCAGCAACATAACGCTACCCAATAGCGTCACAACACTTTCGCACAAATCTCCTTAAATTTAGATGTTGGCTGGATAGTTAAACCATCAAGTTTCAAACTTCTTTGAGAGGATTAGCTACATACTGGGAACTCATAGAGTAAGAATGTTGCTAGAAAACGATCTTGGAGTACGAGGTGTAAGTTGAGGGCTCGAGGCACGTTATTGTCCACCAACGAGGAGAAAATCTATAATGTCGCACATGATCATTAAGGTTATTTTCACAATTTAAAAATGTTATTATGCTATATTAGATAAACTAGTGTAATAAATGATTTAAATTTTAGTTTGGGAACCTTTGGGAACTTAAATTAAGATAATTGGGAGCTATTATGCTTAATTGATATAATTTTTTTTTTTTTATCAAATTAGATTTTAATACTTGTTTTTATATGATTATTATAATTCTAGAAATTCACTCAAAATATTAGTAATATAAGAGTTGAACCTCATTAGTTGGAGCTTGGTTAAAGAGAGTGCATATGAAATGTGAAGAATCTTAGTTATAACTTATGCTAACTACCACCGTAGTATAGTTTCTTTTAACACAACCCTTTGAGCTTCTGCCTATGGTTCATTAAGAGTTTAGGCGTGTGAATTGAAGAGTCAAAAAATCCTATTTTAAGACTTATTGGTCGTGCATGCATAGATGAGAGAGAAGAAGATGTTTGCTCATATTCCAAAAACCTTGACTCTTAAGCTTCCTGAGTGTCTTATCATTTATCTTTCAAGAGAGTGATACATTGCCAAAAACTAAAAGATGTATGTCATTGAACGCCTACAATAACACATTCTTCGATTGTCAATCACTCGTCCATCATCATACCCTTATAATGTCGATTTTTGACTGATATTAAAGGTCAACTTTGTATTAATTAGTGGCAAACGACAAAAGAGAATTTCGACTTTAATTTCATCAAGTGGAAAAACATCACTATTCCTTGGATTCTTCCTTTCCAACTAACATTACTATATGCTATTCCAAAAAGATAAAGATAAAAAGGGGGAAAAAAAAGAAAAAGAAAACCAAAAGGAAGGGAGAAACACAATCCAACATAAAAACAGTGTGCAAGAAATTTCAAGAGAATTTGATTCTTGTTTTACTTGAAATTGCATAATACGAATTAAGACGGCTAAGGCCCAACTCTTCCAATTTGGTTCTGATACCATCTTCTTTAAAATTGGAATATATTCACAACGTACAACAACTTCCATCCTTCTTCCTCTATAAAAGAAAAGGCTTTTGGCTGAAGCCCTTAATTACTATCAACAAAGCAAAACAGAAAAAGAAAAGCTCCAATAATTAACTACAACCAAAACTGAATTTATCAACATAAGGACGTACAGCTCCAAAGCTGGAGATTTGTTCATCTTGGAAATCCATCCTAATGCCTTCCGATCCTCACTTTCGGGCTGATGTTCCCGTAAATAATTTTGAGGTAAGCTTCGAAAGCCGAATTTTTTTGGTCATGTTTAGTAATTATTTCGTTTTTTGTTTTTTGTTTTTTAGTTTTAAAAATCAAGTCTATTTCTTCATATTTTCTTACCATGGTTTGGTTTGAATCTTCTTTGAATATAAGAGTTGAATTCTTAACAAATTCCAAAACTAAAAACAAATTTTAAAAAATTACTTTTTTTAGTTTTTAAAATTTGGCTTGATTTTTTAAAACATGAGTAAAAAGTAGATGAGAAAGCAACACAATTAGGAGTGGGAGAGGAGTATTCATAGGCTTAATTTTTATAACTAAAAACCAAAAACCAAACCGTTACTAAACGGAAACTTTGTTATATATTCATTTTCATTTCTATGTTTTGTTCAATTGTCATTTGACTCATATCTATTCGATTTATCATTTATATACTCAATTTATATATATATATATATAATAGATTAAACTACTATTTTGATCTTCTATACATTGAAGTTTGTTGTTCAATTTTAGTCCTTGCACTTTCAATAAATTTTAAATTCAATCATTTCAAAGTTAATTTTTACTGAAATTGGTTAAGTAATAATAATAACTTTCATGCATATATATATATATATAGTATGTGAATATGTTTTCAAAATTTATAGTAAAAATACTAATAGATGACAAAAAAATCTAAAAATCAAGAATAAATTAGTATTATAGATTAAATTAAAGATTTAATGAAAGTACATAGACTAAAATTAGATAATTAAAGGTATAAGATCTAAAATTAAACAAATTTCAAAATATAGAGATAGAAAATGGTATCTTAATGTTTGTAATATTAATAGTGGCAACTATGTGTGATAATAGTAATTAATATGAAAAAAATGTCTCTAGGCTATATAATTTGTTATCTTTTTAGGCTATAATAAACTACCCTTTTGTTTTTATGCTTAATTGTATATATCAAGAAATAATTATATTAAACAAGTATTTTATTAAATTAATACATATTAATATTTTTCAATATTTTCAAATTCTTCCCAACCAACACAATTCTCAAATTTTTTGTATCCAAATTTAAAGTTTTCAAATAGTTTGGTTATGTTCATACGATTTATTGGGTTTATAAAATTTAACAATAGACTTTGAGGTATAGTATTTATAATTTGGTTGAAATATAGTTTGTTGCGTTTGATATGCCTTTTACTATAGCCTTTCATTTAATGATTCACAATTTTTCAGGATAATAAATTCATAATTTATCCGAGGGCTCTAAATATTACATGGGGTAAAGATAAGCGATATTGGAACTTACCTTCTCGATACACGTAAGCTTCGGCTTTCTCATTTTTATCTAATCTATTATATTTTGATGGTCGTTTTCTTAGAAGTGAAATCCAAATTTAGTTTGTCAACCTAACATAATTTAACTAATTTAAGTATATACTTTTGATAGAAATTCTAATTAAAAAAAGGAAAAGAAAAAAGGAAATAAATTTAATGATAAAAAAATAAATCATTGATATTTTGTTCACTCTCACTTTAATGATAAAAATGGGAGAAAAAAGGAAAAGAAAAACAAATCTATCTTTTTACAAATCCCTTCTTGTGGTTAGTCCTATTATTGTTTTTTTAGAATGGTAGATAACCCGACTCTCGATGACTTACTAACAGAACGTTACTACATGCTTGCATAATTACGAAGTAAAATTCTTTAACAGGTGTAACACAAAAGCAAATGAATTTCATAAATAAATAACTTTTCAAAATAGTCTCTCAAAAACTCAAAGCTTCTGTTCAGGGTACCTTAATTACAAAAATAGCTAAAATAGAAATTTTTGAAAAATGGAAATAACAAATATGCTAAAAGTTCCAAAAGAAATTTAGATGACATAGACTGGCTTAGAAACATGAAAACTATACGAAAGCTACTTCTGGTCTCATGGCACTATCATAGATTCTTTTTGTCATGCGCTCAACGTGTCCTTGCCCTTACCTGAAAAATATAACATAAGAAAAAGGTGAGTATAAAAATACTCCGTAAATAACTCTATTACCGGGTCAGGTTATGCATTTATGTCCTTTAAATGCAACATGCTAGTGGGTCATGCACATTTCAACTTATCATACATAACTATCTGAGTGAACAATTAAACTCGTCCTATCGTAGGTGAGTTGTACCCACAACCTCTAGTGAATCCCGAGAGAAAACACATACCTCTAGTGATTTCCAAAGGAGACACGAATCTCTAGTGAATCCCAAAGGAGGATAACAACCTCTAGTGAATCCCGAAGGAACACAAATCTCTAGTGAATACACATCTACGAACAATAGAGTAATTATCACTAACATATACAATTGGCAACATATGTAAAGGTCCCACAATATAGAATCATAACATATCTCATGTAAACATTATCATACTCATAAATCTTCTTAGGTCATATAAATCACATACAAAACATATAATCAATCTTAGAAATCAACAACATCTTTCTAACCATATTGCCTGACACAAAGGTAGGTTACTTACCTCAATTTAAGCCAAAAAGTGCTAACACAGCAACCATCTCCACAAATTCCTGAATTAATAGCTAGAATAACGACCCAACTTAAATCAAAACTTTAGGGCCCAATTCCAATTTACAAAATCACCGAACGGTTACCCAAGGTATGCCTTGATCCAAAATTATTCCCAAATCGAGCGCAGAGATGCCGACCCACCTACAACCAACAATTAGGATTTTACAATAAAAAAAACAAATCTAGCCCAAAAAAACATTCCAAGAAGGCTCCAAGGGCTAAATACTCACCAAAGCCGATCTTTTACTATACTGGACAACGGCTTAAAACCTCGGCATCGTTGGGTCACCGTCGTTCGTGTTCGTGAAGCTGTCGGCAATCAATTTCTCCAAGCAGTGTCTTCTCGATTCGTCCACCGTCCGCCGCTAGCCACCTTTACGCCACCGGTCGCTGCCATGTGGTGGTGCCATTGTTGCCGAATTTTGAAGAGTGGGTGAGGATTGAGTGTTTTTGGGTAAATTTTGTGGACGTTTTGGTTTGATGTTGGTTGGTCATTGAATACCCTTTAAATGTTCGGAGCATGCTGTGACCTCTGCGGCGATGAGGCTTCACGAAGGAGGAGGAGAAGAAAAAGAAATCTTTTTTTAACCACGCATAACGAGGCTACTTCATAAATAAATATATATTTTACTCGTAAATAAAAACTGAGTTGTTTTCAAATATAGAAAAATGAGCAAAAACTACTTTTAAACATATAAAAATTTTACTGTCTATCAATAATAGAATTTTATTCTAGTTTATCGTTGGTACATAGTTAAATTTTTCTATATTTGTAAATAGTTTTGATATTTTTTCTATTTACAATAATTTTCCTAACTTAAATTAACTCAAATTTCTAAATCTCCTCTCATTTCAAATAAATTTTCGAGAAATTTTCACAAATAAAAAAAATGTCAAACTATTTAAGTAAAATAGCAAAAAAAAAAAAAAATACTGATATACATTGATAGACTTCTATCAGCATCTACTCTATCAGTGATAAATTGCATCTATAGTGATAGACCTCTATCAGCCTCTATCAGCATCTATAGTGATAGACCTCTATCAACATCTATTAGTGATAGACCTTTATTCTATCAGTGATAGATTTCTATCATTTCTATCACTGATAGATAAACTTCTATCAGCGTCTATCACAACTATTTAAAATTTTTGCTATTTTGTGTAAATAGTTTATCCTATTTTTCTATTTTTAAAACTTCTCCTAAACTTTCACCCATTGAACTAAATCAAAATTTTAAATCTTTATCACTTAACTTAATTGAATTATTTTAACTCCAATAATTTAATTTTAGTCCTAAAATTTAAAATAACAACCAAATAATTTATGATAATTATATTAAGATTACCAAAAACAAATTGGATGTCAAAATCCCTTATCATGTTTCACTTATCAACGGACTCTCTATCCTCTCTTTTCTTTTGCCATCTAATTGGTTTATATTTTAGGATAAAAAAGATGGTTAGACGAGAAGACAAAAGTTCTAATCCTCACGCCACATGTCAAATTCAAACAAAAGAAAAAGTTTATTTATTTTAATTCTATTGAACCTCATTATATTGAAAAATTAAAAAAATAAATAAACTGTCCTCTTGACCAATCCCTCTTTGTGTTTAGCTCTATTATTTTTTAGAGTGGTATCTATATACCCTCAATTACAAGAGGAGAGAAGTTCTCATCCTCACTCCATAGGTCAAATTTAAAAAAAAAAAAAAAAAACTTTTAATTCCTGAATTTTTTTACTAAAATAATAATTTAGTCTCTAAACTTTAGTTGACAAATTCGTAACAATTTAATCCCTAACTTTTACTGTGTGACGATTTAGTTCTTATTGAAAAATTTTCATCAAAATTAAGTGTCAATTTTTATTACGTAAAACTTAGTATTTATAACTTATAACTAAGTTTAATTCACCGAACAAAGAAGTGTTTTTTAACCAATTATTCACTCTCAATTTATTGAATTTTGTAGTAGAAAAAAGCAAAAAGGAAAAGTAAATTAATTGTCTTATAATTATTCTTCTTTGTCCAACTATTTTCTTGACTTTTAGAGGGTATGAATTTGTAGGAAGAATGAAGAAAGTTTTGCAGAGCTGAAACAAGTATGCTGGTTGGAAGTAACTGGTTCAACTGAGAAAGATCTTGTGCCTGGAAAAGAGTACAAAGTGGGCTTTAAGATATCACTAAGACCAGATGCTTTTGGATGGGATAATTGTAGCGTTTACATAATGGCTAAGATTGGGAAAAAGGGAAATTTCTCTTTCAAGAAAATAAGTCTTGCAGGCCTACCTACAAATCTCCAAAGGATTACCATTCCCAATAATGATGATAAGTTGATCATCAAAGTCCCTGGAGACAGAGAATCTAAACCCTCTGAAAATGATGATCTAAAGCTTTATTTTGGTCTCTATGAAGTTTGGACCAATGGATGGAAGGGAGGGTTGAGGATTCATCATGCATTTGTTGAGAGGTGTTAATGACTTCACCAATCAAAATACTCAATAAAAGTAAGGGGGAAAATGTGCATTTCCTCACAATTATTGGGATTCACCCAATATTGAATTATAAAAGGTATGTGATGATGGAACATGCAAGTAAATTCTTAATTTGGCATTGCCTTGAACAATCTAGGATCTCCTTGTGGGCTATTTTTATAGCTTAAATATGTGACTTTTTTTTTTTAAGATTACTTTATTCATGTGCATATCTATTCATTTTTGTGAAAATGAGTAGTATGTTATTCAATCAAGTGTTGTAATTTATAGTGAAATACATCCATGAGTTTATACACAAATCAAAAAATATAAAAGGAATATTTATAGTGAAATACATCCGCGACACTCTAAAGTTGATTTGTGGGTGATTTTCTGTCAGCGTCACGGCGCTGCAGTCATAATTTTATAAAAGTAAAATTTAGCTACTAAGTCATATCATCTGCCAATTCCAGCTGATTCAACCACGATTTCTCTCCATTTTCTTCATCTTTTGGGCATGTTCATGTATCTAAATGTTCCCTTGATGTCCAACATGTTGATTATGGGCTAAAGGTAATGTTTCTAGCTTAGGCACTGAGTATTTGTCCCGTAATTGCACACTTGTGAGATTTCTTGCTTTTTGTAATTTTCTGTATTGTTGACAATTTTTTTTTTAGTTTATGAATGATCCACGATTATATTTCTGCTTATGTTATGTAATCAATCGCTAAGGTTTAATTTGCAACGCGTGACATTGAATTTCATGTTAATCCGACGTAACAATGGGTTTAATTAGCTTGTAGGTTGTAAATCTATCGCAACGAACATTGCCTAATTAACCTAGGGAAGAATTAATTTGCATGTTTATTTGGCTTTTCCAATTGAGCATTCGACTTGGTGATTTCCTCGATCTTAATCCATTAGCTAAACTAGTAGGATGCTTCTCATCTATTAATTTAGTTAATTTCATGATTTGGACCCTAACCTAGCTTTTCTAGGTGAGGTGGCTAAGGTAGATAATATAGGGGGTGTTTGGCCCAAGGAGTTGGGAAGAGTAGGAGTAGGGAAGTAGGAGTTTGTGACTCCAACTCTTTGTTTGGCCAAGGAGTTGGTAGATCCTACTACTAAAAGAATATCAATTTTATATCTTATTAACATCTTACACTGTGGGTCCTAGGAGTTTACAACTCCCTAGATTTCATAACTTCTTACTCTTCACTATTCTACTCCTTACCCCAAACACCCCCGTAAATTTGATAATCTGTGATCAAGATAGAAAATTGGGGAAACAACTCGAAAGCCTAAGCTAGATACACTGCAAGAAATTTGGGCTTTGATGTGGGTTGGAAAAACTAAAAACAGATATACAATGTCGGTTTCTTAAAAAAAAAAAAAAAGTGGATCTTTAATGTCGGTTTTAAACTGACATTGTAGGTATACCTATAATGTCGGTTTAAAACCGACATTGTAGGTGGACCCTCTCTTTTGAATCCCAAACAAGTTTTTATTCTTCATTTTTTGTTTCCCTCCCTCCTCCCTTTTCATTTCCCTCCCTCCCCCATTTTCATTTCCCTCTCAAATTTTGTTTTCCACTTTTTCTAATTATCAATTAGAGAGTGAAAAATAAAACAACTTCAAACCCTAATTTTTTTCTCTCCATTTCTCTTCCATTTTTCCTTCTCTTCTCTCTCTCCATCGTCTCCTTCCTCCTTCTTATTCTTCCTCTTCTCTCATTCACTACAAAATTGATTTCACATCTTCCTCCAAAAATAATTGTTCTCTCTCACAAATCAATTTTGGAGTTCTATTATCTACATCCCAAAATTTCATATGTTCTCTCAAATTTCAGTTTCGTTCTTCTTCTTCTCATTTTCTCCTTTTCCTTCTTCTTCTTCGTTTTCTTCGTCTTCGTCTTCTTCTATTCTTCTTCTATTTGAGCCATGTATCATACAACACCGAACAATCATCCACGAAACAATCCATCAAGTTCCGGTTGGAAAGAGATTATCCAGTGCACTGAAACTGCTTAAAGATCAAAGAACTCTGAAGGAAAGCATTGAAAGGGGCGGCAGAGAATGAGGGAAGGTCAAGCACAATTAAAGAGCCTTTATCTTGTTCTCAGCGGCCACATTAAACTTGGTATGCTTGGTTCTCATTTGAACAAGTATTTTTTTCCTTCTGTTTTGATTTTTATTCATTCAGTTTATAATTGTTTTTTCTTTGGTTCTCAAGTGGTTTTGCAATAGTTGAAAAGATCTCCCAGACGGCTTGACACCCATGCTTGGTGACAGAAAAGTGAGTATTCTTGTATTATCCATTTTTATTCTTTTCTTTATTATTAAACTAAATTTATGGTACTGAAGAAAATCTAGTTGGTAGCTATTTATTAGTTGGCCAAATTGTGGTTTTTAACTCCAAATTGTTTAAATTGTTATTTTTGTCCCAAAAGTGTTTTTTAACCTTCCTTTTATATTGTCGGAGTTAGAGTTTAATCTCTACGATTTCTAAAGTTAGAGTTTGGTCTCTATGATTGGGAGAAAGTTAGAGTTTAATTTTTATGATTTCTAAAATTAAAACTTAGAGTTTGGTCACTTATTTTTTTTATCTACCTACTTTGAATGTGTTGGTTGGTTTGTTTAGTGAAATAACAATGTATTTGACTGCTATCAATCTTTTCTCATTGATTTGATAACTTTAATTGTAAACCTATAAGATATATTGTTTATGTTTATGTATTTTGCTCAATATATTCGGTCTCTATTAATCTTTTCTCTTTCTTTTGATAAGTTGGATTGATAAGTTTGTTTTCCGATGAGTTATTTATAGTTTTTATTGCGTTCAATTTAGATTTGAGTTATATTACCTCGTTGAGTTTATTAATTTTCATAAGTTTAGTTGTTTGTTTTTGTTTGTTTATAAGTTTTGTAATTTTTTTGTTTATGTTCATATATTTTGCCAAATAAATTTGGTTATTATTGTCTTTTCTCTTAGTTACAATTACTATTGTCTTTTCTATTCGGTTACAATTACTCATTTTTCTTCATTTTGATTAGCTTAGTTGCTATGACACATAAGTTTTGTTTTCCAATGAGTTTATGTTCATGAGTTTTTTTACTTTGTTCTCATGTACTTAGCTTACATATAGTTTTAAATAAAATGTCTCTATACTAATTTTCTTTCTTAATGTCTTTATGTATGTAGCAATTAGCATATTCAGACACATCCATCGAGGATTGTATTCAGTTGGGTAAATTTCAGTGGGTGAGATTGCTTTTGCAGATAGCTTCTATTATTAAGTTGCAACCGCAAGGTGAGATTGCTTTTGAATACTTAAAATAGTACAAATTATAATGGATTTCTTCATTCATGCTAATTGGATCACTAGTTCACATTAAGAGACCTGGAACTTGGTTAGTGATTGGTTTGCTATAAAAGAAATTAGTTTTCTTTTATGTTAATGTGTGTATTCTTAATTAGTTACATTGTTTGTTGTGTATTTATTGCATTTTAGAATAGAAAGGAGTTCAGAATAGTCCAACAATAGTTAAAAGGTAATATTTATAAGACGTTCTTCTTACAACTCTAGTTTTTTGAAGTTGTTGGATTGGATTATGTGTGTTGAAATGTTATTGACTATCCTGCAGTTATGGTAGTCTTTATGTTTTTCTAACGTGTTAGATTGGATTACGTGTGTTGAACCGTTATGTATCTTGCAGTTATGGCGTAGTATTTTTGTTTTCTGTAATGTGTTGGATTAGATTAAGTGTGTTGAAATGCTATGACTATCTTGCACCTCTGGTAGTCTTTATGTTTTTCTGTAATATGTTGGACTAGATTAAGAAGTGTTATGATGTTCCATTGAGTGTTATGATGTTCCTAGAAGAAGTTGGATTTCAAGTGTTTGTTCCTAGATTCTTTTGCCCATAGGGAGTTTATGCTTTGATTTTTGTTTTGTTTCATTTGTCTTCTAGTTCCTTGTTGGGAGGCCATTGCTCAAGGTTTTATTTGGTTTGAGTTTTTGATACCAACCCAAGGTTTAGTTTGCAATATTGTGCATGATTTTCATTTAGATAAGAAGTTAGTTTTTAAGTGTTTGTTCATTTTTTATTTTGGTGTTTGTCCTTAGATTATTTTGCCCATTGCGAGTTTATGCTTTGATTCTTGTTTGGTTTCATTTGTCTTCTAGTTCCTTGTTGGGAGGCCATTATAATGTGCATAGAGTAGAATAGTTCAGAAAAAATAAGAATAGTAGAATAGTCTTTTCTTCTAGTTTTGATAAGGTTACTTGCTTCGGTTCATAAGTTTGTTTATGTTTTCTATTGAGTTTATACTTATAAGTTTATAAGGATTTTTGTTTATGTAACACACATCTTCCTAAATGAAAATAGTTGCTATTAGGCTTTTCTCTTTGATTGATAGATTTCCATTGAGGTCTTTGTGTTTAGTTGTTTATAAGTTTTTCTTTTTGTTTATGTTTATGCATTTGTCCAAATGAATTAGGTTGCTATTAGTTTATTCTTCTAGTTTTGATAAGCCTACTTGCTTGGGTTAGTTTATTTATGCTTTTTATGGAGTTTGTGCTTATAAGTTTATAAGTATTTTTGTTTATGTAACACACATTTTCCTAAATGAAAATAGTTACTATTAGGGTTTTCTCTTTGAGTGATAGATTTCCATTGAGGTCTTTGTGTTTAGTTGTTTATAAGTTTTTCTTTTTGTTTATGTTTATTCATTTGTCCAAATGAATTAGGTTGCTATTAGTTTATTTTTCTAGCTTTGATAAGCCTCCTTGCTTGGGTTCATAAGTTTGTTTATGCTTTTTATGGAGTTTGTGCTTATAAATTTATAAGTATTTTATGTGGTTTTTCCCACTCGAGCTGATTTTTCCCACTTGAAATTGCTTTTTCTTGGATGAACTACATTTATTAACTCATTTTCTTCCCAATATCTCTTGTATAAAATTCTTCTTCTTATTTGATTTTTAATTGCAGGTGTTTGATTTATTTGATACAAATGGGGGACATGGCTGCAACTATGAGTTGAAACAAATGAGGGACATGGCTGTAGGTAAAAAGAGATTGTACTTTCTTGTTGGTACCCACCGTATATTTTGTAACTGTATTGCTTTTTAGTGTTGTGACTTGCATGTTTGTTTGATCATCATACTAACTAGGGAATCTAAATGCTTATTTTATTTGCTCCTAATATAAATCACACTTCTAAATTGTATCAGTTGGTTTTAATCATTGTTTTCAATCCAAATCTAAATCGCACTTCTAATCAGTTATTTTCTCTTTATCATGTTGGAGTTGTGTAGAAAATCAAGTTAATATTATGTTATGTTTTTTTTTACTTCTTTGTTCAAATTGTTGTTTTATCTACTTTGTAGGTGGGAGAATAGTCCTTAGGTTCCAAAATTGACATCAGAGAAACTTGGGAAGATATCATTGAACACTCCTCATTTATCTTCAACTTATTTTATCACTTAACCATTTTATAATTCATTTATTTTGAATTCTATTCTTTTGTGCAACTTAGCATGTATACTCATTCAAAGTAGAATATATATATATATATATATATATATATATATATATATATTTCATGGTTGATATGTAGGGATTTGTTGTCTAAACTATATGGAGTTGATTTGGATGACAAATATATTTTATCTTGGTTTTTGGAGTTAAATTATTATCCAATTCCTCTTTTGTGACTTATTGGGGATATGTGAAAGCAATTAAAATTTCATTTTGTGAATGTATAGGTAAAAGAGAAATATTATTGATTTGTATGTGCGTCAGCAAAAAAAAAAAAATTATTATTTTTTTTATTTTCAATAAAAAAATGATGACAGACATTTAATCGGACAATTATCAAGAAAAAATAGGTGAAAAACCGACATTAAAGATGGTGTTCAATGTCGGTTGAAAACTGACATTGAAGATAATTGGCATTGAAATCTTAGTCATCTATAATGTCGGTTTAAAACTAACATTAAAGACAACCCATATTGAAGATCTTTTATAACACGATCTTCGATGTCGGTTGTCAACCGACATTGTACCTCTATGATGTCAGTTTTAAACTGACATTAAAGCCCAGTTTTGTACTAGTGATATTTTAATTGTTCGAATTCAATCTCTATTTGCTTTTCTTGCAATTTATTTCTCTACATATCAACAAATCAATTTCAAACTCCCCATTGGTTACACTCGAGTTGCAAACACTTTAATTGAGAAATTCGTCAGCTTTCTGAGGATTCGGCTTGTACTACCGCTGTCATAAGCTCAGTAGAAATAGATAATTATTTGATAGTTAAGGCCTTTGACAAGCCTTATCCATCAAATTATGCAATCTTAAAACTTCAGTTAATCTAATGTTTTTATCTGTTTTTAGGAAGCTTAACAGTGGAGAGGTGCAACCAACCACAATAATATTGCAACGGTTGATCGATTGATTGCTCATTCTTATGGAATTGTGGAGGACGTTTTGTGCAAGGTAGACAAGTTCATCTTCCTAGCGAATTTTGTGGTATTAGACATGGAGGAAGATGCTGACATTCCAATAATCCTTGAGAGACCATTCTTGGCCACCAGAAGGGCCTTCATCGATGTACAAGACCATAAGCTGACTTTCAAGCTTAATGATGAGGAGGTAACATTTGACATCTACAAAGCCCTTAAGCACCCGGATGAAGTAAGTCATGACCAACATGTGACATGTGAGATGGTAAATTCTTTCACTCCTTCAAGTAATTGTTCTTCGAATGATTCTTCTCCTGAATTGATTATGAAAAATAATGGCATGATTAGTAGTTCACTATATGGTAAAGTTGAAGGTAAGAAAATAGAAGAGCATAGGAAGCATGCCTCTAGTTTTGATAATACTCCTAGGGCTTGTTTGTATGCCTCTAAAATCTAAAATGAAGTATGAGAACATAATGGAAAAACATGTTACAAAAGCTAGGATTAGTCTCGTAAGGTCCCATAAAGATGACTCATTTGTTGGGATTAGTGCCTTAAATCTCGTGGGTCTCGTAGTTTGTATTTTGTAATGACATATTATTTATTTTATAAAATAAGAAGTATTTTATTCGACATTTAGATTGCATTTACTTAATCCAATAAACTAAGATCCTAGATTATTTTATATAACTTGAACAGTATGTGGTAGACATATAAATGGATCGTGTTCAAGTAATAACCTAAAAGGTCTGCAGTATATAGATGAGGTTGGGGGCCTTAACTTGGAAACACTGCTGATACGACCCACTTTGTAAATGTTAAAAGAGTTGTAAGTGTTACAAAAGATTTGATCCAAATCATTCATGTGGAGACATGTGAGTGGGGGTATCTTGTATAAAGAGTTTGTACAAGACCGGACCACGAAATAATTAATCTCTATTTATAACACCGTTAATTGAAGAGACTAACATTTCATACGATGACCATAAATAACTCGATCTCAATCCTGAGTTAGTTATGAGTTCCTATCTATGAGGATAATTATTTGATTTGTATGGGTGAGAGTGGTGTAGGATCGGTATGGCAACCCTAGAAGGGGGTGAATAGTGTTACTTTAGACTAATTAAAACTTTTTCTTAATGTGTACCCAATTAAGCAAATCAATAAACTTTTTGCTAATAATAATTTAAATAAGAATTTCATGCAAATAAATTCAACCCAAAGTAATCAAGAAATTAAAACTAATACTTTTAAGCACCCTATTTAATTCTAATAATAAGATGGGAAGTTTTTAAAAATAGAAAAATGAGGAAAACTATTTACACAAAATATTAAAATTTTTAGATGGTGGCAATAGAGGCCGATAGAAGTCTATCAAGATCTATCAGTGATAGAAATGATAGAAGTCTATCACTGATAGATGCTGATAGAAGTCTATCAATGTCTATCAGTATTTTTTTTTTTGCTATTTTCTGTAAATAGTTTGTCATTTTTTCTATTTGTGAAAATTTTTCTAATAAGATTGGTAAATGATATGAAATTTTAAGAACTACCAATTAAAATAAACAAATATGAGGAATTGATTTGAAGAATGAAAAAGTGCAATTAATTTCATGCAATGAAATATAATAACAAAAATTAATTGCAAAAATAAATTAGGAGAGGGAAAGAGAAATTGATACCATGATTTATAGTGGTTCGGCACAATCAGCCTACATTCACTTCCCAAACTCCTTGTGGGTATGTCACTACAAACTTGACTCTTCTCACGACTTAGAGTCGAACTGTTACAATGTTCTTTTTCTGGGTGCAAGAACAAACCCGATCCTTTCCACGGTTGAGGATCAAGCCGTTACAACCACTCTTTTTAGGGATCAAGAGCAACCGTTATAATGAATTTGGAAATGAAGAACAAGATGAGAAAACTCTCTCAAACAATAGATTTATAAATTTGAAATGCTCAATAAATCAATCCTCACAATACAATATCTCTCTCTCAAGAATAAGATGAAAAAGAAGAAAATTGAAGCTTGGAGAGAGCAACAATGAAGGCTTAATGAATTATGGAGAATTGTAAGAAGATGTGAAATTGTTGTTGAAAATTTGGAGAAGATGAAGTGTTTTAAATAGAGGAGGTAGGTGAAAACCAAATTCAATTTGGGCCATTAGATGTTGGTAAAAGAAAAATTGAATGGTAGAAATTTAAACCCAATTAGCCGTTAGACACAAACATAAAATAATATTAAATTCATTTTGTTAATAAAACCAATCTAAAAATCAAAAGTCCACCAAGCCAATATGGGAGAAGCACGTGAAAGAACACTTAGAGAGCTTATCGAGTCAGATATGACCCAACAACCTTGGTGCATCATATATCCGGAGACTACCATGCCATTTGAGCTCAAGTCAGGTGTAATGTCTTAGGTCCAGGATTTGGATCAGGATTCGGAACCTGGATTCGGCAACTGATAGCCCGACATTCCCCTACATCCCTTGCGACCTAGCTACGTCAACTAGTAAAGCTAGCTGTGCAACGCTGTACTTTAGAGGTATTTTGGTAATTTTGACTCCTTGTTGACCTTTGATGCTCCCAAGCTCGTTTTAGGCTCGTTTTAGCTCCAAATGACTTTTTTACCCTGGAGATGACAAAAACCTACAAAGATATGGAATTAATGAGTAAAATGAACTAATTAAGGGGGAGACTTATGCGATGAAATATTGCGATTTTAGGGCGTTATCAGTGTGGCGAGGTGAAGTGAAAATAAAATAAATTTTACTTTATTTTATTATTATTATTTAAATATTTTTTAAATAAAAAATAATATTTATATCTTTACTGCTTTGCCCCTCAATCAGCCGGTCTGATTCTTCCGATCCACCTCTTGGTCATTCAATCCACGCGCCTGCGCCTTTTTCTTGACACACATTCTATGGACGAGCGCTCACCTCGCTGCGCACGTTCTGTGGTCGAGCGCTCGTCCTGCGTGCATCCATTGGCCTTCAAGGCCTATATAAGGTTGGCATTCACTAGTTGACAGCGTACAGAAAAATTTGATCATACTTTATTCTCTCTCGCATTCATCAGCTTTCCATTATTTCTTATTTCTCGTTATTTCAATTGTTATCAGTGCAGTTCCAATCGAGACAGATTTTCTTCTGCGCAGTTTTATCTTGGGGACGACGTGGCAATCTAATTTCGAACTGCTTGCACCTTGGGTAGAGCTGCGAAACGTCTTAAAGAGAGCGACCTCCGTGACTCAACCTTTCACGAGTTTTTGTTTTGTAGACATCCATTACCAAGCATTCAGATCAAGGCGTCTAATTCCAGGTGTCCATTATTAGACGTTTAGAACCAGGCATCCAGCACCGGCCGTTCATTAATAGGCATTGATTATCAGGCGTTGATTACCAAGCGTTCAGTTCTATGCGTTGATTTCCTAGCATTGACTTTGAGACGTTCATCTTCCCATGCTTGTCCAGTACTGGTTCCAACAATTTTAAGACGTTTTCATCTGCCACTATTTTGATGGCCTAAAACGATATCATGTCCTCTGATCTCAACCAGCCTTTCCATTTCGAAGGGGCAAACTTCAAACGGTAGAAACAGAAGATGTTATTCTTTCTTACAATTAAAAAGGTCGCTGACTCATGCATAATAGAAAAGTCAGATGTCCCAAAAGAAAATTCAATCGATCAACAAATCAAGGATGTTGTCGATTGGGAGGAAACGGATTTCTTATGTAAAAATTTTATTTTCAATGGTTTGACTGATGATCTCTATGATTACTACAGCTCAAAGAAGACAGCAAAAGAAGTATGGGAGGCCCTACAGAAAAAGTACAACATCGAGGAAGCTGGTTCGAAGAAATATTTCGTCAGCCATTACCTAAAGTTCTAAATGACGGATGACAAGTCTGTGGAGGCCCAGTCCCATGAACTGCAGAAGATAGATGAAATTATAAGTGAAGATATGCCTTTGAATGAATAGTTTCAAGTTGCTGTCATTATTGACAAATTACCCCCTTTATGGAAGGACTTTAAAAATACTTCAAGGCACAAGACTAAGAAATTTTCCTTGGAGAGTCTCATCACTCGTCTGAGGATTGAGGAGGAAACTCGAAAGCAGGACCAGAGGGAGGAGGTAAACATTGTGCCAAGGAAGCCTACCCCAGCTACCGTGAAACCTGACCAAAAGTAAAAGGGAACTAAGAGGAAAGGTCAAAATCGCGGATCCAGCAACCAACAAAACCAAAAGAAACAGAAACCCCCCATAGGAGAAACGGTACAGTTCCTCTGTTATAACTGTAATAAACTTGGGCATATGGCTAGGAATTGTAGGAACAGGCGTTGTCCTGCTGGGCAGGCGAACCTGACAGAAGAACCTTTAGTTGTCATGATCACAAAAGTAAATTTGATCGGTGGTTCTAAGGTGTGGTGGATAGACACAGGCGCGATGCGTCATGTCTGTCATGACCTTAGTCTCTTCAAAACCTATACTAAAACTAAGGATAAAAATATTATGTTGGGGGGATCACCACTCAACGAAAGTTAGTAGAATCGGCGAGATGGAGTTGAAGTTTACCTCTGGAAAGACACTCACCTTGAAGGATGTCCTGCACACTCCGGAGATAAGGAAGAATTTGGTCTCGGGCTATCTCCTCAACAAGGTCGGCTTCACTCAAACAATAGGGGCAAACTTATATACCTTTGCTAAGAATAATGTTTTTGTAAGAAAGGGTTATGCAACCGAGGGCATGTTCAAATTAAATATTAATATGAATAAAATAAAATCTTCTGTGTATATGATGTGTTCTTTTAACATTTGGCATGCTAGACTTTGTCAGGTTAATAAACGAATAATTAGTAACATGAGTAGGTTGAAAATGATTCATAAGTTATCCTTGAATGAATTTGAGAAATGTGAATATTGTAGTCAGGTTAAAAAAACAAAAACTTCGCATAAATCTGTACTTAGGGAATCTGAGCCTCTAGATTTAATTCATTCAGACCTATGTGAATTTAATTGCATCTTAACTAGATAACAAAAAATATTTTATCACTTTTATTGATGATTATTCTGATTTCACTTTCATATATTTTCTGAAGAATAAAAGTGATGTTTTTTATGCATTCAAATTATTTGTGAATGAAATAGAAAATCAATATAATAGAAAGATTAAGAGACTTCGTAGTGATAGTGGAACTAAGTATAACTCGAACAGTTTTAACATTTTCTATAACTCACATGGAATAATACATGAAAAAGACTGCACCTTACTCTCCTAAAATGAACGGCAAAGCTAGGAGGAATAATATAATAGAACTCTAGCCGAGCTACTAGTTACTATTCTACTTAATTCAGGAGTTACGTCTTACTGGTGGGGTGAAATTATCCTTACTGTGTGTTATGTCCTAAATAGAATACCAAAATCTAAAAATACAACTTCACCTTATGAAGTCCTTAAGAATAAAAGACCAAACTTGACTTACTTTAGAACTTGGGGGTGTCTAGCCTTTGTAAGAATTCCAGATCCTAAGAGGAGAAAACTTGCCAATGGAACATATGAATGTGTCTTTATAGGTTATGCCGTAAATAGTAAAGCCTATAGGTTCTATGACCTTACAAATCAAGTAGTCATTGAGTCAAATGACGCTAATTTCTTTGAGTATAGAATTCCTTTTAAATCTAGAAATATTGGGGACGGAGCTCAGTAGTCTACCACTAGTTAGAAATTTTACATCAACTGAGGAAGCCGTCTCTAAGCCTAGAAAAAGAAAAAGAACTAGAACTATCAAAGAATTTGGAGATGTCTTCCAAACCTTTAATATAGAAGACTATCCTAAGAACCTAAAGGAAACCTTATCCTCTGTAGATGCCAATTTATGACAAAAAGCTATAAATGATGAAATTGACTCTCTTGAGTCAAATAGGACTTGGCACTTAGTAGACCTACCCTCGAGTTGCAAAGCCATAGGATGCAAGTGGATTCTAAGGGAGAAACTCACACCTAATGAAACTATAGACAAGTTTAAAGTTAGGTTAGTAGCCAAGGGCTTCAGACAAAGAGAAAACATAGACTTCTTTGACACCTTCTCTCTTGTCACTAGAATCACCTCAATCCGTGTGTTGTTTTCTCTCGCTGCTTTAAATAACCCTGTAGTATATCAGATGGATGTAAAGATCGCTTTCCTAATTGGTGAGCTTGAAGAAGAGATTTATATGGAACAACCTGAAGGCTTTGTAGTCCATGATCAAGAGAACAAGGTTTGTAAGTTAGATAAATCTCTTTATGGCCTGAAACAAGCTCTCAAGCAATGACATGAGAAATTTGATAACATAATCTTATATATCGGTTTCAAGGTTAATGTAAGTGACAAATGCATCTATTATAAGGTTGAAAATAGTCTTTGCACATTCCTATGTTTGTATGTAGATGATTTGTTAATCTTTGGGTCAAATTTTCACGTTATAAATGACGTAAAATCCATGTTGAGAGTGCAAACTTCGATAAGAAAGACTTGTGAGAAGCAAGTGTAATCTTAGGCATAAAAGTTACTAGGTTAGAAAACGGAATTTCCTTAGACCAATCTCACTATATAGAAAAGATTCTTAGGAAATACAATTACTTTGAATGTAAACCAGCATGAACGCCTTACGATCCTAGTGTAAAGTTGTTCAAGAACACTGGTGACAGTGTTAATCAATCCGAGTATGCGAGCATCATAGGCAGTCTCAGATATGCTGCTGATTGCACTAGACCAGACATAGCTGATGCTGTAGGTTTACTATGTAGGTTTACAAGCAGACCTAGTATAGAGCACTAGGATGTTGTAGAAAGGATTATGAGGTACTTAAAGAAAATCCAGAACCTAGGATTACACTATCTAGAGTTTTCCATTGTTCTGGAAGGATACAGCGATGATGACTGGAACTCCCTTCCGGATGACTCAAAGGCTACCAGCGGCTATATCTTCAACATAGCTGGTGGAGCTGTTTCCTGAAAGTCTAAGAAACAGACAATCTTAGCCCAGTCAATGATGGAGTCAGAGATGATAGCACTGACAACGACCAGTGAAAAAGCAGACTGGCTTAGAAATCTCAGGATTCCTTTATAGAAAAAATCGGTACCAGCCATCTTGATCAATTGCGATAGTACTGCAGCAATCGCAAAAGTTCAGAACCATTATTACAACGGAAAAAGACGACAAATACGTCGTAAGCACAGTTCCATTAGAAAGTTCCCCAATACTAGTGCAGTTAGAGTGAATCATATACGAACTGATGAAAACTTGACAGACCCTTTGACAAAAGGACTAGCTAGAGAGAAGGTTTTCAAAACCTCAGAAAGGATGGGACTCATGCCTATAGAAAGATGAATCACCAGTGAGGAAAACCCAACCTGTAGACTGGAGATCCCAAGAAATAGGTTCAAAGGGTAATAACTGATCACAAGTGATATGAAGTGAATCATGCAAAAATAAACACAAAGTTCCCTTCATGTGATCTAGAGTCTTAGCATGAAATCCTGAAGCATCTGAAAGGTTTAACTTAGTTCTTAATGAGATCTATACTTGATGTCAAGTGGAGTACCTAGCTACAGAAGTACCCCTGATAGACTCATCTATGTGAATGTGGAAGCGAGGGCCGCTTCCTATGGAATTTTAGGTAAATTCTCTAAAGTGTTCACTAAACTGGGATACACATGCATGACCTTAAAGCACAACCTTTCGAACTACACCCTAATACTGCTGTGTATGAGATGTTGTTAGAAATAGAGTTCAAAACCAAGAGTTATTCTAGTAAGTTCTGAATCATCTTCACTAAGTAAAGGTTCAAATGGTAAGACGTCTTTCCTTATGCACAATGTTATATATACGGATATTGCTCGATGAAAAAAATTGTTTTCCTGTTTTCTAAAAGTTTTCAAGTGGAGGATTGCTAGTAAAAAAGTGTTATGAAAAAGAGGAGATTTGTTTTTAAAAAAGAATGGAAGTTTGGGAGAAGTGAGAATCCCACATTCCTTAAGTAAGCAATGAGATCTCACTTTATTTACTCCCTCCTTTATCATTGGGCTTGGGCCCCAAGGGGTACCCATGTTTTAGAAGAGGTGAAGAGATAGGTCATTGTGGGCTTAGTGCTTGTGGAAATATAATAAATTTTACTTTATTTTATTATTATTTTAAAAATATTTTTTAAATAAAAAATAATATTTATATCTTTACCGCTTTGCCCCTCGGTCAGCCAATTTGGTTCTTCTCGTCCACTCTTTGGTCAGTCAATCCACGCACCCGCGCCTTTTTCTTGGCACACGTTCTGTGGATGAGCATTCACCACACGATGCACATTCTGTGGCCGAGCGCTCGTCCTACGTGCGTCTTTTGGCCTTCAAGTTCTATATAAGGCTAGCATTCACTAGTTGAGAGCATACAAAAAAAATTCATTCATACCTTCTCCTCTTTCGCGTTCATCAGCTTTCCATTATTTCTTATTTTTCGTTTTTCAAGCAATCGAAGGGTGTGGTTATTCTGATCGTTACCAGTCCAGTTCCAATCGAGACAGATTTTCTTTTGGGTTGTTTTATCATGGGGACAGCGTGACAATCTAATTCTGAACTACTTGCACCTTGGGCAGATCTGCAAAACGTCTTAAAGAGAGCGAGTTCTGCGAGTTAGACTTTCACGAGTTTTTGTTTTGCAGTCATCCATTACCAGGCGTGTAGATCAAGGCATCCAAATCTAGGCGTCCAGCACCAGGCGTTCACTAACAGGCGTTGATTATCAGGCATTGATTACTAGGCGTCCAGTTCTATACATTGATTTCCATGCGTTGACTGTGAGGCATTCATCTTTCCACGCGTGTCCAATACCAGTTCCAACAGAGTCAAGTTGGTAACTTCATGCGAAGATGACGTAAGCATAAGACTATATCTTATTTGTTTTTTAATTTTGGGTCATTTTTCATTTGAGCCCCTCAAATAGAGTCATCCACCCGCCGGACCCAAGAAATACATCCCGTTGTGTCATTCAAGACGTCATGCTTTTATCATTCTCCAGCTCAAAAATGCCTTTCTGACCTTTTACTTTCCTCCCTCTAGCTTATCCCCATCACTACCGACTTTAGTTAAAGCTTTTTATTACAGAATAATTAAATGCTGATACAATTGAATATATATATATACACTTTATTTTTATAGTACCACAGAGATGTTTTTTTAGACTTTTTAATTAAAGTCAGACATACAATAGCTCATAATAAATCAAATCAGCCGACATTTGGAAATAGCATTCCGAAGTTTACAACGTTGAATTCAAGTATTTGAAGATTTATTCTCAAGATTCTTTGTTTTGTTTTATTCGGTATTTTTGTTCCCTCTTTTTTTCATGTTCTTTTATGCTTTTCATTTCCTTGAGTTAGGAAAATATGAAATTGGGCAGTGAAAATGGTTAGTTATTCGGTTTCGTTTTAAAGTATGTTTTAATACTAGTGGACGAAATGGGGTCAATAATTCACACGAGATTCTTGTTCACAATTGAAGTTCATTGAATGAGATCCTTTGTGTTCCTGTCGTATTTTTAAATTCTACATATATTAAAAAAAGAAAAAAAAAAGGCCAATTTTCTATTTTCTAGAACAAGATTATATCAAACTACAAGTCTATGAATTGTTGACACCTCACCTGATCCTCGTGCAATTAGATTTTGATTATATTTACAAATTCCGTCTAATGAATCTTTTTCAACATTTTTTAATATTTAATAGATCATTCAACTTCAATCTTGTGTCTAAAAAATTTGTAAACTTTAAGAATAACGTTTAATAAATGTTTAATAAATCTTTAAAATTTCAATTTTGTATTTAATAGGTTTGTTACATATTCAAAATTTAAAAAAAAATAATTGATATATTAGATATATTAAATCTAATAAAAAGATTAAACTTTCAATTTAATTTCGAGAAGGTTTATGAACTTTAAAAAAATATGGAATAGGTTTATAAAGTTTAAAAAATATTGAATGGGTTAATGACCCTATTTGGTACAAAATTGGAATTAAGGGTTCTATTGAATACAAAAGCTGTTTAAATTAACAGACGTATAGATACAAAATAGGTTTTTAAACTGTAATTTTATGACCAAATAAATGTTAAAAAAACCTACTAGTCTTGTAGCATTTTAAAATTGCTACAACAATTAGAAAACCTCTGCAATAATCTTTTGTAACGCATTTACAAGCGGTTTTGCATTCAATTTCTATGGTTGAAAACGTGTTGCTATTGCTCATGCAATAGTTTTGAAATGTTGCAATAGGATGCTCTTGACGGCTACTATTGAAGGCGGTATTGCAACAATTTTGACAGTTGATTCCAACGGTTTTAAAAAACGTTGCGATTAAGCTCTCAACCCCGTCTTTCAAAACACTTCCAAAATCGTTGTTGTATTGGTTGCAGCGATTGCAAACCGCTACTAAAGGTCATACAAACCACCACAATAGGTAGCTTTTCCTGTAGTGTGCACATCGATATCCTTTGTAATTGTTTTTATAAATCTATGAAAAATTTCATCAAATTACCACCCCACGTTTTTCAAAACCGTCGTTATAGAGGTCATTTGTCATCATTTAGAAATTTCCAATTAACATCTAGAGCTCAAATTCTTGTAGTATTCATTATATTGACATAGTAATTTTATTTTATTATATTATATTGATAGTATATATCCATAATAGACCTTTAAGAAAATGAACACGCAACCTATCACTTAATAATAAATGAAGTAAAATATCGCTCGTATTTACCATATTTATATTTCTACTGATGTGAAATATCAATAATAAAACATAATAACAAAATAAGTTTGCAAGAAATAAATGACATATATCTATCATTGAGAGACCTCGACCAATAATAGGTCCATCACTAAAATATCTCTTAGCTAAATGATAGACCTCAATTATTGATTGGTCTATTACTAGTTGGCCTCAAATAGGTATATCACTAAGAGAAAACTTTGAGTACAACCCAATAACAAATTATCATGTGACAATTTATGTTTTTTTTAATGGGTAAAAATTTATAATTTTTTTTTTAAGTTGGAAAGGGAGCAAACTACACCTAATTTTGACCAATAAATTGTCATGTATATTTACAAATACATTTAACTAAGATTGGACACGTATAAACATCATTTAAATAGAAAGAAAATAAATAAATAAATAAAATTCAGCTTTTTATTATGAGTTGTTTTCAAATATAGAAAAGTAAGTCAAACTATATATAAATATATAAAAATTTCACTGTCTATCAATCATAGACCGCGATAGAATTCTATCGCTTGAACAATAGACCACGACAGACTTCTATCGTGATCTATGCTGATAGATGGTAAAAATTTTGTATATTTATAAATAGTTTGATATTTTTTTATTAGAGTAATTTTCCTTTTATTATTTTTAAAAGGAGACATAAATTGCTTATTTCATATAAAAATAATAATAAAAAAAGACATATGTTGCATTAAACAGACGCCACATGGGCAGAAAAAGCCAACCAATCATTGGATAAATGAATAGAAGTTGATAAACCTTCCAACTGTTATCTCTTTTAATTATAATCTATTAATAAAAAAAATCATAATTCAGATTTATTAAGTAGTATCTTTCCTCAACTTAGAATTTGAACTAGAAAAATATAACACAAGAATTGGTTATTGGATGCATTCCTACTTCTCTTTTCAAATAAAGTGAATATATATCTTAAAGAAAGGATTGATTATTAAACTACGACATAAAATAATTATTTGATTTTTAGAATATGTTAATCAAATTCTTCATTTTTCTTTTTTATGATTGTAAATGTTGTAAATTGACAATTTAACTTTATGAATGGTTTAAATATTATAAATAATTAATTAATTTTTAAAATAGATTGATTCAAACGTTAGACCTCTTAATTTTAGAAGGTCAAAGTTGGAAACCCATATTATTCAATAAATTAAAATTAATCAAATTTCATTTAAAGTGATCATAGAGAGTCAATAAAATTGTGAAGAAAACCTAAAAGCAATTAAAGAGAATGAAAGGAAGTTGAAAAGTCAATATATGTTTTTTTTTTTTTATGGAAAAGGAATAACGAATGAATGAAAAATAAGAGAGAATTTAAATTTATCCTTTTTACACTTTGAAAAAATATTTCAATTTCTTTCTATTTATGATTTATATTTTAAATTTTACAAACTATAAAAAATAGTGGCGAAGCACGTAGCTCAACTAGTATGTAGCATGTATCAGTGAATAAGATGTTTGTGGTTCAAATCCTCCCACCCTCTTTTATACTAAAAAAACTATGAAGAAACGACACTTATTCATTCGTTCCTAAAATGTTACTACCAAAAATAATTTTTAAAAAAGAAAAAATAGCAACTTTATTTCTCAAAACAAGGTCTTACATTTATAAGTTGATAGATTATGCTCTATCTATCAGTGATATAATAGATTTTTATCACTTGAGCAATATAATTCTATCGCTCAAGTTGATAGGCAGTGAAATTTTTCTATATTTGCAAATAGTTTGACTCATTTTTCTATATTTGAAAATAATCTAAATAATAAAGTATTATGTATATTAAGGAAACTCACCAATATCAAATATTTTTTTTTTATTAATTCAAATATTTTTTATGTTTTTCTAAATATACCTAAATTACATTTTCATTATTATCCTATAAAATCTAAACATTTTATACTTCATTAATATCAATATTAAAATTTTGCATCAACATATAGCTGAATGTATAAGACTTGATATTGATATCCATATTAATTAAGTAATCTCCACTAAATCTTGAAATTTTAAATTTTAATGCACGTACACATGTGTACATATATTAACACTGATGATATTTTCACTTGATTTTTTTTTCCAATTCAATAAATTCAGAGGTTGAAATAGAACGTTCAATAATCGTAAATAATCATAGATAACTTATATCTTATTTACCAAATTATACTCAACCTCGCTATTTTTAGGACTTAACTTTTGCCTTTTTAATATGGCCATCAATGTTTCTTTTTCTTTGTATATTTTTTTTTTCAAAATTCTTCCACCATGAACTCAAAAAGAATAATAATAATAATAAAAATACACATTCTTCCCAAGCTATAAAAAGCTTCATCATATATCTCCTCTCTTACCATTTATTTTCTAGAGATAGAGAGCTATATACTTGTTCATTCTAGCGCAAAGATGGTTGGAATTTTCTATTCATCACCACACTCCAATGGAGATTCAAAGGCAATGGAAAAGGTCAAAGTAATTAGAAACCTCTGACTATCTAAAGCTTCATTAATAATTTCCTTTTAACATACCAATTTTAATATCTTACCTTATTAATTAATTCAATTTTCCCAGAATCAAAAGACAATAATTTATCCTAAAGGTTTCACCATTACATGGGGCAACAACAAACGCTATTGGCGCTTGTCTCGTCAATCTCGCAACTTGTAAGTCATCATATTCATTTATTTTTCATCATCAACACATCAATGTTTTTATTGACATATGGTGAAAACTCATACATTTCTTTTCATCAATTATATTGATATTTTCATTAACATCGTTGAAATTTAAGGTATCCCCATAAAGGGCTATAAAAAAAATTTTAAAAAGTTTGTTTAATACTTGAAATGTCTTTTATAATTTTTAAAAAGATCTCTATCTCTAGACTTTTCTTATATTTTCATCTAAAAGACTAATGGCGTGTTTGACTTAAGAAGTTGAGGAATAAGAGTTTGGGAGAATCGAGTTGTGGACTTCACCCCTTATTTAGCCCAGGAAGTTTGTGGGCCCGACTAAAAATATTAATTTCATGTCATATTAATTCTTTGCATTGTGAGCCCCGCAACTAAATAAATCTTCAGATTTCACAACTCTACTCCTTGCTTCAATCTTGCAATCGGTAAGTCACCATATTAATTCATTTCTATTTCATCAGCATGTCAATATTTTTATTAATATAGTCAAAACAATTCATACATTTTTTTATCGTCTGTAATCGATATTTTCATTGACATCATTGAAAATTATCGGGCCGAAGGAGTTCGTGGGCATCGCAACTAAAAAAATCTCAATTTCATGTCATATTAATTCTTTACATTGCAGGTCCTAAGACTAAACAACTTTTCAAATGTCACAACTTTACTCTTTGCCCCAAACGCCTCCGAAGGCCTCTCAATAATACTATCAATATTTAAAACCTTATTTCAATTACTTTGTAGGAAGGACTCAAGTGTGGCTGCAGAGTTGCTGCAAGTGTCATGGTTGGAGGTGACATGTTAGGAAGGACTCAAGTGTGGCTGCAGAGTTGCTGCAAGTGTCATGGTTGGAGGTGACATGTTGGACAGACAATGTAGAAGTCGGAAAAAGCTACAAAGTTGGGTTCAACCTATCCATGACAGCCGGGGCTTTTGGATGGAAAGGATGTGAAGTTTACATAATGGCTAAGATTGGGAAGGCAGGAAAATTCGTGTACAAGAAGGTGTGTCTTGATACAAAATGTTCCGATGATCAGAACAAGTTCAATATGCCTGAGGATGATCTCATTATCACAGTGAAACCTCCGTCGAGCTCGTCGGGTGACAACCGTCTCTACTTGCGAATGTATGAGGTTTGGAGCGGAAGATGGAAGGGAGGACTCAAGATCCACCATGCATTTGTTGAGAAAGTTGGGAAATAGAGCGCAAAAAATGGAATGTTTGAAATATTACCATAATATAATTATACTTAACTTGTTTTTATATAATACAATATTGTCATTGAGGAATGAGGTTGAAATTACCTCATGTTTGAGGGAGGTTATTTGTACTTTAATATACTGTTGATCATAATAGCAATGTTGTTTTTATCCATGTTAAGAGTAGTTTGAAATAGCCAAAATGATATTTTTAATATAGATGTTAATATTATTGATCAAATCTGGGTACTGAATTTTTATCAACATATCGACATTTTCATCAATATTTTCACATAATCACAAGTCTGATATTGATATAAGTGGTGAATCTATATTTTCATTATATCGTAAAAAAATCGACGTAACATAATGAATAAAACAACAAAATATCATTAATTTAGATATAATTTTAAAAATAAACTTCTTAACTTATTAAAACAAGTGTTAATTGTTTATTAATCAATTTAAATATATATATATATATATATATATATATATATATATATATATATATATATATATATATTTATTTTTTTTTATTTTTTTTTGTTGAAAGTTAAACCTGTTTAATTTTAGATAAGTTATACATGAATTAAGAGTTGATTAAATAGATTTGAGTATTGGATGAGAGTTTGGTAAATTCATATATTAGAGAATTAGATAAACATTCATGAAATATGACTCCATGAATTTAGGTATGGGTATATGTTTTATGTATTTAAGGTTGAGAGTTAATAGACCTTAATATTGTCTTATGAATCTTTAACTTTAATAAGTAACAATTTAGTTCTAATACTTTATAATTAAGTAACAATTTAGTCCTCTATCGTCAAATAGGATTTAATAAAAACAATTTAACATGTAGATCAATTTATTTTTTATAAAGTCCAAAAAATTCATACTTAATTTGATGTGATTTTTTATGATAATGACTAAGCGATTATAAATTTCAAAGTATAGAGACTAACGGCCCATTTGATAACGTACATGCTTCCTATTTATGTTTCTCATTTTTTAAAATACTAACTTATTTGATAACTTATCTCATTTCTTATCTATAAAATTTAAGAAAATTTTCTTAAAAGATTGCCAAATTTGAGAAACCTTATTCATTTATGTATTTGTCTTTGTAGCAAGGTTTAAAATATCAATATTGATAGAAATATCGAGGTCTTAATTTTACCAAAATTTCGATGAAAATTTCGATAAAATATCGATTTTGATGAATATTTCTGAAAAAATTATAAAAACAAAAAATTCAAAAATTAAATTTAAACAAGTAAAAAAACATTTTATTATTTCAAATAAGTAAACAAGTTTATTATTTATATTATGTTTAAATTAGTGACATTTTGATGCTTATTTTTCGTGTTTCGTGGATTTTTTTACGATATAATGCAAATATCGATTCACCCCTCATATCGATATCGAACACATAGAAACGTGAAAATATCGATAGAACTTTTGATATATCGATGAAAATTTAATACTATGTGTTTCTAGTTATATGGCCATTTTTGGAAGTAAGGTCGTTTTTTTACTTTTTTAGTTGGGGGGAGTATGCATATTTCCATCCCATTCAAGAGGTTTTGGGTTCTAACTCCTACTTAAAATAATATTAATATTTTAATTTTATTATTATTGTTTTTTTTATTTTATATTTACATATTATTTTAATTATTTAAAACTTGAATTCAAATTTAGGGATATGTAAATGTATATATTATTTAAACTATAAACTATAAAATATGTATATTTTTATATTACTTAATTTTGAATTTTAATTTTTAGTACACCAACAACAAGTTAGAACTTTGCAATATATAAATTTGATTCTTTTTCAAAGCATAAATTTTCTACATTTAGACATAAATTTAGCCTGACTTTAATATTTTACAACTACGAAATTTAGAAAAGCAGTATAATAGAGTTGATTCTAAGTCGATATTATTAAAGGTGAATGACTCAATTAATAATTAATATTGCATATTGAATTTGGACAACATTTAAAGGATATAATCCATTGTTTTATTGTTATTAATATTGTGCTAGGACTTATTTGTATTAAATAAATTAAACATTTGATAAATTGTTTTTTATACACATTTCAGTGCATGTTATATATACTTTTATATTAAATAACTAAATTATATTTAAACTATACCAAAACAGCATTAAGAAAACAAAAATATATGAAAATCGACAAAATAGTTATCAAACGAGTTTATGCTTCTATTTTTTTTTCCTAGAAACAAGAAGTATAAATAGTTATCAAACATATTCATATTTCTAGTAGTTAAAAAACAAGAAATAGAAAATAAGAATCCAGAGCAAAACATGAAATGGAAGTATTATCAAACATGACCTAACTTGTTACTTATTAAAGTATAGGGATTAAATTATTACAAATTTAGAATTATCTAAACTAAAATTCAGGGACTAAATTGATACTTTCTAAGTTTAGGTCAAAGTATTTTTTAATCTTACATTACACTGGATCTTTTGCCATTTATTTAAAAAAATATATCCATTCTAAAAGGGTTATTAAATGGAAACCTATCTTTCTTTCTTGGCACCCAATGACAAGAAACAATGTGTCGTTGAAGATACGTCATGCTTTATCACTCTCCACCCTTGAAAGTGGAAACTTTCTGGCATTTTACTTTCCTCCCTCCAGCTTATTCCCATGATTACCGACTTCAGTTAAAACTTTTTAATACAGAATAATTAGATGCTGAGGCAATCCAAGATAATACAATTTTTTTTAGTATCACAGATATGTTTTTTTAGACCTTTTAATTAAAGTCAGCCGACATTTAGAAATAGCATTACAAGTTGACAACGTTGAATTAAAGTATTCGAAGATTTCTTCTCAAGAATCTTTGTTTTGTCTTTGTTTTGTGTTTTTTTTTTTTTTCCTGTTCTTTATGTTTTTCTTTTATTTTTGGGAGGATATGAAATTTGGCAGTGAAAAATGGTTAGTTCCATTCTCACTAACTCCCTTTTTCTTTTTGCCAATTGGTTTCGTTTTAAAGTATGTGTTTAATACTAGTGGATAAGAGGGGGTCATTTCATGAGATTCTTGTTCACAAATGAAGTTCATTGAATGATATTTTTTCTGTTCCTATCGTGTTTATAAATTTTATACATATTAAGAAAATGAAACTCATCAAACTTTCAATTCTATGTCTAAAAGGTTTGTGACAACTTTAAAAATGTATACGTTCTCAAAGAAGCTTCAATTTTGTGCTTAATATGTTTGTTACATATTCAAAAAAATTTAAAATTAACTGATGTATTAGATTTAATATTGAAACTATAAATCTAATATAGTTCAAAACTTTAAATTTACTAAAATAATTTTCTCAATTGCTGTTTGAGTAAGCTCAGTACAATGTATTCCAAAAATTGTAGAATGACTGTCACCTTGAATTAAAAAAAGAAGTTGATACCTTCTCGCTCTATCACAGGCTGACATGTCTATATGGATTATAGAAAGCTAAATGTTGCAACGAAGAAGGACTATTTTCCGTAGTCATTGATTGATTAGATGCTAGATAGGCTAGCTGGTAAAGAATTCTATTGCTTTCTTGATAGGTATTGATCACGTTATAATCAGATTGCTATAGCACTAGAAAACCAAGAAAAAGGACCTTCACTTGCCCTTACAGAACTTTCGTGTTTAGACGAATACTCTTTGAACTATGTAATGCGGCAGCAACGTTTCAATGATACATGATGACAATATTTTTAGATGTGTTACAAAAGTTTATAGAGGTATTTATGGATGATTTTTCTGTTTATAGTGATTCTTATAATCACTTTTTTTTTTTTTTTTTTTTTTTTTTTTTTTTTTTTTTTTGGAGAATTTAGAATTTGTATTAGTGAGATGTGAAGAAACAAATCGTAGTGTTGAATTGAAAAAAATGTCATCACGGTGGAAAAAAGGCATTGTTTCGTGGCACAGAACCAATAGAAATGGCATCTAGATGGATAGAGTGAAGATTGAAGTGATAGAAAAGTTACTGCAGGTGTCAAATGTAAAGAGCATCAGAAGCTTCCTTGTACATGTTGGATTTTATTGGGATTCTATTGGCGATTTATCAAAAACGTCTACAAATCACAAAATTATTGGGGACCTTGCTTGAAGTAAACCAAAAATTTAATTTCACTTCTAAATGAGTTGATGCATATCAGACACCCTAAAAGCTGTGCTTACCTCAACACTGATTATGATGGTACTTGATTGGTTTAAGCCTTTTGAGTTGATGTGTGATGCATCTGATGCATCAGTAGGGGCTCTGCTATGGCAGAGAAAAGATAAGGCGTTTAACTCTATTTATTATGCAAGTAAGACACTGAATGAAACTTAAGTTATAATAGGGTATAGTGTATGTCCTAGTTTATTGTATTGTACAGTCTTACTAACTTTAGAACAAGTGGGAGATTATTGGATTTTATGTGCTAAACTCTTGGTTTGTAAATAAATAAATAATTTACTGATTATTAATAAAATAATTTGTTATTATATTTTCTGTCTTAAGTCTGCATAACTATATCTAATAAAGCAAAATCCAAGGTTACTTGCATGAGACTTGAACAATATGTAGTTTGTTGATAGAGAACTTTTCGGTGTCGTTTAATTTTTTAGAAGAACCCCAATCAAAAGAAATTTATAATACTGAATCCTATACTGCTACTACGATGGCGTAGCAATAGTGATAAGTCCAGGTCGATTCGCAGGGAGGTGCTAGCATGAGTTTTTCGTTAAGCCAATTCTCTAATTAGAGTGGTAAATGGGGAAATTGGTGTGGAAAGATATAAAAGCGTGCAAGAAAAGTAAAGTGCAAGGGTAAATGTAACTTAGGATGGATTTATTTAGTTTCGAGAGCAAGAGGGACATTATGTAATTTGAATCATCAATTTCGTTAATTAGACATGTATTTGATTTATGCGTGCACAACAACTTTCTTGACTCGACCAAACTAGCCTCTACAAAGGCGGACAACTAATTACGAACGAACCAAGGAAGCGTCTTAACTATTAATTAAAGCCAAGGTCCTAATTAAACTACATGTATTAAGTCCTACTGGGTTCAAAGTGGCCATATAGAATTAAGAATATGTGCATTGTATAAGCTTTAGGATCCTATTGTGTGGTTAATTAATGAAAAGCCCTAACTCAATTGACCAAGTTTTCCTCTGAATATAGATTAATCATGCATCCTCTAGATCCTAGATAGCCTATAATTCTAAGCACACACAATCAACTTTGGCTACTTAGGTGATTTTAAGCATAAAAGCAAGTGCAAGCCCAAAATCGATTAGCTAAGACATACATTCATGATAGGGGTATCAATCCACACACAAACATACATCTAAATCAAACAAGATTCAAGGAATGCATAAAATCAATATACATTCAGTCCAATCTAAAAAATCTCAAGAAATTTACACAAGTTCTTGCTTCCAAAATTAAACAGAATTACTTACCTCCACATCTCATAGGCAAGAGGAAGAGAAGGACATCCATTCTTCAATTATAACCCAAAAGAAAAGTAAAACCTAACCTATAAGATGTGGAAATACAAATGAAGAAGAACTTTGAGAGAAACCTCGGCCTCCATGAGATCCCATATCCCTAAAACCATAAAAAATGAAAAGAATATATATAGAAATTGAGGGAGCATCATTACACTAAGGGGCAATGTCCCGACGCTCAAGCCCTCGGGCAAGAGAAGCCTTAGCGCATGCCTCGAGCGTTGCGACGCTGCGAGCTGCACTTGGAGGGAGCGTTGCGACGCTCTCGCCAAAATGTGTATTTTGTCTTTAAGCATAGCGCTGCGCTTGGTAAAGCACAGCTACGCTGGCCTCTAGGGGCATTTTAGTAATCTTAACGTCCTTGAGCTCCAAGTGTCTGATTTCACTTTCGATAGCTCCAAATTAATCCCGAACGGCCCATAACACTCCAAGGTGCATGTATTGCTCAAATTCCTACAAAATAGACATTTAATCATGTAAAACATAACAAGAAAAGGGAACTAAGGACATAAAAATAACTATTTTCGAGAGTTATTATTGACATACAGTGGATTATGTTCAAGTAATAACATAAAGGATCTATAGTAGATGGATAAGGTTGGGTGCCTTATTCTGGGAACACCATGAATACGACCCACTCTCTAACTGTTAGCAATGATGTAATCCAAATCATTCATATGGAGACATGTGAGTGAGGTTATCCTATATAAAGAGTTTGTATAAGATTGGACCGCGAAATAATTAATCTATCTTTGTAACTCCATTAATTGAAGGGATTAATATTTCATAGGATGATCATATGTAATTGATCTTAATCCTGAGTGAGTTATAAACTTCTGACTATGAAGGCTCATTTTTTATTTGTATGGGTGAGAGTGGCCTGAGTCGTCGACTCTATAAGCCTACAATTTTGTGAATTTGACTGAATGGGGAGTTGGGAATGTAATTTCACAAGATGAAATCCACTCCTTCCAGTATAGGGTAGGTGTAGATGAGTAGTTCTCTCAAATGCTGACCCTGGAATTGAACAATGGGGCCTCACCCTCTCGTTGGTTTGAAACGGACTTGGTTTATGGTTGGACCATAAACAAATTGTTTATGAGAGGATCAGTGTTACTCAAGGATATCGAGGTAATACAGGGGTAAAACAGACATTTGACCCAACTGTAATTAGGAAGGACTCGTGAAGAATTGACTTAAGTGTAATGATTATATTCATGGACGCAACTTGTCCTACCGTATATAAAAGTGTAACTATGGTTCTATGGTTGTTTGCCTCATAGTTAATGAATGTTGATTAATTAATTAAAAAAATTATGTAATTGAAGAGTTTAATTAATTAATGTCGAATCATTGAAGCTTATAAACTGTAGGTCCATTAGGTCTGCTTACTAGCTCACAACAGATTAACAAGGACCAAAGTTTTGAAAGAATAATTTGAATTATTCAAATTACATAAGAGAAACATATATCGTATATGATATGATTAATACAAAATATAATGTATTTAGATACATTATTATATAGTTAATTATGAATATGAATCAAATTTAAACTATATTATATGAGAGAATGAATGTATTTGAATGTGATTCAGATATTAAATTAATATGAATAAGATTTATATTAAAATTATAGGTTATATATTAGTATGAATGAGGTTCATATTAAAACTATAGGTTAATAGAAATATACATTTGAATATGATTTAAATCTTTATTTAATTATATATGAGATAGTTAATTAATTATTAAATTATTATTTATTTAATTAAATAATATAATTAATTAACTTATAAATTAATTAATTAATTAATTACTAACTTCCCCTCAATGAAATAGGAGTACGGGAGTGGGGAGTTAATCCTCTCCCTTTACGTTAAAGTCTCACAAAAAGTTCTATGAAAAAAAAATTCTAATTTTTTTCAGTATTCTCTCTCACTCTTAAAATTTTTACTGAGAAATGTTCTCTACTAAGAAATCAATTCTCCCTTCCCTTTTGTAAGCTCTCTCTTCTTTTACTTTTTCTTGGAAATGCTAGGGAACTTAGAGTTGAGATTGAACTCAGAAACTCGAGATTAAGTTTGATTTGGAACTCTTGGATTAAGATAGACACTCGAAAATAAAAAGAATCGGATTGATATTTTCTACACTTAAGGAAAAGAAGGTAAGAATTCGAGGTATAAATTTAGGCATAACAAACCTAAAGGAGCTTGTACAGGACATATTAAGGTGAAGTAGGCATGCTTGGGTTAGTCAAACTCAACGGCCAATGGTTAAAGTCAAAGTCAACAAAAAGTCAACTTTTTGAATATGGTGAAATTTTGGGAAATTTGAAGTTCTGAAGGTAATTTTGGGATGTTTTAAGGTTTATTAAGCTTAATTGGGCTGGAATTTTAAGAGAATTTAAGAAAAAATTGAAGAAAATTGAGGGAACCCGAGAGGAAGAGAAAAAGGAGAATTTTGTAGAACATTTTGGAGAAATTGAGGTGCTTCTATGGGATTTTCCTTATTGGTTAGCCTAGAGACATAAGCTTGGTCAGTTGTGCACATGTTTAACTTCAAATTGAAGCTGCAAATCGAAGAGAAGTTGAGAATTTTATTTTTGGGTGTTTTCAGCCGACTTAAGGAAGAGGAAGAAGAAAGGAAATAAAATCAAACCTTTAGTGGGGAAACAATTGGGAAAAACAGACTTAAACTAAATAAGAAGTATAGGAGAAGGCCGTGAATGTATTGTGTTGAAGAATCGTTGCCAGAAAATCAAGGAAAAAGAAGATTTACAGTGACGACGAAAATTTGGCAACAATAGAAGACCACAAGTTTTAGCAAATTCGTGGACTTCAAGGTTGATTCGAAGCTCCAAATTTAAAGCCAAGCTACTTCATTCAATGGCAATTAATTTGATTGTTATTAATTAGTTGGAAGTTTTGATTTTGAATTTTGAAACTGCTCGTCAGAAAAACAGGGGTACCGAGAAGTTTTTAGTCGATTCTGGGAGTTCTAGAGCGATTCGGACGTTCAAACTTTGAGGTAAAGTATGTTAAGAAATGGGTAAGAGGTTTATATAGTTTAATTGAGCTTCCGTTGGCTAAAAATTGGTGAAATTTGGTCAAAACACTTGTCGGAAAACAGGGTCGAAGTCTGGAAAAAATCTGGGCTAGAGGTTGAGAAGTCTGTCTGTCATCCTTTGTCTGTGATTAAAAGGGTTAAACAGTTGACTTTCATTTTATCGTCCTTAAAGAGTTGATTTTGCAATTTTTGGTTGATTCCGTTCTTATACTTGATTTAAGATCCAATTGGTATCATTATGATAGTTTAGCTCTAAAATTGAATTAATTTGGAATTCTAAGTTAATTTTGGAATCAATTAAGGGGTTAATTTGTTAAGAAAATCCTAAAATTTAGAAATTAGGGTTAATGGGAAAATAGGTAAAATTGGACAAAATTAAGGTTAATTAAGATGTTCCTAATCTTGATTTAAGTTCTCATGGATATCGAAAAGATGTTTTGACTGTGGGATTGAATTAATTTGAAATATTAAGTTGATTTTAAGGTAATTAAAGGATTAAAGTGTCAAGTGAAACCCTAATTTTGAATGGAATTAGGATTCGGAGGAAATTAAGTATAATTGGCATTTGTTGGGCACTTAAAACCTAGAATTGGATTTATTTGGAAGCTTAGATTAGTTTAGAAAAGTTGTTAAAGGAGCAAATTGCAAAATAAACCCTAAATTGGATCAAATTAGGATTTTGGGAAAGTTTAGGTGAAATCGGTTTTATTTAAAGGTTAATTTTTGAATAATTGGATCATGTTTAGTTGAAGGTTAATTAGAGGATTATCAGCTTAATTTCAGGATTATCAGGAATCCGAGGAACGAGAAATTCAAGGAGAAGCCGAGGTAACTGTGAGTGATTTATTTTCAAGTATTTAATTGATTTATGAAGCATATGCATTAAATACCTATGTTTGTATGATTTATGAATGAAATCTAAGCATGATCAATTTTACATGATTTTAATGTAAGCTTGAATTAATTGATTTAGATAAATAATTTATCTATCGTTTATAAAGGAGCTAGGTTTTATGATGATTTATGAATTCATTTGAGTATTATGATTTTGATGAAAATGGTTTTCAAACCATTATGCCTTGTACCCTTGATGTGATTGCCCAGCTGCATGAATACATTTCTGTAGCACTACGAGTTGCCAGAGGATTCTTGATATTGAAGGATGAAATAAGGTACTCTGGAAGTCCAAGGATTCTCAATGCTGAAGGATGAAATAAGGTATTTGAGAAGTCCAATATCTGGTTATGGCATAGGTCTTTGAGACCCACCATAAAACACATTTAGGCTTTGGGTTGTGTGTTAGGGTGCTTAGTCCTTTGGGATATGCCTGCGTGCACGAAAGACGAGATATTGACATTGGTGTATTGAGATTTCCTCTACATCAACTAAGGCTTAATTATCGACGTTGACATATTGACATTTCCTCTATGTCATAAGGCTTAATTATTGACGTTCATGTATTGAGATTTCCTCTACATCAACTAAGGTATGGGTACAAGATTTGGTGTGGTTTCTTGAATTTGGATGAAATTTATATGGATGTGATCTCTAATTTATTTTAAGAAACCTATGATCATGCTATTTCATTAATTGCATATATTTCTAGAGTTTCTTGATTATGATTTGGTTTGATTTTGATTATGCTATTAAATGTTAAAAGATTTGATTTCTGATTTGATCTTAATTTAAATATTTTTCAAAAGTATTTCTAAAAGGAAACTCTATACTTTTATTAAATCACCACTCATTAGGCTTCCCAGCTCATTCTTTCCTATTTTGTTTTCCCTCCCAAGTAGCAGAGGAGTTTCCAAATGCTTTGCTTATGGAAGTTCAGTCTGCCATTGCGTCAGAGTATCATTTAGGTCATTTCTTAAAGTTTCATATGTATTAAGACTAGTTAAGTTGACATGTATTCATTAACATCAAGAGTTTTAGAAATAGGGTTCTTGATTGTATTTTTCTTTAATTTGCTTTGAAAAAAATGTCTCAAGCATTAGATAGAATGTAAATTAATGTTTGCTTGTTGGTTTCATTTTAATGTAGTTGATGCATGTTTTAAGTTGTGTATAAGGTTCAGCAAGTAAAGGTGAACAGTAGATGTCACAAGAGGGTTGGCATTTGCTGTTCTCATATCCTCTTGTAGGTTTAGAGGGTAATCTGAAAGGGGGTGTGACACCTTTTCTCTTTCAAAAGCCACTCCCACAAGTAGATTCTTTCCAATAGATATAATGTGTTCCTAACGAAGGTGAAGATCAAAGAAATCGAGGAGGAGCATTGGTAAAAAGGAGTCTTGAAAGGTATTTCAATAACCCTAATTTATGCTTAGCCTAAATGATGTACAATATGTGATGTCTGTAGTTTTCTTATAGTTCTGTATAGGATCGGTATGGCAACCCTAGAGGGGGATGAATAGGGTTTATTTAAATTAATGAATTTTTTTTCTAATGTGGGCCCAATTAAACAAATTAATATACTTTTTGAAAAACAAGTAATTTAAATAATCAGTTAATTCAAATAGATTCAATTAAACAAATTTAATTCACAATAATTTACTTTTTGAAAAACAAGTAATTTAAACACTTTTAAGCACCCTATTTAATTTTAATAACAAGATTGGTATAGGATATATAAAATTAAGAGCTACCAATCAAAATAAACCAATTTGAGCAATTAATTTCAAGAATAAAAATTAAAATTAATTTCAAGGAATAAACTATGATAACAATTTATCTACAAAATTAAATAGGAAAGAGATAGAGAAAATGAAACCAGGAATTTATAGTGATGCAGCACAACCGACCTATGTCTACTTCCCAAGCTCCGCTAGGGTATGTCACTAAAATTTGACTCTTGCCACGGCTTAGAGTTGAACCGCTACAACGTTCTTTTTCTTGGCGCAAGGAACAAATTCGATCCTTTTCACGGTTGAGAGTCAAACCGTTGCAACCATTCTTTTTAGGGATCAAGAGCAACCCTTACAATGAATTTGAAAATGAACAACAAGATGAGAAAACTCTCTCAAATAGTAGATTTACAAATTTGAAGCACTCAACGAATGATTCCTCACAATACAGTATATATCTCTCAAGAATAAGATGAAAAGAAGAAAATTAAAACTTAGAGAGAGCAACAATGGAGGCTTTTTGGTTTGGAGAAGATTGAAAATTATAAAATTTGTTATTGAAATTTGGAGAAGATAGAATGTTTAAAAAAGAGAGGAAGTAGGTGAAACCAAATTCAATTTGGGCCTTTACATATTTGTAAAAGAAAATTGAATGGTTGAGATTAGAAGTAAAAAGTAATATTCTTTTTTAAAAACCAATTAGCCGTTAGACACAAACATATAGAATATTAAATTCATTTTCTTTTAAAATTAACTAGCCCTTAGACACAAATATATGTAATATTAAATTCATTTTCTTTTTAAATCCAATCCAAAACAATAAAAGCCCACCATGTGTTATTTCTCCCATGCTCCAAGTGACACCTTTCAATTGGTCCACTTTGATAAAAAAAATTATATATATATATATGCCACATCATCGACTCGGGATTTTTTAGTTAATTGCTTGTTTTAGGTATATCTTCTTCGTTTGAGCTCCAATTTAAGTGTTTCAAAATGTGTTGGAATCGTTATTCCGAGCTCTATGTAATGGAAAATTTAAAACATTGAAATTGTTAGTAAATTTATTTAGATTTGTTATCATCAATATATTAATTAATTAATTTGAGATTGAGGGCCAAAAAGCCAACATTCTGTATTTTTCATCTTCCCAAAATCAAAACAAAATCGATAAAATTCTTCTGTTGGGGATTCGATCCTATCAATTGGTATTAGAGCCAATATTTTCTATTTTGGTTTAGATTCAAATCAGGAAAAAATGTTAGGTTTAATTTCTCTTGTATATTTGATGTATGGCTGAATGATTAAGGTTTGCATGATGGACAATTTCGGTTTTTGGCATTAGATTTACGACATCTTATTTTGATTCGATCAATGTAAGGACTTGTTATTTTGGGCAAATTATCTGTAAATCGAGTCTTGTAAGTCCAAATCGTCATAGCAAGATGGTCCTATGAAAAAGGCCTGAAACAGAAGTGAAAAAATAGGATTCGGAGTGCAAACCCGAGAGGTATTTGTGTAGGGCGCTACCGTCTGTCATTTTTTGTGCGCCATTAAAAGCTTCTGATTGTCTTGCGTTATTTGTGCATCATGGATTCCCTTGGAACTGAACAATTTTTTGTGGGCATGAATGATGCAGTTGGCCGAAAATTAGGGTTTAGAAACCCTAATTTGAGAAGATTATGCCAAATCAGTAACCATGAAGATCTATTATTTAGGAAATATAAAAATTATTGTAATTTTATTTATTTTCTATTTTTTAGGAATATCAAATACGAATCTATTATTTCTATTTAATTTTTTTATGCATTTGATGTATGTATAAATAATGTCATTTATGTGTTTTGCATATAGTATGTCATATAGATTAAAATCTCATCATAGCCTAAGCATGTCATGCATCTTATTGAAATATAAATTTTAATATTTAGGATTATGCCTAAAGTATATGTAAGCATGATTACAATATAGTTTTCATTGTTTATAAGATAAGAGTTATATTATGAAATTAATGAAAAGAATGACGCATGAAATATGATATTCATTAATTAAAATATAATACTTATGTTTAGTTATTAATGATATCATGATAGATGCATATTATAAGTTTTAATTCATTAATGAAGATATAAATGTTATATTGTATGCATGATCACTAAATGATAAAGCTTAGAACAATATCGTTTCTCTCACACTCTCTGAATAAATTCACATAGTGAAACTCATCTTTGGCATTGTGGCAGCTTAGAACTGTCCCCATTTGGAAGGTGTTTGCATGAATGAATATCAGGATGAATTGGGAAAAAATAATTATAGTAAGTGGGAGAAGGACATGTGTCAACATATCATACAATCTCCTTCATTGGTTTACAACATAATATTCATGCTTGGCCTCATGGCGGCTTGAGGCCGTCCCCCTACGTATGGTGTTTTCATTGATCAATGTCGGGGTAAACTCTAAAAGGATACGTTTTTACAAATTTTGTTTTCGATATTGTCATTCCCTTCGACGGGTTTGTTGGGACGCAACTGTAAAATCTAAAATGAAGGGTTACACGTACAAAGAAATCATTAAATTAGTTAATGATGTTCTTGATCGAATTAATGGTAACTAACCATTATAGGAATAAGAGTTATTTTGGTATAATTTTTTGTTGAGAATGTCTTAATTCAGTGAAGAAATAACTGACTACTCTTCAGTGGCACTTTTTCTAAATCACTGAAGTATCATTATAAAAATAAATGATTTATATGGTTCATTATTTTATTTTTCTAAAACTATGATTGATTTAAAGAGTTATGCAAAATTTAACTAAGTAAATTTGTTAATTTCAGCAAAAATGTCAAGCTCAGTTATTTCTTTATTAGTCGTTGAGAAATTGATCGGAGAAAATTATACAGCGTGGAAAAACAACATTAATACGGTTCTCATGATAGATGATCTTAAATTTATCTTGATTGAAAAATGTCCTCAGGTTCCACATCTATTAGTAGTACAAAATGTTTGTGAAGCTTATGAAAAATGGATAAATGCTAATGATAAGGCCCAAGTATATATCTTAGCCAGTATAACTGATGTTTTGGCTAAGAAGCACGAAAGCATGATAACTATGAAGGAATGAATTTCCTTAGAGGTAGCGAATGATTGCGTTTGTACCAAGAATTTTCATTTAGGAAAATATAGGAAAAATAGAGAACAAATATTTGATCAACATTAAACCGCAGTAACATGCTTTTCGGAGAAGAGATTTAAGAGAGAAAATTAGCAAACCTTTGTAGATTTTCTTCTTGGAATTTCTCCTTCTCCTCATGGCGAATACTCAAAAACTTCTTGGAACTCAATGTTACCTCTTAAGACACCACCAAATCGATCTTCCTCGTTATTTTCCAGGGAAGAATCAACTCTAAGAAGTTGTGGACTTAGAGAGAATTTTAGAGATAGAGTGAAGGAAGATCAATCTTGCAGAGATTCGAAAAAAAAAAAAGAACTCGTTCTATTTTTTGTGAAATGTGTGTTTATGTGTGAGAGAGAAGTGGTGGGAGTTACCACTCCCTCACTACCAACTCCCCCACTACCAACCTGAAAATAACTCTAAAGGGAGTTATTTTCTTATATTATTAATTTAATAATAATTAAATCATATTTAATATTATTAAATTAATAATATTAATTTAAATAAATTATATTAAATCATTTTTAATATATATATTTAAATTAAATTAATTAATTAATGAATTAAATATCACATATTTAATTTTTGAATCATATTCAAATAATATTCTCTCCACATAACCTATAATTTTAATATTAATCATATTCATATTAAGTTTAATCTCATTCATATAATTAATATTTGAATCTTATTCAAATATTTATCTCTCTCATAATATAAAATATAATTTTGAATCTCATTCAAATTAACTTTATATTATAATGTATCTATATACATTATATTAATTGTATCTTATACAAAGTTAAGTAAATCATTAGTTTGGGTGAGAGTTTCTAAAATTAACTTGAATTTGAAATTATTAGTTAAGTAAATTAGATCATTAGTTTGTGTGAGAGTTTCTAAAATCAACTTTGAGTGAGTAATTTTAAAGACTTGGAAGCAGTGGAAGCTTGATATCTTTTTGTATAATTGATATGTCAGTGTTGGATCCAAAAATTATGATGGTGTTGGTGATGATCATGAAAATGTAATATTGCACTAAAAATTGTGATAGACGTTTTAGTAGTTTGTAAAAGATTGGAGAATATGGTATATTGAAAAACAAATTAGTTGAATTAAATCAATCAAAAAATAATTTTTCTCTTTTTGTTGTGTTTATGTTTATGGAGATTATAACATGTTATTGTGAACCATGAAGGAGAAATTTTGCAAATTGTTAGGGATGTCAAATTCGTCTAGCATATTAGTTTATATGGCAGAAGTACATACCTTTAATAATTTTAAGTATAGCTATTAAATTATTTTATAGTCTCCTATTTATATGAAAAATTGGTAGATTTAAAAGAATATTATGTAGTCTCTCTAAGAGAATGATATTTGAATTCGATTATGAATTGATGAATGAAATTGAGTTATAATCAATAACTATCATTACATGTACAATACAAAATTTAATTATTGTTATTTATTTCTATGTTTCAGTACTCTCGCTAAAAAGATTGTGTAGAATGTGGGTATTTCGTAATGAGGTTCATGAGAGAGATTTTGATCATCCAGATACTCAATCAATTCCTTTATCTGTCATTATTCTAACTTAATATTATTATTTATATATTGTGCACTTCGTAATAATGAATTTATTGTAATATTTGTTATATTGTGTACTTGGTAATAAATAACAATGAATATATTGTGTGTTTTGTTGAATATTTGTGTGGATAAATTAATTGAAACAGGGGATGAGAATTATTATTATTATAAAAATTAATTAACCATTATTACATGTACAAAACAAATCTTAATTATTGTTATTTATTTCTACGTTTTAGTGCCCTCGCCAAAAAGGTTGCGTGGAATGTGGATATTATGTGATGACGTTCATGAAAGAGGTTTTACATCATCCAGATATTCCTATCACTTCTCTTGTATGTCACTATTCTAACTTTTTACATATTGCGAACTTAGTAATAATAAATTTATTGTAATATTTGTTATTTATTTTCTTTGATGTAGTTTAATACTAAGAACCATTTTACCTAAGAAGATCTCAATGAGGTTCGAGTTGAGTGGGCGGAGCATGTGTCAAACTACACTTGATCAGTTGTATGGTGCCACAATATATATTTGTTTGGCTTCCGCTATGAACTTTTGGTATCTCTTAGGCATTTTGTGTAACTTTATTTGGTTGTAAAGTTGTTGGAGAGTTTTCTAAAATTTTGGTAGATCATAGGCATTGTGTAGTTTTAAAACATATTATGTAGCATTATATGGTTGTCAAGCTATTAGAGATGTTTGTTTGAAATTTTGGTAGATCTTATACATTTTGTGTAGGTTTGATACATGTTGTGTGGCTCTATATTGAAATTCAATTGTGAATTGATCATCAAGCTGTTAGAGATTTTTTTTTTTTTTGAAATTTTGGTAGATCTTATAATAGTATTATAAAAATCGTTTATGCAGGATTTGAGTTTCATATATTGCTAATAATTTGTTGCAGGTTATATAAGATATTATGTCAGTGTTAAACTGACATCGTAGTATACAATAATCACAGTTATTAAACGTCATCTAAACAAAACAAATTTGATAGAATCCATGTCAGTTTTCAACTGTCATCCATGACCCATATTATGGCGGTTAGAAACTGACATTGTATCTAACCGTCATCAAATATTTATGATAGGATGGCAGTTCACAACCGCCATCCTAAACCACCATCGTATATATAAGATGGTAGAATAGTTGATGGCAGTTCAAAACCGTCATCACATGTAAACTGCCATCGTATCCTACGATGACACTGGATACAAGGGCGATTTGTAATCCGCCATCAAATGTATATGATGGGAGTGCAAAACTGACATCGAAAGCCAAAATTGTTGTAGTGAATTAATTTCCTTATTTAATTTGAACAATTCAAATTAATCCAAAATTAATTGATTCTTATTAAACCTTTAATGAGCTAGCAAGGAGACCTTAAGGACCTTAGAAACTCTAATGATATGAGATTAATTAATTAAATTGTTTACTTAAATTAATCAATCTTCCTTAACTGCAGGTCACTCCACTAAAGACCTCTCATCGCATAGCATAATATGCCTATCAAGTTGGGCGCCTTTTTTGTTTTCATGTGATCACGGCTGTAGCGCTATTCTCGAATTCTTTCTTTTCTTCATTCTTATCCTGCGATGAAACATGGAAATTATTATAATTCTCAGGCTTTAAATATTTGTAAACGCATGCATGATTGCAAGGTATGATTATTTGCTAGAATTTATATCATAATAATACAATTTTCTTCTGAATTTTGCTAATTGCTTTGAATAAACAACGAAATAACTTGTATTTCTACAAGTTATCACTCTTCAAAATACAAATCATTGTATTTTGTAGATGATTATGAAAGTTTTTTTTTATACAACACACATTCTCGCTATCAAGTTTTCACTCAACAATTTTGATAGAGAAAAATTTCTCTACAAAATTCATCTCCTCCCTATTCCCTTTAATTTTTCAAAAGGATGTTCCCACAAACTGGTACCTTACTAGAGAATAGCAGGAAATACTCCTTGGAGGCATCACATTGTAGAGAAGAGTAGATCAAGTTGCTAGGAGGAAGGAAAAGTTGTTGTGTGAGAAGTGTTCCTCAAAGGTAATTCTTTTTTTTCCTTACAGTTCATGCTTGACTTCTATAAATTTGTTTACTATATTTCTCTTTTTTGTATTTTAATTCATAACAAAATTAATGCAAAAGCAATCACTCGCTTCCGTCAAAGGAGTTGACCCCACCCTTCATATAGTTCACCACGCTCTACAATGTCATTGGCTCGAAAAGTAGCTTAAGAAGATTTTGTGTGCACATGTCCCAGTTGACATGTTAGATGTTAAAGTTAAAATGATAAAAGAAAAATCAGAACAACGTATGGGCTTAATAGATGCAAATTTAAGTAATTTTTCTGGATCTTCTCAAGATAAAGTAATCTAAAAATAACATAAATATATAATAAAAGAAAATTATTTCAAGATTAGCAGGTAGTCATAATGTGAGTAATATTTAAAATATCTCTTTGAAAATTGATAGAAGAGTAAATATGCTAGTTTATTTGGTTTAAATAGGGCTAGTTTAGAAGAATTTCATACATTAAAATTTATGTTTGCAGGAATCGAGGGAGAAGGGTATATCGAGGTTAAAATGTGGACTGACTTAATGCCCAAAAAATATCATCTAGGTCGAGGAGGAGTCATTATGAAGAAAATGACCTTGTCGAGATTTTGTTTAGGTTCATATGATCAGAACACATGAGCAAAAGCAAAAAGTTGTCTCTCTATGTAATACTTACTCTCTAAACTATTCCTCCAAGATTCTTGTCCAATTACTTTCATCATATACTCACGAACCTTGATCTTGTATTCAGATCGAAGCGAGGAAGCCTTAGTACTCGTCTTGGAAGTTTAACTCAAAATTATTCAAAACTGATCTCAATATTATTGCTAAAATGATTAGGGTTGAATTTTTCATTCGTATTGCTAGTTTGTCTATAATAAAAATCTTAACTAAGTAGAGACAAGAGTAAATGAAAGAGTTTTTTTTTTTTTTTTTTTTTTTTTTTTTTTTTTTTTTTATTTTGGTCTGTAGAGGGTAGTTTAAAGACAATTTTTGCAATGTTTAAATAAACCATAGTGAACAAGTGATAAGGACTAAAACCATAAATTAACCTAATTATTACTACTAAAAGGGTGTGTTTTTAATTGAAACTATGATGTGGTATATTAAATAGCTGACAAGATTAAAAAGGATGGTGAAATAGATGGATTTAGTATAAAAGTAGGGTTCATTTCAAAACAATTTGCAAAAATCGAGTTCTCTCAAATTATTTGTAAAAATAGAGGTAATTTTGTGTCTTGTTAGGTTCAGTCTCTTCAAAAGACTGAATTGAACCGACTGAAATATTTCAACATTGTACACCCTAGACGTAGCGTGAGGACACGCATATGTGGTAAATTTAGTTTCTTCAATAGAAATCCACTCAACCCTTCAGAGACACTGGACCGGCACAACAATGTCGTTTGAGTCCAAGAGTTTTTTCTTCTTAAATAATCGGCACACTGAATGTCGTTTGAGTCCACAATCCCCCTCCCTTTTTTTAGAAGTTGTAGGATATATTTAAACTGAGAGGTGGTTTTGAAAAATATCTAATATTAATTGTTCTTTAAAAAAGGTCTAAATGTTTAGATATGAGTGTAGCTATTTTTATTTTATTCTGATTTTGCCCTCCAATTACACCATACTCAAATGGTACTCAAATCTGCACGCCTATTTTTTTTAGTTGTTTTAAAAAAAATTTAGTTGTTTTAAAATATGATTTTGATGAGATTTTTTTGGATTTTAAGATATTCTCTTTGAATTTTTGAGGATGTGCATTTTATGTGTTTTTTTTTTTTTATATCCGCGAGTGTTCGGGCCAGCTTACACGCACTTCGATTAATCTCACGGGACAACTCATCTGACCCTACAACAAGCGGATAGGATATTAAATCTTAGGTATTGTTTTTGATAAAAACCAAAAATAGTATCTTTGTAACTAATTAAAAAGATTTATCTTATTTATTTTTATTTTTTTAGATTTTGTAGGTTTAGAATTTTCGTTTCTTCTTGGTGTCCTGGCTGAATTTTTCATGCTCTTAAATCATTTAGTTTGTGGGTTTAGTGTTGCAACACCACTAATCAAGTTGGATTTGGTCAATTATGATGGAATGCAATTGAGAGTTCATTGTGGATTCATGATGGAAATGGTGAAATTGGAATCGCCGAACGGTGAGACGACCATGGAGGAGAGATTTTGGTTTGATGGAGGAAACTTTTTTGGACATTCTAAATGAGATCACTTTATTGTCATCGTCTCTACTACCGCATTCAGTGAATTTTGAAGATTCTGAATTTTTAAATATTTACATTTTTAGCATGATTTAGTAGATTCTTAAGGTATTTTAAATTTATGATTTTTTTTTTTAGATTTACTTATTTAGATTTTGTGTTTTTTGATTTGTTATAGTTACCATAAATCTAGGAGTAGAATTAGTTGATTGAATTCTTTTAATTGAATCTATAATTTGTATAAAAAATTTGGGTTGACGGTAAGGGCATATTGTCCACAATTTTTATTTATTATCGTGTAATTTAATTAAATATTTTTCATTTAAACATTTTTGGGATATAAATTGGATTTAGATATTTTCAAAAATATACATAGCTATCCAATTTGCGCTTTGATGAGTTGACCACAAAGTCAATTCAGTCTCTTTAAAGGACTTAATTCTAGCCAGTTCAATCTTTTGGCAAAAAATTACCTCTAATTTTGCAAATAATTTTGGGAGAACTCGATTTTTGCAAATTGTTTTGAGATCAGCCCTATTTTTACACTAAATTCTGAAATAGATACATGAAAGAGAATGTGTAATTATCATTTTCATATTTATGAAATTGAAACCAAAGAATATTGGAGATTTTAACAAGTTGGAATGGAAACGCCACATTGAGCAATGAGATCTTTGTTGTCATCATACTCTAAATAGGGTTTAATCTTTGGATTTTTCATGTATCCACAATAGCATGGTCTCTCCTTCACCTTGTCGCAACAAGCTGATGATGGCTCCCCTGACATTCGGAAGGCCAAACGACATGGTCTCAGTTCTTTTGAGTCGCATTTCACTGGCTGCACATGTTGAGTTTCATTGACAAGCACCACAATCACAACCAACAAAAAGCGCAGACCATTCAAAGAAACAAATTTCTTCATTCTAAGGCTTTGGAGTTGACACACTCGTGTATATATATATATATATGTGGGTGAGGAAGAAGGAATTGGACTCTATTTGCAGAAGGCATCTATAACATTTTTTATAGACTTATTATTTCTTTTAGATGTTGTTGAGGAAAAGTGTTTGTTAAAGTTGTTTAATTCTTTACATGGTGTTGTTCAAGTTAGCTTGTTATTTATTAGAAGTTAGTTAGCTTAAATTTAACATTAGTAATTTATGTTCTCAAGTTGATTAACAATTTGTTGTTTTGGTTTATACAACCCTAACTAATACATGCCTTACTATAATGACTTTTGTATAGAGCTATTATCTTTGAATCATGTTTTACTAAACTTTTTTCAATTGAATTAGAATGGTATACATAACAACAGAAACAATACTGATTTTTTAGAATTAGATATAGTACATTACTATAAGAAAATGGATCAACTTCTTGGTTCCAAATAATTCTGCTATGAAAAATAAAACAAAATAACAGCTTTTGAACTTGCTACAAAAAATTATATGTTATGTATACTTATAGTTGACCCCACCCTACAAGATCATGGGCTCAAAAAGTACCTAAGCAGATATGATAACACCTTAAATGTGTTATCACGTTTAGTTAACTTGAGATCGTTATTTTATTAACGTGTTTAATTAATGATTTTATAGGTAGTGAGCATTTAAGATGTAGAGTCAACCGTTAGGATAAAAATCGAATTAAAACGGATCATTTGGAGCCCTAACGAAGCAATCAGATCAAAGAGGAGGTGAAAACATGATTTTACCACTAGGTCTTAGTGTTGCATCGCTAGGCTCGATGCCAAAAAAGAGGCTGAAAAATTGAATAGTGCAATGGCGTTGTCTCGTGGCGCCATGACACTACCATGTTGAAAGAACAAGTTGCACGCCACATCGTTGTGGCATGCGTGGAAATAAAGTCACAGTGCCGCGACGCTACCATGCAGCTATTAGTTATGCACATCGCTAAATAGGTCATAACTTTTGAACCGGGTGGCCACTTTAAGCGAATGACCACTTATTTTCTTTGTTGTTTTACTCTCCATCTACAATATTAGTTTTTAGCTTTGATTTCGTCCTTCATTTGTAAATAAGCTAAATGATGATGGGTTTTGGCGACATCGCTTCGGTGGGTTGTTAACGTTCATTTTCTAGCTTAGGAGTAGGAAAAACTCATTGTTTGAATTGTGAGGACTTGGTTTAAATTAAGATTTCCTATTGAATGTTTATGATTCTTGAATGTATTTTAACTTCTATGCATAGACTCTATGATTGGATTAATCACCCACCATCTATTCTTTGTTAGGCTAGATATTGACATATGATATGTGACATGTAATCATGTGTTAATCGCCGAGTAGCAAAAATTAAAGCATGCTTGTGGGTAGATTGATTAGTTGTTTAGAATGTTATTTTACAACACCACGTTATTGGTTTAATTCAAGATTGAAATCCATTAGTACTTAGGCTATCCAAGTCTAATCATTTTAGTGAAATCTTCTATGCATAATGCGAGTGTGAGGTTTTCATGCACACTATTGGTTGGATGAGTTTGTCGAATCCCCTTAACCAAATAAATTTTGTGCCTGCTAAATAGAGCAATCATTAACAACTAGGAGGCGAAAGATCAAAACCAAGCCAAAGGCAGCATGGCGCTACAAGGCATTGTGTGCGGCGCTTTTTCCAGAGAGGGCAAGATGGGCTGACACTGCGGCGCTCCAGCGCTGCCTTGCTGATGGGCGCATGTGGGATATGAAGGAATTGAATTTCGCATGGAAGCGTATGAACACTTGTTTTAACATTCAATTTGAAATGAAACATGACAAACAGAAAAGATAAAACTAAAGGATAAACATTAAAACTTATAAGCATCCTTTCTACATGAGAAGAAGAAGATGAGAAGAACTTACCCTTGTAGAAACTGTTATCCTATAATTGGGAATTTACGAACTCTTCAAGAACATGGATTCAGCAACTAGAACACTACCACACAGAGCACTTGCTATTCTCTAGGCAAGAGGTCTGAGATTGTGAGATCTCTTTTTGTGATTTTGGGAGGAGAATTTCAGAGAATTTTTGTGATTGAGAGTGAGTAAAAAATTTCTTCTTCTCCTTCTATATGCACAACACAGATAAAAAAGAGAAAGTGGGAGGAGGAGGAAGTTATTCCAATTCCCTCCCACGTTCAGCAAATAACTCCCTATAATGGAGAATTATTTCATTAATTAATTATATTAAAACAATATAGTTAATATATACATATATATATATACACACACATACATACAATTAACTAATCATATATTTTGCATGCATATTAATCATATTATATGCAGATATCTCCCTTAACCTATAGGTTTAATATGAATCTCATTCATATTAAATTTTAACCTATAGTATTTACATGAATATTATGCATATAAATAACATTTGAATATTATTCAAATATTTATCTCTCACATAATATATAGTTTTAATTATAAATCTCATTTATAATTAACTATATACTATAATGTATCAATATACATTATATTTTATATTAATCACATTATATAATTAATTATCTCAAATAATTTGAACAATTCAAATTATCCCAAAATAAATAGACCCTTGTTTTACCCTTAACGAGCTAGTGAAGGCCTCAAAATATGTGTCATTGTTAAAACACACCTATTGAAATCAAAAGAAATTTATAACACCTAACTTATCAATCAACACTAAACATATAGTATAGATGTAACTTTGGGATCTTCCTCAGGGATCTATCAATTATCTACGCAATCAATTGAATCTATTTTATTGGCAAAGGGGTTTTGAAAAGAAAAAGAAAAATATGCAAGAAAAGTAAATTGCAAGAAAAGATAATATTTTTTTGTCTTATTTTTGTGAGAAACAATTTAAAAAAGATTGGGAATAGGAATTAGTTAACACTGCTACAAAATCTTCATTACTTAACACTTGCAACTTTTAATTACTTGATGTTATTTTAGAAAAGCGTCAAGTAATGATATATTTTTAAAGAAAACGTCAAGAAAAAGTGTTAAAAACACGAAGATTATTTAAGAACTTTCTGAACTTTTTCATGCTAACTAAAACTTGACGTTTTAAGAACGTGAAAGTTAATAATTTTTTACTTGACGCAATTTAAATATCAAGAATTGAATTTATTTATTGAATTTTTATTTTACACCTTTTAAATATGAAGCAAAATATTAATTTCCAATTAAAAATGTTTTACTCTAAGGAAGAAGCCCTAAATCGCGTGCGCCTCTAACAATTGTCGTCACATTCACAACCCTTCACGTTCGCTCAGCCCCTCAAAATCGATGATCGTTCTCAGTTCCAGCGTTCCTAGCTCCAAATCGCGTTCATCGGGGGTGGTTCAAAGCTCCAAATCGTGTTCGTTTTTCTTCCTAGTTCTGGCCGTTCGTAGGTCCAACCGTTAGGCTCTGTCAAAGTTGTAATGGTCTCAATTCCAGCGTTTGCGTTCTCAGTTTCAGTATTGCGTTCTTAGTTCCAGCATTTGTGTGGGGATGCTCTCAGTTGCAATGTCGTAGTGTGTATGTCGCTTTGTATTGTTGGGTACTTTTCTCATTGAAGTATTTCATACTTCTACTAATTACACACCTAGGGAAAAAGTTCAAATTACAATGGTTGAAATATTGTGATATTGGATGACCTCAGACCTCGATTTGTCGCCCTAGTACTCAAATCCCTAGCAGGAGAGGCAGGGGTTGCAAATCTGACTTCACGAGTGATTTTATGGTTGATTTTTTCGTAAGTGGTTATAGATCCTAATTAAAAGTAATTTGTACAGGAATGAAACTCAGGTATTGAATGGTTTAGATGGTTTTGGCAAGTAAAATATCAACCACTTCTATATTTTTTTCTCCTTCTTTCATTTTCAGCCCTTTTCTTTGTCAATATTAAAGTTTTTTTTTGGGTGTTAGTTGTTGGTCTCTAATTCCTCTTTCTAAATTTTTTTTGGCATGTTTTGTTACGGTTGCAGGACCAAGCCTTTGATAAGGAAATATCCAGCCAAATGTGAATGTTTTTTTAAGGTAAAGTTACTTCATGAATCTCCATCTCCATCCCCATCACTCTTTTCTCTTTTCAATTTTATGTTTTATAGGTAAATTGATTGGATATTGTTTTACTTCTTAGCGAACAGAGGAAACGACAAGAAAAGAAAAGAAAATAATTCATTTGAGTATTGCTACAGTTGCTTGTTTTTTGTTGTTGTGATGTACCTTTTTGGCTGAAATAACCTATTTTGTCGAATTTGCTCCGGTGAAAATCTAAAAAGAGGTTGATGAATGTAGATGTTTTCAAGTAAAGGGAAGGATGTATAGGCGCATGACAAGAAGAATTTGTGATAGTGCCATGGAACCCGTTGAAAGCTTCCACTCAGTTTTAAGATAAAGCTTTTAGTTTTCGGATTTGAGAACTTTTAGTGCTACATTTTAAATTTTCAAATATTTTATAGTTTTAACGGTTGTTTCTAGGGGGACCCGATCAAATATTTTAAGGTTTCGGTTTTTGTTTTTAATGATATAATTTAATTTCATGATATTTCTTTGATTTTAGTGAAAGTGTAAAAAAATGATTATTTGAGGTTTATGCATACATGTAATAACGTCCTATTAGTGAGTATTAGAAAAGTCGGGTTGTTACAGTCCTAATCATGCAACATTATAAAAGAGTCGTTTTACATAACCTAAAATTTACACACAAGCATGCTTGGGATTGTTACATTCAGTTAGGTGTGTGTCAATCTCTAGCCTGACAAAGAATGTCTGGTGGGTGATCAATCCAATCTACATTCTAAGCATAGAAAATAAACTACATCCAAGAACTACACAAATTTGACAAGAATTCTGATATTACACATAAATCCTCAAAATCAAACAATGGGTTTCACCTAGCCCTAAGCTAGGATACTCACCTTAGCCACAAAGTAGGTCCAAAAATGAGTTTACTATCATAAAAAATTCACAAGAACTAAGAAAAATTGAGGAAATGAGAAAAGAAGAGGGGATAATTGGATTGGGGGCCAAAAATCCGGAATAGAATGACCTTAAAAATTAGGAAAATAGAATTTATAACCGTAGCAGAGCTACATAAGCTATCGTGTGAAAATTCGTCGGAGTGTTGCGACGCTGCCTACATCCGGGCCTTCTGTGAAAGGCACGCTACGACAGTCTCGCTTGGGGGCATTTTTGTCCTTTTCCTTTCTATTTGATTTGATTGCTTCATTAGGGCTCTGAATTGATCCATTTAGTTCCGTTTGCTCCCTAAATCTCAATTGTTCCTCTCAGGTGCTTGATACCTATGTATAATAAACAATTCAACAGATTAAATAGTACACTATCTCGAGTTAAGTTGAGGAAAATAGCATATTTCAGGTGCTATCATACGTCGTGACAATGTAGATGAAGTTGAACATCCTCCAATATTGGATTACAACCCACACAGTAAAAGCCTAAACTAAGAGAAAGGAAGAATAGTAGAAGAAGAAGAAAGGTCTCCCAACTTCATCCATGGATCTCTGCACGAAAAAAAGACCTAAAAGATGAAAGAGGGTTTAAATAAATCTTGAGGCAACGCTACAACGCCGTAAGTGGCATTGCAGTTCTATCTTGGAAAATTGATGAAAAAGGAGTTAACTTGGATTTGTGTTGCTCAATATATGCAAGAATAAGTTTCATGCCCAATCTTGAGTGCATTTATCCCGTTACGATACACTTGATATAGTGTCAGGGCGTAATAGAACACCAAATGCTAGGATGTGCCTTCACGTAGTTGGACAAGATTGTGGGCACATAGGTGGGTGCAATTTACATGGACAAAAGCTATTTTGAATCCCTTTCTATTTAGCACCAGTTGATTATTCTCATCATTTCACCTTTTAGCTACTAGTTTTCTTTACTGTTTTTTCAAGAAGACAAAACTCCAACTAAACTATTTTTTTTTAAGCTTTGTGAATCGTTCCCTTGGGTTTGATACTGAAATGTACCTATATTGTGTGTTATTTGCCTTTTATTTAGAGATGTTTTTATTAGATTTAATGTTGTTTTCTAATGGCTTTCAGATATTAATGAGAAAAATAAGTTGTAAAAGTTAAAAGAACCAAACCGACCCAAAACTGGAAGAAAACGAGCTAAAAATCCTAAAAACAGGAGAGCATAGAGCAAGAGCGTAGCTACACTACTCCTTTACGCTCTAGACTCGAGAGCATAGTTTTCTTGCATTTGCCAGAGCGTAGCGCTATGCTGCAGCAAAATTTCTTAGAGCACAGTGACACTGCCTTTCCTATTTTGAAAATTTTGTACTTTTGGAAAGTTCTTGGGCTACAAGTTTGGGAAATTCTATAATTTAGGAGGTGTTCAACATCCCTAAACACGAAATATCAAAGCCTAAAAGCTGTGTAAGATTGCTTCCAAATTGAGAGAAAAGTATTAGAGAAGCGTTGGAGACTGTTCGAGATCCCAAGGTGCTGACCAAGTAGAGATCAAAGGAGTTCAACACCGAGAAACAATTCGAGAGTTTTTTTCCTAAGTTTTCTCTTTCTCTTTACCCTTATGCTTGAGAATTCATAATGGAACATGTATTTGATGACATTGTGTGGCTAAACTCTTAGTTCTAGGGTGTTGGATGATTTCATTATGAATTTAAGTTAATGTCTTAGTCTTTTTCATGGATGTTGTTGAATGATATGTTTTTCAATGTTGTGCTTCCATTCTCTATTGATTGATCATCAATGATTATTAGGTTAGATGTATGATCGAGTAATTATATGTCTAATTGGATCTATGACATTGAATCTTTATCAATCTTTCATAAAAATAGCTAGTTTGATAGAGAAAGTTGTTAATGACTATGCTTCTTAACCTGGTTTCAAAAAATTAGTAATCAATTAAGGTGCATGAGAAATGGTTGTTTTTTAGAGAAAATAAACTGGATAGTAATTTCTAAACTTAAACATATTGTTTGCACATAATTTAATGAAAACCTAAAGCATGATTTAATGAAGTAATTAATGAAATCAACACCATAAAACGATTTTATCTCTTGATTTTCACTAGTCTTTTATTTTCTTTATTTATTTTCAAAATACAATCACAAACTCGATTTCGATTTTTTAAATAAAGTTGATTCAATTCTAGAATAGCTAGAAAATTAAACCGTACAAAAGTCCTCAGTAGAACGATACTCAGTCTTGACCGTTTTATATTATAACTTGACCCGTGCACTTGCAGTTGTCTTATATCAGATACTCGAAATATTTATATTTATATTACTTTGCTAACTTTGTATACTTGCACCTAATAGGCTTCTACCCCATGCTCACCAACAATGTTTAACAATAATGTAGTTTTTACTCTTAAAAAAATACTTTAGGCTTGGTTAAACACCAATTTTATCTTTAGCTTTTAGTTTTTGAATTTTCTGTTTCCTTACAAATTTCATACTATGATTTTTACATTTATTAAAGAAACACTTTAATTTTCAGCCAAGTTCAAAGAAACAAAAACTACTTTTTGAAAACTTCTTTTTTTTTAAAAAAAAAAAAAAAAAAAAATTGACTTGATTTTTTAAAACATTGGATGAAATAAGTAACAAAACAAAGAAAGTTATAGGTAAGAGTAGCGTTTGTATGCTTAAGTTTTTAAAAACAAAAGACCAAAAATCAAATGGTAATAGAACGAGGGCCTTAGATTTTGATTTTTAGTTTTTAAAAATTAAGCTTATTAACACTACTTTACTAATTTCTTTATTTTATTGTCTATTTTTTAAAAGTCTTAAAAAAAAAGCTAAGTTTTGATATATATATAATTGTTTTTGTTTTTGAAATTTAGCCCATAATTTAACTGGTTAGTTAGAAATGATGAAAATATAAAGAAGTTATATGAAGACAAATATAAATTTCAAAAATCAAAAATAAAAAAAGAAATTTTAATCTAGAACTAAAGTAGTTTTAAAAAATAATATTAAAAATCATGTTAATAAAATTTTAAAAAGAATTACAAAGTTTGGAATGAATTATAGATTTAGATTAAGGATTTCTAGAAACAACTTTGTAGAAAGGAAAGAGAATCTTACAAACCAACCAAACATTACCTTAAAGACATATCTTTGCTTTAAGGATGTTTTTTTTTCTGTTGTCCATTAGAATGTTAATTAGTAGATTGATTGTTATTCCTAAACCCCACATAGCACAAAAAGCAAATACACCTTTGTGGCAATACAAAATTTTCTGAGTGCGAGACAGATTTAACAAATTAAATTATTCATTTAATATAATAATTTGCTTATACGCATGCATGCATGGCCTTCATACCTTCTTTAATTTTCTTAAGTTTGTCAATAAAAATGGATTGTTCTATTCGCATCCACTTGGTTTTTCTTTTTTGTTTCTTTTTTTATCTTTTTTTTAATGTCTTTTTGCTGGTGGCTGCAAATTGATGGCCAACTTTCTAAAGATAAATGCATTTAATTAACCCCAATTAATAGAAGTATATTCTAGCAAATATATGATTCTTTGGGGTTGACAATTAATTTTCATACATGTGCTATTTTGTAAGTTTTAAATGTTTGTACTTTTAAAAAAGTCAAATTTTAATCCTTTTACTTTAAAAAGTCTTAAAATAATCCTTATTTTGGAAGTAATTTTCATTAAACTTATGAAAATAATAATAAGTAATAACAATAACATTTCCATTTTTTTTCATTTGGGAAAGACAAGGCAAAATCAATAGAGACCATTTTTTTTCTTTTTTGAATGCGTTAAGAATAAAAAAATAGTAGAGACTAAATTTAAGATGAACCGAAAATAAAAAGACTAAATTTAGACATTTTGTTTTAAAGTACAATAACCAAAATATTATTTTAACCAACTTCTAGATATGTGTGTGAATGTATTACTGGAATGCCAAGATCCTATTATTTAGGTCCATAAAAGTTAAATAGGTAAAAAATTAATTAGACATAATTAAACTAAAAGTTAAAAACTTACGGGTCCAACTTTTCAAAAAAATGCGACTTATTAGGTCACATCCCTAAAAGATTTGATACTCGAGTTATAATTCAACTAAAAATTTGTTATTATTCTTCATATATATATAAGGGGTAGGGATAGAGTAACAAATTTTCATAGTGATAGATAAAATAGTACCTTTTTATATTTGAAATCGTTGTTAAAGTGAGCATACTTCAACGATATATACATGACATGTATATTTCTCTTTTTGAAGTCGAAGGTTCGAATCTCTATATCATTCACTCCTTCTTTCCTTTACAACTATATTCACGGTTCAAATTTTTTTTAAAAAAAATATACAACGACAAATGGAAGTAAATAGATTCGAAACACTGATATTTTAGTCGAAGACATAAATAGATCTTAACGAGAGAGGGAGCTACATATTCATTCTCATGCCGACATCTGGCTTTTATCTTACTTCGTACTAAACCCAAAAATTACCGATTTCACATCTTTTATTTTTATTCTTTTTTAGTACGACTTAAAGATCATATTCTTTTCTAGAGCATGCTGACACGTAACAAGGATATATGTATAATTATATACATATTCTTTGGACTTTTTTTTTAAAAATGTATATATATATATATATATATATATATATATATATATATATATATATATATATTTTGAGAAAACAAAAATAAGATTACATAAAAATAACATAATCAATCAAATAAAAAACGGCAGAAAATTATAATTAAAATATTTAAAGATTCCTTCTCAAGTAGCACAAAAGCAAATACTTGCTTCTTCTTCTTTGAATGCTTTTTTCCTTGTATGGAAATTATGCATGAAATGGCTAGCTAGCTAGCTGGTTCCGTTCCCACCAACTTTTATTTTTTCTTTTCTTTTATTTTCTTTTGTCATTTAGTTTTGTTTATAAAAAATAATGTCTCTATTATGGAATTAATTTCAATTAACCCTTCTTAACATTTGGAGTTTTTAGTTTATTTCAAAATGAAGTTTTTATCGCTAAATTGAGAGGCTAACAAATTTGTATACATACAAAAAAGAAAATTTACAAATAAAAAAATGTCAAATTATTTATAAAAATAAATAGTTTTCCTTATTTTTCTATTTTTAAAAATTTTCCAAAAAATAATCATGGTGCATTTATGAACCATATATGTTATCATTTTCTTATTTACAACTTTATGCTTTTAATTTTTTGCTTTCGTTTATGATTTTTTTTTCGTTAACTTTATTCTCCAAATTTACTTAATTCTTGTATGCGTTTATATTTGTGCACTTAAGCAATATACAAAACTAAAAGAATATGTACAAGCAACCAAGACCAACCACCTAATGATAAATGAAGTAGAATATCACTCTCATATACTATATTTATATTTTTATAGATATAGAATGTCGATAATAAAATAATAGCGAATGAGCATTTAAAAAATCAATGGAAGAAACTAATCATGCATTGACATCAATTAAGAATAGTTCTTTCACTAATAAACCTTTTCAATTAGTGATAGAGATCAGTCCATTAAACATAGTTTTATCATCATCAAACATTTCAATTATTGATAGAGATCAATCATTGATCGACCAACGATTAATATGCCCAATTATTAATAGGTCTATCATTGATTAATATGGTTTAAATTGTTTTATATTTACAAATACTTTTACACATGAAAATGGATTTGATGTATTTGATGGTAAATTGTTGTATATGCAATCCCTCCATAAAAAAAAAGGTAAATAACCATTTTACTTTCTCAAAAGAGTTCTTAAAGAAACACTTGGTAAATAGGTTAAAAGTGAACTAACTTTTTAAAATGACAGTGGATGCTTTATTCAAATGAGAATGGATACCTATAAACATTATTCAACGAAGAAAAAGAAAAGCTAATATATATGTTTCTCAATAATTAGAAATGGTCCCCTTTAATTCCGTCCCCGAGATGGAACCCTAAAACGAATAAAGTTTATGAAGCTTTCAAATATTCTCTCTTTTAAATATATTCTATTTATATATAAATTTAAAAAAAACAGATAATAATTCAAATTTATTAAATAATATATCTTTCCTTGTTCCGGAAAAAAAAATTAAAAAGTAATATCTTTCCTCGACCTAGAATTTGAACTAGAAAAATATAACACAATAATTGGTTATTAGATGCACTCCTACTTGGCTACTTCTCTTCTCAAATAAAGAAAACATCTATTAAAAAAAAATGGTTATTAAACCAACCTGGAAGAATTATTCGATTTCTAGAACATGTTGATCAAATCAAGGTCTACTATGCATTTCATTTTCCGTTTAGCTTTCGTTTGGTAATCTTTTTATTTTTAGTTTAGGGTTCTAGAAAATTAAATTTATTTATTTTCAATTTCTTACTATGTTTTACATTTTTTTAAAGTAAAATAGTTGAATTATAGCCAAATTCAAACAAACAAAGGCAAGCTATTACAAACTACTTTCTCTTTAATTTTCAAATTTTGGTTTGGTTTTTGAAAACATTGGTGAAAAGTAGATATCAAACGTAAGAAATTTAGAGGTTGAAAAGAGTGTTTATAAGCTTAATTTTTAAAAACTAAGAACCAAATATCAAGGCTCATTTGGTAACTATTTCCTTTGTGATTTTTTGTTTTTGAAAATTAAACCTATTTTTTCCCAATATCTTACAATGATTTGCACCATTCTTAAGTACACGAGTTGAATTCTTAGCGAAATTTCAAAAATAGAAACAAATTTTTAAAAAACTACTTTTTTTTTTCGATTTTTCAAAACTTTGCATGGTTTTCGAAAATATTAGTAAAGAGTAGATAACAAATCAAGAAATTGGAGTTGAAATGAGTTTTTATAGACTTAGTTTTCAAAAACTAAAAACTAAAAACCAAATGGTTACCAAACAACGTGTTGCTTTTTTGTTTTTGAAAATTAAGACACAACTTTCCTCTACTAGTTTCTTTTTTTATTTATTTACTTTTTACGTGTGTTTTCAAAAACTAAGCCAGGTTTTAAAAATTGAAAAAGAAAACAAAAGTTGTTTTCAAAACTTATTTTCATTTTTAAATATGGCTAAGAATTCAAGTGTTTAGTTAGGAAAAATAAAATTCTTGGTAAAAAAATTATAAGAAAACTTGCATAATGTAAAAAAAAAAAACCCAAAATAATAAACCAAATGATTACGAAACGAGACTTAAGTAATTATAATGTTTAAATTACTTTTCTACCTTCAATAATATAATTTCATATTCTTTTTTTTAGACAATTATAATTTCATATTCTTATTTTATGTTTTAGTTCCCTTATTATAAATATTCTATTAATTATAGTGTAGATTTAATCTTAAATCTAAAATATAGTTGTTCTGATTGATATTTTTACAAAATAGTTGTAGATATAGCAATCAGACTCAAAATATTTGTAGATATGACACCATATAAAAGAATTTGTAAATATAGTAAAATTTAAATCCAACTCTCATAATATATCAATAATAAGACCATATCACTAATAAGAGTTTATCAACGATAGACTATAAGAGTTGGTTATAAATTTTGCATTACGCAACAAAGTCGGAAACTCTGTGCCCTTTATTAAAAGAAAAATCGCTTGAAAACAAATTTAGAAGAATTATAATTCTTGATTATAATTGTAATATGGGAGACCATTTTGCATAGCATATAGTGATAAAGATTTATTTGATCACATATAGATTATGAAGTTATTATATAGCGATTAGATAATATAAATTTTCATTTATAGAGGAAAATTGTGCTGTACAGGTACAAATTAATAGTTCAATTCATTTATGAATTTTTCGAATTAATTACTTAGAAATGATTGTTTTTAAAATTTTAAATTAAGTCCTCTTTAAACATAATTTTTGGATCTGTCACTCATTTCGTATAATAATACATGTAATATTCTAATACCCATAGACATAATGCTAGCATCTACTTTTTATTATTTCCTAAATTAAATTCACGCACTTTATTAGTGCTTCAATCTTTATGAAATTTGTTTTATCTTCAAAATACTGAAATGATACCAATACAATTTAGAGAAGGGAGATTTTTAAAAATAGAAAAATAAAAGAAACTATTTACACAAAATAACAAAATTTTTAAATAATTATGATAGACGCTGATAGAAGTCTATCAGGGTCTACCAGTGATAGAAATAATAGAAGTCTATCATTGATAGATGCTGAGAGAAATCTATCAATGTCTATCAATATTTATTTTACTGTTTTCTATAAATAGTTTGACATTTTTTCTATTTGTGAAAATTTTCTTTTAGAGAAGGGTTTCCAAAAAAAAAAAAAATTAGAGAAGGGTCAAAGTTGAAACCTCTAAAAATCGAATAAAGTAAAATTAAATAACGTTAATTGGGAATATATTTTGGATTGATTTAAAATAATTAAAATCACTTTTGTCATTTTCAAAATTACCATAAAACATGTTTTTAATCATCCAAAAGGAATTTTGACAATATGAAAATTGTATTATTTAAAAGTGTAAATTGTAATATTAAATTAATTTTAAATAATTAAAAACGTATTTTAAAGTTAATTTAAAAAGGATAGAAGTAATTTCAGCGATTTTAAAATTAATTCAACAAACATGCATCGAAAGTGATTATAGAGAGCCAATTCTAAAGAAAACGTTTGAAGAGAATGAAAAGGCATTGAAAAGTCAATATTTTTTATTAATTAGAGAATTTTTTATTAATTGACTCAAAAGATTAAATTGATATTGATGAGTTTTGGTAAATTTAGTTATGGTAAATTTCTTTATGTGTAATGATATTAGCACTTTAAAAAAAATATTTCAATTTCAAACTATGGAGAAATGGCTACTTCCCGTTCCTAAAATTTTAGAAAGAATTCATAAAATATTTTCTAAAACGGAAAAGAATAGCAACCTTAGTTGAAAAAATAATTTTTTAAGAGATTTTTTAAAAATAGAAAAATAAGGAAACTGTATATACAAAATAGCAAAATTTTTAGATAATTGTGATAGACACTGATAGAAGTCTATTAGGGTCTATCAGCGATAGAAATGATAGAAGTCTATTACTGATAGATGCTGATAAAAGTCTATCAATGGTCTATAAGTATTTTTTTTGCTATTTTCTGTAAATAATTTGACATTTTTTCTATTTGTGAAAATTTTCCCTTTTTTAATGATAGAAGGAGTTAATTGATATTAACCATCATATCAAAATTAAAATTATAGACAAAACATAAAGGAGAGTTTTTAAAAATAGAAAAATAAGAGAAGCTATTTACACAAAATAGCAAAATTTTTAAATAGTTGTGATAGACGCTGATAGAAGTCTATCAGGATCTAGTAGTGATAAAAATTATAGAAGTCTATCAATGTCTATCAATATTTTTTTGTTATTTTCTATAAATAGTTTGACATTTTTTCTATATGTGAAAATTTCTCAAACATAAAAGATAGGTTAAAATATCATTTTGATTTTAATCTACATAGTATAAAGTTGGTGTATTAGTAATATATCAACATTAATTCAAAATTCATCTCAAGTGCAAATTGATGTATTATTAATATATCAGTACTTCTTAAAAATATATTTGTTCAGGTATATTAATAGTACATCAACATATGTTTAAAATTGAATTTTAAATATAACATTGATGTATCAATAGTTTATTAACACTCGTTCAGAATGGTTATTAATAGAATAAATTGAATCACTTTAAGTTGATGAAAATGTATTTAAAAATGATACTCTAAAACAAATTAACAAAGATTTAAATTAAGTCTACAAATAATAACAGATGCACAAACACTTGTTGATTGATAAAAATAATAAAAAATAAAAATCAAATTTAATGTTTTTTTTTTTTTTCAAATTTTAAAATATCATTGTTATATTTACATATTTAAAAATGGTATTTTTTTTGCTATTGATGTAACGTACAATTTTTATGATTTGATATCTTATTTAATTACCAAGTGATACCCAAACTTACTATTTTGACAACTTAATTTTGTTGTGTAATTTATATTGCAAAATTATTATAAATAGAAAAAATATCAAACTATTTACAAATATGGAATAATTCACTATCTATCAGCAATGGACCGCGATAGAATTCTGATAGACAATAAAAAAATTTTATATTTATAAATCGTTTGACTCATTTTTCTATATTTGAAAACATCCTATTTATATACATACTATTTTTTTTCTTTTTTAGTATAATAAAAAGGGAAAGATTTGAACCACAATTTTTTTTTTTTATGGCTAACACATTATGTATAAAGTATATGCTTGCTTCGACATTTACTATCTCCTTTAATGTGGCCATCAATGTCTTTCTTTCTTTCTATATTTTTTTCCCAATACTCTTCCTCTATGAACTCAAAAAAAAAAAAATATTAAAAAAAAAAAAATACTCCTCCTTAGCTATATAAAGCTTCATCACACATCTCTTCTCTCACCATTATTTTCCCAAGAGAGAGCTATATTTGTTCATTCTAGCACAAAGATGGTTGGATTTTCCTATTCATCACCTCATTTCAATGGAGATCCAAAGGCAATAGAAAAGATCAAGGTATAAATTTGAAACCTCTTGACTATCTAAAGCCTCATTAAATAATTTCTTTCTACATACCAATCTTAGTATCTAACATTATTATTAATTAATTCAATATTTACAGAACCAAAAGACAATAATTTATCCCAATAGCTTCACCATCACATGGGGCAACGACAACCGCTATTGGCGCTTACCTCGTCAATCTCGTAGCTTGTAAGCCATTATATTCATTTCTCTTTCATCAAATACGTCAATATTTTTATTGAAATAGTAAAAATTCATTCATTCATTTTTCTTCTATATATCGATATTATCATCGACATGATTGAAATTTAAGATATCAACATAAAGGGTTATTATAAATAAAAGAGAAAAACTAAACTAACATCGATAATGAATTTTTTTTAACTTATTTTAAAATTTAAAAAAATGAAATAAATATTTATTTAATAATTTAAATATATCTTGTGATTTAAAGAAAAACATCTTTTAACTCTGATTTTTTTCTTATATTTTTATCTGAGAGATTAATAGGGAGTTTTGTTCAAAGAGTTGGGGAGTTGGAGAGAGCAAACTTGTGAACTCCTACTTATTGTTTGGCTCTAAGAATTCGTGGGTCGTGACTAAAAAACAATATTTTCGTTAACATAGATATTTAAAACCTTATTTCAATTAATTACTTTGTAGGAAGGAGGAGTCGAGTGCAGCAGCAGAGTTACTACAAGTGTCATGGTTGGAGGTGACATGTTCGACAGACAACGTGGAGGCTGGAAAAAGCTACAGAGTTGGGTTCAACCTATCCATGACGATGGCGGCTTTTGGATGGAAAGGATGTGAAGTTTACATAATGGCCAAGATTGGGAAGGCAGGAAAATTTGTGTACAAGAAGGTGTGTCTTGACGCTCGATGCTCTGATCAGAACAAGTTCAATATACCGGAGGATGATCTAATCATCACCGTGAAACCTCCTCCTAGCTCGTCGGGAGACAACCGTCTCTACTTTGGAATGTATGAGGTTTGGAGCGGAAGGTGGAAGGGAGGGCTCAAAATCCACCATGCATTTGTCGAGAAAGTTGAAAACTAGAACTTGACCAATCAATAAAAAAAACATTATTCAAAATAACCCCACTCTATTAAAGAGAGAAAAATTGAATGTTTGAAATATTATATAATGAAATATTGAAGGTTGATCATGAGAAGAATATTACGTTTCTAAGGAAATTCTACTCTTTGTTTGATCTAAAGAGTTCGTGAACTTCAAAACTTAACAACTCAAATTTCATCCGTGTTGTTTGAAAATAATATTATTCTTTCTTGAAGGTATTAAATAGAAATCTCGTCATATTCTTTCTTGCTGGGACCAACTTTGTAATATACAATGAAAAGAGAAATACATCCAAAGTGTCATTAAGGACAGCAATGCTTTTACGCCATTCCAGCTCAAAACTGCTTTAATTTCTCACCTTTTACTTTTCTGCCCTCAGCTCAATTCCCAATAGTACAGAGATATTCTTCATATTTTTTATTTCTTAATTGAAGTCAGACATACACAGCGTCATAATAAACAACACCAGCCGACATTTGGAAACAGCATGATAAGTTTATAACGTTGGATTGGAAAATGCTAAGATTCGATAGCATACAATAAGTGTCATCTTTATGTCTGAATATTATCGTTAGTTTTGGGATTATTTCAATACTTACGTGCGTTTATCTTATTGTTTTATAGGATTCAGTCAATTAATTTTGTTGTCCGTAAATTTGGATCTAAAGAAATAAGTAAAAAAATTAAAAAAATATAAGATGAGATTAAATCCTAGCTTGTTTAAGATTAAAGTCATGTCAAGCAACCCTTAAGTCTTTTTTTTTTTTTTTATATCCGTGAGTGTCCGGGCCAGCTTACGCGCACCTCGACTAATCTCACGGGACAACCCACCCGACCCTACAACAGACGGGCTGCCAACTTACTCGTAGGATATTAAATCCTAGGTAGGTGGCCACCATGGATTGAACCCACAACCCCTTAGCCCTTTGACTTTTTTTTGGATGTTTCTACTACCACTAGGCCAACCTATGATGGTTAAGCAACCCTTAAGTTTGAAGACGTGAGGGATAGATAACTTTTCTAGGCTATCTATAGAATCTCAACATTGTGAAGACAAAATTTTGTTTTATGTCTCAATTCTTAATGCATTCAACTTCAATGTTAAATACGATTTTTAGGCTAGATTTCATATCTTTCTCCTCTCTTTTCACCTCTTATATTGTAATCAACCACACTCATGTCGAGTTGTGGTCACATTGTCAAGTTGTACGACAAGAAAAAAAAATATTCTTGATAAAGGAAACTATCTCAATTATGTTTGAAGACTCTCTTTAGTTTAGGTGAACCCCCACAACGATAATAAAGATAATTGATACAAAAAGCCAACCAAATTGAAATTATAAACCCTTTTGGTATGAGAACCCCTAAACTCTCAATCACTCAAATACCCCAAGTCGATATGATTTCAACCCTAAGGATTGTGTTAAACATGAATTGCCTTAAAGAACAAAAGTCTTAAGACAAAAAACAAGTTCTTTGGCTCAAAATGTAAACACTCCACAAGATAGAATGATCAATCTCACTTGAATGTTTTTGATATGCAATTCAATACATGAATAACAAAATTAAAAAAACTCTCATGGCTAAACTTGAAAGAAGCCCAAAGGTCAAAATTTCAATTCATCACAATTTGTCAAACAACCTTATGGCGAGACTTTAGATAGCCTCCCAATCAAATCCAAATGCCACATCATTAATCATATCAAAATGACAAAAATATCTCACTTAATATGTCATTAAAAAGGATAACATCAAAAACACTAAAACTACATCAAAATTATTAAATTAAATATAAATAATAATTTGATGCTCTAGACAGTTTATATCAGTACAATCCATTAAGAAATTGATACACAACACCAATAACCTTCATTAACTAATTGATATACAACTCAAAGAAAGTTAAACAAACTTGGGTTTGGAAAGATCATCAATGACCAAGAAGAAAGAAGAATCTGTTCCTATCTTTAAGATTTTGAACTCTCCACAATCTAATTGTGTTCCTATCTTTAAGATTTTGAACTCTCCACAATATAATTAATCAAACTAGATTAAGAGTTGTTAGTCCCACGAAAAGGCAGAACAAGACTGTAAAGAAATTCTAAGTAAGCATGCAAATGATTCAAACCTCATTAGTTAGAATAAAGATGTTAGATCCATAATTGAAACATTCAAGCACAAGCTAATGTGTTAAGAAATTTCAAAGCTAATCTCTTCATCCCTCATGTGTGTGTGCAAGTTTTTTCGTTCAAGTCTTAAATAGCTTGTCATGATTTTAAATGAACCTTTCTAGTTTTTTCCCTACTCTTGTTCGATGAAACTTCTTAAGAACTTTCTCCCATAATTCGTGTAGCAAAGAGAACACTAGATTGATCATCATTTCTTCCTTTTCTTTGTTCTCAGTAAAAAGAAGAACGTATAAAGACACTGTGACCTAAATTAAGATCAATCAAAACTAAAAAATAATAAAAGAATTAAAAGACACCAATTCCCCGACAATGGGGAAAAAAACTTAATATGCATAAGTGCACATGTCAAATTATTGTTTAGTAAAATGGTCTTGGTAGAGTATCGACCTCTGGAAATCGGATTAATAATCATTTTATCTATTTTAAGATTGTTCCAATTTTATCTAGGGGCCAAACTTGTGATAATAATTAATCTAACATAAACCTAAGAAAGAAAATAAATAGCGACAAACGGGATGAAACTAGATAGAAACACGTCATAGGGTATGAATTCGTTGATAGATTAACTGAACTAACTGTTTAACTCTTAGATTGATTTAATGCTAACCATAGACCTAAAAGTCTAATTTCTAGGTATCCTCTTTCGAGCTCAATCCTTTGTAACACCTGGTTATCAACTCATTGACATGCAATCAATTAATTAGCTATAGCAGTAGATCCCTTCATTATCAATCTCTATTACTCGCCTATCACTTTTGTGCATACTTGACTAACAATTTAACATGTTAGATCTAAACTAATGCCTTCTCTCTCAAACAAGACATCATGTAAATATCAATCAAATAGTGGTCAGAAGTTCAATAACATTAAACACAAAATGCTAAAATAGAAAATGCATAAATCAATCCAAGAAAATTAAATTAGCTTGTACAATCCACAAATTACATCAAAACCCTAAGAACTACGAATCAGCAACTCATGGTACAATATAGATATTGACAATCAACAATGCATCTAAAATACATAGAAGTAGAAGACAAATAAGAGAAGAAGAAACAAGCTAGACTATCGACTTGTGTCCTCAAGCTCGAGAACGCCCTTCAACAATCTCCTCGATCACCCAATCCTCTAAAAGCCCTCAGCTGTCGCCTCTGTCTAGAAATCAGCTCCTGTTGGTCCCCGTAGAGACCCTAATTGAACTCCCCTTAATTTGACGACAAAATGAAATTAAATAGGCAAAGTAGGCGATGATGCCGTGACGCAAGTGTATTTTGGCTCTAGCACCTTGCAGCGTCGTGTCGCTGCAGGGAAGTTAGCATCATGAAGCGTTGTAGCGTGCTGTAGGCACCATTTTTGATCTCTCATCAAGCCCTAAGTCAAATTTTAACCTCCTTAAAGCTATTTCCATCATTTTTTTTTTTGCTTTAGTTAGCCTATTCCTGACCAACTTCTAGGTTCCTACAAATTTTAAAAAAAGAAAAAAAAAATTCGAACACAAATTATCAACAAAACTAATCAAATTCTAAGCCCAAGAAAACACTTTTTGAGTGTTTTTCAAAATTTTTAAACATGCATTCTAAACACAAAAATAAAAAAAAAAACCATAAAGCTTGTAAGAAGATTTAAACACTCTATGAGAAATTCATTCAAATTTCACTTGTGTTTAAAAGACCAAAGTACAACACTATTTATACTAAATGAAAGGACACAATCTTTCTCCTATATAGTCTAAGTTCATCCAACACCCCTTCAACTATATACATGTACTTTCATAAATGCAAATACATAAAACAAATAAGTACGTAGTGCATTAAGGTTGCGGATGAATATGGATTTTTACATTTGTTGTGTCTTTCTTAGGTGAACATAGTGTCTCTTGAAGTTTGAAACATTGCAGCTCTTCACCATGAATTAGAATCTTAACTTGGAAGTAAGCATTCAATCCTCTTTGAAATCTCTTATCTGTAGCTCTTGTTATTGATCTTAATGGCATAATGATTGCTTTATGATTAGATTGACTTGGGGTGACCTTCCTTTAATTTTTTAGCATATGCTTCATTTGAGTTTGCTTGGGCTTTTTGAACTTCATTTCCATCTTGTAGACGCCTTACTGTTTTCTTGGTTGCTTAACTCTTTATCAATTCCTACCATCAAATTTGGAAACAATTACAAGTTTACAATGTTGAGTTACAAGTTTAGCCATAAAAATTGTTATCTCTATGTCTAAATTATCATTAGTTACATTTTGTCATTTCAGTGCTTCCACATGTATATCTTATTGTTTTATAGGTTGTAATTTAAAACATCAAGATTGATTCGGCTGAAAAGGACTTGGGTGCATAAAATTCAATTTTTAGCAAGCCCAAAAATAAAAGACCCTAAGGGACAGCTAGCTTCTCGACGCTATTAATAGAGTCTCGACAATGCAAAGACAAAAACTCTATAAATTTTGTTTTTGTTTCAATTTTTAGCTCATTCATCTCAAGTCTTGGATACGAATTTTAGGCTAGATTTCTGACCTTCTTTATCACCTCAGCTTACATTGTAATCAATCACACTCATGTATGTTAAGTTGTGGTCACATCGTCATGATGAGCAACTAGGCTTCAAGTTTGTTATTCAAAAGATCAGTTGTACTCCATAATAATGTTGTGAGGATTGATCTTTGATTTCTGAACATGCATCTTTCAATTGAATATATATCCCTCAGTTGATCTATGTTTATTTGCTAACCTTAATTTTATTATCAATAATTTTTGTGACTGATTGACTCAGTAGCGATGAATCGTCTTGTGGGTATGCTTTTGCAGTTTTTTCATAATCACATAGTTTTCTAGTCGGGCGAAATTCTTCGCCCAAATCTGTTCCAAATAATTTTACCATAACCACTAAAATGTAGTAGTGGTAGCATGGGTCGAATATAGGGAGCACACAGATTTTCTCAATTAAATGGTTTACAGCCCGAAGTAGTCGAAGGGGGAGTTGGAGTTATTTTGGTTGCAAGAATTATTAAATTGCATAAAAATAAAGACAGACAATTAAATGGTTAAAATTCAATATTAAAAAGTCTAGCTTGGGTTGTAACGAAATTTCTCTATTCAAAATATTTGTTCATCGAATCCTCATTACCAAAATGTATTAATTACTTGCACCTAACCAATTTAATTAGAAAGACTAATTAAATTGTCCTAAACAACTAACTAGTCTAAATTGATTAGATGAAAAGCATGCAAATCAAGTTGTTCTAATTGCATTAAGATCTAGGGAACGTTAGGTGGAATGTTTAATTTTCAAGCGCCTAATCAAACATTCGTTTGGTTCAATTCTAAGTTGGTTAGATCAATACTCATCTCATTCGATTCACAAGCTTTCTATGGATTAACATACAATCAAGTGTGGCGAACTGAGTAGCAATAAAAAGCAATATCATATAATCCCCAAGCGTATGATAATATGATCTAAATCTCATTAAAACAGAATTGAAACCAGCAATATAATATGAAACTCAGTTCGAAAACTCACAAATACATTGAAATAGGGAAAAGATCCTAAAACTCAAGCTAGAAACGATTACCTTAGACCATAATATGCATTCCCGACATCATTTGACTTGATTACAGAAATAAGATGAAAATAACTCTCAAACATAATGTTGTAGATGGATAGAACATGAAAAAACAAAGAAAAACGAGTAGTCATACGCCCAAAACGGCCACCCGGATTAAAAGATAATGACCTAAAAATCGAAGAGCAGTTTTTATACTGCGAGATAGCGCCACGACAGCGCCGGGACAGTGCCATTTCCAGAATCTCATTTTCCTTTTCAACGCCGTGATGGCACTGTGGAGCGCTCCAGCACCACCCTTTAGGGGCATTTTGGTCTTTTTCACTTTTTGACCTATATGCTTCGTTAGAACTCGAAATTGATCCATTTTTGCTTCATTTTCTTTCTAACGCTTGATTCTACCTCTAAATTGCTTGATGCCTACAAAATAACATATTTAAGCACATTAACTATCATTAACAGGTAAAATTAGAGACATTACAATAGCACATTTTAGGTGCTATCAATCACCCCCAACTTAATTCTTGATCGTCCTCGAGCAAGGTAGAATAAAACACGTAGTCACACAAGAGATATGCTCACTCAATTTGCATGGTTCGTTACTGAAGTCTTAACAGTCACCAAGAATCAACTTGCAATCAATAATGAAATCAATTTATAATAAATCAATGAAGCACAATTTTAAAACCAATTCAAAATTTATTCATGCAGGAGTGAGTTCAAAGCCTTTCTAATTAAGTGCTAACACCACGAAATGACATTAAATGACTCTCAATTTGTTTTTTCCCAATGTTGGCTCATGCACAAATTATTGTGCAAAAAAAAAAAAAAAATCAAAGTGATAATATTTCAATTGAGGTGCCTGAAATTAAACTCTAGGGCCCTAAACTTGCATTTCTTTTACCTAGGGGTATTAACTTTCACACATCACTATAGGGAACTGTACTCACTCTTTTCTTGCGAGTGTCCTAACTAATCACAGTAAAGGTAACTCTTTCTACACATAGTCATGAATAATATTACAAGTTAAATTTTTTTTTCATGATACTTTCTTTCTAGCACAACATTTTTATTTGCAGATTTTTAAATAGGCATATAAATCATTTTTACTCCTCAGTATTACATTATAACATATCATGCAAGACATTATCAAATTCGTGGGGCCTATCAAAGTGACAACAAAAATACAAGCTAAGTAATACAATTCTAAGCATGCGAGACCTAATATAGGCAGACAAAAAACTTAAATATACATGAAAAGTAAGAAATTTTTTTAAAAGTGGCTAAAAATCATGATTATTCATGGAAAGCATTATCTCATACAAGAAAAATCGCTAGAGAGTGCATCATCAACTAGTCATCATAACGAACCAAGCATAGCATGAGCAAACAAGAAATTAATCGTACATATAGCCCGAGCTCAGATGCTCAATGGCTCTAGCCAAAACACAGACATCCCCCCCTCCCCCAACTTAAAATCTAACATTGTCCCCAATGTGATAAAGAAAAGAAAGCAAGGGACAAAATAGAAGGGAAACAGAAATCTTCCCTGAATTTTGGCACAAGGAGGGCGGTAATATCTAAGGTAGACAATTCAAATGTATCTCTGGATAGGAAGTTTGGTAAAATTTGATTTCTCCTTTTTACAACTTATTATTTTCTTTCTTTGACTTCACTAAACCAATCCCATTGTTACCTTTTGTTAACAGTTTAACTGGGAAAAACTTATTGTTTGGTGTTTGTTTATGCAAAATTTGAGACAGGAAAATACACATGACCATTATGTTACGTCATCAGTTGAATTTGTAATTCAGGGAAGAGAGGACCTGCAAAATAAAGAAAAATGACTCAGATGCCTAAGTCGAGAATTATAAAATAGAGAAGAAGACAAAACTTCTAAGCTACCTTTTGATGAAGCTATGATGGTCTATTTATAGAGGATTTGACCTAGAGTTTTATTCTAACCCTACTAGGGTTAGGATATGAGTTTCCTAATCCATCCTAACCCTAGCAAGCTAGGATCAAATCTCATTTGGGCCTCCCTTCTACATGCAGCCCTCATTCAGGGAGATTTTGATCGGGTTGGCTTCGTCCTCGGCCTCAGCGGTCGGGTCGAGGCTGAGCCTCGAGCCACACGACTCCTCTTGATCTCGATTGACCCTGAACCTCTCTACTCGACCTATTTTCTGCATAACTTTTACTTTTCTGCTCTTCGATCTAAAATCAACCATAACAGTTCCCATGAAATTTCGACCATAAGTCCACTATTTTTTAAGTTTAGAGTACAAAGTCAGTTTTATTTTAATGGCCCTCGACAGCCCGACCAAAAATCCTTCACAAGAATCTTTGTTTTGTTTGGTTCTTCCATTATATTTGTGGAAGATACAGAATTGGGTAGTGAAAATGTCTAGTTCCATTCTCACCAACTCCCATTTTCTTTTGCCTCTCGGATTCGTTTTAAATTATGTACATTTCATGAGATTCTTGTACACAAAACGTTCATTGAATGATAACTTTTGTTCGTCTCATACTTTTGTAATTATGTATATATTAAAATAAAATTTCCAAAATACTAGTCAAATTTACATTTCTGGGAACCTGAATGTTAAACTACAAGTTTAATCTCTAAATTTAGAAAGAGAATCTAAAAAATCTCTTCAACTTTTTAAAATCTCTAATTAGATCATTCAATTTAGTTTCGTATTCAACTTTTTAAAATCTCTAATTAGATCATTCAATTTAGTTTTGTATTTAAAAGATTCTTGAATTTTGAAAGTATTTAGTAAGTCCTTGAAGTTTTCAATTATGTGTTTAATAGATATCTATAGCGCATATTCAAAATTTTTAAAAATTATCTAATGTATTAAATACAATATTGAATTTTATATCTCTAATATAACTCTGAACTTTCAATTAAGTGCCTAGTTGATCAATGAATGTTAAAAAAAAAAAAAAAAGTCGAATTTACCAATGGTGGCCTATATGGCACAAAATTGAAACTAAAGGTTCTATTGGACGTAAAATTGAAATTAACAGACCTATTGGATATATAAACTTTCAATTTATGACTAAATTGATGCAAAATGAAAGTTCAATGACGTACTATACACTTTTTAAAGTTTAGATATCAAACACAAATTTAAAAGTTTAAAGATTAAACTTGTCCAAGCATGCATATTAATTTATAAACATTCTATCTAGTTTTGTTTCTTATTAGTTAGGAGTAGGAGTAGTATAACTTAAATAACACTCTCAACTCTCATGTTTGATTCTCTAGATAAAATAAGGTAAAATTAGTTGTGATGGTTAATAAAATTTATGGCAAATATCAATTTATACGACTAAAACTTTGGGGGTTGTATAATTAAAATTTTGAACTAATAATTGTATCAATTTAAACGCAAATTTTCGTAAGTGTATCAATTTACACCCTCCTCTAGTATTCATTAGACTAATATCATGTGAAACTTATAATTTGAGTCAATTAAACTCCTAAATTTTCATAATTCAATCAATTTAAACCCTTCATTATGATTATTTATAAAAATCGTCCATACATTACTTCTCAAACATAAGTAGACTTTCTTTAAATGTCCGCCTTACAAAATGGAATAATTAATATAAATGCATGGATGATTCTAGAAGAAAATTTTGACTAAAGGTTTAAATTGATTCATTTATAAAAGTTTAGGAATATAATTCATGCAATTATAAGTTTTGAAACTTAAAGATAAAATTGAAATAAAAAAAATTTAAGGACTAAAAGTATAACATTTTGAAACCTAGAGGCTAAACTGAAATCAAACTTAAAACTTAAAAACTACAAATATACCATTTCAAAAATTAGGATCTAAATAGAAATAAACTCAAAATTTAGGGATAAAAAAAAGTATTTTTTTTGCAATATATATATATAGGAAAATTTTTACATATAGAAAAAATGTCAAATTATTTACAGAAAATAGCACAAAAAACGCTTCTATCATTATCTATCAGTAATAGATTTCTATCATTTCTATCATTGACAGCTTCTATCAGCATCTATCACAACTATCTAAAAATTTTGCTATTTTGTATAAATAATTTCCCTTAATTTTCTATTTTTAAAAATTCTCCATATATATATATATATTTCCGAACCGAAAGCTGGATTTAAAAGCCAATGTCGGCCTTCACAACGTCTGCAGATAAAAGTTGAAGTGAGAATAAATATATACAACACAAACCGCACGTTGTAAAGAAATTCCCTTTTTCCTTTTTTTTTTTTTCTTTATTGAACTTAAAATATATAATGAAGAATCTGATGGAGAGAACTAATTCTTTTGCCAACTTCTAATTAATTATTTTCATCATATTTAAACATTGGAAACTTCTGGTTAAATATGGGTTACATTACACAAACTTTATGACTAAAAATTATTTTTTATTTTTTATTTATTTTTTTATTATTATTAATGGAAGACAGTACTCCAATGTTTAGCATATGTTCTTTCTACACATTATTGTATAATATCTCTTTTTCTTTTTATTCTTCTTCATATATAAAACCCTCAATGCACAATCACTTCCCTCATACTACCTACCTATCATCCCTAAAGAGAGAGAGTTAAAGAGCTAAGTTTGGGCATACTAATTTTTCTTCTTAATTAGTTGAATGGCTAACTTTTCAAAACCCCATTATGAAGCTGATCCAAGGGCCATAGAAACTATCAAGGTATTCAAACTAACTATATAATTTCATCTCTTAAATGCCTTTTTCCAATTTTGTCTTTTAATTTAAGATGTACTTGCATACTTTTTTAAGGTACTGTAATAAGTAGCAATTTTAGGAATAATTATCAAGTGTATAGCAACATTTTAAAAAAATTTCAAATATAGCAAAGTCTATCAGTGATAGACTTTTATCGCTAATAGACTTTTTGATAGACCACCTAGACCATAAACGTCTATTAACGATAGAAGTCTATCACTAATAGACTTTGCAATATTTGAAATGTTTTTAAAATGTTGTTATATATACTAATATTTTGAATCTAATTACAATATTTGCAATTGTTCCACATGGTACTTAATTTTGAAAATTTTCTATTGAGCTATACTGAAGGTTGACTATTTTTTTAAAAACTAAAATTCATGTAGTACTTAAAAAACATTGATCGACAAAATAGAGATGCAGTATTTATTTTAAATTAATTTAAATGTTTGAAGACTAAATAGACATCATGCGGAAAGTGGATTTTATTATTATTTGGATAGTGACAAATAAAATAGTACTAATGTCCATATATATATATGATTGAAATTGTGTAGGGCAGCAGAACTGTATTTTATCCAAGAGCATTCAACATCACATGGGGTAATGACAACCGTTAGTATACCTTTTGTTAAATCATTTGATCAATTCCAAAGCATTAGCAGGTGGATTATATATGGTTAAGAAGTTTAAACACAAGATTTCTTACTTTGATACCATGTTAAATAACTAATTGACTCAAAAAACGTAATCATATTTTTACTTCTTTTTAAGGTTAAAATTCTATTTGAATACTCAAATTTTGAAGTAGATTACTTACTATATATATATATATATACCACTCAAGGTCATGGACAGCTACATGATACTTTTATTAGAAACATTATTAAAGAAAATTAAAAGGTAACCATGAAAATAAACTTTTATCTAACGCTTCTAAGATGAAAACAAAATATATATATATATATTTTTGAAGTATAAGGATCAAAATACAACGAATGTTACCAATAAAAATAAGATCTAACCCTTTTTTAATTACACGAAGAAGTTCTCGAACATGTCTTAATGTTAAACAATATTTAATTAGATTATGAATATTTTATGAAAATTCTTACCAATATCATATACTATAACTTTTCATAGGAAGGACCCAAATTCAGTTGTGCAATTATTGCAAGTGAGTTGGCTAGAAGTGACTTGTTCAACAGACAATCTGGAGGCTGGCAAGACCTATAAAGTAGGGTTCAATGTATCACTTCAACCAGATGCATTTGGGTGGAATGAGCTTGAAGTTTTCATAATGGCCAAGGTTGGAAAAAAGGGAAACTACATTTTCAAGAAGACTAATCTCGGGAACAAACCCACAAACTCCACAAAGTTTAGTGTTCCTGAGGAGGGTTTGGAAATAGAAATTGTTGCACCACCAAGCTCCCCAGGAGATTGCAAGCTCTATTTTGGACTTTATGAAGTTTGGAGTGGCAAATGGAAGGGAGGCCTGCAGGTTCATAATGCTTTTGTTGAGAAAGTTTAGGGTTGAATTTGGCTTTTGTTAGAGTTATTATTATTGTATTATTACAAAATGGAAAATTTTAATTACCTTTTTAATCTTCGAATTAATTATGTTTTAAACGAATGGGTTTGGATATTGAAAGTTTCAATTTTGGTCATTTTAGTCACTCAATTCTAAAAATAGTTTAAACGCGCCTCTCTCTCTCACCTTTCACGTCAAGGAACTCTAAAATCTTAAAGATATTACTGTTTGGATGTTAATGCCACTCAGTTATAATTATGTGATAAAAAATTTGTATAGTTTGGTCAGTATTTGTTTATATCCACCTATCTTTTACACATTGTTATAACCATATTCCAACTTAATATATCAAATATAATGTACAAACTATTAGTCACAATAATAACGAGATAAAGTAAAGAATAATAAGTTTGCAGCAGACCAAGATAACTGGTGGAGTCCTACACTAATATTTCATAATATTGTTCTCTTAAATCAATTATGATTATCCGGATGACATTAAAGATATTTTATCCTTAACGCGATGATGTATCTTTTTTTCAAATTAGACAGGCATGTTTTATAACCTTTGGTACTCTATTCTGACAAGTCTTTATATACAAAAAGTCATTGATGCTCCATTACAAACATGAGTGTAGTTGTAAATACTCTCCCTTCATGCAATCATAAGTACACAGACGATTATTCAATAACTCTTTCAGCTCCTCAGTCAATGGCTACAAATATAGGCTAATTTCTTTTCTCGGAGCCTTAGGTCAAGATATAAGTAAAGACATGAGGAAATTAGATGCTTATGTACTTGCACTACTAAGGTGGCAAATGATACAAAATAAGCACCATGAGCCACATGTGGTAGGTTATACTCATTTTTCAAATGGCTTAAATCCATCTAAAGCTAATGCTAATCGAACATTTCTTCGATCGATAGTAAACTGAGAAAACTCTTTATCAAAATGTTTCCACTATGCAATATCATGTTGGAAATCGTTGCACACATCACCTTTAACAATTTATTTATCTTTATATCATCTCATTTTAGAAGCAATATGTTTCAATGAAAACAATCGCTTCAAGTTGGTTTTAGTGAGAAATGATGTAAAATCTTATGTGAGATTTTTTAAAATTTTTCATCCTTTATTTTCTAACAGGACTCTCCACACACTGGAAAACTTTGACAACTTACAAACTCTCTCCAAAATAATATACAATTGTACTTGCAAACATGGATGGACTAATGTCCTAGATGCATCGGTTGGAAATGTGTCTTTCAACAAGTCTAGTATTATAGCAAAGGACTTGTTACTCCACCTATTGAGCACTTTGATATGCCGTCAACCTCACCTATCTTTCAACAAGTCTAGTATAATTTTTGGAACTCATCTAAGATATTTTACATAATGTCCAAATAATATCCAACATCTTCCAAACAAGTTATTCAACAATTGTGGGCTTACGTAACTTGCAAATGTCAAATCGGTATTGGCGTTATAACATAGAAGTGAAAGCTATGAACATTTTCATAAAGAAAGGAGGGAGAGAGGAACCTAGAAGAATGTTTATGCGAACTTTCTTTGCCAACCATGAAGTTCATGTCATATTAGATTTCATGACTTTGTAATCTTGTACTTTTTTTTTCGATTCAAAGTACCAAAAGGTCACTTGCTTCATTCTTATAATTGTTCTTTTTCTCTTATCGATATCTATTGGACTCTTCTTGCAACTTATAAGGGTTGTTGGGATGTAGGAAGTTGGGAAGTAGAGAATTGTGAACTTCACTCCTTGTTTGGTCCGAAGAGTTTATGGGTCCCACTACTAAAAACATCAATTTTAACTCACACAGTGGGTTTGAAGAGTTCACAACTCTTCAGACTTCAAAACTCTATGGAGTTCACAACTCTACCCCTTACGTCAAACTCCTCCGTAAGATTCTCTATTTCAAAGGTTTGATTTATTGGTATTTTATCAAATAGTTAGTATGTATTACATTGTATAAGGCTAGGGTAAATGTACACAAAGATTAGAGCTAGTAAAGAGATTCCTAAATTTGCCTCAATTGAAGAATCTAATTTGCTAATTTGCAATGTAAAATATATATTAACATCCTCAAGGTGGTAGGACCAACTTGAGTTTGTAAAGTAAATTAGTGAATCAACTATGTGATCCAATTATATTGGATATGGACGGTAAAATATCCTGTGCAATTGATATACTTAATATCTAGTACATTCATTAAGTGATATACCTTAGCTATATATATATATATATATATATATATATATATGATCTACTTCATTTTAATTATATTAGTTAATCAAGCATTTATTGATTGGTGTCTGATACACTCATGTCTTATATTTGACGTACACTTGATACACTACTGATATATACTTGATATACTTGATTGACATATTGTTGATAAATTTGATAATGATGCACTGATATACTTGATATACTACTGATAAACACTTGATACACTACTAATAAATACTTGATTGATATACTTGATATACTTGTCAATCATGCACTTGTTTATACCACCGATAAACTTGATTCACCTAGTTGATACACTTGATAATTATGCACTCTTGACGAATAAATTGCTGATAAGTTTGTCAATCATTCAGTCGTTTATATTGGTGATAAACTTGATACACTTGATTGATATACATGATAATGATGCACTCTTTTATAATTTTGATACACGACTGATATATTACTAATACACTCGACTGATATACTCCCGATATACTTGGCTGATGTATTGCCGATACACTTGATAATGATGCACTTGATTAAGTTGATATACTTTATAATGATACACTAGATTTTAAAAATAAAATAATTATAAAAAAACCAGAGTTCTTCTTCGCAGCAACAAACCATCCCCCAACATCACTCTTTCACACCAGCACTCTTCCACACCATCAACCGCCAGCCATTGCTCCACCTCCCCGCTATTTACCTCGTCGCACGTCCGGTCGCCAATTGTCGGTCATCGATTGTCGGCCGCTGTTCACCATTTCTCTCTCTCCCCCCTCTCTCTCTCCAACTTAAAGGAATCGAATTCATTTGTGGAAGCGCACGTGTGATCGTTTTTTGTCCCAATTTTGTTACCAAAACTAAATTATAGAATAGAGAAATAATAAAGAGAGATTAAGCATGGTTTACACAATTAATAAAGAAAAAAGACAATCACTTTTGAAGAACTCTTCAACAGACTTTCTCCCCGTTGTGTAAAAATCAATTCTCAATACTGCACAAATACTTCTCACGATCAAGACACCACCAAGAGAACTTATTTGCTATTCTCTTGGACAATGAAGAGATGGTGGGATCCAATTGAAAGAAAAGAGAATTTTGAGAACAATTCTCTGTGAAGCAAATTTGAGAGTAATTTTTTTAGGAAGAAAAAGTGAGTGATGGCTTCTATAACAATGCATAATCTTTTGTATTTGAGATCTCATCCCAATATATTTCGTGAAACTCCTCTCTTCACTATCCATTCCTCTGCAACTGCAGGGGAGTTATTTAATTAACAAATATTAATTAAATCAAATTTAATTAATTTATTTATTCATTTAATATTAAATATCATATATTTAATTTAATGTGTTATAAATCACATTCTAATATACATATTCTCTCATAACCTATAGTATTAATAAGAATCTTATTCACATTAATTTTGACCTATGGTTTTCATACGAAACCAATTCGTATTAATTTAGTATTTCAACCTTATTCAAATATTAATACTCTCTTATTATAAAGTTTGATTTTTAAATCTAATTCAAAATTAATTTTATATTATAATGTATGTTATACATTATATTAATATTAATTTCCTTAATTAATTTGAACATTTCAAATTCTTTCAACACTAAATATCCTTGTTTAACTCGTTGTGAGCTAGTAGAGGGACTCGATGAACCTACAATTATAAGCTCCAATCATACAAGATTAATTAATTAAACTCTTTAATTAAATTAATCAACCTTCATTAACTATGGGACATATCACTAAAGACTCGTAGCTGCATTCCTATGAACTATAGAATATTTTTGTGTTCATTGATTTAAACATTACACGTAAGTCAACCCTTCACAAGTTGTTCACAATTACAACTGGATCAAATTACCGTTTTATCCCTGTAATTAGCTCTTGCTCCTTAAATACTATTGATCCTCTATTGAACAACCTGTTTATGGTCTAATCATAAACAAAATCCCTCTCGGGCCAGTAAGAGGGTGAGGCCTCATTGTTCAAGTCTCGGAGTCAGCATTTAAGGAAACAACCTATCTACTTACCCTAAAGGCAGGAAGGAGTGACTTCTATCTTATGTAGTTATATTCTCAGCTCTCCAGTTGGTATCGTCCCCAAATGGTAGGCATACTGAGTCGATAATTAGGGCCACTCTCACCCATACAAATCATAGGACGATCGTTATGAGCATGAGTTGATAACTCACCGAGGATTGGGATTGAATTACATGGTCATCATTTTCAGTTAACGGTGTTACAAAGAGAGATTATATATTTCATGGTCCGGTCTTATACAATGTCATTGCATAGGATACTCCCACTTGCATGTTTGCAAATGAACGAACGATTTGGATCAAATTGTTTGTAACACGTACAACTCTTCTAACAATTACAAGGTGTGTCGTATCCGTAGTGTCACTAGGATAAGGTACCCAACTTTATCCATATACTGCAGACCTTTTAGATTATTACTTGAATACGGTCCACTTGTATGTCTACTACATACAAAGTTATATTAAACGACCTTAGATCTTATTTTATTGGATTTGAGTCATGCAAATAATAAATAATACTTTATTTAATGAAAAATAAATTGGGTTGTTTTCAAATTAAGAAAAATAAGCAAAAGTATTTACAGATATAGAAAATTTTTACTGTCTATCAGCGATAGACCGTGATAGAATTTCATCTCTTAAACGATAGACTTTTATCGTTGTCTATCACTCAAGCGATAGAATTATCACTCAAGTGATAAAGGTCTATCGTGGTCTATCGTTGATAGATAGTGAAATTTTTCTATATTTATGAATAGGAGAAATTACTATAAACAGAAAAATATCAAAATATTTACAAATATAGAAAAATTTCACTATCTATCAGCAATAGAATTCTATCGCGGTCTATCACTTTTTGCACAAAGCCATCAATGTTGCGACGCCCAGCCCAGTGCAGTGCTATGCTGCGGCTCACACAGACCAGCATCGCTATGCTCAAATGTAGCATCGCGACGCTCTCGATAGATTTAAGTACTTTGCTTCATTTTCATTTCGAGAGAGGGCCATTTTTTTGCCCGTTTTTCAAAGAGTTCTTCACTCTCCCTTCATCTTTTCTCTAAAAAATCTTGTAACCTTTTACTAATTCCTTGAAGATTCATCAAAGGATGCAAGATTAGGGCAAATCTTTAAGGGAATTTGGTAAGTTCCATTCAATTTCTTGAGAATTCTTCTTTAATTCTTTGATTTAATTCTTGAATCTTGATTAATTCTTGTGCAAATTCTCCATAGATCTTGAATTAATTGAATTTGTGACATCCCAAATTTTCAAGTGTTGAATTGTAATTGTTGTCTTGATTTTTTAATTTTTTTTGGATCTAGAATTTAATTGAATTATTTTTTTAGAGAAGTGGAATTTGAATTTAGATTTTGGGAAAAGGGAAAAAAAGAAGAAGAATAATAATATATATGTTATTAATATCTATTATTATTATATAATTTCTATAATATATAATTAATATAAATATATATTTATTTTTATTATATATTTATATTAAAGTGAATATCGAATTGCGTGCAAACTTAAAAAAAAAGAGAAACCCTTTTCTCTTCTTCTGCTCTATCGCGCGCCGCCTCACCTCCCTTCCCTGTGGGTTTTCTGCAATTGGCTGCGCCTCACGAGTAGCCGTCGCTGCTCGCAGCCGCATCGCCGTCCAGCCGAGGTCGCCGCCCGTTCCAACCAGCAAGTGCGCACCGCCGCGTCGTTCGCCAGCTGTCCGCGCGTCCGGTCGTCGCACGTCGCGCTGCCGCTGGTTGGATCTGACTGTCCGCGTCGCTGCCAGTGTTGGAGTCGCTTGGACAGTCACGCCATTGGGTTCGGGGTAAGGTTGTGATTTCTTTTGGGGTTCCTAAAGTTTAGTTGTGCTCAGCAAGTCTTGGCTTCAACATATTGTTGTTTTGTGGATTTTAGGCAGTAACAGTTGTGGGCTTTGATTAGATCTCGGAGCGATTTTGGATCATAACGCTGGTGTGGATTGGAGTTGGTGCATAACGAATTTTTGGGGCGCGATTGTTACTGTTGTTTGTCTCAAGTAAGTGGTTCTATTGCTGGGCAAACCCTCAGGTCAGGCCTCAGCCTGTCCTATCACTGTTTTATGCTCCATAATTTCTAGCATGCATACCTAGGACCCTGGTTATTGAGAATGTTTTAGATGTATATGTTGTATCCATGTGATTGTTGTGCTAATTAAATATGTATGTATGATTAAATCTGATGCCAGACGCCCGCGTCGTCCCATGCTATATTTGGGAACCGTCAAGTTCCCCTGCAGTTTTGACGGTGTGCCATCAGGCCACTAAACATGCGTGGACGACGGGTTCACCTCCACGTTCGTTGGTGTGGGTCATCAGGATCATACTTTAGTATTGACGGCATGCCCTCAAGCCGCTAAGCATGGTGACGGGGTGGCTTGCCACGTATCCAGAAATCCCAGTAATGGGATTACTTACTGAGTTTTATACTCACTCAGTTATGTCTTATGAATTTCAGGTAAAGGTAGGAACGGATCGGCGGGTGATAGACAGAATCCGTGACCGGGCCAAATAGGGACACATTAAAGCTTTTGCGTTTCATTTACTCATGTTTTCTTAGATAGGTTGTTCGTTTTTTTTGAAAGGGTGATTCTATTCCTTTTATTAATTTTATTCGTTAATTATTTTTTACTTAGAATGTTGGTTAGGGGTACCCCGATCGAGGTTTAGATTTATTTTATTTGTAAAGGATTTTGCATTATTCAAACTTAATTATTTATTTTATAAATTTCTTGGTTTAGTCAAATTACGAACAGTGTCGTTTTGAGGTTATGCATGCATGACGTAACGACTTCTAGAAAGTCGGGTCGTTACAGAATTGACGACTCATGATATTCAACTTCTTGTTAGCAGAATTCATGATGCGCTGAGCAATTAAATCGTGAATTAGGTTGCAAGATTAGGAATTCATGTTTTCATTTAAAGCATGTTTCCTTTAAATCAATGCATGTTGAACTAATTAGAATTAATCAATAAATCGAATTAATGAAGAGGCTATTCGTTCTTTAATTCGTCACAACTACGAAACCTAAATCGTAAAGCAAATTCCGTTTAGTATTGAAAACTGCTGAGATATATACATACATAAACGAAATTTAGAGTTAATCTTGAAGAAATTCTTGATACAACTTAGAACAATTAGAAATTGACCTCTAATTGGACTGATTTTATAAATTGGAATAATTCGGGATTCAATCTCTCTTTGGTTGTAGATTCTTGCTATTAATCAAACTCCCTTTAATTCAATGATTGAATTTGAATTGAACTTAACCAAATTCCCAAATCTTTTAAATTGTCTCTCCTAAAATCATAAATACCAAAAATAATCTTGATTCTTGCGTGATTTTTCTTTTTTTTTTTAAACCCCTACTTTTATTGCTTTTCGAAGATTAGTTTAGTTTAGAATAGATTAATTCTTTAGCTCCCTGCGAATCGATCCTGAACTTACCATCTACGCTACGTTCTTTAGTATAGTTTGTATAAATAAAGTGTTATAAATTCATTTGATCCTTTAAATGTGTTTTAACGACACATGTTTTTAGCTCGATCAAATTGGCGCCGTTGCTGGGGAGCCAAAAGCCAATTAATTTCTTTCTTGCTAAATTAGTCTTATAAATTTTAAAAACTCCAAAATAGATATTCTTTGTCTTAGTCTACTTGTTTTATCATGGGCGATAATATGTGCTTCCATTATGCAATGCTTGTGAGGCATGCGGCTCAACGAAAGGAACAAGAGGTAAGAGAAATCAGTGAGCTTAAAACTCAAGTTTCTGAACTAACCACTCTTATTCAAGCTTTGGTTATTAGGTATTTAAAGGATGTCGAGACGTGCCAAGTGTGCTCAGTACAGGGTCATCGATCCAAAGCATGTCCTCGACTACCGTGCAGCCCTGTGCACTATCCTTATCCCTATTGGGAGATGCCTAGGCAGCCCCCAATGTCGATGCGTGCTCCTTCCTCCAGTTTAGGTAAATCCTTAGGAGAATTGGTTAATGGGATTTCTAAAAACTCTTATAAGTTTGGGCAGGAAATTCAGAGGCTCCATGTTCTAATCCTACCGAGTTGAGCCGGAGTGAGATAACCATCATTAATCATCACATTGAGCAGCTTATTCTTTAAACTTTAGGCCAAGGTATGACGTTGAATTCTTTAATGCATGAAGCTGCTGATTGTTCTTTTTAGTGTGAGCAGGAATCTATTGAGTCTTACCTGGAGACCCGATTCCCCCACCTTGTTGAGGTCGACCCTGTCCCTCAACTTGCAATTTTCATGTCGACACCGAAAGCTCAAACAGAATTCTACCGTCTATACTATTAAGGCCGAATTCGTTTCAAAATTCTACCCATTCACAAGCGACGATGAGGATACACACTGTTGACCATGTCAAGAACAAGTATGTGAAGTCGAGTATGAGCCCGAGCTTCATCTTGAGGAACCTTAGGTGATAAAGTCTGAGGGTGCAAGGCCTAACCCTCTTCCTCCCTCCGGCATTTTTTATATTTTTTTAGTATTGCTCTATTCTTCCTCATGAGTCCGAGTTTTTATTTTCTGAAAAGTCAGTTAAGTCTTTATCTTTAGAAGAGTCAATATAGTCATTTTTTATTTTCCATAAACGAAAAAATTCAAAAATATTTCTGTCTTTAGAGCCCTTTGACTCTTTAAAAGCTCGCTTCCATTAAGTGGCTTCGTGGATTCAAGGAAGAAAGGGCCCAAAAAATATGAGAATTTTTCGTACCTTGAAAGGAAAATACTGTCGAGCAACCGACCCTAAACGTTTGCGCTCTCCTGGAGGCAACCGAGCGTCAATTTTCTTTATTAAGTTTTCTTTACTTTTCTCTTTAGTTGAATTTCTAGTTTTTAATAAAACTTGCCTATTCTTTTAAATTCTTCTTATCAATAATTGAGAGAAATTTTAATGTCTTTGCTTTTACAGGAAAGAATTGGTGCTTCAACAAACCAAAAACAAAGCTCCAAGAAGATTGCTTCTCGAGAAAATCCTGCTCATCTTCAAAAACAAAAGCAAAGGGAGTTCTTTTGTTCTCATCTTTTTTTTTTTGTCTATGAACTTTAGTTTCTCAAAATAGAACTACATGCTTTCAAACATTGAGGACAATGTTTTGTTTGAAAATTGGAGGTGGGTTTTACTTGATTTTTATATGGGATTTTGATCAATCTTTGCATATTTGAATGACACTTACATGCTATCACTTCACAATAAATATCTTGTTATATTTAGGGTCCTTGAGCGCTGTGCTTGGACAATGTTTGTTTGCTTGAAATGCTTGCCTTGTTCTTTTTTCTTTGGTTCAATATAATGACATGACGATGACGCACTCTCATTATGATATGTTTTGTGAAAAAAAACTATGTTTGAAGAATCATAATCATGATTTTTAAGCCTATTTTTTTTCAAAAATCTTTCTTATCTTTCATGCATCTTTAAGTTCTCATTCTTATCAACATAAGTCTTACATACTTAGAATCTTTTATTCGGCTTGTATTTCTGTTGTCACCTCGAAACGTCCACCTTTAGCCAAAGAGTAACCTTTCTTGTTTTTAAATGTAATACTAGACAAAGTGGATGTAAAATAAGTCTATATGTGATGAGTTTTAGAAAAAACGTAAAATTGCTTAAGAAAAAAAAGTAAAAAACTAGGTTAGTTTAGTTAACTAGTCCAAAAAAAAAAGTGTGCGTGTGTGCATGGATAGACGTGAAAAAAGTTACCCCCATTGTGATAAGTTAGGACCCCACGAGAAAAGAGTGGATTGAGTCCCTACTTTGGGTGTGTGAAAGCTAGCGCTAGCCCTCTAGGTAAAATAAATGCCCTCTATCTTTTGTGTGCGTGAGTAAAACACCCGTATCCTAATATTGCTCTTCTCTAAAAGTTTGATATGTCTAGAGCTAATAACCGAGCTAGAGTAGGGAAAAATGGATTGAAGGCCTTATAAACTCATTATACTTAAGTTTCACTTATTTGATAACAATTTGAAACTTCTTCATTGATGAATAGACCTAGAATCATTTTCTAAAAAATATGTGTGCTTAATTGATTGATCATCATTTGGATTTCATCTTTGATTACATCTCTTATCTCTTGAGACTGTTGAGAATCGAGTATTATTCCTTCCAATTTAAACATAGCTTGAGCATTTCTAAACATGAGCATCCCTAACTATAACTTTCTAACTTTTAACATTTCTGACCTTTAACACATTCTAACATAAGCATTCTCATTTACATATAGCAAGCATATTCAATAGAAAGCAAGATTATCTCAATAAACAAGTTCATATCAAGACCATTTCAATAAGCATGTACATATCACAATTGCATGATTGATTGGTTGATATCATATACTCTTATTCTATTTCCTTGCTCGGGACGATCAAGATTAAAGTTGGGGGGTATTTTGTTAGTACCCTAAGATTGCCCAAATCCCTAGCTTAAATCTACCTTAACTAATCAATTTTACTCATCAATTCTCTATCTTTATAGTTAATAATCAATTCAAGGGTAAAAGAGTCATTTGGAGCAAAAACGAACAAAAAAACGAGCCCTGTAGCACCAAAATTGAAGAAGTCATCAAAATTACCAGAATGCCCCTTAGGATAGCATCGCATAGCTCGTTTTACGCCCCAATTACGCTGAAGACATGAGAGCATCATTTTTGCACAAAGCCATCAATGTCGCGACGTCCAGCCCAGCGCAACGTTACGTTGCGGCTCGCACAGACCCGTGTCGCTACGCTCAAACGCAGTGTCGCGATGCTCTCGACAAATCTAAGTAATTTGCTTCATTTTCATTTCGAGAGAGGGCCATTTTTTTGCCCATTTTTCAGAGAGTTCTTCACTCTCCCTTCATCTTTTCTAAAAAAAAATCTTGTAATCCTTCACTAATTCCTTGAAGATTCATCAAAGGATGCAAGATTATCTTTAAGGGAATTTGGTAAGTTCCATTCAATTTATTGAGAATTCTTCTTTAATTCTTTGATTTAATTCTTGAATCTTGATTAATTCTTGTGCAAATTCTCCATAGATCTTGAATTGATTGAATTGACGGCTCATGCTATTCAACTTCTTGTTAGTAAAATTCATGATGCACTGAGCAATTAAATCGTGAATTAGGTTGCAAGATTAGGAATTTGTATATTTGTTTAAAGCATGTTTCCTTTAAATCAATGCATGTTGAGCTAATTAGAATCAATCAATAAATCGAATTAAGGAAGAGGCTATCCGTTCTTTAATTCGTCGCAACTACGAAACCTAGATCGTAAAGCAAATTTCGTTTAGTATTGAAAATTGCTGAGGGATATACATACATAAACGAAATTTAGGGTTAATCACTAGTACAAAAATGTGCTTTAATGTCGGTTTAAAACAGACATTATAGGGGTACAATGTCGGTTGACAACCGGCATCGAAGATTTTTTTTTAAAAGATCTTCGATGTCGGTTTTCTTTATTATAGACGGCTAAGATTTCAATGCCAATTATTTTCTTTATTATAGATGGCTAAGATTTCAATGCCAATTATTTTCAATGTCATTTTTCATTGAGAGGGTTGAGAGAATATTCTTCTAATTTTCTGCAAAAGAGGAAAGTCACACAGATCAATGTTCTTCTAATTTTCTTCACATCCATGAGCTCTAGAACTGATTTAGGTGTAGCTCCTTAAACAACACAACATGATTAAAATAAATTAGAAAAAAGAAAGGGAATTTTTTTAAAAAAATTTATGAAAAAAAAATGAAACTTCAATGTATTACTTTCATGGCCGCCAAGAAGCTCAACAACATGAACAAACTAAGCATGAAGGCTGCTCGTCCACTGCATTCTCGGCGCCCTCATGGATTGTCCTCTCGCCACCGTCGACAACCGGCCATAGTCCAACTAGTACCGGAGATACGTGCACGTGCAACGGTGGCACCAAGCAAGTTAAAATCACCCTATACTTGAACGGATATGAATGGATCTTGAAGATCGGAACAGATCAGAGGGATGGAGTTGGAACCCATGCAGATCTGATGAGGAAATGACAAATCTGATGGAATGCACGACGTTGGCGGAGTTGACGGAGCCAGTGGCAAGAGCGGCGGAGCTGACGGAGCAAGTGGTGAGAGTGGCTGGACAATGGTGTGGGCAGCAGCGGCTAGACGACGGTGGAGGCTGTCAATTGAGGTTCCTGCAGATGGTTGAGAAAGAGAGAGAGAGAGTTTGTGTGGGAGGAAAACTTAAAGAGAAAGGGGTTGAGGTTAAAATTTAGGGCTTTTGGGTTTTTTATTTTCCTTTTTTTTAATAGATGATTAGAGGGAAATGAAAATGAAGGGAGAGAGGGAAGGAAAGTTGGTGTTTTAAACTTTTCTTTTCCATTTTATTTCATTTAAAAAAAATGGGAAGGCTAAAAGCAGGGTCTACAATGTCGATTTTAAACCGACATTCTATGTATATTTTAATGAAGCTACAATGTCAGTTTAAAACCGACATTAAAGATCTATTTTTTTGTGCAACCGACATTGTATATCCGTGTTTACTTTTTCCAACCGACATCTAAAGCCAAATTTCTTGTACTGAATATTGAAGAAATTCTTGATACAACTTAGGGCAATTAGAAATTGACCTCTAATTAGATTGATTTTATGAATTGGAATAATTAGGGATTCAATCTCTCTTTGGTTTTGGATTCTTGCTATTAATCAAACTCTCTTTAATTCAATGATTGAATTTGAATTGAACTTAACCAAATTCCGAAATCTTTTAAATTGTCTCTCATAAAATCATAAATACCAAAAATAACCTTAATTTTTGCGTGATTTTTCTTTTCTTTTTTAAACCCCCACTTTTATTGCTTTTCAAAGATTAATTTAGTTTAGAATAGATTAATTCTTTAGCTCCCTGCTGATCGATCCCGAACTTACCATTTATGCTATGTTCTTTAGTATAGTTTGCATAAGTAAGGTGTTATAAATTCATTTGATCCTTTAAATATTGTTTAACGACACACATTTTTAACTCGATCATTGAGCACCTGAGAGGTAGAGTCGGGTGTTAGAGCTTAAATAGAGCTGAAACGGGCCAAAACAGAGCTCAATTGCATCAATCGAAAAAGACAGAGTTAAAAGACAGAGCTAAAACAGGTTTGTAAAATGGCTCAATTAATCAAAATAAGGTCTGTGTTTTGGCATACCATTCTTCAGCCGTAGCTCAATGATTTTATAGGTCGATTTTTTGTCATTGAAACTTGCATATATAACTTCTCTACTTCCAAATAACTTCGAAACTTCTTGATCAACTATTACCCACCCAAGCTATCATTAGAGTCGTTACTCATCCAAGTCATTAATATGCTCGGCTCTTGGACAACCCTCTGATGTTCAATTAACAATTATTAACCAACTACTTCTAAATTTTCTATTTAATTATATCTCTTTAATATAATCATAAGCTTATTAATATCTGTTGATTATATAAATGTAAAACTTATCTTACATACATGGCTTTTGCATGGCTAAATCATACAAAACTTATCTTACATAGATGGCTTTTGCATGGCTAAGCTATGGAAAAGTTTTTTTTAACCACATGCATGACCTTTTGGCCAAGCAAATACTCTGGCTCAAATAGGCTAGAAGAGGTTATCGACCTCTTCTTCAATTTTTGATTGATTGGGCTATTTCAAACTTAATCCTGACTCGAGTGTTGGAGTTTATGTGGCTTAACACCAATGTTCACTTGTTTTGCAGGACTTAGGGAATCATTCTTTTTCAAAAATACAAATTTACTGTTGGTATGATTTTCAGTATCAACATTATTTATACCTAATATTTTACCTGTATTTATTTACTTATAAATTGTTTGTTTCTTTGATTTTTTTTTAGTACTTGTTTCTTTTAAGGACGCCTGAGTAACAACCACAATCATTAATTTATTTAAAAACAAGTCGGGCTGGTTACAAGAAAGCTATACTTATCTTTTCAACGTGCTGTTACTTTCAATTTGCTACTCATTCCTTCATCCAAAATACAAGTCGTTTGAATTTGGGAGTGAGTGTTTGTGTCCACCAAAGCTTCTATCGCAACCTATGTTAACATTTTCAAATGGACCTCTTTGATCGAATCACAACACCTTTTAGGAGCATCCCTTTCTTCCACATCCCTGCTTCATATTCATACATGCTGAACTCGATCTCGCCACTACTCTCGTGATCATAAACAACAAAATCGCCTATCGGAATCTCGATCCACTGCCCTCGAGGCCTTTGCTCTAATTTTTCTTTATGCTCTTGCTTGCTCCCATCTGGCTTTTTAAGTCTAATGTTGACTGGAACATCCCATCCATAGGCTGCCTCTTTGATCATTACTTCAAATGCAGCTTCGTACTGAATCCCGGCTGAGAGCTCACATGTCTTCATCTTCCCATGGATTTCAAGCCAACATACATTCAAAAGCTCGACAACTTCGATTGTATTACTGCATGTTTTAGATATTATGGTGAGAGATATCAAAAAATAATTTTTTTTTTGGTGGAAAAATTTGGCTCCTTTGTGTATCTCTACATTTTGCACGTTTTTTCAAACTAGAAGACACATGGAACTTTTTCCACATTTAATGTAGGCAAGAGTACAATATACTATGGTTGCATTTCTATTAATCTACTTGGTTTAATTTTAATCAACTTATAGATTTTGCCATTTACACTTGGGTCATCCGGAAAAATGTAATTTTGAAATTGCTTTTTTGCCAATTTTTAATGATTTTCGTGTCCTCACAATTTTAAGATTTTTTAGGGAAAAAAGCTCCTTAATTATTTTAAAGATAGAACAAACATTTTAAAAAATACAGATTAGATTACAAATCAACTCAAAACCTTAAAACTTATAGGTTAATCGGTGATTTAACATAGTATCAGAGCAGGATAAGCTTCGTGTAAGATTATTTTTTCTCTCTAATTAATATTGATTTCTATTTGTTAGGTCTTCTACAAATTTTAAGTCCACAAATGAGACAAGTGTTAAAGTGTCGATATATAATTAAATTTACGATAACTTATTAGCTTAAACTTTTAACTCTATTGATAATTTAATAAAATAATTATCCAAACATATATATGTTTTTACTATTAAAAAAAAGATCGTTTTCATAATCTCATAATGTAGAATGTTTTAATTTCTACTATTTACAAAAATAGCGATATAGATGAAAATTTATGTTTGTATTTATCTTTGATCTTGGTACTCCATTATAACTTCGATTTCTACATGAAGAGTATTACTAACTGCACCTATCTCCATGTATTCTAATCACTATTAAAACAAATTAAAAAGAATATTTTTAAAAAAATAAAAAAGTGTCACGTGACAATATGTGATTAGCGTGTTCAGATGGGCTACACAAAGATGGATGATATATATATATATATATATATATATATATATATATATATTTGATGAATCGAAGATTTTTGTACCCTTACGACTTCAATGATTAGTTTCTTTTTTTTTTTTTTTTTTCAAGCTAACTTAGTATCATAGCAAGAAGATAGTAGTTCAAACCCACAGTTTTTTCTTTCTTCAATTAAGATTAATTAATTTTCACTTATCAAAAGATGGAAATGAATTATTAAGGAACAAAAAAAATTTTAGTTTTGGATTATACCTAGACTCTTCCAAGGATTTCCATCTCCAGTATTTGTTCTCTTCAGCCCAAGTTATTGAGAGAGCTCTTGGAAATAACATGAAACAGTTGCTCTTCAACTTCTTGTCTAACCAATATTTCTGCATTCAAAATAATCAAAGTGAACTTTTACATTGAATGAAATATATCTCTGCCTTAGGTGAAGCAGATCCAAGATGATAAAATAATTATGAGGCAAACAAATTATATTAGGTAAATATAATAAAATAAAAGGGAAATTTTCACAGTAGAAAAAATGTCAAACTATTTACAGAAAATAGCAAAAGAAATACTGATAGACATTGATAGACTTCTACCAACCTCTATCAATAATAGACTTCTATTATTTCTATTACTGATAGACTCTGATAAACTTCTATGAGCGTCTATTACAACTATCTAAAAATTTTGCTAGTAGATAGTTTCCCTTATTTTTCTACTTTTTAAAAATCCTCAAAAATAAATTAGGAAAATTCCTTTATAGTTCCTGAATTTAGAGGAATAGGTGCATTTAATCCCAGAGTTATTAAGGGTATATTTTAAGTCCAAATAAATTTATAACATTTTTTTTATTTGAAATAAGGGCTATTATCAAATATAGAAAAATGAATTAAAATATTGACAAATATAGAAATTTTTTACAGTCTATCAGTGATAGAGCGCGACAGAATTTATTTGTTTGAGCGATAGAAAGCGATAGAATTCTATCGCGGTCTATCACTAATAGACATTGAAATTTTTCTATATTTATAAATAGTTTGATAATTTTTTCGTTTATAGTAATTTTCCTTTAAATAATGTTATGACATTTTTAAAAATTCTCTCTTCTTTCTCTCCTCATTCTTTTTCGTCTCTCTCCTCTCTCCATTCTCCTTCCTCTTTTTTTTTTTTTTTTTTTTTTTTTTTTTTTTTTTCAATTTAATCAATCTTTGTGTAGATTTAGCTTAGATTCAATTTTGTTATTTTCTAATTCTCAATTTTAATTTTTTTTTTTTTGAGTTTATATGTTTGAGTTAAACCTCACAAGTTATCTCTAAATCATGTTTTATCTACTTGAAACACCAACATATCTATTTTCTTTTATTTTTCTTTTGAGGAATATTTTCTTTTTATTTTTCTACTCAGTGTAAATGCTAATGTAATAAATTAACACAATTAGAAAAAAAAATATAAAACTACTAAGTGAGAATTTTTTGTCAATATGATAACAAGAAGAATGATTTGTAAAAGTTGACTAATAATTAAGACAGAATTAAAGCATCCTACACTATAGGCACAAAAAGTCCTACATGATCAAAACTAATCAACTTATCTTTTGTGCATCTAAATAATTTGTCAGATATTTAATTATTTTAAAGCATTTTAATTTCTTTATTGTTTACCTACTCCCAATATTATTTTGATCCCCACTTTTTACCTATTCAAAGATGAGTAATATTTGGTATATAACCCTCTTTCAATTACAAAAGTAGGGAATATACTAAGAAAATTATCTTTTTCTAGAAAGGAAATTTTTTTCACATGACTCCTGGTTACGTACTTAAATTGACTGCTCAAACATAGGTACAACTTAGAATGTATTCAAGTATTTTTTTTTTCTCATATAGCAAAAATATTGGGAAATTGTCCAAAATAAACCCTTGAGTTTTCACATTATAAAAATAGCACTCTTTATGAAAATTCGTTCAAAGAGTTTTCCTCGGGTCGTCTCCCTTGTTAACTTAATTTCTAATCTATTGATTGTTTTGGACTTTCTCGTATATCTCGGATTCTCGAGGAAGATTAATACCGAGATTCTAGTAATTCTTCAATCTTCTCAAAACTTATATTTTTTCAAATTTTCTCCAAATTCAGTTATCTTTACCAAATATTTATATCAAATACTAATTCTTCAAATCTTCAGCACAATTTATGTTTCCACAATTATATGAACTTGCCAATTATCCAAATGGATGTCAAAAAATTGCATTGTGCTTTTTAAATTTTAGGAAAGATTAAATTTTGCAAAAAAATTAAGTAAGATCTGTGAAATATATTAAATCTCAACATTATTCTTGGTAGAATTAACATCGAGATTCTATATATTTGGGCTTTCTCAATGAATTCTTAACATTGATATTCTATATATTTCTTATATCTTACTCAATTTTTTTGCAAAATTTGATCTTTTCCAAATTTTAAAAATCATAAGTCAATTGATAAATCCATGTGGTTATTTAAAAATTCAAACATAAATTGGGTTAAATATTTTAAAAATTACGTAAGAATATATAATATTGAGTAAAGATAACTAAATTTCGAGAGAATTTGAAAAGATATTAGTAGAATCTCAGTGTTAATCCTGTCCGAGATATGTACCGAGAAAGTCCAAAACAATTGTAGAAAAGTGGTCGATCTCAGACAGAGAAAAACTATTTTAATGAGTTTTGGCGCTAATTTTGAAAGATGGAAACTTGAGAGCTATTTCTGACCATTTCAAAAAAACATGAGCATAAAAGTTCATTCAAATTTCATTATAATACTCGTAAAAGTAAATATGATGTATAATGTTACACTTGCCTTAGTTCGTTTGTTCAAGAAGATCCCCTCATAGAGTTGATCATGAAGCTTATCCAAGGAGGACCTATCCACTGGCAAATCTGCATCTTTCAAAATAGCTTCAAAGCCATGGCCAAGCTTTATTTCTTCTCCTAATTTCCCTTTCACCACCTTCTCCTTTTCTTCCTTTAAATTATTATTACCCGAGTTACCACTGCCGTGCTCGTTGGTTCTTGTGGCGGCGCTAACCGTGGCTGGCTGCAGCGGCTGTGCAGCCTGCTCTTCCGACCACCCAGATCCCATTTTTCAGTTTCACAATCTGTTCAAAAGGTTAAGGTTTTAGCATTGCTTTTATAGGGCTTCATTAGTTTTCTATTTGTTATTTTATTTTATTTAAAAATCATTTTGCTACCGGATGATTGTTTCAAGTGAATTTGTTCTCTTTGTTTTATATAAAAGATATTTGGAAAAGAAAAAAAGTAACAACAAATCTACAAAATGTATAGGTCAAGAATCTTGAATCTGAACCATTCATATATTATCAAAAGATTATTGAATTAAAGTCCAAATTCTTTTTGGTGTATAATATTGTATAAAAGATGAAATGAAAACCAATTTTATCTCTTTTAAAATATATATTTGATATATTTTTCTTTTCTGATTTATTTTTTCTTTTTCAATGGTTAAGAATTAACTAACAATTGTTTTTAAATTAAATAAAGAAAGAAAAAGTGACTTGAACTTTATTCCATTATTCTTTAAAAGGGAAAGGTGGGTTTGGAAAAAGGCATCTCCAAATGCTTTAGTGCAATATGATGAGATACGGTGCCGAGTAGAAATGATGCTCTCTAAAAATTTCCTTTTCAAGATTTTAGACACATTCAATTTCTAAGTAGACCATTGTGATTATTAGGGATGATATTGAAGGTTTAAATGAACATTATTTTGGATTATATCTCATTTTAGTGGATGAACTCTTAATAAATTAAATTATTTTTTATGATTGATGTTTTACTTATAACAAAAACCTGGGGAATACTGCGGGAGTTTAGGGTTGGTATTGTGTTAAAGAAAATTAGTAATTGAATATCATAGTCTCGAGTATAAATGGTTGAGAGTTAGTATTGTTTTTAAGACAAGTAAGTAAATTACTATCAGGGTCTCGAGTATAAATGTTCTGAGGGTTGCTATGTCACTATTGGAAATTGAGGCCTTGGGTTTTAAATAGTGATACACCAATGTTGGATAAAAAGAAACATCTAACCTTGGGTATAAATAGTCAAGGGTTAGTCTAATGAGCCTTGAGGCAAATATTGAGGCTTTGGAGGTAAATGGTCAAGCGTCAAGTGTTGTATGATTAGTACGTGACATGCAGTGTTATTCCAGCCGTGGGATCCTACCTCCTGTTGAGCCGTTTTTAGTGTGAGTAGGCTGTTAAATAGAAAAGATAACTCTTCCCAAGGCCTGGTGACGTCTTCAGAATCCGTAATGTTGTCATCGGCCGCCATGTCCCGGTTCAAGAATTTTAATCTGATTCCCTTTCGAAGTTCACATCATCGTGTTACTAGAGGAGCTTCCCCTCCTCTCTTAGGATCGACTAATCCATGTGTAAATGTCGTCCACATGGAACTTTTGCCATCTTCACTCTTCAGCCTTCAAAGTGCCTCATTTGAATCAACAACCGCACCGACGCCCGCTCTGTTTGGGCTCGTGCCGAATGTTTTGCAACAACTGTCATGCCCTCCTACTCATCGGGGCCTGGCTCTTACTCTAATGGTCAGGTATGGGTCACGCACTTCAGCACCATCCATTTTCAGGGCTAGCTGATTTGACAAGTGAGTTGTTACACACTCCTTAGCGGATTTCGACTTCCATAACCATTGTCTTGCTATCTTAATCAACCAACATCCTCTGTAGGATCTAGGTTAGCATGCAGTTAGACATCGTAACCCAGCTTCCAGTTCATCCCATATCACCAGTTCAAATTACCAAAACTGGCCTACTTGGAGCTCTTGATTTCGTGACACAACTCAACAAAGCAACTGTTTCATACCTATTTAAAGTTTAAGAATAGGTTGAGCGCGTTGCGCCCTCGATGTCTCTAATCATTGGCTTCACTGATAGAACTCGCTCACAGGCTTTAGCTATCCTGAGGGAAACTTCAGAGAGAACAAACTATTATACAGTTCGATTATTCTTTGGCCCCTATACCGAAGTCAGACAAAAGATTTGCACGACACCATTGTTGTAGGCCTCCACCATAGTTTTCTCTTGTTTTGCTCCCCTCAAGATATAAGCTCCTCATCTTTAGGGTCCTGACAGGCATGGTCACACTCGAATCTTTCTTATAAGATCAAGGTCAGTTAGTTAGGTGCTGTTGGGTTTTATGCCCTAAAACTCGTAGATAGTAAATGTTGTATTTTGACCGTCATTAATAAATGGTTATTCATTATTATTCAATAAATGTTATTGATTATTTTATCTTGTTTTAATAACTCTAAAATCCAATAAACTAACATCCTAGGCTGTTTTATGAGTCTTGAACAATATGTAGAGACATATAGAGATCAATGTTGAAGTTACAGCCTAAAGGGTCTATAGTATAAGGATAGGGCTGGGTACCTTATCTTGGTAACACTATGGATACGACCCACTTTGTATTTGATACAAACGTAATGATTCAACGCGTTCGTGTAGGAGACATGCGAGTGGGGGTATCCTATGCAATGAGTTTGCATAAGACTGGACCACGAAATAGTAACCACTAGATATAACTCTGTTGACTGGTTAGGTTTCTATTTCAATAGGTTGATCTAGGCAACTTAGTCTTAATCTTGAGTATATTATGAACTCCTGTTCACGAGGGATTGTCTTTTGATTTGTATGGGTGAGAGTGGCCTGTTTGCTGACTCGATATGCCTACTATTTTGGGGACAAGACTGAGTGGGGAGCTGGGAACATAATTATACAAGATGGATTTCACTCATTCCCGACTTTAGGGTAAGTAGATATGTGTTCCCTTAAGTGGTGTCTCCGGGACTTGAACAAAATGCCCTACCCTCTCACTGGCCCGAGAGGGGTTTATGTTTGATGGTTGGACCATAAACAGGTTGTTCATTAGAGGAGCACTGGTACTTAAGGATTTAGAAGTAACCCAGGGGTATAACGATAATTTGACCCAGCTGGTGTTACGAACACTTGTGAAGGACTAACTTGCTGTTATTGGTCTATACCCGTGGACACGGAAATATATCTACAGTGAGAAGAGTGCATCTGTGGGTCTTTAGTAGAGTGTACCCACAGTTAACGAATATTGATTAATGTGGTTAATGAGTTTAGCCCGTTAATCTCATATCGTTGGAGCTTCTGATCTGTAGGTCCATTAGGTCCCCTTCCTAGCTCGTAAAGAATATTGAGGAAATTTATTCTTGGATGAAATTTGAAAAGTTCAAATTTACTAAGGGAAAAGTATAATGTATAATGATACATTATAATATAAAGTTTATTTTACAAATTAAACTTTATAGTATAAATATAATTTTGGATATGATTCAAAGTTAATTTGTACGAGAATTAAATATTTAAAATTGTTCAAATATTATTTTAATCTGAATTAGATTTATATTAAAACTATAGGTTAAAATTAATGCGCATTAGATGTACATTAAAACTATAGGTTATGAGAGAAATGTATTTGAATTTGATTCAAATGCAAGTTAAAATTAAATATTTGATATTTAATTTGGTAATTAATTAATTGCAGAATTAATTAGTTATTTAATTTAATCTAATTTAATTTAATTTGATTTAATTAAATTAATTGAATTAAAACTATAGGTTATGTGAGAGATGTTCATTTAAATATGATTTAAATGAATTGGTTAATTAAATTAGATTTAATTAATTATTAATTATTAATTAATTATTAATTATTAATTTAATTAATATTAAATTAGTTGTAACTCCCACGTAGGGGAGTTACTTAATACGTGGGATAACACCCACATTTCCCATTTTCTCTCGCTCCCTTATATAGCATCTAACAGAAAAGAATTGTATGGTTCATTCTCTCAACAAAAAATTTTCTGCCAAAAAGGTTCCCACAAACCTTTCCTCAAGATTCAGAGAAAAGGAATGTCTCCAAGTGGTGGTGACACGTAAATTTTTTCTTCTCTCATTTTTTTTTGTATTCTATATGCTTAACCTTAGGTTTTTTTTACCAATGTAGAAGTACTTCAAAAAATTTTAAAATTAATTTTGAGATAGTGTTCTGATATATTTCCGCTGCACTTGGGTTTTAATCCCAGCAGGTGCAACCCATGATAGGTTGAGCGTGCCAATTTATTTGATGATAAATTCGCATTCGAGAACAAGGTGCAAAGTCCTTTAGATAAATCAACATTGAGAACAAGCTACAAAACACTCAAAACAAGTTCACTTTTCGAGAGAAAGCATCCTAGGATCATTTATTAGAGATTGTACTCACTATACTGAAATCAATATAGGTACGAAGTTCACTTCAACGAATTAAATTTCTTTGAAATTCTCGTCGTACAAATTGGCACACTTTGATTTGACAAACATGTAACAATTATAAGGCAAAGAGTTACTAAAATCATAACATCCTCTCCCGAGCTTTGTTAATCTCTTATTAAATTCTAGAATCAACCTTTTGATTTATTTTCTACAATTTAATAAGGCATTAAGAAACTTCCCTTAACAGCCTATAAATAAAACAACCTCACTCATGTGCAAACTATATCATGCACCCTATTGGTTTGCCAAGTTTTATTTTTCTAAGCTAAGACTTAAATTAATAAACCAATTAATACATGGGTAAAATATTAAAAGCTTTAAAAATAGATTGCACAAATATATATGTTGCATTTTGTATATGTCTCTAGAGTAATTAAAAATAAAAAAAAAAATCCAAACATACGTTTCTAATTACTATGGAGTTCTACTATTCATATCACCATAAAACTCAAACTCCATACAATCCAAGTAAGAAATCTAGTAGAAAAAGAAAAAAAAATAGAGAGAAATCTCTTCAAAGACACGTTCGACACACATTCCCCATATGAAGTGTACGATTTTGAGCCTTGATTTCCTTACTTAGCTCGCAAGAATGTCTATCTAGCCTTCAAAATCGAGAAGAAATAGAACACGAATTGTTTTCTATTTGATTGAGCTCCCCTTGGAATGAAAATCATTTGTTTTTTATAAGGGGGAATTCATTTCTTATCCCAATCAATTAGGATTCTATAACTAAAATTTAGGAACTTTTTACATGGTTTTTGATAGCACCCAAAATGTGTTATCTTACTAACTCTTAATCTAGCTTGCTTATGAAGTTTAATGTGTTTATATATTCATATTTGTATGATCTCGAGTAAACCATGTATTTCATAGTGCTAACGCAGTTCGTGGTTAATTTAGAGCAATTAGGAGCGTATTTTAGCATCCGAGCATCAAATGAGATGAAAATGACCAAAATGCCCCCAAGTTAGCGCTACGGCCCCAAAAATCTGATGTGCTTGAGCCCTAGCATGAGCGTCGTAGTGCTTGTGCGACGCTGAAGAAGGCGCTACGACTTCGAGGGTAGAGCATCGCGGCGTCAACGCCTTTTTATATATTATTCTTTACGAATTCTAGGTAAAAAAAGGGTAGAGTTAGGCCGATTTTTAGAGTGCTACGCTCAATATTGGCCATTGGCCAAAACCCATGAGATTAACTAACGGAAGTGCCACATAACTAATCAATTGTTCTCTATCTCTAAGCCACTCAAGGAAACTATACAATATTTCCAATAATGCTGTAAAAAATCATACACCCATGAGATGACCCTAGCTACATTAGCAACAAACACCTAACAATTATGGATAAGATGTATAGTTTCTAAGGTTGTCAATCCTATCCGTTCACATATGCTAAAGAATAAAATCAAGAGATAGAGATGCTCAAGATATATATATAACACAATCCTCTCATAAACTTAAATTGGGTTCATCCAAATCCCTTAACTTAATAAAGCTAACCAAGTTTACATACCGTAGTTGCAATCGAGGCTTGCAAACATCAAGTTATCTTACAAATTACAGGAAACAACTCAAAACTAAAAAAATGATGTAAGAAAATAAAGAAGAACTTAGAAAAAGGCCCGTAGCTTGGAATGGGCGCCTCCTTCTCTATTATTTTCTCATTTGCCCTAACATGAAGATGGTTTTATAGAAATCAAAGGAGCTCCATAGTGCTGAAGGCCTTTGTTGCAGTACCGTTGAGCATTGCAATACTAAGCAACCAATACAACCACTGTGAATGGCATTGTGCATAAGCACCATAGTGCTTCCACGACGTTGTGCCTCCCTTTGATCGATTCCCCCATTTTGGCCTCTCGTTACTTACTAATTGCCCCGTTTAAGCCCAAATTTGTAATGACCCAGCTTCCTAAGACTTGTACTAGGTCGTTACTATATGCATGTATACATCTCAAATGACCTTTTTTTTTCCATAAAATTTAACTAAAAATCAAAAGAACTTTAAGTAGTAAATAACTTTTATAAAATCTAAATAACTAAAAATTTTTGGTTGGGGTACCCCTAAAAGTATAAACAAAACTAAAAATTTGTATAAAGTGTTTAATAGTGCAGAAACTAAAATTCCAAATTCAAACTTCAAGACTGGAATTTAAAACATGGAAACATGAAAACATGAGCAGAAGCATTTGTCTGGTCCCAATGTCACAGCCACGAATTCCTTCTGTCATTCTCTGATGTCTCCTTACCCTTACCTAAAAAAGCATATCATAATAAAGGATGAGTATAAAATATTCAGTAAGTAACTTCACTACCGGGGTCAGGCTGTGCATTTATGTCCTATAAATGCAATCATACTAGTGGGACATGCATACATCAATTAATCCTAGATGGCTATCTAATGAGCGATTTAATCCAACCTAACACGCATCTGGTGGCCCAAAGGTTCACGAACATAGTAGGGTATTTGTCGGTGTCCGATAACATAGTAGGAAATTCGTCGATTTTTGAAAATAGAGTAGGAACCCCGTAGGCTTCAGGTATCGTAGTAGGAAATCTGTAGGCTTTCAGTAACATAGTAGGAAACCCATCAACATCCGGTAATATAGTAGGAAACCTCGACTTCTGATAACATAGTAGGAAACCCGTCGACTTCTGGTAACATAGTAGTGTTAGGAGAGTAATCGTCACTTCTTAATTAAAATATATCATGCTTTCAGTAAATTTCATCATAAATCATAGTACGTGTCTTAAAGTACCACACATAATCATATCAATCACATGCTAGTATCATCACACTCATGAAATAGTTATAATGATCATATTAGGTTTCTCAATTTCATCCAGACAAATTAAATTAAACCAGTCTAAATCATCTCGCTCAAGGGCGGTTCCAGTAGTAAGATTACTTACCTCGAGATTAAGTCCATATAACCAGCAGCTCATTGATAGCGCCCAAAAAGCGTTATGATCGCGTAAATCTATCCTAAATAACCATTTTTACTCATTAATTCTCTAATTTTATACATAATAACCATTCCAAGGGTAAAATGGTCATTTGGAGCAAAAACGAGCTTGAGGGCATCAAAGGTGAAAAAAGGGTCAAAATTACAAAATTGCCCTTGAAGAAGAGCATAGTTGCTCTCAGTTTATGTTATGCTCTACACTGAAGACCCGAGAGCAAGAAACAGTTGCTAAAAAGCACTCGAAAAGTGCTTTATTTGCTCTTAATTTAGGAGTGTTTTTATGTGATTTAATGTGTTTGCTAGTGGATTTCAGGGTAAAATGATGAAAATTGAGCTTCAGAAGCATCGAAATCAAATCAAGTCAAAATTGGTCAACGATAGCTAAAAAAACTCTAAAAAAATAGGGTAGCATAGAGCAAGAGTGTCGCTATGCAGCCCCTTTACGGTCAAGACTCGAGAGCACCTATTTTTTGCAAACTCAAGAGCGCAGCGACGTTGAGGCAACGTAGCTACGCTACTACGCAGCACAGCGCTATGCTAGGTTGAAATCTCGCTCTCCACAACGCAGCCCTATGCTACGGCTATTGATCCCAGCGTTGATAGACTCAGCATAAAAGTCGCGACGCTCTCGAGATTTTATAAGTATCATTTTCATTTCCCACTCGATTTTTAGAGAACCAATTCGAATTACCTAAGAGCTTTTCCACAAATTCTTCAATTTTCTCTCAACTTTAGTTGTAATCTTCCTCAATTTCTTGTAGATCCTTTTAAGATTCAAGTTTTGTAAGGTAATTTCTTAATTGATTTGTTGCATTTCTTGAAATTTCTTGAGAATTCTTCATCTTTCTTCAATTAAATCTTGAATCTTGGTTGAATTCTGAACATAATCTTCATAGATCTTGACTTTTATGAAATGACAACTCCTGAATTTCATCTTCTTGTATGCAAATTTTCATAAATGTGCTAAGCAATCAAATTATGAGATAAGTTGCAAAATTAAGAATTCTTGCCTACTTCATAAACTTTTTCTTAAATTATGCTTGTATGAACTAATTGAATTTAACCATGAATCGATTTAAAGAAGAGGCTATCCGTTCTTTACTTCGTCGCAGTATAGAAAATCCTAGGTCTTAATGCAAATTCAATCTTGTGTTGAATGACACTAAGGAATAAATGCATGAATTGAATTTAGGATTAAATAAGAACAATTCTTGTTTAATGAATTAGGGTTGTTAGAATTGAAACTCTAATTGGCTTAATTTTATGAATTAGGGCACTTAGATGTGAAATCCTAATAGGCTGTGGGTTCATGATTTGATTGAAATGTCTTTAATTCCATGAAATTTATCGAATGAATGTCTTCTCAATCACATGCGTTTGAATTGATTCTCTCACATATTCATAAATCCCCAAAAAGACTCTAATTTCTTGCACATTCACTTTCTTGCATGATTTTCTTTTCTTTTCACAAACCCCCATTAGAAATAAATTCGATCAATTATATGATTAATCCCATATATCTCTGAGGACGATCCCTAAACTTGCATCTATGTTGCTAGAATTAGGAGTTATAAATTGTTTTGACTCCATGAATGTGTATTAATGATAGCATGTTTATAGGGCGATCACCCATACTGCTCTTTATCTTGAATAAAATCCTTGAATCAGCCCTATACATAAATCAAAATTTGTTTATGTGACGCCTCGACAACCTAACACTCACTATCAAGAGATTACCACACCCCAAAGACTTAGTGTAACGACCCGAGTTCAGGAGGGAGACATGAATGAACCGAGATCACATCCGAATGAGAGGGATCTTGAGGACATGAAAGCATGATTAAGAAAGACTTAAAGGAATTGAAAGTTACTACCTATACCAATAAGAACTCCACAGTTAAGCGTGCTTAACTTGGAGCAATCCTATGTTGGGTGACCTCCTGGGGATTTTCCTAGGATGCATGTGAGTGAGGACAGAGCATGCTGAAAGAACCCGTGCATTCAGGACAGGCAAGGATGACGTAGCCAGGTCGTAGGGGACGCAAGGGAATGTTGGGGCCATCAATTGCCGAATCCTGGTCCAAATTCTTCCTGTCGCTTGTCGGCCGGTCCGGTGAAGGTTGAGGCCTGGCCTGAAGGTCAGCCCAGCAATAGAACCCCTTATCTGAAACATTTTTACAGTAACTCAACGAGCGGTTGTGTGACGTGATCGGTTGCAGACGAACGTACGAGGGAGAGAAACTGAGCGACACGAGGAAGAAGAAGAGTTTCTCTCTCTTTTTTTTGAGTTGCACGCAAATCGAGACCCCATAAATTAATATTATATATTATAATAAATAGGGGATGTTTTAAAAGTAGAAAAATAAGGTAAACTATTTACACAAAATAGCAAAATTTTTAAATAGTTGTGATAGACGCTGATAGAAGTCTATCACTGATAGATGCTGATAGAAGTCTATCAATGTCTATCAGTATTTCTATCAATGTCTATCAGTATTTTTTTTGCTATTTTATGTAAATAGTTTAACATTTTTTTTATTTGTGAAAATTTCCCTAATAAATATATTATAATATGAATATATAAATTATAATATATAAATTATAATAATATATTTAAATAAATATTAATATACACATATATTATTATTATTCCTTTTTCTTCTCCCAAAATTCACCATATTCTCCAAAATAAACATTCAATTCAAATTGGAATTCCATAATTAAATCTTAGATCCAAAATATCAAACCAAATTCAAATAAATCCCAACAATTAATGTTCAAACACTTGGAAAAAAAAATTTGGGATGTTACAATTTAGGTACTTTAAGGCCTAAACCTCAATGTTGGACTTATCCTAAATAACCTCAACATAATTTACCTACAACGAAGCTTAATTTGAGAACCAACTCTAAACTCTCAATTCTACATGTCCCTGAATCAACACAACAATTTGGAGATTAGAACCCAAATTTACAACATTGTTAAATAATCTAAAATAGCCTTGGAACCCAAAATACTCACCAAAATTATGACAAAAGTAATTCTAATTGAGCAAGACACCAGCTTAAAACCTCCCAAAACTTCAATCCAGCACCAAAACGTGATGGGTATCAACCAATCGGAACCAAAATCTAATGGGTAAACAAGAACTTCAAGAAACCAACTAAATAGTGCAATCTTACCCAAAATCTGAGATTCCGATGACTACTAGTGCAAGCGGCGACAACCCACGGCGGCGACTTGGATGCGGGCAGCTGGCAAACAGACAATCAGACGAACACCCACGACAACCAACCCACAGACAGCATGTCCAACAACGCACGAGCAGATCGATTGGCGAGGGTGACGACAAATCATGGGTGACTAGCAGTTGAACTCAAGCGGGAAAAGGTGACGACTTAGGGAAATTGTAGAGAGAGAGAGACACGATGTGAGCCTCACGAAGAAGAAAGAGAAAAAGTTTTAAAAAAAATTTCTTTTGCATGCTTTTTGAGGCCACTAGAATCATCCACACGCGCGCGCGCGCACACACACATATATATCCTTTCTCCCTCTTGAATTCCATAAATCCACCCAAACAAATTCAATTCCTTCCAAAATTTCAAATCTCTAAACTAAATTAAAATCTCCAAAATATCATAACCAACTTTTCCTTATATTAAATTTAAACTTTCCTTAAAGTAGATTTCAATTTTCGAATCCTTTATCAAAGTTAATTTTTTAAATTGAGTTATCCTTGTACAGTAATTCAATTTAACATGAAAATTTGAAATATTACCCAAATATTTTGAGATAATTAAATTAAAATTTCCTAAATATTTAGGATGTTACATTCATCCCTCCTTAAGTAACTTTCGTCCTCAAAAGTTTTAATTCTGAAAAAGTTATGAGTACTTGGTTCTTATCTCGTTATCCCGTTCCCATGTTGCTTCGTGGAACTGGTGATTTCGCCAAAGAACTTCACTAGCGTTAACTCCTGATTGCACAAAATCTTCACTTTTCTTGCTAGAATTTGAGTAGGTTCCTCCTCATAATTTAAGTTCTCATTCAATTGTAAGGGCTCGAAATCCACCACATTGATAGCTCCCGAGAATAGCTATCTATCTTCGCCTAAATCAGGTTAGTTCTCAAGAATTTAATGTTTTATTCAGTATTTTTTATAGAAAAATGAGCAAAGGAGACCATCGGGATGTTTCGAATGCAATTCAGGTCGAATCGAAGCATTTGGCAATAAATTGAAGAAAATGATCAAAATGCCCCTTGGAGCATCACTAACCTCTAGGGATGTAGCGCTACGCTCCAAGGCAGTAGCACGCAAAGATGGGATAGGCAGACAACGTAGCTACGCTGCCCTGCAAGGCAACTACATTGTGACTGGGATGCCCACCGTCGCTACGCTCTTCATGAGCATAGCGACGCTCTCGCCTTTTCCTATATATATCCTCCTTCATTTTTATGGCAAAATTATGGAGAAAGAGTGGGAGATTTCTGCCTCCAGCAATATTTCTCTTATTCTTCATCTTAGCTTAGGTTTTTGTAAGTTTTATTGGATTGTAATTATGGATTGGAAGCTCTTCCCTCTTCCTTATTTGTCTATGAAGAACTTGAGGTAAGTGTTTTTCTAGCTCTTGGGAGCTTAGCTATGTAATTTCTTAAGATTTTGTAATGTATAAACTCTATATTTTGATTAATGCATCTCTCAAATATTTTCTTAATCTCAATGTATGTTTTTGGATGGATTGACGCTCCCCACCTTGAATATATGTCGTCGCTAATCGGTATTAGGTTGTGCTTGCAATTAAGCCTAAAATCACCAAGTAGCAAAGGACTAGATGTGTATGTTTAGATTCATAGGCTATCTAGGGTCTAAAGGATACATGTTTAATCTTGGTTCGAAGATAGTTGGTTAGTTAAGTAGGGCTTTCCAGTAACTAATCACGCATTGCAACCCTTAATTGTAATGCATATGTCGAGAGTCTTTGATGCACGAATTCCGCAAGTGCACGGGTCAAGTTATAATATAAAACAGTTAAGTCCGAGTATCGTTCCATTGAGGACTTTGGTATGGTTTAAGTTACTAAGCTATTCAAGAATCAAATCAACTTTATTCAAGGAATTAAATTTGAGTTTTGTTTTGGTTTGGAAAAACAAACAAGAAAAATAAAAACAAATGAAAATCAAGAGATCAAAGGGTTCTAGGGTGTTGATACCATTAATTACTTCATTAAGTCAAGTGTCGCCACGTGCCCGAGACGACGCAGATTGACCGAAGCCTTAAAAAGGGTTAATTTAAAAAGAAAATGAAAAGAAGTCGCCACCAATCTTTTTACGGTGTGATTTGACACCGAAATAAAGTAAACAAGTTTTAAATAAAAATCAATAAAAATTGTATGCAAAAAACTAAAGTTGAGTTTCGGAGTCATTTGTGTATGGAGAAGGTGTTGGCACCCCACAACACCCATTTAGAAAATGGTGACCAAATTTTAAATCGTGAATTGAAAATTACTCTTTAAAGAAAATCATTTGGAAGAAAAAGTTTTAAAACAAATGTCTTATTGTACTCCTCATTAATCCAATATTTCAAGTAATGATCCCATAAAATAAGTGGAAAAAAATTTCCATCAATTAGGCTATGCTAGAATTAAGGAAAAATTTCTTACCTCAAGAATGTGAGAAATTATTTCAATTTCTTAAAATCCGTCAATGGAATAGCCTTTTAATAAAATGATTTTTTAAAAACATTAATTAAATTCATTTGTTTCCTGAGATCAAAATCTCGGACTCCCAAAGATATGATCCATCGCCTCAAGAATTAGAAAACGAACACCGAGATATTTCTAGATTCCATCGTAGGAATTTTTTAAGGAAAACGTGGTCTTAAGAAAAATAAATTATTAGAAAACCCTTTGGAAATAATATATTAATTTTTAAATGTTTGAAAACACAAAAAAGTGCAATTTTAAAGAAAATATTTAAATGATTCAAAAGAGCTTTATGAAAGATTTTAAAACCTATAGAAATTTAAATTAGAAAGATTTAGAAATTTTGGGAAATTTTAATTAGAAATCGAATAAGACTTAATATGAACATTGTATAAGAAAAACATAATTAAAGTAACATCATAATAAATTAAGGAAACATAAAAGGGCATAATAAAATTTAATAAAAACATGATGGAAATCGATCTTGAGCTCCCAAATAATTGACTCATCACCTCAAGAATTCTAGAAAATCGGACTCCACAATTTTCTAGATTAGGTCGTCTGTTAGCCTTTGTTTTTTATAAAAAAAAAAAAGAAGTATTGTGAATTAAGTAGTTTAATTATAATGAAATTTGCAAATTAGCAAGCATAAACTCAATTGATGACATAGTAAATACATCATATTTAAATCAAATAGCACAATAGATCAAAAGATGTCACGTAGAAGACATAATATAACGATCAAATAAAATTGAATAAATTAAGTAAGAAAGATGAAAAAGGTCAAACATTAAATAAAAAAAAATATTAAGAATTTAAATCAATAAACAAAAGAATAGATAAAGAATATAATAAAGTAAAAGATAAAAAAATTATGTTAATGGATGGACGGGTGGGGAAAAAATGAAGAATAATAATAGATCTAATTAAAGCATACACATATAAATATAGATGAAAAATCACATAATAATAAATAAATGAAAAAACAAAAATAATATCACTAGCAAAAAAACCTTAATACTTTTACTTTTTTTTTTTAAGGTATTAGAGAAAAAGAAGAAGGAAACAAGAAGGAAAAGATAGAAAAATTAGAATCAAGATCATTAAGCTCTCTTGTTGTTTGAAGTGTAGATGTTTTACACTTCGGGACCAATGCCATACCAAATGCACCTCTAACTAAATCAAAGTTTTTTCTTGTGTGTTGAATGCTTGACTTGGTAGATGATATTTTGTATGGAAGAACTCTCTACCTCCCTATGTGAATTACTCTAAAAAAATTTCTAAGAAAAAGTAATGAGTGTGGTGGGCTTGGGTTTCTTGGTGTAAAAATAAAAAAATGTGTCCCCTCCAAATGGCCAATGATCTTCAATTTATAGGAACATTCAAACCCTTTAATTTAAGAAAAAATCAATCAAATCAAATTTAAAATGAGAATAAATAATAAAATCGATGGAAATTATTTAGGGGGATTTTTAAAAATAGAAAAACAAAGTAAACTATTTACACAAAATAGCAAAATTTTTAGATAGTTGTGATAGACGCTGATAGAAGTCTATTAGGGTCTATCAGCAATAGAAATGATAGAAGTCTATCACTGATAGATGCTGATAGAAGTCTATCAGTGTCTATCAGTATTTTTTTTTTTTGCTATTTTCTATAAATAATTTTGACATTTTTTCTATGTGTGAAAATTTCCCAATTATTTAATTCATTTGAAAAAATATATTTTGACATAATTAACTCCTTCCAAATTTGATTAGTTATACGTTTTCCATAAAGAAAAATTGAATGTTCAAAACTTTATCCTCCCTCCAAAATAAACATTTTATTTTATTTTAATAAAAATATCAAAAAAGATTTAAATGTTATTTACTAAAAAAATTATTTATCTTTTGTTTGTTTTATCTTTGAAAATTAGCCGTAAATTTGAAATTAACTCTAATAAGTAACAAAGTTAAATTGGACAAATAGGTGGCTACATCAAGCTTTACGTTTTCATTGAATCACATGCAAACAATACATTTAAGACTAGAAACTATTATCCGAATTACTTTCTATAAAAAATAACATTTTCTTATGCAAACTAATTGATTATTATTCTTATGAAACCAAGTTAAGAAGCATAGCAATAAGAACAATCATCAACAACTTTCTTTACCAATCTAACTGTTTTCATGAAAGATCGATAAAGGTTTAATACTATAGATCTAATTAGACATACAACCACTCAATCATACATCTAACATACATTCATTGATGATCAATCAAGGAAAAATAAAGCACAATAGTATTAAAAAACATATCAATCAACACATCGTTGAAAAACACTAAAACCTTAATCTAAATCCATAATTAAATCATCCAACACCCTAAAACTAAGAGTTTAGCCACACATAGACATATGAGTTTTCAAGCATAAGAGTAAAGAGAAAAGAAAACTTAGGAAGAAAATCTCTTGAATCGCTTCCCGTTGTTGAATTCTTTCGATCTCCACTCGGCCGGCACCTCGGGATCTCAAAGGGCTTCCAACTATTCTCTGATCAATTTTTCCTCTTTTTAGTGTCAATCTCTCACTTTGAGGCTCTGTTATCTCGTCCATTAGGATTGTTGATCACCCCTCATTATATAGGAGAAATTTTCCAAAAGTTGCTAGGAAAATAGAAAAGGAAAGCCAACGTCGCGACGCTGTGCCAATTTCCTGCAGCATAGCTATGTTGCCTCTTCTGCCAAAAAAATGTGCTCTCGTGTCTAGGGCATAAAAGGGCAGTGTAGCGACGCTTCTGTTCTACGCTCCTCCGTTTTATAGGGTTTTGAATCATCCGATTTTTGCTCGATTTGGTCTTTTTGGTTTCCAAAACTTCATTTCTTCATTATTTACCTGAAAACCACTAGCAAACACATTAAATCTACCAAAAATACTTCTAAATAAAGAGTAATGAACGCACAGTTAAACCCTAAACTTAGAGATTTGCTAGTCCCAAGCAAACATAAAACTAAACCATAAGGAATTCAAAATGAGTGTGCTATTGACTCATGCCTCAGAGAATAACATATTAGGAACTTAAGGAGAAACATTAAAGCATATCTATCTTATTATGAACATTCAAGGTCAAATCTTATTATCTCTCATGTGTGTGTGTGAAAGCCTCCTTTAATTCAAAATACAAGAACTCAAATTGAGACTTAAGAGAGTTTTTCTAGTTTTCCCTCTACTCTAGCTCATGCACCAATCATCAAGAATTCACACATTTCAAGAAAGTAATATGTCCACTAAGGTGCATTAAGTATCATTCTCAACGAGTCCTTCTAAACTTGAATTATTTTATCTAGGGGCACTAGCTTTGCATTAAGTATCAATCTCAACGAATCCTTTTAAACCTGCATTCTTTTACCTTAGGGCATTAGCTTTCACACATTCACTATAGGAGTAGCACCCAAAGCACTGGAGTGATCCTGTAGCCGGGAAGGGGCCTAGAAGTGCCTACTACTACACAACACTACACTTGGCTCTACACATTTACAAAGCTAACCCCTGCCCAGTCCCTGGCAGAGCTAAGGGGGCTTCAATCCTTATTTCTTATCCCCATCTTCGCCCAGGCTAATGGTGCCTTACAGGGAGAGTGGAGCCTTAAGAAGCACTGTTGAGAGGAAGATGCTTGGCCCCTCTTCATTCTCTACAGGGTTCTAAACCTTTCTTCAACATAGGTGACAACGAGCGAGGTAGAGATGGAAGAGATCGAACACGGGAATAAGAAGCAAGCTCGCCTTTTTTTTATTTTGATAGAGGGGGATGGAGAAAGTGGACAAAATAGACTCGCATTTCCCAGTCGAAAAGATGAGTTCCTTTTTCGTCTCACATTTCACGTACCTAGTCAATTCTCAGGCGTCCTAATTTATCACAGCAAAGACATCTCTTTTTACACCTATCCATGCATATAGGTTACAAGTTTAATCAAATTTAAGTTACACAAAGAGATATTCAAGTAAACTCATGCTTTAAGTGTACACTTTTTCTTTTCTTTTCAAAGACAAGATAATCTTTTCTTTCTTCTTAGTCTAACATTACAAACTATCTTACACTTCAACTCTTTAATCGGTGGGGCTTTTCCAGGTGACAACCAAATACACTCAACTCAATCCTTTTCTAAGTTAAAGTTTCTAAATCAAAGTGGCTACGTGCTCAAAATATGGGAGATTCAAAGAGGGACTTAAATAGATCAAAACTCAAGATAATGTTATCCTATTTCCACAATAAATATCCATCATGCATATTCAAATCTCATCATAGTCAATCATCATCAAAAGCACACAACCATGAACTATCCTCATCATTATTTAAGATCAAAATCGAAAAATTTACTTCAAAATTTCAACTCAAATTAACATGCATAAAGAAATCATTAAAACCAACTTAACATGCATAGTAGGATAAAGCCAAACAAAAGTAAGAAAGACACCTCCCACCCCAAACTTAAAATTATGCATTGTCCTCAATGCATGAAAGAGAAGAAAAACACAAGCCCGAGAGTGAGTGGGAGTCCATCAAACAGGATTGGTAGATTGAGTACTTTTCTCAACAAAATATTCCTAAAAAACTTTGAAGGCATTTGAGTGGCTCCCTACAAAATTAAAACAAATAAAAAATGCTAAAAATAAAAAAAATAAAGAAAGCAATAAACTTGGGTTGCCTCCCAAAAAGCATTTTGTTTAACGTCTTCTAGTTAGACGGGGCTCACAAGTCACGTTAGATCCCAAGGTAGTTTTGTTACTCCATTCAACGAGCACCCTAAAATCTTAAGTTTTTGCCCACACGGACATTCACAACAATAATCATTCATAGAAATCTTGCCCGTTATCACATTATTATCAACCAATTCAACATCACCTTTTCTTAACATAGTCAAGTAACATCAAAGAATCATCTTTATGAGATATTACCAGATTAGCCATAGGTTCCTTAACATGTTTCTCCATTAATTTCTCATGTTCATTCTTAGATTGGAATCACATGAAGTATTAGGAGAGTTCTCAAATCTAGAATCATGCTTCCTATGATCATCTAGAGAATTAAGCATGCTATTTTTCTTGTCATTATGCTCAAGAGGAGAATCAACATGTAAAGAGACATTGATAAGGGAAGGAGAAGAATTTACCGTCTTACTTGGTAAAGATCAACCACGACTTTTCACATCGGCGTGCTTAAGGGTTTTATAGATGTCAAATGTTACCTTCTCATCATTGAGTCTAAAAGTTAGCTTTCCATCTTGCACATCGACGAGGGCCCTTCCAGTGGTCAAGAATGATCTCCCAAAGATTATGGGAATGTCAGCATCTTCCTCCATATCAAGCACTACAAAGTCTGCCGATTAGATGAACTTGTCTACCTTAACCAACACATCCTCTACAATACTGTAGGATGAGCAATTGATCTATCGGCCATTTGAGAAGATATGGTGGTTGGTTGCACCTCACCTCCATCAAGCTTCCTGAAAATAGAAAAAGGCATTAGATTAATGGAAGCTTCTAGATCACATAGTGCTTTGGTAATTGAATTGTTGCCTAAATGACAAGGAATAGAAAAACTCCCTGGATCTTTTAACTTTTGAGGTAACTTTCTCTGTAGCACCGCACTACATTCCTCAGTTAATGTTACCATGTCATAATCTGCATATTTGTGTTTCTTAGACAAGACATCCTTCATAAACTTCGCATACTTAGGCATTTGTTCTAATGCCTCTATAAAAGGGATGTTAATTTGCAACTTTTTGAAAATGTCTAAGAATTTAGAAAATTGAGCATCGATCTTTTTCTTTTGAAACCTTTGAGGATAAAGTAAAGTATTAGGAATAAAAGGTAGAGAATTAGAAGTACTCACTGTTTTAGACCTTTCCTCTTTTTCCTTTGGTGCAACTTGTTCGTTGATGTGTTCGTTGGCAATTGTAGACTCAACTCCCTCTTGACTTTGTTCATCCTCATCAATTACTATGTGCTGGTTCGATTCTTTGCCGCTTCTCAATATTATAGCATTGCATTCCTCCTTAGGGTTCTTTTCGGGGCAACTTGGGCATTTACCTTTTTGCAATGTATGGAGGGAGGTGGCAATTTAACTCATTTGCACCTCCAAGCTTTGTAGTGTCATCCCTTGACTTTGCACCATGCTTGCTATGGCTTGCACCTGATTCTCTAATGTAGTGGTTCTTGATCTTGATTATTTGACAAAATCAATCATTAAGTCTTTTAAAGATGATGTTTTTGTACCATGAGGAGCTTGCAACACATTCTTATTGTTGGCATATGAGAAATTTTCATGGTTCCTCAAGTTGGGGTGGTAGTAAGTGGGAAATTGTTGTTGGCCTCTAAACTGTCCTCGATCCACATAGTTGGTCGTCTCCATCTCACCTTGCCCGCCTTGATTTTCCATAACTGCTAGAGAGGCTGTGGATGGTGGACTAGCTTGTGATTGGCCTCCTTGAGACAATTTAAACAATGCATTAGTTAGATAAGCCAATTGAGCTTTTAAAGAATTTACCTCATCCACCTCATGAATGACGGCAACCTTTGTTGAAGATGATCTTTCACATAGCCAATTGTATGATGTATTGGCCAAGTCCTCTAATATTGTGTAGGCTTCGTCGGCGGTTTTTGAGAATATGGATGCTCCGGTTGTAGCATCCAAAATAGATTTTGTGTTGCTTGATAGCCCATTATAGAATAATTGGATTTTCAACTAATCCGAGTACCCAGGTTGAGAGCTTCTTCTCAAGAGGTCCTCGTACCTCTCCCATGCCTCATAAAGTTACGTTGATCATCTTCGTGTTGACGAAATGTGCCAATCTCCGTCCTCAATCTTTGAGACTTGGCCGGTGGGAAGTATTTATTCAAGATTGCTTGGGCCAATGCATCCAAGTGGTTATGCTCTCCAGCGATATTGACCCTAACCAATCCTTTGCTCGGTCTTGTAAAGAAAACATAAATAATCTTAGTTTAATCGCACCGCTTGTAACTCCATTAATCTTTACTATTACGCATATCTATAGGAAGGATCGCAAATGCTTGTGAGGGTCCTCGGTCGAACATCCTCTAAAAAAAAGGTCTCTAGTCATGTGGATCAACCTTGGTTTGAGTTCAAAGTTGTTAACATTGATGGGGGCATTTGCAAGTTCAGGTTGATTCGCCAGTAAAGTTGGTTGGAAATAATCTCAGATCATCTTTGGTGCTTCCTCTGCCATTTCTCCGGTGGGATTTTCTTGAACTCTTAGATTTCTCCTGTAAGTTCTATCAATCTCGGGATCAAGTGAAAGAAGATTAGTATCCTTACGATGCATAAACTGAAAGAAAATACAACCAATCTAAAAAAGGAAAAACGAAGTAAAAATATACCTTAAATTAATCTATCACTTCTTTAAATATTTGGCATAATAAACCGTTCTCTAGTCCCCGAAAAGGGTGCCATAAACTTGAAGGGCGATTTTCGCAAGTGCACAGGTCAAGTTATAATATAAAACGGTTAAGTTCGAGTATCGTTCCACTGAGGACTTTGGTATGATTTAAGTTACTAAGCTATTCAAGAATCAAATCGACTTTATTCAAGGAATAAAATTTGAATTTTGTTTTGGTTTGGAAAAACAAATAAGGAAAGTAAAAACAAATGAAAATCAAGAGATCAAAGCATTCTAGGGTGTTGATATCATTAATTACTTCATTAAGTCAAGTTTTAGATTTTCATGGAATCACATGCAAACAATATGTTCAAGTCTAGAAATTGATATTCAGATTACTTTCTCTCAAAAACAAACCTTTCTTATGCAAACTAATTTATTACTATTCTCATGAAACCAAGTTAAGATGCATAGCAATAAGAACAATCATCAACAACTTTCTTTACCAATCTAGCTATTTTCATGAAAGATCGATAAAGGTTCAATACTATAGTTCGAATTAGACATATAACCACTCAGTCATACATCTAACCTAACATTCATTGATGATCAATCAAGGAAGAATAAAGCACAAGAGTATTGAAAAATATATCATTCAACACATCCATGAACAACACTAAAACCTTAACTTAAATCCATAATTAAATCATCCAACACCCTAAAACTAAGAGTTTAGCCACACATAGCCATCAAGTACATATTATCATATGAGTTTTCAAGCATAAGAGCAAAGAGAAAAGAAAACTTAGGAAGAAGATCTCTCGAATCGCTTCCTATCATTGAATTCCTTCGATCTCCACTCGACCGACACCTCAGTATCTCGAACGGCTTCCAACTATTCTCTAATCAATTTTTCCTCTTTTTAGTATCAACTCTCACTTTGAAGCTCTGCTATCTCGTCCATTGGGGTTGCTGGTCACCCCTCATTATATAGGAGAAACTTTCCAAAAGTTGCTAGGAAAACAAAAAAGAAAAGTCAGCGTCGTGACACTCCTTTGCAGCGTCGCGACACTATGCCAGTTTCCCGCAGCATAACTATGCTGCCTCTTCTACCAAAAAAATGTGATGTCAAGTCTAGAGCGTAAAGGGGAAGCATAGCAACGCTCTTGCTCTACGTTCCCTAGTTTCTAGGGTTTTGAACTTGTTTCAACTGAGAATAACAGAGAAGATCTTTGGTCATGTCTTGACAGTAATTTGTTCGTGTTAGGGAAAAGACTTTGAGAATTGGTTCTACAAAGGTAGTTATTCTTCTTCTCTAACCTTTTTAACGTATGCTTAAGTTTATTTTTAACTACTATTCTGTATTGTTATCTGTAACAAAATTGGATAAAAAAAGATTAAACGCCTCCGCTGTAGGATTCAATCTCATCAACTGATACCTCAAGAAGTGTGGCAACCTCTTCCATTTATAACTATGAAATGTAAGATGCTGAAAATCAATAGTACTTTAACACATTCACTTTGAGAACTATGAGAACTTTGAGAACTATCGTGAGCTTAAGAAGTCTTACTCATTGAAAATATGTATCAGAACTGATCGTGCTGATGTAGAGAAATCTTCATACGTGCGGTAGAGCAACTAGCCATACTCGACACGGTGAAATCTAAAGATGCGTAATAAAGAAAAGCTGGTCAACTGGAAAATGCTTCTACTTTAAGAGCTTTAATTGTGGTACTCTTCGTAGTAGCTACATGTGTGAGAAACAACTTTGTCCAACTAAGTCTCATATTCACTAGAAACTCGACCTAGTGCTTTCTACTATAGAGGTTGTAAAACTTACTCGAGATAATCCTCATGTTACTCTTAAGCCTAAAACAATTGCATAAAATTACTTAGGACCCTGCTACGAACGAGTCTAGAAATCTATATGAAAATGAGGTTCTTAAAGTCCCTACGTTGCAGAAACTCAGACCAGCGTCGTGACGCTAGGTCGCAATGCTGCGACATTGTCACAATAATTTTATAAAATTAGTTCATTTCTTCCCCGATTTTTAGAGAGCAACTTGGGAAATCCCATGCCCAATTCCCAAACTCTTCCAAATTCTCTGTAAGAAACTTGATTTCTTCCATCTCTTTGTCTATAATCATTGAAGAATCAAGATTGTAAAGGTATTTCCACACTTTTTGATTGATTTTGCATATGCAATTTCTTGAATTCAACTTCTTGTTCTTCATCTTAATCATGAGTTTGGCTGGATTCTTTACTGATTTCTAATAGATTATGAAATTTATGAACTGACAAAGCATGAATCTCTTAATCTTGTTAGCAAGAACTCATAATACGCTAAGCACTAGATTGTGAGTAAAGTTACAAGCTAGGAATTCTTGTTTAATTTCAATAGTTATCCTTGAATTAATCATGTTTGCACTAGTTGAATTTAGCCACAAATCGATCTAGGAGAGAGGCTATCTGTCTTCTATTTCGTCACAATAGAGAGAACCCTTGCACGTAATGCATATTCAATTTGAGTTTTGAATGCCACTAAGGACTAGATTCAATTTGAGTTTAATCAATTGCATCTTGTTCGATAGGTCCCTGAGGAACGATCCCTTTTTTTGCATCTATACTACTCATTAGTGTTTGTTGCATGAAGTAGGTGTTTAAAATTGTTTTTATTCTCAAATTTATGTATTAACGACACCATACTTTTAGGACGATCAGTGAGGGGAGTTATAGCTCCTCTCATGTATTGCTTTTGATATTATCTATATTGAGAATACAGAGAAAAACAATACAATACACCATTGACATTCTTGCTCTCTCATAATTCTCTCAAGAAAAAAACACAGAAGAATATTTTCTTCTTCTTCCTTTTCTAATTCCAAAAGAATCTGGATCTGACAATCTTTTTCCTTGTCAGAGACATAGTGGGGAAGCCCTAATCTATGGTGTCCACTTTGTTCGTGATTTTGGAGGAAAGAAGATTTGGTGAAATTGAAGAATAGTTCTCCATAAAGGTATTTTTTTCAACCTAATTGCACGCTTAACCTGTATTTTGATTTAATTTTGTAATATATTTTATCCCAATTTAAAGACAAAAGCGATAAAATTCTCCTGCATTGGGATTCAATCCCTTTAGGATTTTGGTTGATGCCTATCTGCATAGACTAAATATTTCGTAAGTACGTTGATGCAACTTATGCCTTTCATGTTTGAGTATGGGTTGGATATTATCATAATTGTTGATGCGGCTAGGTTGTGGCTCTGTTGATGCATTGGTGTAGGTCAATTGATATCGAATATAAATTTCATTGTAACGAGCTTGTCTATTTGTATGTTATGTCATGAGTATATGATAATCATAGTTCTATAGTTTGCATGATGCATGAAAGAGTATGTTGAACTTTCTCTTGGTCATTTTTATTTTTATGTTTCTCATCCTTCGATGATTTGATATTTTATATGAATATGTCGCATGTTATTGTTTGGTAGCTCGTTAGGTGTGAGCTACTTACCATTACCGTTGTGTGCTGACTACCTCACAGATTTTGTAGGTTCCGAAAATGAATACGTGGACCATAGTGATGCTAAAGAGAACGTTGGAGAGGAACCTTTTACGTCTCAAAGTTTTGAAACTTGATTAATCTTTTATTTTTTTATTTTATTATTTGAAATTTTAAAAGCTTCCACATGTTTCGGTTAGTTAGAATTTATGAGAAACTCTTTATCAATAATGTTGGGTTTTATGTCCTAAAACTCGTAGTTTGTAAACAGTAACATGCATTCCATCTACCAATAAAGTTGTTATCGAGGTTATTCAGTAAACATGTTATTGAATAAAGTGAATTGTTATTAATATAACTCTAAATCCAATAAACTAAGAACCCATGGCTTTAGTATGAAAACTTGAACTATATGTAGTGACATAAAAGTGGATCAAATTCGAGTAAATAGCCAAAACGGTCTATAGTATAGGGATAAGGTTGGGTACCTTATCTTGGGGACACGATTGAATGTGACCCACTTTGTATTTGATACAAACAATGTGATCCTAAATCGTTCATGTGGAGACATGTGAGTGGGGGGAGGGGGGATTCTATACAATGAGTTTGCATAAGATCGGATAACGAAATAGTCACTATTACTTTATAACGTCGTTTACTGTTAAATACTAATTATTTCAGCTAGATGACCTATGTAACTCAATCTCAATCTTGAGCTAACATAAACTCCTGTTTATTTGAGATTATCCTTATATCTGCATGGGTGAGAGTGGCCCAAGTAGGCCAACTCAATATGTCTCTCATTCAAGGGGTAAGACCTAGTAGATAGTTGCGGACATAGTATTGGAAGAAGGAATTCACTCCTACCCGACTTAGGGTTAGTAGATAGGTTGTTCCCTTAAGTACTGATTCTGGGTCTTGAACAAGGGGTCCCGCCCTCTCCTTGGCTCGAGAGGTACTGGGTTTAGTGATAGGATCACAAACCGATTGTTCACTAGAGGATCAGTGGAACTTAAGGAACAAGATGTAATCACAGGGGTAAAATTATAATTTTGATCTTGCTGTGATTACGGACAACCTGTGAATGATCGACTTACTAATTATGGTTATATCAAGTGGACATAAATATATCTACAGTGAGGAGAGTGCAGTTACGGTCTTTAGTGGAGTGTTCCGTTAGTTAACGAATGTTGATTAACTAGGCTAAAGAGTTTGGTCGGTTAATCTCGGATCGTTGGAGCTCATGATCTATAGGTCCATTAGGTTCCTCTACTAGCTCACAAATAGACAAAAACCTTAGATACTGTGGTGAATATGTTTGAACAGTTCAATCTCAGCTTAAGGAATGAATGTCGGGTATATGCGATATATCTAACATACTAACGTTTAATTACGAATTAAACGGGCAAAGAGAGTTAAATATAAAATTTAAATATGATTTAAGGATTAATTATATGAATGAGATTCATATCGATTTTTTATAAAAACCAGGATAAGTGAGAAAAATAATATAATATTTAATTAACTAAATATTATATTATTTTTTATTTAATTAATTTTGATTTGTTTAAATTAAAATCAAATTAAAAATTGATTTTTTATTCAATTTTGAAAATTTATTTAAAATTGAATTTAAAATTCAAAATTTCAAAACGTTGGATTTTCCCATTAACTAAGCAACTAGCTTAGTTGTAAACTCCATGTTTTGCCACAAAATTTATTCAATTAGTTGTCAAATTTTTATGCATTTGAGTTGCATGGTAATCCTTAATAAATAAGCGTGATTTAGGTTGAGAATTGGGTTAAGAATTTTGGTAATTTAAAAGTTATTTTGCCCAAAATTGCTCCATAGCTCACTTTCTTCACCAAGCTCCATTCTTTCACAAATTCACTACAAAATTGGGTCCCACCATCTAATCTAAGACCAGAGAATAATAGAGAAGACTCTTGTGGTAGTCTACATCCAAGTGATGTTCAAATTCGTGGAGAATCCTAGGAGAATTTTGTCTACAAAGTTGTAATTTTTAACTCTTGGTTTTTTCCCTTTTATGCATAAAAGTTTATTCTTAAAATTGAGCATGTTAGAGTGTAATGCATCTAAATTCGCTTCCGTTGCATGCATATATTTTAGTTAAAGGATGTCTTTCATATTTTTTCCATTTGTTGCATGATTTCTTTATTAATAAAATTAAGATTGAAAATAGATAAAACTTGGAAATAACAAACCTAGACTTAGGATAAAATGTAAGGTCATTATAGTGAGCTCCATATTTCATTACAATTAGAGAACATAAGTAACAACAACAAATATAATCAAATGAGATCCACTTTTCAGATTATCATTCATTTATTACGTTTTCATGAGATAAACATGTCTTTAATTTTTTTTCTTTTAAGTCAATTATTAAATGTATCTTTTATATAAAAATTATTGTTGACTAATTCTCAACCATCAAAAAACCAAAAATATGAATAAAAATGATCAAATTTGAGTAAAAGGTCAAAATACACAAAATATATCTTCTAAAAAGAATTTAAATTTGGATAAAAAAGAATATAAACTTCAAATCGTTGTTTTTTAAAATTTATGGACGGTTCATATTGAAGATTTTTTTCTTCATTTTTTTTGTAGATTTATTCTTCACGTTTTTATCCCAAGTTCATGTCAAGAATACAAAGAGAGAACATATTCCCATAAAATATCCAACATTTCAATGATGAAAAAATAAAATGAAATAACAAAAAAATGAAAGAAAAAAATTACCTTTTTAGCCCCTAAGGTTATAATAATAAGTCCACTTAGTCTTGAGTTTTTAAAATATATCTTTTCGACCCCCAAGTTTTTAAAAATAGGTTTAAAAGGTCTTTCAAATATTTCTTTTCTTTGATTCTTTAAAAATATTTATATGATATTTAAAATTAGAAAAAGATAGTTTTAGAGAGATGGTTTTTAAAAGTTATTCTTCTAATTTAAAATGTCATATAATTATTTAAAATAATAATAAAAAATTATTTGAGGGACCTTTTAAACCCATTTTTAAAAACTCGGAGACTAAAAAGCTATATTTTGAAAACATAGGGACCAAATGGACCTATTCTTATAAACTTGGGGACTAAAAAAGTACATTTTTAAAACTCAGGGACTAAATGCACATATTATTCAAAATTTGAAGATTAAAAAGGTAATTTTCCCTACAACACATTAAATATGTAACTTTATTAATGTTAAATATTCTTATCAACAAAAATAATTACTAAGTATATTACTTATTAAGTAAAATAGAATGGGATAATATTGCTGAATTATATTAATATAATATCTTATTGTCCACTAAATTTTTATTTCTTTCGTCATAAGATTAGTTTGAACCTTTCAAATTTTAACTCTGATATATGAAATAGAAATTGAGATGTTAAAAAAGAGGAGAAGTCCTTAAGAAATGAGAGGAGGGAGAAGTTGATGTACAATATCCTTACTTTTAAAGGGGTATCAAATACTCTTATACACATTCCTACAAAAGAATAAAAGGAAAATACCTTTAGGAACCATTTGTTTCACGCGCATCCAAGATTTTTATAAAGTGGGCATCTGAATTACCGTGTTTATTTTGCAGTATTGTAAGATGCTCAAGTATTTAGAGATTCTCTGGCATCTGAAGGGTTTTGGATGTCATCTTGAAATATGAGTTTTCAGATTCTCGAGTTGTGGGTGTCCCCATTTTACATTTTTGTCATTCCTTTTTATTATATGTATATATATATTAATCTTCATTTTCAATATATAATTAAAATAAATATGTCGACCATATATATCATATTTTTTTGTTATGTCGTAATTTCAATTATTTTTTAGCAAGATATTCAATTTTAAATTTAAATTAATATTTATTTTATAAATAATTTTAGGTTATGATATATTATTTTGTAGCGAAAAATAACATATGAAAATAATATAAATGGTATTAGTTTAAAAAGAAATTTAAATTAATAAAAATAAGGGAAATTATTATAAACAGAAAAAATATCAAATTATTTACAAATATAGAAAAATTTCACTGTCTATCAGTGATAGACCGCAATAGAATTTTATCGCTTTCTATCGCTCAAGCAAATAAATTCTATCGCCTGAACGATAGAAAGCGATAGAATTCTATCGCGATCTATCAGTGATAAACTGTAAAAATTTTCTATATTTGTAAATAGTTTGGCTCACTTTTCTATATTTGAAAAGAACCCTAAAAATAAATATGTAAGTTCAAATTATATAAAATTAATTATAAATTTAAGACATTCTAGAGTAGAAATCTTACTAAACAAACACAGTCATCAAAATATTGTTAGATATTTACAAAACTATTTTCAGATATTTGCAAAAATATTCCTACAAAACAAACATGGTAATCTAAAGATTTCAGACATCTATAATTTCATATATCTGTAATTTGAGGCATCTAAAATTTCTATTATTTACATTACCAAAAACCAAACGGTCGGGTCCTCAGATTTCAAAATGATACACTTTTAGTCCCTATATTTCAAAATGTTACCATTGATATTCGAGTTTTATTAATTTAAATTTGGTTCATAGGTTTCAAAATTTACACTTCTAACATTGATTTTCACTAAATACTCACTTCCAATCTTTGACGTTAATTTCAATTAATTAATTTAAAATAATTATGAAGTAAAATTTTAAAATTAATGAAAAATTGTGAAACTTAACTAATTATACTTCCTTTAATTCTTTTAAATTAATTAATAGACATTAACACTACGGACTGAGAATAATATTTATATAAAATTAAGACAAAACTCAAATCTCAAGAATAAAATTGTAACATTGTGAAACTTAAAGGCTAAATTAAAATCAAACTCTAAATTAACTGAATAAATGTGGGTAACATTTTGAAACCTAGAAACCATATAAAAACTAGACCGGAAAGATATCTTTTCAAAAAAGAAAAAAAAAATAAATAAAACATGGCAATGGATAATTTTGATGTCACACCTTTCAAATATTGTGGCAAACAAGAGGTTATATATATATATCCCTTCTTCATTTCCATCTTTATACACAACCCAATTTGCTTCGATCAAAAATAGCCTGAAAATGAACTCTGATGAGATTGAAGCAAGAAAGTATTTAGGAGTACAAGTGAAGTATGCTCATTGCTTAAATACTATTTTACCGCAAGCAAGTGAAAAAATAGAATACGCATCCTACATTCCTTTATGGGATCAAGTCCAATATGGGTTCTCCTTGAATAATGATGCTCAGGCAAGTGTAACAATATAATTTATTTTTACTTTATTTACTTATTGGAATATGTAAAAAATGATTACTTTAACTTCATCCCTTTGAATTAATGCAGAGGTTCTATATTAATAAGCCGACGAACAGTAATCGAGTGTTTATACCAGCGAAAGCACTCGCAATAGCTTCCATTGATGATCCCAAATGCTGGAAATGGGTACTCCTTGAAGAGTGGGGGTATAATCTTAATCCCATATTTTCTTTCTTCATTTATTTAAGGAAAATTACTATAAACAGAAAAAATATCAAAACAATTTCACTGTAATAGATTGTAAAATTTTTCTATATTAGTAAATAGTTTGGCTCATTTTTCTATATTTAAAAATAGCCTTAGATTTAATTATAATTTTTTTTTTTTTTTTTGTTCCAAACCAAAATTACTACTAATTTCAAAGCATATATATAAAAACCTTTGGCAGCATTAAATTATTGTGAGATTAAATAATATATATATATGTTTAGGTTTGACTATGAATGAGCTTAATCTTTTTTATTAAGAGGGGTTTTTTTTTTTTGAAAAAATTTTTATTAAGAGGTTTTTGGGTATAGTTTTGAAGAAAACTTTTATCCCTATACCTAATTGGAATTTTTTTTTCTAGAAAAAAATACCTTTTTCGTCCATAAATTTTAGGTCTAATGTCCATTATTTGGGGTCCATAAATTTTAAAATGTTACACTATTAATTAATTTTAAATAAATATAAAGTAAAATTTTAAATTTAATTTTAATAGTGATAGAAAATAGTGAAATTTAATTAATTACAAATTTTATAATTATTTTTAATTAATTAATTGACATTAACACTAAATACGACAAAATGAATATTTAGTGAAAAATCAATATTAAAAGTATAAATCTTAAAACCTAGGGATCAAATTGAAACAAAACTCAAATCTTAACGATAAAATTGTAACATTTTGAAATCTAGAGACTTAATTGAAACCAAACTTAAAACGTAAGCACTAAATATGTAAAATTTTGAAACATCAACCAAATAGAAACTAGACCCCAAACTTAAGGCCAAAAAAGATAGTTTTCCCAAAAATTTAATAGATCAAACTCAAAACATTATATATATGCATGACAAACTTCTAACTAATTTGAAGTTATGGTTAAAACATGTTGGGAAAAAACTCCCACTTCTACCGTAGGAATAAGCAAAAAAATAATAGAAAAATTAAAAGAAAGCAATAAAACTGAAAACACAAGAATTAACATGGAAAACTCCCAACTCGGAGAAAAACCACGGACAAGAAAACATTCACTATGTAAAAAATTGTTACAATCACATAGAATAATTCTCTCTCCCGATCCCAATTACAATAACACACTCAAAGCTTTTATACTACTCACACCTTTTTCCCACTCTCAAACTACAAAAGGAATTTAATTGGAATTAGCATACTAAGCTTAAAGTGTTTCTAACTAGAACATCTTGAAACTAGAGGCATAGGCTCCTTTATATGCTTGGAGTCCATCCCCATTCTTCAATTTAACCGATGTGGGACAACTGCACTCCTAATATTTTGCCAAAAACCCAACAAACATTATATCGGAAATCATCTGAGTATGGTGTCTAAAAATGTGCAGTAAGGAACTGGAAATCGCTGAACTTATAGCAGTAACTAAGTTTGATGTTCGTGGATCAGTGAAGACACCTTTGCTGTCACCAAACGTATTAAATTTAGTAGCATTTGTGGTAATGCTAGCTAGGAATAACAGTGGATGGGACGTTCCTGTGACCGTGCAAATGAAGAAGCCAGATGGGAGCATAGTAGAGACCAAACAAATCCTACAAGGGAATCCAATAGGAGAGTATTTCGAGGTAAATGCGGGAGAACTCACACTCGATGATCACGGATGTAAGGGTAATGGCGTGATTGAGTTTGCCCTGTATCAACATGATAGTCAAGTGAAAACAAAGATCGTTGTGAAAGGTGTTGTGATTCGATCAAAGGCCTCAGATGGCTGCCCCCATGCTTAGGACAAGTCGTGTTGTAGTACTTGATGACATAAATTCTCTCTTTCAAACTCAAAGAATGAGAGGCATGCAACTACGTTTATAATCATATATATATATATATAAGTTTGTAAAAATAACATACAAAGATAAATAATATAGACTGTTTGCGTACTAGCAAGACAGTTATGTTTTAATTAAACACTTTTTGTTTTACCTATTATAAAACATGAATTGGAAGTATTGCCAATGAAAAAGATAGTTTAAAGGAGGTAATTGAGTTTGAAAAACATTTTGGTATAATCTCAACTGGAACAAAAATGATTAAAAAAGGACTAATTGGGAAGTGGAAACTAGTAAATTAATCACAATTTTGCTGAATATGTGTTCGCACGAAGTTTTCGGAGAACCGTGTATCGTGGAGTTCAACTTGAGTTTATGTAGATTTGATGTGGATGTGGTTCGATCTCTAGTACTTGATCATTTGATTTTCTCTCAGTTGAATGTGTATGTTTGGTGTATGGAAGCAGAGCGTGTGAATGTTCTTGAAGTTGAAGTCTTGAAAGAATGTATGTATATTCTTACTTGGGCTTGGCTGGTCCATGGACCTAGCCCTTGGGTCCAATTAATTGGATTTCGGCCTTTGCTGCCCTTTGGGTCAAATTAAGTTTTTTTTTTTTTTTGCTCATGGAGTTTAGCTCAAATATTAACACCAAATTGCACAAAATTATTTTATACAATTCAACGGTCATGATAAAAACACATGGCATCATTGTGATTTGTCAATTTATGTTTTCTATTTCAATTTGGGACACATGTCGCCTTTTCATTAGTCCCAAATTCAATGATTTGTAATTTCTTCATTAATTTGATAAATGACGTGGCGATTTGTGATTGGTCCAAAATTTTTCATTCAACAATATGGTTATAAAGAGGTAGTTTATAACCAATTTATTAATTAATGTAAAGTGCAAAGGGATATTTGTGAATTGTTTTTGCGTTATTCTTACACCAATAAGTGAAATTTCCACATTGTTGATGTCAAGTTTTAATATATGTGTTACGAGTTCTAGAGTCGTTTTCATGATTGGTTTTCCAAATTTGACTAATATGTGAAAATTTCACATTTACGATGTCAAGTTTTAATACGAGTGATATGAGTTCTAGAGTCGTTTTGAAGATTGGTTTTCAATTTTCAAGTTTGAAGATTGGTTTTCATTGTTAACATTCCCTCTTAAACTTTATTCTTTACTTTCACATCCCTTATTCTTCCCATTTTTTCTATTCAAACTGATGTCCATTTCTTCTCAAAAGGCCCAATTTCATTTTTTCTTTTTGCTTCTTCTTTTTTCAATCTAAATTCTACTTCATATATTAAATAATTGGACAATTGGAAGAAGACCCATTTAGCAAATTAAAAATTAAAAAAAATGCTTATTGTGATTTCTCTCACTCATCTCCTTAAAATTTCTATAAAAAGACAAAAAAAAATGGTAGAAATTGGTGAATAAAAATCTATTTTACAATTTTAATAATAGAATTCACATTTAAAATATTTAAAAATTATACATTATACATAATATTTTTCCTAAATTTAAAACTAATCATATCTCCATTTCAAAATTTAAAAAAAAAAAAAAAACTTTTATATAAAAACCTAAATCTATAACTCCCCACAGTTTTAATTCTTCTATTTTTTTTTTCTAAGTAGTTTTTTGGACTCTTTTCAAATATAGAAAAATGAACCAAACTATTTACAAATATAGAAAAATTTTACAGTCTATTAGTGATAGATCGCGATAGAATTCTATCGCTTTCTATCGCTCAGGCGATAGAATTTATTTACTTGAGCGATAGAAAGCGATAGAATTCTATCGCAATCTATCACTGATAGACAGTAAAAAAATTTTATATTTGTAAATAGTTTGATATTTTTTCTGTTTATAGTAATTTTCCTAGTTTTTTTCCTTTTTTTTAACTTCATTTTTATTTTCACTATGTGTTTGTGTGATCCACCATACAATTTTTATTCTTCTCTATTTTCGATCCAAGTTCTCCTTTTTTTTTTGCTTTATTTTCTCTATTTCACCTCCATCCAAGGAGCCAACCTCGAAACAACAAGCAATTCAAAACGCACACCCGATCTCTCTCAATTAAGGTATGATTTTTCAAATAATGTTCTTCTCATCCCAATGGATCTGTAATTTTTTTTTCCTAAATAAAAATTAAAGGAAAAAGATAGATAGAGTACCTCCATCAACTAAAATGTGTTTCTAAATTTGAGGAGCCCTCATTCGAATTCTTTGTTCTTCGTTTTTCTTTTGAAGAACGAAAATCTTTAATTTCTATTAATTTTGGAAATTGATTATTTTCATGTGTATATTGATCAAATCTTTTTTACTCTTATAGGAAAATCACACCCATGGAAGAGTAGTATCAACTTAAAAGGTTGTGTCTGTTGGTATAAGAGACACATTGGCATGTACTTTAATATGAACCAAGACGCCCTTGTATTACCTCCGGGACCAATCACACGTTCAAGATCCAAGAAGCTACAGTTATCGTTGAATTCTCATATTCAAGCGGAGGTGAACTCAATTGAGGGGATTCAAGCAGCAACATCTAATCAAAAGCTTTATAATTGGTTTCAGTTGATACTACAAGATGAAACCAATTGAACTTTGTTAATTTATTTTAATTTGCAAACATATTTTAATTTTTTTGGGTTTTTTCATCATTAGACCCGTATATTTTTTTTTATTTTTATTTTTAGTTCTTTTGAGTTAGGGGTAGAATGGACTTTTTAAGTCCCTTTAGTTTAGTAGGATGGGTTTAAAAGAAGGAACAAAAAATACAGTATACAATTTTTTATGTTTTTAGAACTTTAAGGTTTTCTTGAAGTAGAATTCTGTGGTAGATGACAGAGTTTTATCACCCGCCACTTTTGCAATTCTTGAATCAGGGTTGTATGCTAAGAACATTTAGGTAAGTCTAATCATCTTGCTTGTGGAGTGTTCGAACTTGGAGTAAGGAACTAGTTATCCTTATCTCTTGGTCTTCGATCAAAAGGTAATTCAAATCTAATCATTTCTTTTGTGATTGTTGTCAAATTGAATTGGGGATTTTAGGATTTGTTGTTAAGGGTTTAAAAATTGGGTTCCTAATTTTCAACTTGCTAGGGTTTTCATATCATTTGGTATCAGAGACTAGGCTCTAGATTGGGTATATGTTTTATTCAATTGTTTCATTTGTTTGTTGAGTCTATTTCTTGATTAGGGTTCTTGTTGTGTTGTTATTTTTTGAAAAGAAAATTAAGTAGACACATCAAAATTTTAAAAAAGAAAAATTGGAAGTCGGGTTGTGCGATTGGAAATTGAGAAGAAAAAAAATAAGCAGACACGTCAAGCAAGTAGCTCATTTTTTATGAGTTTTAAGCTGCTGAAATTCATAAGAGAAGTTAGTTGTTTCAAAAGCACATTGCTTATTAAAATCAAATTTTGAAGTTTCTTATAATTTAAATTGAGGTTTTGGTAAAAGTAGTGTCTGTAATTCCTAATTCTTGTTTCCCTTTTATCATTGATTTGTCTAGTTGTTTGTCAATTTCTTGTTCATCTTGTATACTTCTTTGGATCTTGAATCTTAAATTCTTGATTCTAAATATCTTGTTCTTCTTGTTTTCTTGTCTAGTTTGTCGTATCTTGGATATTAGATTCTTGATTTTTAGTTTTCATTTTTGTGGAATTCTACTGGTTCTTTGCTTGAGTTTGACACTTTACAGTCATTCTTACGTGGTTTATTTTTGGTTTGCTCTTCTGATCTTGATTTCAATTTTGGCCCATTGCTTTTTTTAGATCATTCCTTTTTGTGAGAGAGTGCCTACATTAAAGAGTGTAAACACGAGTGAACCTCACCTATTGAGTGAACCACGTAAGGGAGGACTTGTGAGGTCCACTTTTCTTTCACTTGTTTTTGTTTTGCAGCAATGTCAGACAATGGAGGTGCTCCACAGGGGCAGTTACAAGAAGGATTCAATAAGGGAGTCATGCGAAACTTGAAAACCTTAATCAATGCGAGATTGGATAAAATAGAACAAAGGCTTCAAGCCAGGGAAAGACCTCAAGTAAGGACGCGAGTTATGGAGGTTCCTGAGGAGGAAGAAGACTCAAAGCAAGATGAATTTGATTCTGATCCTACTATAGATGGGCCTAGGTGAGGGGAGTGACAATGCCAAAGGAGAAGAGGAGGTTTTCACAATAGAGGGCCGCGAGGTAGAAGAGAGAACCATTATGGCGATCGAGGTTTTGGAAACATTAAAGTTAAATTTTTAAAATTTTATGGTACGTCTGACCCTGAGGACTACTTCCAATAGGAACATGAGGCGGAATATATTTTTCGTGGTAACGATCTCTCTAAAGAGAAAAAGGTAACTATCTTTATAACATATTTTAAGGGATATGCACAGACATGGTGGGATAAGGTGTGTTCTAAGAGGAGGCAGTGACAAGAAGGTCCCGTGGAAACATGACTAGAATTGAGAGAGCTCATGAGGAGGAGGTTTGTACCAAAGCATTACTTGAGAGATTGTGCACAAAGGCTGCAAGCTCTACACCAAAGGAGTAAAAGTGTGGACGATTATTTCAAGGAAATGGAGATGTTAATGGAAAGATTGGAGATAGATGAGGAATGAAGAGAACATTATGGCTAGATTTCTTCATGGTTTAAATATTGATGTAACCGAAGGTGTCGAATTGCAAGTATACGAGGATATGGAAAAATTAGTGTACCTTGCAGTGAAAGTTGAAAAGCAACTTCAAAGGAGAAAATCAAGGTATACTTCTAAAAACTTTTCCAATTCAACTTCTGGGAAACACAGTGACAAACCTGTAGATTCTAAATTTAAAGCCAAGTTAGGAGGTGATAAACCTAAAGATAAGGGAGAGTCCTCATCAAAAGAAAAACCAATGGTGGAGGCAACCACATGTAGAAATAGAGATCTTAAGTGTTGGAAATGTCAAGGAGTGGGACACATAGGTCGAAAATGTCCTAATAGGAGAACAATGATTATTAGAGAATGAGAGATAGTCACTGATGTGAGTGAAGATGATGAGGAGATAGGAAGGTTAATGAGTGACCAAGAGGGAGGGGAAGAAGTTGAAGATAAGTCACAATTATCCTTAGTCACTAGAAGGGCCTTAAATACACACATAAAGGAGGATGATTTGGAGAATCAGAGAAAGAATCTTTTTCATACACGTTGCCTTGTACAAACTATACCATGTAGTGTAATGATTGATAGTGAGAGCTGTACGAATGTTGTGAGCTCTAGTTTGGTCTCGCGATTAGACTTGGATACTACACCTCATCCACGATCCTACAAACTACAGTGGCTTAATGATTGTGAGGAACTCAGAGTGTGACTAAGCAGGTGAAGGTACCTTTTGTCATAGGGAGATACAAGAATGAAGTATTGTGTGATGTGATACCCACGCATGCAGGTGACATACTCCTTGGTAAGCCTTGGCAATTTGATAGGAAGGTTATCTATGATGGTGTTCTTAACCGTTACACTTTCACACACAATGGTAGGAAAACTGTACTTGTACCCCTATCCCCCAAAGAAGTACTTATTGATCAAGAAAAGTTAGAAAAAAGAAAAAAAGAGGTCGCAGCAAAAGCAAAAGAAAAAGAAAAAGAAAAGGAGAGCTTGAGACAAAATAAGGTATTGAGAGAAAAGCAAGATCATAGCTCGCGACCTAAAGAGAAAAAAGAGATGAAACTAGCAAATTGGAGTGCTAAATCTTGTGAGGTTATGAAAACTATGTTTTAAAAAAGAACTATAGTCATGGTTACATTTAAGGAAGCTTACTTACTAATCCAGGATCTAGAGTCCTCTTTGCCTAGTGTTTTTGTGTCTCTTTTGCAGGAATTTGAGAAAGTCTTCCCTGAAGAGTTACCTAAGAAGTTACCGCCTTTGCGGGGCATCGCGCATAAGATTGACTTTATTCCAGGTGCTCAAATTCCAAATCGACCAGCCTATCGGACCAATCCACAAAAGGCCAAAGAGATTCAGAAACAAGTTGATGACTTGCTTGCTCATGGGTATGTACGTGAAAGCTTAAGTCTTTGTAGTGTTCCTGTCTTACTTGTACCTAAGAAAGATGGATCTTGGAGAATGTGTGTAGATTGTAGGGATATTAATAAAATTATAATTAAGTATAGGCATCCTATCCCTAGGTTCGATGACATGTTAGATGAATTTATGGTTGTAGCCTATTTACAAAAATAGACTTAAAATCTAGATACCATCAAATTAGGATGAATGTTGGAGACGAATGGAAAACTGCTTTCAAAACTAAGAATGGTTTATATGAATGGCTAGTTATGCCTTTTGGCTTAACTAATGCACCTGTACTTTTATGAAACTTATGAACCATGTATTGCGTGAATCTTTAGGAGAGTTTGTAGTTGTTTATTTTGATGACATCCTAATATATTCTAAGACACTAGAGGATCATGTTATGCATGTTAGGTGTCTTCTAGTTGCACTTAAAAAGAAAAAGCTTTACGCTAATCTCAAAAAGTGTTGTTTTTGCATGAAAAAGGTAAGCTTCCTAGGTTTTGTAGTTTCTAAACATGGGGTGGAAGTTGATTCTGAAAAAGGTTAAAGCAATTAGGGAGTGGCCTACACCTAAGAATGCTAGTGAGATTAGGAGTTTTCATGGGTTAGCTGGTTTCTATAAGAGGTTCATTAGAGATTTCAGTTCCATAGTTGCACCACTTAATGAACTTATAAAGAAAAATGTAAAGTTTGAGCGGGGACAAGCACAAGAACACGCTTTCAATGATTTAAAAGATAAGCTATGTAATGCGCCTTTACTTGTCTTACCTAATTTTGAGCTAACATTTGAAATTGAGTGTGACACAAGTGGAATAGGGATTGGAGATGTGTTAATGCAGGATCAAAGACCATTGATGTACTTCAGAGAGAAGTTAAATGGAGCTGCCTTGAAATATCCTACATATGACAATGAGCTTTATGCCTTGGTGAGAGTACTACAAACATGGCAACATTACTTAAGGCCAAAGGAGTTTGTTATTCACACTGATCACAAAAGCTTACAACACTTGAAAGGCCAACACAAGCTGAATCGAAGACATGCGAAATGGTTAGAGTTCATTGAGACCTTTCTTAATGTGATAAGGTATAAGAAAGGTAAGGAAAATGTAGTAGCAGATGTACTATCTCGGAGGTATGTTTTGCTAAACACCCTTCACACTAGGTTGCTTGGGTTTGAACATATTAAGACGTTGTATTCACAAGATACTTATTTTGCACCTATTGTTCAAAATCTCAAGCAAAAACGTGTTGTGCTTGATTATATGTTGTTTGATGGGTTTTTGCTTAGGAAAAATAAACTTTGCATTCCCACATGTTATATTTGTGAGTTACTAGTTAAGGAAGTGCATAGGGGAGGTTTAATGGGACATTTTGGGGTCACTAAGTCATATGACATGTTGAGTGAATATTTTTATTCGCCTAGAATGAGCATGATGTACATAAGGAGTGTGAGAGATGTATTGCATGTAGGGAAGCTAAGTCTAAGTTGAAACCATATGGACCATATTTGTCTTTACCAACCCCTAGTGAACCATGGTTAGATATTTCAATCGATTTTGTGTTGGGTTTACCTCGATCTAAGAGAGGGAATGATAGCATTTTTTTGGTAGTTGACAGGTTTAGCAAAATGGCTCATTTCATTGCTTGTAATAAAACTAATGATGCTAAACATGTGGCTGACTTGTTCTTTAAGGATGTGGTAAATTACATGGCATTCCTAGAAGCATTGTTAGTGATCGAAATGTGAAATTTTTAAGTCATTTTTGGAAAGTACTTTGGAGAAAGCTTGGTACTAAGTTAGTTTACTCCACTACGTGTCATCCTCAGATTGATGGACAAACTGAGGTAGTCAATAGGACAATGGTGACTATGCTTAGGGCTATAATAGATAGAAACACCAAAACTTGGGAGGATTTTCTACCATTTATTGAATTTGCATATAACAGAGTTGTTCATAGTATCACTAAATGTACACCATTTGAGATTGTGTACGGATTTAACCATTTATCACCTATTGATTTATTGCCTTTGCCTTTTAACGAGGTTGTAAATTTTCAAGTTGATGAGAAGGCCATCGCCATTCGAGAGCTACATAAGAGGTTAAAGAAAAGATTGAAAAGCAAAATGCCAAGTAGTGGAGAGGGTTAACCAACATCGAAAGCCTGTGATATTTAAGGAAGGAGATTGGGTTTGGGTCCACCTTCGGAAGGAAAGATTTCCACATCAACGAGATTCTAAGTTAAATCCAAAGGGAAATGGACCTTTTCAAGTGATGAAGAAAATCAATGACAATGCCTATCAAATTGATCTTGAAGGTAAATATGGTGTGAGTGCTACTTTTAATGTTTCTAACTTAACTCCTTTTGATGTAGATAATGAACTTGATTCGAGGATGAATCCTTCAAAAGGGGGAGAAGATAATATGAATTAGGACGCCTTTGTGTTACCTCCGGGACCAATCACACGCTCAAGAGGCAAGAAGCTACAGTTAGCGTTGGATTCTCACATTCAAGCGGAGGTGAACTCAATTGAAGGAATTCAAGAAGCAACATCTTATCAAAAGCTTTATAATTGGTTTCAGTTGATGCTACAAGATGAAACCAATTGAACTTTGTTAATTTATTTTACTTTGCAAACATATTTTAATTTTTTTGGGTTTTTTCATCATTAGACCCATATATGTTTTGTTTGGGTTTTTAGTTCTTTTGAGTTAGGGGTAGAATGGACTTTTTAAGTCCCTTTAGTTCAGTAGGATGGGTTTAAAGGAGGGAACCAAAAATATAGTACGCAGTTTTTTATGGTTTTAGAACTTTAGGGTTTTCTTGAATGAGGATTCTTTGGTAGATAACAAAGTTTCATCACCTGCCACTTTTGCAATTCTTGAATCAGGGTTGCATGCCAAGAACATTTAGGTAATTCTGATCATCTTGCTTGTGGAGTGTTCAAACTTAGAATAAGGTACTAATTCTCCTTATCTCTTGGTCTTCGATCAAATGGCAATCCAAATCTAATCCTTTCCTTTGGGATTGTTGTCAAATTGAACTGGGAGTTTTAGGATTTGTTGTTAGGGGTTCAACAATTGGGTTCCTAATTTTCAAATTGCTAGGATTTTCATATCATACTTAGTTTAGTTATTGATTTTTTTTTAAGATATGCCTCTACAAATTGAGAGATTAATAATCAAAATGTACTTTTTTCCCTACTATTTTCCTAGAATTTGTTCACAGGTTTGGGCGGTATTTTTTAACAACATACCTATTTGGTGATTCAGTTAGGCTACTTTAGAAGTCAAATATTGATTTTTTAAAATTAAATTTGGGGTTTATTCGGCTTTATGGTTTGATTGCTTTTAAAGAGTTATCGATATCCTTGAAACGGAGCGAGAAAATGCAAGGTTGGGTAATTTATGAGGGTTGGTGTTTTTTATTATTTTTATTTTTATTATAAAAAGACAGTTGCTAATTAGTTATTACATGCCTATTAAAGGCAAATTAGTTATTACATGGCTATTAAAGGTAAAGGCCATCAGCAAATACGTGTTATTTTTTTTTTAAATAAAAAAAGTCGTTGCTAAGTAGTTACCATTAGAAAAAAGTCTCTTACTACGTGAAAAAAGTCTCATACTACGTGAGCATAAGGGCAAGGACAAATTAGAAATTTTCAAAATATGTAAGGACAAAAAAGAAAGACAAAGATTCTCCTTTATTGCCCCATTTATGAAGGAGATGCGAGAATGCAGCGAAAATTAATTTGATCAAATTTCACTATAAGATGCTCAATTATAAGGATAAAACATGCAATCAAAAAGAAAAAACTTGAGTTTCATGAACACTTCCTCTTGAAGCTCTAAATTATCCCTTGTTTTTTTTTTTTTTTTATGAAAATGAACACCACTTGTTTGTAGACTACCACAAGGGTCTTCTCTACTATTCTTTGGACTTAGATTGGATGGTGGGATCCAATTTTGTAGTGAATTTGTGAGGAAATGAAGGTTGGAGAGGAGAAAGAGCTCTAAAGAAATTTTAGCAAAATTAACATTTAATTCCCAAAATTCTCAACCCAAAATTTAGCCAAATTCATCCTTATTTATCAAGGAATAGCATGCAATCCAATTGCATATCAAATTGACAACAAATTAGTCCAATTTGTGTGGCTAATTAATGGATTAACAACTAAGCAATTTTGCTTAGTTGGTGGGAAAATCCAAAGCTTGAAAATCAATTTTAAAATTAAATTTTAATTTCAATTAAAAACTAATTTTAAATTGATTTTAAAAAATAATTTTAATTTTAAAAAACAATTAAATAAATATAAAATTATTTATAATATTATTTTAACATCAAATAATAAAATAATATTATTTTTTCCACTAATCCCGATTTTTTTCAAAAACCAATATGAATCTCTATTAATATAATTAATATTTCAATCATATTTAAATATTATATTCAACTCTATTTTCTTGTTAATTCGTAATTAAACGTTAATACGTTAGACATATCGTATATACCCAGCGTTCATTCCCTACGCCGAGTTTGAACGGTTCAAACTCATTCACTATTCTATCTACGGTTCTCCTTAGATACTTGAGGATATTTTTAACGACAGTCCAATGATCATATCCAGGATTGGACTAGAACCTACTGATAATTCCTACTACATAGCATATGTCAGGTTGTGTACACAACATAGCATACATCAAACTTCCAATTGTTGTGCATAGGGAATACGTCTCATATACTCAACTTCTTGAGGTGTCTTAGGACACTGTTCCTTCGACAAACGAATTTTATGTCTGAATGGTAACAAACTTCTCTTGAAATTCTGCAACTTATATCTAGACAATATTTTGTCAATATATGATGCTTGAGACATGGCTAACGTTTTGTTCTTGCGATTTCGAACTATTTGGATTCAAAGAACAAACTGAGCCTCTCCCAAATCTTTCATTTGGAATTGGGTCGATAGCCATTGTTTTATGTCAGTTAGGAGTATTTGAAGATATTTTTAACGACAGTCCAATGATCATATCCAAGATTGGACTAGAACCTACTGACAATTCCTACTGCATAACATATGTCAGGTCGTGTACACAACATAGCATACATCAAACTTCCAATTGCTGATGCATAGGGAATACATCTCATATCCTCAACTTCTTGAGGTGTCTTAGGACATTGTTACTTCGACAAACGAATTTCATGTCGGAATGGTAATAGACCTCTCTTGGAACTCTGCAACTTATATCTAAACAACATTTTTTCAGTATATGATGCTTGAGACATGACTAACGTTTTGTTCTTGCGATTCCAGACTATTTGGATCTCAAGAACAAATTGAGCCTCTCCCAAATCTTTCATTTGGAATTGGGTCGATAGCCATTGTTTTATGTCAGCTAGGAATCCTACCTCATTCCCAATGAGAAGGATATCGTCTACATATAATACCAAGAAAGCTACAGTTGAGTTGATAATTTTCTTGTATACACAAGATTCGTCAATGTTCTGTTCAAAACCATAAGATTTGACTGCAGCATCAAATCTCATATTCCAGGACCGAGATGCTTGTTTCAACCCATAAATGGATCATTTAAGCTTGCAAACTTTTTGCTCTTGACACTGTTCTATAAATCCCTCTAGTTGAGTAATATAGATACTTTCCTCAAGATATCCATTCAGAAAAGTTGTCTTGACATCCATTTGTCAAATTTCATAATCATAAAATGTGCCAATGGATAAAAGTATTCTAATCGACTTTATCATTGCAACAGGAGAAAAGGTTTATTCATAGTCCACCCCCTCAACTTGGATATAACCCTTTGCCACAAGTAGTGATGTCCACTTTCCGGACAGGGCCTCGTGGGACCCACCCCAAATGGGGTGGGGATTCCCCGTTTAGGCGAGGAATGAGGGAGGGAGTGGGAAAAAAAATTTTGAAAGCTAAATGGGGACTGGGACAGGTAATGCATTCCCCGCCCCGTTAGAATTTTTTCTTATATTTATTATATTAATTTAATGTTATGCTATTTATTTTTATTATATAAATATTATATTTAATTTTCAAGATTTATTTTTTAATGATCAAAATAATGAATATGTTTGAATTAGTGTAAAAAAATGATATGTTTAAATTTTAATAAATTTTGATTATGTATGTGAATAATTTAATAGATAATTATTGCCTGCAACTTGATAATAATGAGTAATTTCACTTTTAATTGTAATTGTCCATGTAGAACTAATCATATAAAAGTAATTTATGTGGTAATTTAACTTTTAATTTAAACTTTTCAATAATAGTAATTTATGTTAATTATTTTTTTTAAAAAAATCAAACGGGGAATAAACTTCCCCACGGGGAAGCCATCCCCGCCCACGCGCCACCCCGCCCCGCCCTATGGACATCTCTAGCCACAAGTCGAGCCTTAAAAGTCTATACTTTACCGACATGATCTTTTTTTTCTTTTGTAGATCCATTTCCAACCAATAGGTGTTACCTAACTTGGTTGATCTACAAGTTCCCAGACCGAATTGTAGTACATAGACTCCATTTCGAGGTCCATAGCTTTGATCCACTGATCTCTGTCTACATCAAACATTGCCTGCTTATAGGTCGATGGATCCTCTAACCCATCATCAGGTATGACGAGTTGGATTTTAGTTAAACTCGTGTAACGGTCAGGTTGATGAACAACCCTTCCACTACGTCGAGGCTCTCTCAACTTTTTAGAAGGATGAGACTAATCAGATGTACTAATTCTATCAACAACTCTTGTAGAATGACCAACTTGATCAATAACTCTTGTTAATTTATCTATAGTTTCTTCAGAAATCTCTTTTAATACTAGTTTTCTGCGTGGTTGATGATCTCTCATGTGGTCTTCCTCTAAAAAAGTAGCGTTTGTCGATACAATCACTTTTTCATCTTGAGGATCATAAAATAAACCACTTTTTGTTTCTCTGGGATATCCTACAAGTAGGCACAATTTTGAACGGCGTTCCGATTTCTTAGAGTTTTGCACCAACACGTGTGTCGGGTATCCCCAGATTCTGAAGTGTCGTAAACTACCTTTACACCCTCTTCATAACTCATAAGGTGTATCTGAAACACTTTTAGAGGGAACATTGTTCAAATGTATATCGCAGTCTCTACTGCATATCCCCAAAACGAACTTGGCAACTGAGCTTAGCTCATCATCGATGGAACTATATCTAATAAGGTTATGTTTCTCCTTTCAGATACACTATTCTACTGAGCCGTACCAGATGCAGAGAGTTATTATTGGATTCCATGTTCTATCAGATAGTCTGGAATCTAAAGTGCATGTACTCTCCACCTCGGATTTGGTCAAAGTGTCTTAATGGTTTTACCTAAGAGGTTCTCAATCTCTATTTTATATTCCTTGAACTTTTCAAGTGCATCTGATTTGTGATGCATTAGGTAAATATAACCATACCTTGAATAATCATACATGAAACTGATGAAATATTCATATCCTCCACGTGCATTGACATTCATTGGACCACCACAGAGATCTGAGTGCACGAGTTCTAAGGGTTCTTTGGCTCTAAGACCTTTTTTAGAAAAAATATATGTTTGTTATTTTACCCTCAAGACATGATTCACACGAAGGTAAAGAGTTGTCTTCTAACTAACTTAGTAGATCATTTTTAACCAATCTCCCAATCTGATTGAGATTTATATGACAAAATCTTAAGTGCCAAAGATAGGTATTTTGAGAAACTTGTTGCCTTTTATTTTGAGTTTTGGCTGTTTTAAACATTTCAGTATTATAAACAGCTTTAACTTTGGTCGATTTTAATTTATACAAGTTGTTTTCTAAGTTTGTAGAACATATTGGTATACCTTTTTACTAATGAATGCTTCATTAATATCAAAAGTAACTTTGTACATATGTTCTAGTAAACAAGAGATAGATATTAAGTTCCTACTACAATTAGGAACATAGAGTACATTTTCTAACAAAACAAATTTATTTAACAACTTCATGTCTCCCACTTACTTGGCCGAGATAAGCTCCCCTGATCCAACCCTAAGAGTGATCTCGCCATCTTGAAATTGTTTCCAAGAACTAGTTTCCTGAAAATAAGAACAAACGTGATTAGTAGTCCCTGAATCCAGTATTTAAGTTAAGTTATCACTTTCCACTAAAAATGTTTCGATAACTGATAACTCAGATTTACCCTGTCTTTCTTTTTCAACTTTCTTTTCGGCTAGGTACTTCGGGCAATTTGTTTTCCAATGTCCATCTTGGTTGCAGTGAAAACACTTTCCTCTGTCTGCAACTTGAATCTTTCCCTTGCCTTTTCTCTTTGCAGGAGCTTTGGTTTTCCCTTTTCCCTTTCTCTTCATCTGAGATTTTGATGGTCTAGGTTTTGTTCTTAAGGTCAATCCCTTAAGGAACTTCTTAGAAGTAGAAGCAACATTTGCTTATGTTTCAACACCTTTATTCTTTAATAAAGATTCATAAACCTCGAACTCTTTGAGAAGAGAAGTCAGAGTAATTCTATATTATTCATCATCGCATTAGTTCTAAACTGTAGGAAACTCTTCAGAAGAGATTCTATGATGAATGTGGCTTGATTTTTTCACTTATAATAGTGTCATTTACTTCTGCGATATTGAAATGGACCATCATGTTCAAAACATGCTCTCTTATAGAGGATCCTTCTTTCATTCGACAGTTGTAAATGTACTTCAAAGCATCATGCATGAGAGATGAGGATGGTTGTCCAAACATCTCACGCAGTGAGTCCATGATTTCCCTTGCGGTAATCACGTTCTCATGCTTTTTGGACAGTATATCTGATATACTGGCTAATGTGTAAGCCTGGGCCTTCTCATTTGCCCTGGTCCACCTGTCATATGCTTCCGAATATTTTGGTTAGCCGTTGAGTCGGGAACTGGAGAACATTCCTCTGTTAAAACAAACCGGAGAACTTCTATAACTAGTATCATATTGATATTTGATTTTCAAGTAGCATAATTATCGTCATTTAGTTTGTCGAAAGCTAAAAGTTGAATGATTGCACTTTTCATTACTGAAATAATAAATAGATTATATTAGTGAATTGAATAACTTCTTTTAAACCAATCAGTTTTAGCAAATTTTTAATAATCTACTTGTCATTATTAAATTTGCAACGATACTTTAGTGAGTTAGAATAACTGCTACTGAGGGGCAGTCAATTATTCCTTCACTAAACCAAATAATTTGATTAAATACTAATACCAGAATAACACTTATTTCTATAGTATTTAATTATCATTTATTTGGTCAAGAATTTACTAACACTTAGTAAATTTCGTAAGTGTAGACCCTCCACTTTTGGATTTCATAGATCAGAATCAAACATGCTCTCGAGGGAAAAACAAATGTTTGAAAATGAACCTAAGAAACCCTATCCATTTTTGGAGTTCACGGTGTTCCGAATCCCATATTACAAACCCTCTGACTGGATAGGTGCCTATTATGACGCTAAGCAGGTGTAACATAGGAATCTCACGATGTTACTTAATGGAAGAGACCGTAGGATGTGTTGACACACACCCTTCACCCACTTACTATGAACACTTCCCCTATTCACCTTGTTATTGACTCATGCAAACATTTTCCGAATAGAACAGTCACAGTAAAAGAGACACGAAGCCCTGCATGAATCTCACGGTGTGAACTATTAGGGATGTGAGAGCTAAAATCGATATATCGTATATATCATTATTCTCCCACTAAAGTGTTCTATTATAGTTTTTGGGTATTCTTTTACTTAGGTATATTTCAGCTAATAAAACATAACCTGTCTAGGTGAGTAATCCAAGCATAACGTTTATACTGGAGTTTTAACCTACGATGTCTAAGTGATTGAACTATTTTAACTCACCTTACACCACTCTCGCATGCTCATAAAATTGGGTTAACTCAACTCAAACGCCAAGTCAATCCCCAAGTAGGAGGTGTTTCGTAAACCGTAAACTTAAATACCTCCAGCCTTAGACAGGATTTTGTTAGGTGAGTTTTGTAAACATAATTTTACAAGATATCGACCTAATTTTAACTATTAAAAGAGGTTGATTTGAGTTGCACCGGTTTACCCTAAGTGAGCATGCAATTATCTTTGTTATAGATTTTAAAAATCTAATTTATTTTATAACAATTATAAAATAAACAATTCAAAAAACTATAACATATATGGGGGTTTTTAAAAATAAAAAATAAGGGAAGCTATTTATAAAAAAATAGCAAAATTTTTAGATAGTTGTGATAGATGCTGATAGAAGTCTATCAAGGTCTATCAGTGACAGAAATGATAGAAGTCTATCGCTAATAGATGCTAACAGAAGTATATCAATATCTATCAGTGTTTTTTTCCTTTGCTATTTTCTGTAAATAGTTTAACATTTTTTCTACATGTGAAAATTTCCCTAACATATATATACATTTTCATCAATTAATATAACTAATTACATTAAAACTCATGAAATTAATTAATCATGCATACTATATATATTATAACACTTATAACATACATATAATGCATGAAACATGCTTATCCTATAGTGGGGATTTAAATCTATATGACATACTTTATGCACAAACAAATTTAAATTATTAATTAAACATACATTCACAATGCATAAATAATTAAAACAAACTTAATTGGACCAATTTTGGCATTTTTAGCAAGCAAAAAACTAAATTATTAAAATAATAATTTAAAAAACTGCTCGAACTAGTCCTGAACACTTCGAACCAGCTTGAACCAGCTTGAAACACCTCGAAAAAGACTAAACCGGATGAAAAGAGATTGAACCGGTCCAAAAAAGAGTGAATTGGTCAAACATGAGTGAACGGTCAACTCTTTCTTCTCCAAAGTAGTCAAGGCACGGGGAATTCACAACCAACAGCTCATATGTTCTTCTTCTACTTGTACATCCCTCGAAATTCTCCCAAAATACAACTCAAAAATCCCAAAAAAATTACAGACGCTTCTTAACACATCAACTCCCAAAATCGAGGGCTTAATTACAATATTTGACAGCGAATTGAAGGTTAAAAAAAATGCCAAAACTGGCAAAACCAATTTAGCTCCAAAAAACATTCATCTCTTGAATTAGGCCCCACAAAAGTAAATTGAGCAAAATTAAAGTGCTCTAATACCAATTGAAGGATATACGAGCATGTAGCAAAAATTAATTTGATCGAAGTTCACTCTAAGATGCTTAATTTTAAGGATAAAACATGCAATTAGAAGGGGAAAACTTGAGTTTCATGAACACTTACCCTTGAAGCTCTAAATTCTCTCTTGTTTCTTGATGAAAATGAACACCACTTGTTTATAGACCACCAAAGAGTCTTCTCGATTATTCTCTGGCCTTAGATTGGATGGTGGGATCCAATTTTGTAGTGAATTTGTGAGGGAATGAAGGTTGGAGAGGAGAAAGAGCTCTAAACAAATTTTGGCCCTTTTAAGGGACATTCTTAGCCGTCCTCCGAGAGTTAACACCCCATAGATCAGATCGTTCACTCTTTGAGACCTACTTACTGCTTGTGCTTGGTTGGGGCAGAGTTTTGCCTTCCACCGAATATAAAAAACCTTACAGCTGCCTAACCTGCTGACATCCCGGCGAAGAGAGTCATTATTTGTGTCACATCCTATAATTCGGGAGAAGGCTTTCCAGTTATCTCTCAAATTATAGGCATTGAAGCGATCGAGCGGGAGAAAGAAAGAAAACTATTGCTAGATGGCATTCCAAGCTCCTTAATCAAATTCCTATCGAACGAGAATGAGTAGTACCGCGTTTGAGGGTATGAAGCATTTTTTAATCGAGTCTTTCAAGAAGTTATATAAATTGGATTGGCGCCATTGGCGATGCCGTTTTGGGTGACTTTTTCGTGCTTGTCCTTGGAAATCAGAGACAAATGTTCGGATCAACCCCTTTTTCTAAAGAAGAGATTGAAGAAGCGGTGTTCAATCTAGAGGAGATCTTACTAATAATCAAAAAAGAAATACGATGGTTTTTCTTTAGGGTTTATTCAGGCTTTGTTAGAAGTGGATCTCATAAAGTTATGGAAGAGTGTTGGCATTGAAAATGAGTTGGTATTCAAAAAAATACCTAAGAATTTACAGGATTTTTTTTTTTGTTATATAAAATAAGTACCCGAAAAAACAAAGCCACCTATCTATTAATAATAATCAAAGGGCTTCTTTATAAACCCAACAGTGAAGGGATTTGACGAGACAGCGGTTCGGGTTGTTTAACCCTGCAGCCCTATTTTAGAAGTGCATTTGAACAATACCTCTTGGTATTTATCCTTTCATTTAAGAAAGGCTCGAGAGACCTACTTGCCACGTGGCAAGAGGCCATTAGCTAAAAAAACTGTGATAAGATCTCAAAAGAAAGAAGAGTATTCGAATCCGGGTCCCCTATGATACTTGGCACGAAGCCATGGGTCCTAAGGGAGATTAGAAGAGAAATCCGATCTCCACTCTCTCAAAGAAATACGAAGGCTATAAATAGGATATAGAAACCTCACATATACATGCGCACAAGTTTTTTGACAAATGACTTCACACTTGGAGCTTTGAGGAGGCACTCAAGTGCTTGAAGGAGAAAGAAAAGACATAGACTACGTAGAGGGTAGTACTTACTCTTAGAAAGATAGAATATCACCGCGTGAACATAAGATGTTGTTACGAATATAACTCCCGAGGGATCGACCACTATTCTAAATATAGTAAAGTAAGGCGGAGAACTGTTGTTCATTGGAGTGCGGAGGTTGTTCCCATCATTGAAGTCAGAGGAGAAAGACCTCTAAAGAAATTTTGGCAAAATTAACCTTTAATTTCCAAAATTCTCAACCCAAAATTTAGCCAAATTCATCCTTATTTATCAAGGAATAGTATGCAATCCAATTGCATATCAAATTGACAACAAATTGGTCCAATTTGTGTGGCTAATTTAGGGATTAACAACCAAGCAACTTGCTTAGTCAGTGGGAAAATCCAAACCTTGAAAATCAATTTTAAAATTGAATTTTAATTTCAATTTTAAACTAATTTTAAATTGATTTTTTTTAAAAAAAATAATTTTGATTTTAATTTTAAAAAATATAATATTATTTTAACATCAAATAATTAAATAATATTATTTTCCTCACTAATCCTGGTTTTTCTGAAAAACTAATATGAATCCCTGTTTATACAATTAATATTTAACTCATATTTAAATATTATATTCAACTCTATTTGTCTGTTTAATTCGTAATTAAAACGTTAATACGTTAGACATATCACATATACCCAACGTTCATTCCCTACGTTTATTGAGTCCGCGAACTCGAGCCACTCTCACCCATGCAAATCTAAGGATAATCCTGAATAAATAGGAGTTCATAGTTAGCTCAGAATTGAGATCGAGTTACCTAAGCCATCTAATTGAAATAGTCATTGTTAACAGTAAACGACGTTATAAAGTAATAGTGACTATTTTGTGGTTCAATCTTATGCAAACTCATTGCATAGAATGCCCCCACTTACATGTCTCAACATGTACGACTCAGGATCATATCGTTCATATCAAATACAAAATGGGCCGCACTCAATAGTGTCCTTGGGATAAGGTACCCAACCTAATGCTTATACTATAAACCATTTTGGCTATTTACTTGAACTTGATCCACTTTTATGTCACTACATATAGTTCAAGTATTCACATTATGGTCATGGGTTCTTTAATTTATTAGATTTAAGTTATATTAACAACATATCACTTATTCAATAACAAGTTTACTAAATAACCTCGATAACAACTTTATTGATAAATAGAATGCACGTTAGTTTTTACAAACTACAAGCTAGGACATAAAACCCAACAATTTATATATACTGGTGGAACACCATGTGCGATGCACGAATATTTTTTACTTCTAAAATAAAATTTTAAATTATTCAAGTGAAATATTATTATGTATAATTTTATTTTAAAAATTAGTTAAGATTGATTTTAACATCTTTCTTATCAATTTATTTCATTTAGTTATTTAATATTTTTATTTCACATGTTTATTTGTTGTAAATTTAATTTTCATGTAATTAACTTAAATTTTGTATATAATAGAGTACTATAACTATGTGGTGAAATTCATATTTTTTATCAACACATGCGATAATTTTAGATGCTTTTAACTAACTTTTTAGTTTTTATAATTAATTTTAAGGAAAATTTTCTCATATAGAAAAAATATCAAACTATTTACATAAAATAGCAAAAAAGACACTGATAGATATTGATAGACTTCTATTATCTACCAGTGATAGAATTCTATCATTTCTATTACTGATAGACTCTGATAGACTTTTATCAGCGTCTATTACAACTACCTAAAAATTTTGCTATTTTATGTAAATAGTTTCCTTATTTTTTCATTTTTAAAAGCTCCCCTAATTTTAATCCATTAAACAATTTATGTTGAGCTTATGCTTATATGCATGAATGGTTAACACGTTACAGAATTTATAGGTTTAATTTTAGTTTATTTGTGCCTAAAAAAAGAGTTATTTGCAGGTGAAGTTAAATGGTATAGAATAAATATTAACTATGTATGTCAAATTTAGCATAGCTCAATTAGTTGATTTTTTTAATACATTATAATATTTATTGCAACAATAATGTTGTCAACTTATTTTCTAGTTATTATTATTGTTTTAAGTTACACTTCAATTACTTAGGGTATGTTTTAGAGTGATTCTAAGATAGATAAAATAACTTTTTGTCATTTTCAAAATTGCTATTAAACATATTTTTAATCATTCAAACTAATTTTGTTGATATGAAAATTGCATTTGAAAGCCCAAAATTGAATATTAAATTAATTTTAAATGATTTAATTATTTGAATAGCAATTTTATAATTTTGATGTAGGGTTCTCGCCATAAATTATAATGTTTGTAAATAAAATTAAGGTTTAATTAGATGGGAGGGGTATTTTTGAAATTTTTTTTAGGAAAAACAGGTCTTTTTAAAAAAAAATTAGATAGATGGAGTTTTTTTTATATGTTGCGGTTAAGAGAGAGTGTAGCTAAACAATTTTTTTTATTCTTTGTTTTTATGTCTTATTTCAAATGTATATTGATTTAAACATTTTTTTAACTTCTTTGTTTTTTTTTTTTTTTTGGCGTTATCCCCTTCCTTTTTTTTTTTTTTTTTTTTTAATTATGTTGTCTTTTGTTTCTCTAACTAAATTTATTTTTATTTAAAATTTTAAAATTAAATTTAGGATTAATGTTTTTTTTTAAAAAACATTTTAAATTTAGTTTGTTTTTAACATAATCTTTTTTTTTAATTCGTATTTTTTAGTCCAATTTCGAATTAGGATAATATTTTTTTTTATTAAATTCAATTATTTTTCTTATTTTTTTTATTTTGTTCAAAATTGATGTTTATTTGGTTTATGTTTTGAAAAAAATGCACTTTTGAAAAAAAAAATTGGCAAAAGAGGTAGTTGAAAAAATAATGAGAGAAATGGGGTACATTTTTTGTCTCCATTAGAAGAAAAAAATACATTAAAAACAATTCAGCTTAAAAATATTAAAAATTATTAATTCTAAATTTAATTTAAAAATTTCATATAGAAATAAATTTAGTTGAAAAGTAAAAAATAGAAAAAAGAAAGAAAGAAAGAAAATTTTCCAATAGAAAAAATAATAATTTCAAATTTCGAAAATTAAATTCTCACTTTGAAACTTAAGAATCAAATAGACATTAATTTCGAACAAAAATTAAAAAATAAGAAAAATAAATTGAATTTAATAAACAAAATATTATTGTAATTCAAATTTTGACTTAAAAAAATAATTGAAAAAAAAATCACGTTAAAAACAAACTAAATTCAAAATATTTTTTTTAAAAAATATTAATTCTAAATCTAATTTTAAAATTTTAAATATAAATAAATTTAGTTAGAAAAAATAAAGACAACATAATAAGAGAGAAGGGAAGGACATAACAAAAAAACAAAATATTAAAAAAAATGTTTAAATCAATATACATTTGAAATAAGACAAAAAAACAAAAAAAAAAAACAAAAACAAAACAAAACAAAGAATAAAAAAAATTGTTTAAATCTCCCCCTTATCCCTAACCGCAGTACAAAAAAAAATTAATAAAAAAACTAGAATCCGTCTGTTAAAGAGACGAACACAACAAAACAACCATATCTACCTAAATTTTTTTTTAAAATACCTATTTTTCCTAAATTTTTTTCAAAAATACCCCTCCTATCCAATTAACCCTAAATTTAATATGCTTTCAAAATCTTGAATCATACTTATTTCCCCTAAATCTCACATTGACTTTTATGTTTTATCTCCCTTCTCAATTCATGTAGGTATCTCTCTATCCCTCATCTTTGTCCACCATCATTATCTCTCATTAAAAAAAAATATGAAAAGAAAACAAAATGATTAAAAATTAAAATAGAATGATGTTCTAGTTCATCATTTAAAAAGAATATTAAAAGTTGTACAAACAAAACGTGAATTTAGCCTCTAAAATAGGGTAAATTCACAACCCAATCTTCAATATACTCTGATCATGTGTAATTGATTGTTGGTAGGAGATGAAGTGAACTTGAAGATTATGAAGAATTCAGTAGACATAAAGATATACATTCAAACTCTACGTGAAGTAGAGAGAAACCCATTTCCATTGCCAAGTGAAAATACATTCAACTTCAAGTTGCAACTTCCTTACCCATATTAGAGTTTGCATAATTCAAGAGCACACATTCTGAGTTATGGAAATCTTGAATTAGAGTTTGCATATATATATATAGGTGATGTTGAAGATGTTTATCAACCTATTGATTTCATTTTAATATTAATAATGAGAATAGGAAGTAAATTTGTAACCGCTATTAAAAAAAGGGAAATTTGCACCTATAGAAAAAATGTTAAACTATTTACAGAAAATAACAAAAAAATACTAATAGATATTGATAGATTTCTATCAGCATCTATCAGCGTCTATTACAACTATCTAAAAATTTTGCTATTTTGTGTAAATAGTTTCTCTTTTAAAAAATTCTTCTAAAAAAATTGTATAACTGCTATTTAAGAATTTATTTTTAATACTAACAATGAGAAAAGGAAGTAATTTGCGTAACTGGTATTTAAAAATTTATGCTCTACATTGATGATTGATGATTTATTTATAAAGATAATTAATTAAATAAATAATTTCTATTTAAAATTAATTGCAATGATTTATTTTGTAAATTTATAAAATAAAGAAGGGACATAATTGTCCAAAAAAGTTTAGTATAGATTGTAACTTTTAATATATTAAAGATTATAGATTATAGATAAAGAAGGTAAAATTATTTTACTAACTCAATTTAAGTTCAATTAATTTTTTTTTGGTGTATTAATTACGAAATTTGACATGTCTGCTTGGTTTTTAAATACAAGCAAGGTATTATGATCCTTCTTTTAATAACTTCTGAAGAAACCTATTAAGAAAAAATAGTTAGTTTGTTATTTTCCCATATATTTCTTATGTATTGATATGTGACTATTTATAGCTCATTCTTCTTAAGGAGAAGTTGAAGTAAGTTTAATTTACATTCAAGTGTCAATATGGTATCAGATGTATCTTCCGCTTCTCTCTTTCGAGTGTTCATCACGAAATTTTCTTGAAGTTTCCTATGGATGCAACGGGACTTAGAATGATGTCTTCTTCCTCGTCTTCTTGATCTACCTTTTGCTCAACCCTTTGCTCTTGTGCAATGATGTACAAAAAGTCATCCATTTGGTACTTTAATCCAAATTCCACCCTCTCCAATTAAAAATTTAAATAAATTTTTTTTGAATAAATCTATGGCCAAAAGAATTATAAAAGCATTAAGCATACATGATTATGTTGCAATATAGAAATAGTCTTAAAAATTAATCAAACATTGAACCAAAACTACTAGATCGAATCTCTAAAATAAGAGTTTAGCCACTTAATTTCACAATAAAAAACAATACTCATCTAAAAAATATATCAAGAAAAACTACAAAGAATAAGGGAAAGCAAAGTCCACGTGCCACACTCATTATAAGTGCATTAAGTCTTATTCGAGAATACTTTTTCCAACCTATCTCAAGAATCGAATAAATTCAACTTAGAATAATTTTTGACTAATTTCCCATATTCAAAAAAATACAAATATAAACCAAATTGAATTTAGAGAAATTACTATAATAGAAAAAATATCAAACTATTTACAAATATAGAAAAATTTTACTGTCTATTTGATAGACCGCGATAGAATTCTATCGCTTTCTATCGCTCAAACAAATAAAATTTTTCTATACTTGTAAATAATTTGACTCATTTTTCTATATTTGACAACAGCTCTTGAATTTACTAAAAGATAAAACTACACAAAAATATATCTTTTATAAAGAATTTAAAACTTTTTTGATTCTTTTTATCATGGACAAAAAGAATATAAACTTCAAACATTAATTACTTTTAATGTATGGATGGTTTCATATTTATTTATTTATTATTATTATTATTATTATTATTATTTGGTTTCTTTCATTTTGTAGATTTATTCTTAATCATATGAAGAATGTAAGAGCTTATATATATCCATTCAAATGTAACAATATAATTTTCATCCAAAAGAAAAAAAAAATAGCGTAACAATAGAATTTGGTTACTTTAAAGTTTGTTGAACTTTATTCCATTTATTAAAGCTTAATTTTAGTCCCTCCAAATTTTTTTTCTCTCGAAATAGGCTTAAATAATAATAACAATTTCATGCAAGAAAATATAATATGTGAATATGCTTTCAGAATTTAAAGTCAAAATGTCCATACATAATAAAGATATTTTGAGAAACAATTAACAATAAACAAGTTTAAGTCTAGGATCTACGTTCTGGCTTATTATTCTTCAACAATAATTTTTCTCATGCAAACCTACTTGATTAAATCATGCAAAGATTCTATAGAATCTTGTAAAATTGAGATGTTTAAGTCTAGAATCTATGCTCGGACTTATTATTCTTCAACAATAAATTTTTCTCTGCAAACCTACTTGATTAAATCATGCAAAGTTTCTATAAATCAATCTCGTGAAATTGAGATGTTTAAGTCTAGAATCTACGCTTTAGCTTATTATTCTTCAATAGTAAATTTTTTTCATGCAAACCTACTTGATTAAATCATGCAAAGATTCTATAGAATCTTGTGAAATTGAGATGTTTAAGTCTAGGGTGTTGATTTCATAAAGCACTTCATTAAATCATGCAAAGATTCTGTTACGTTTTGGATAAAACCACTAAGGCCCAAAAAGAAACTAAGCAGCTTGAGGTAGAAGACAACTGTGAGAAAAAGTGTGAAAATCTTCTGCCACGTCTCAGAACCAAAAACCACATAATGAGAAGGTGAGCAACAAGGAACCTTTCTCTTTCTTTGATTCTGTAAGATGAGTTCTACCAGAAATGTCTCTAATGGCGAGATACCTCACATGCAAGATAAGAAAACATGAAGAAAAGAAGGAGAAGAAGGAAGTGAAGACAAGAGTTACGTGGTGCGGTCAAGATGACCTACATCCACGGAGAAGGAACTAATTTCTTTAAGCAAATGAAAGATTAGTACAAGAACTCTCTCATTCTCTGTTTTTGAATTTCTTCTATAATCTCTCTCTCTAAATAAAACCAAATCTCCTTTTATAGATTTAAGAAAGATTTTGTTACAAAGTTGTTACGAAAGAGAATACATATGCTTTATAATTTTTTGACCATTGGAGTTCATTTTTCACAAATCTCCACCTTGAACTCAACGAGAAAAGAAATTTGTTCCTTCTGATGACCTTGTATTAACTTTTTTCAGGTAAATCGAAGCCAATCAACTTGAAACATTTTTGAAATTTGAGCTTTGTGACAGACTTGGTCATCATGTCTATAGCGTTATCAGAGGTATGTATCTTTTGTAATTCGATTTCTTCTTTTTCTATCATCTCTCTCACAAAATGATACTTGATAACTATGTGTTTGGTACGATTGTGAAACTGAGGATTTTTTGACAGATGTATAGTGCTTTGATTGTCACAAAATATCTTTACAGTTGTTTGTTGTATGCCCATATCTGATAATAATCCTTTTAACCATAGACCTTCTTTGATTTCCTCTGATAATGCGATAAACTCTACTTTTGTGGTTGATAATGCTACAACTGATTGTAAATTTGATTTCCAACTTAAAAGATTGGAGCCATATAGGAAGCAATAGCCTTATATGGACCTCCGTTTATCTAGATCTCCTGCATAGTCAGAGTCGGCATAACCATATAACTCTGTTTCTGATTGAGGACAACTTTGATAGATTAATCTAGCTTCACTTGTTCCTTTTAGATATCTGAGAATCCACTTAGTTGCTTTCCAATGCCTCTTCCCAGGGGCCATGTATCTGCTCACCAAACTAGAAGCATAGGTCAAGTCAGGTCTTGTAGAAATCATTAACTACATAAGGCTACCGACTGCCTGACTGTAAGGAATAGAAAACATCTGATTTAGGTACTCAACATCTGTTTCTTTAGGGGATTGGCTGCTGAAACTTTAAAATGTTGAGCAATAGGGGTTGCCATTGGTCTAGCTTCACTTAAGTGAAACCTTTTAATCACTTTCTCGCAGTAGGCTTGTTGACTAATAGAGAGTAGTGATTGATCCATTTTCCTTGTAATGTCTATCCCAAGGATCCTTTTAGACTTTCCCATGTCCTTCATGTCAAATTATTTCTTTAAAAGATCTTTGGCATGTTTTAGATCTTCTTTAGAACTTCCAGACAATAGCATATCATCCACATAAAGAAGTACTTAGACTTTGTCCCCGTAGGACTTAGCATTCACATACACAAAATTGTCATAGGAGCTTCTCTGAAATACATTGCTTGCTATATAGTCATTAAACCTTTTATACTAGCATCTAGGTGACTGCTTTAGTCCATAAACGGACTTGTTTAGCAAACAATATAGGTCTTCTTTACCCTTTTCTTCATATCCCTTAGGTTGGATCATATAGATGGTTTCTTCTAGATGTCCATGTAAGAAAGTCGTTTTAACATCTAATTGATCCAACTCTAAGTTATTTTGAGCCACTAGGGATAGTAAAAGTTTGATTGATGTTTGTTTGACCACTAGAGAAAATATTTCAGAATAATCAATCCCCTGTCTCTTAGTGTAGCCTTTAGCTACTAACCTAGCCTTATATCTAGGTTTTTGAACACTAGGTACACCTTCTTTTAGTTTAAAAATCCACTTGGATGCTATTGGCTTGCATCCTTTAGGTAGAGGGGCTAGGGACCAAGTTTCATTAATAGTCAATGACTTCATCTCTTCATTCATGGCTTCTATCCATCTTCTAGCATTAGGACCATTCATTGCATCCTCAAAAGAAGATGGTTCATCATCTGTAGGAGCCACTGATGCATTTAGGACTAAGTTCATGTAGTTAGTTTCTATGTACCTAGCAGGAGGTACTATAGTCCTTCTTTGTCTGTCTCTAGCAAGTGAGTAATGACTCAAATTAGTTTGAACTTCTTCTGTTTCATCATGTTCAATTGTTTCTTCCTCTAAAATTTCTGTTTCAACTTGTGGATTAGAACTAGAAGGTTGATTAGTAAGGTTCTCCACCTCAATTTCATTTGTCATATGGTTAGAAGTACCTTATGACCTTTCATGTTTCTGCATAAACATCTTGACTCTCTAAATGTTATATCCTTACTGATAATGAATCTTTTTTCAGTGGGATGCCACATTCTAAAGCCTTTGACCCCATTAGTGAAAGCCTACAGACATACACCTAGCACCCCTGGCCTTTAGTTTCCCCTAATTCTAATGAACATATCCTACACAACCAAATACTCTTAAGTTGTCTAGGTTAGGTGGATGTTTGGTCCATTTTTCTTCAGGAGTTAGGAAATTTAGAGAGGTCTGTGGACACCTATTCAGAGTGTGGACTGTGTATGAGGTTGCCTCTGCCCAAAACTTCTCATGTAACATAGCATCTGATAATAGACATGAACCCTCTCCATGATGGTTCTATTTAGTCTTTCTGCAACACCATTTTGTTGGGGGGTATATCTAACTGTTCTATGTCTCGTAATGCCCTATTCTCAACAATACTTGTTAAAGTCCTCACCACAAAATTATGTCGTTGTCAGTTCTTAGGTACTTTACTTTCTTCCTGGTTTGATTTTCAATAAGTGTTTTCCACTCTTTAAACTTATCAAACCCTTGATCCTTAGTTTTAAGGAAATATACCCAACTGCTTCTAGAATAATCATCCGTTAAGGATAGAAAGTATCTTAATCCACTTAGAGAAGGAGTAGAGGCTGGCCCCTAAAGATCTGAGTGGATATAGTCTAGAATTCCTTTGTAGTATGCTGGGACGTGGTGAAATTGTGCCTTATAGCTTTGCCAAGAATACAATGCACACAGAAAGTGAGTTGATCACTTATGCCAATAGGTAGTAGCCTCTGTTTAGATAGAGCTTGAAGACCCTTCACACTAATGTGTGACAATCTCTTATGCCACATATCACCTTCTGTTAAGGTAATGTTAGTCACTGTATCAGCAGTATTTATCATCTCCACACCTTTAATAATAAACACTCTCATTCACCTTTTTTCAAATCAAAGCTACCTTCCCATCTTTGATTACCTCAATTGTTCCTCCTTTACATTTGTATTCATAGCCAATTGAGTCCAATATCCCCAAAAAAATGAAATTTCTTTTTAGGTTAGGAACATGTCTTACATTCCTTAGAAGTTTGATTGATCCATCCTTTAATTTTAAAGAAACTGAACCAATCCCAATTATTTTTCATACTTCATTATTTCCCATATACACAGGCTCTTCTTCAATTTCTTTGTAGGTGTTGAACCAAGATTTGAAAGGAGTCATATGGAAAGTACAACCCGAATCTAAAACCCGATCATGTTTTTCTAATGGGCTGATTACTTTAGCTTTGTCCTTGGTAGAGGCTAGTGCATCTAAATAGGTAATGGTGCTTTCAACTACTGAGGCTTCAGCTTGTTTACCTTTATTTTTTTTCCTGATTTTTCCTCTTAAGAGTGTAGCAATATTTAATTAGATGCCCTTCTTTTTAGAATAATTGCATCTAATCTTTTGTTTGCTAGTTGTATCTTCATTTGACTGCTATTTTGCATTCTTTTTGTAATTGTTCTTTGATTTTCCTTTTGCAAATAAACCCTCATCTGTTGGTTGCTCTTTCTTTGTGGCATGTAATTCCATTTCTTTGGTTTTTAAAGCTGAAATTATGGCATCTATTGTGATTGATTCTCTCCCATACTTCAATGCATTTTTAACTTCCTTGTAGGCCTTGGGAGAGAATTTAAGAGCACGAATGATTCATTTTCATCACCAACCTTTTCTCCAAGATTTTTAAATTCTGAAATAATTTTCTTGAAGTCATCTAGGTTGTCTGTTAGTGATTTTGAAGAGTCGATCTTGAAAGTGAAAAATCTTTCCCTCAGGTACATCTTGTTAGGTAAATCCTTAGTGACATATAATGCTTCTAGCTTAGTCCACATCTTGAATGTTGATTCTTGATCGATCACTTGACGTAGCACACTGTCATTGAGATTTAATACAAGAGTACCATATGCTATTAGTTTCATATCTTCTCTTTCTGATGCAGTTACTGTATTTGGCAACAAAGTTGGATCTTGAATGGCTCTTTGAGCCTTTTGTTGCCCTAAGATGGCTTTGATCTTAGCTTTCAATAAGCCAAAATCACATTTACCATCGAATTTCTCTATTTCGTACCTTGCTATAGCCATCTATGCTTAGTTCTTGAATCTTGAATCTTCAAGATTTGCAGTCTTGAGTCTAATATGCTCTAATACCACTTTGTTGGGCATTAGATAAAACCACTGAGGGCCAAAAAGAAACTTAGCAGCTTGAGGAGGAAGACAACTGTGAGGAAAAGTGTGAAAAATCTTCTGCCACGTCTCAGAACCAAAAACCACACAATGAGAAGGTGAGTAACAAGGAATCTTATTCTCTTTCTTATTGATTCTGTAAGATGAGTTCTACCAGAAATCTCTCTAATGGCGAAGTACCCACATGGAAGATAAGAAAACATGAAGAAAAGGAGAAGAAGGAAGTGAAGACAAGAGTTACGTGGTTCGGTCAAGATGACCTGCATCTACAGAGAAGGAACTAATTTCTTTAAGCAAATGAAAGATTAGTACAATAACTCTCTCACTCTCTGTTTTTGAATTTCTTTTATAATCTCTCTCTGTAAATAAAATAAAAACTCCTTTTATAGATTTAAGGAAGATTTTGTTACAAAGTTGTTATGAAAGAGAATACATATGCTTTATAATTTTTTTACAGCTGGAGTTCATTTTTCATAGATTCTATAGAATCTTTGTGAAATTGAGATGTTTAAGTCTAGAATCTACGCTCTGGCTTATTATTCTTCAACAATAAATTTTTCTCATGCAAACCTACTTGATTAATAATTTATTGAAACCAAAATAAGAATCATGACATTAAGCAAAATCATAAATAGCTTTCATTATCAACTTAACTATTTTTATGAGAGATTAAGAATGATTCAATACTATAACTCAGGTTAAACATGCAATCTATCTAATTGAACATTCAACCTAACATGTATCTATGGTCAATCAACACAAAATAAGCACTAGTGTTGAAAACCATTCAACAACACAATTTTCATAAAATTTCAATGCATTAATTTAAATCCATAAGAAAATCCATCAAGACCCAAAGCTAGAGAGTCTAGTCACTCATAGTTGTCAAATACAAACTTTCATGGTGCTGGGAATGACTTTTCCATTGTAATGATTTATACCTTTAATTTTGTGAACGTTATAATGTCACAATTGAAAAAAATGTATTGATTGTTACAAATCTTGCAATCATTTGATGGCTACAATTCTAATATTTTAATACACTTGACCGTTATAGATCTAAAATTAAGTTTAGATCTAAAATCTTTCCCTATAAATTGAGGACAAAGATTTCAGTTTTGGAAGATATAGATTTCTCTTCCTCTATATTTTTCTCTCTTTGAATTTCTCTTAGCAAATTTTTATTTTATTCCATTCCTTTCTCCAACGAGTGCACGTTTGAGATTGGAGGTTGTGTAAACCTTTGGGAGCAACTTGGCAATTGCAATTTAGCACCGAGGTTGCGCCAAATTTTGATTTCAAGGCAGTGGATCTACCACGACACAACAATAATCTTCATTTGAACTGAAAGTAAAACTTAACGAATTTTTTTTCAAATGTTGATCAAATCTAGGAAGGTTCTTCCAGATCTGGGTAGAATTAGCGAGTGAGATTGCTTGAAATGAAAAAAAAATTGCATTTATGGGTGACAATAGCCGTCGTTAGGTGATTTTGATTGCATTTCCATGGATATACTGATGCAAGTACTTCAATTAGTTGGGCCCAACACCATAGCTAAAATGGGTATGCTTTGTAAGCCTTGGAGATTTCTTGTTTCTCACAATACTCTTTGGATTTTTTTTTATTTTTTATTTTTTTTCCTTCAAACCAAGGGAAATTTTTACACATAGAAAAAATGTCAAACTATTTACAAAAAATAACAAAAAAAAAAAAAACACTGATAGACATTGATAGACTTCTATCAGCATCTATCAGTGATAGACTGCTATCATTTCTATCACTGATAGACCCTGATAGACTTCTACCAGCGTCTATCACAACTATCTAAAAATTTTGCTATTTTGTGTAAATAGTTTTCCTCATTTTTCTATTTTTAAAAACTCCCTCAAAACCAATTGGAGCCTTGGGATTTTGATTTGTTTGGAGAAATTAAGTTGGTTTCAGGATGCCTTTTAAATCAAAGACTATCTTAATGTTAAAATTTTGCATTGACAGATATATCGATATGTTGATATTTTCATCGATATTTTCATGTTTCCATGGGTTCGATATTGATATAAGGGGTGAATCGATATTTCCATTATACCATAGAAAAATTCACGAAACACAAAAAATAAGCATCAAATTGCCGCTAATATAAATATAAGGGAAATTTTCACATATAGAAAAAATGTCAAACTATTTATAGAAAATAGCAAAAAAAAAATCACTGATAGACATTGATAGACTTCTATCAGCATCTATCACTGATAGACCATGATAGACACAACTATCTAAAAATTTTGTTATTTTGTGTAAATAGTTTCTCTTATTTTTCTATTTTTAAAAATTTACCTAAATATAATATAAATAATAGACATGTTTACCTATTTGAAAACAATAAATTATTTATTTACTAATTTAATTTAATTTTTAAATTTTTTTTGTTTTTAAAATTTTTCCAGAAATACCATCGAAATTGATATTTTATCAATATTTCCATCGAAATTTCAATAAAATTAAGACCTCAATATTTCCATCGACATCAATATTTTAAACCTTGCATATATATGCATGCTGAATTTTATATTTTCAACATCATCTACAAGAAATCATGGTTTTCTTTTACCGTTGGAGAATGTAATTGTATATTCCAGTGGCTGTATCACTTTTGATCTTCCAGGTTCTATGGTTAAGATCCAATTGGCCTAGTGGTAGTGGGAACATAAAAAAAAAAAAAAAAAAAACCAAAGGGCTAAGGGGTTGTGGGTTCAATCTATGGTGGCCACCTACTTAGGATTTAATATCCTACGGGTAAGTTGGCAGCCCACCTGGTTTTGGTGATTTGTTCCATTCATATCATAAATTGTCATATTATGTTTCTTCATTGGTATGAGGCTTTTTATGTGAAACTAAAAGCAAAATCATGAGGGTATATGCCCAAAGTAGACAATATCATATCATTGTGGAGATATTTGGAGGATCGTTGTCCCTATTAAGTGGCATCAAAGCCATTCCCCTGACTTAGCCATGTTGGTAGAATCCTTAAGTGCTGAACAAATATGTAGTGGAGCCTGGAAAGTAGGTCATAGTATGATCCATGGTTGAACTCTATCAGATAGACAATGTGCTCTGGTGAAGAGAAATTAGCCTAGATAAAGTTAGATGGATGAATGACTATATGAGGAGAGGTTCGATGGTCCTTTGTTTTAAGGGAGGATTATTGTTGGAAATTTGACCAAAGTCCCACATTGGTTAGATAAGGAATGATCATTCCTGACTTAGCATATCATTGTGGAGATATTTGGAGGATCGTTGTCCCTATTAAGTGGCATCAAAGCCATTCCCCTGACTTAGCCATGTTGGTAGAATCCTTAAGTGCTGAACAAATATGTAGTGGAGCCTGGAAAGTAGGTCATAGTATGATCCATGGTTGAACTCTATCAGATAGACAATGTGCTCTGGTGAAGAGAAATTAGCCTAGATAAAGTTAGATGGATGAATGACTATATGAGGAGAGGTTCGATGGTCCTTTTTTTTAAGGGAGGATTATTGTTGGAAATTTGACCAAAGTCCCACATTGGTTAGATAAGGAATGATCATTCGTCTTTCTTTTACTGAGCATATCTAGAACTGTTGTGCTTGAAGTAATTATGCTACATGTGTGCTCAGTGATGTCTTGCTTATCATGCACTAATGTCAAGTTTTTCCTAATATCAGCCCAAGTATAAACCAGTACTAAGATGTCTTAGTGAAGACTGAGGTCGAACACGTAGATTTTGTAGGTATATGATGAGTGAAATGCTTAACTCGTGATGTTTTATGAAATGACATGTTGGTAAACAAGTATTGAACAGTGAAGTAGTAAAATAAGATAAGAACTGGGAATCAGTGAGATGTTGTGCAAACAGGAAAAATGTTAGTTTTTCGAATGGAGAAAAGAGGGTTGGAGAAAACCTTTCATCAATCGATTGAGTTATTGCTTAGTTTCATAGTTCATGCTCCTAAACTCAAGTAGTTCTTACCTCTCGGTAAATGTGTCACATAAATCATATGTCTATGATGCATGTTTGTTTAGTTGAGCCTAAGATTTCTCCTATGTCTAGGAATATTCCTTAGTTACATTGATGAGATCTATAGTTACTTGCTCTTTCAAGTAGTTAACTATTTCTACTTAAACCAAGTGGTCAAGTGGATTTAAGCAATGAAGAATAAAATATATCAATGTAAATGAACTGAAAACTAAGCTCAATCTCTTAAGATTGATGAGTATTTTTCTCCAACCCTTCAAGTGATTTAGCTACTCATGCTTGATGGTAAAAAGACTGTAAAGATGGAAGGCAAGGAGTGATTCATGAAGTGAGAAATATATATTAATAAGAATAATGATTTAGTTCATATAGAGATAACAGAGCAGCCAAGTACACTTAAAGATACAAAAGAAAGAATGGAAAGTTAAGAAATATAAAGCTAGCGGCGACAGTGACTTGCTCATCGACAGAGATGGCGACTTCTCTTACTTACTTGCGTTGATGAAGGAAAAGCAAGGGAGGATCTAACTTGTCTCTCGAGGTTGAAGCTCACTGGTTCTCTAATGGTGATGGAAAAGGTACACTCAGCTGTCGCTGAAAGGGGAAGAATGGAGGATGGCTAACTGATTCTCGAGCTCTCCCATAGCCGAAAAATGTCTCTAACTATCTAACCTCTTTGATTTGTTTCTTCAGCCAGTTTTTATAGCATCAAGGATGTACTTTCATGATGTCATAAGGTAAGGCTCTAACGTAGAGGATAAGGCTTCGTGTTTGTCAATCGTCATCTCTAACTAGGTAGGTTGTCGCTGTTACGTGGATCAGAGGGCCGAAAATCCTCTTTGTCTCTAGCTATAAAGATAAGGTTTTCCAAGGTTCAAGGATTTGTCTTTTAGTACCATGCATCTGAGGTATGTGTTTCTGATATAATTCGACACATGCGTTGAACCTTGTGTTTTCCTGCAAAGTTGGGCGTTTAAAGTGATTAAATCATAGATTATTTTTTCTTAAGCCTATATTCATGCTTGCACGCATATGAAGTATTTATCATGAAATTAAGCATAAAATGATGCGTTTTTCAATATTTTTTTGCAATTATTCTAAGAAAAGAGAAGTAATAACTTGTATTTCTACAAGTTATCAAGAATCTTGAAAAGAGAAAATGTTGATTAGCTATTTAGCCGCTTATGAAGAGACATTATGAATAAAAAATGAATCTAGTAGAATTTCTTAAAGGAAATAAACAATTAAGTGTAAATGGATCATCAAAAAGGAAATTAGAACAAATGCTTCAATTAATAATTTTAAATCTAGATTAGTAGTTGTAAGGTATATGTAAAACAAGTCATCGAATATTCTGATGCATACTCTCATATGACTAAAATAGCTACTATGGAGCATTGATAGCATTTGCAGCAACACATAGCCTTCTAATACATCATATAGATGTAAAGATGACATTCCTCAATGGTGACCTTGGAAGAGGAAATATATATGTAACACAACCTGAAGGTTTTATTATTGTTGGACAATAAAACAAGATATGTAAATTCACAAAATCTCTTTACGATCTTAAACAAGCTCTTAAATAATTTAACAACACTTTAGTAAACAATGTTTTAAAGTGAACTATTGTGATTCATGTGTTTACTCGAAGTTGTTTGGAGCTAGTTATGTCATTATCTGTTTGTATGTTGATGATATATTAATCGTTGGTACAAACATAGATGTATTAATGATACTAAGTTATTTTTGTCCTTACAATCTAAAATGAAAATTTAGGTGAGGCTGATGTGATACTTGATGTTAAGATACGAAAAACTGAAAAATGGATTTTTTATGCCAACACACTATATTGAAAAGTTGTTAAAGAAATTTGATTACTTTGATGATGCTCCTGTAAGAACACCTTATGGTGCTAGTATGAGTCGTAACAAAAATAAGGGAGATAGTGTTTCTCAATCTGAATATGCAAAAACTATAGGAAGTGTTATGTTTTGATGAACTATACTAAACCGAATATTGCTTATGTGAAAAGCACATAAAAAATATTTTATTTGCTATTTTTTTAGGGATGTTTTTATTAGATTTGATGTTGTTTGCTAGTGGTTTGTAGGTAATAACTAAGAAAATAAGTTTTGGAAGCCAAAAAATCAAATTGAGCTAACACCGGACGAAAAATTGAAGAAAAGTGCAAAAACCCTAAGGCAGGGTAGTGCCTAGGTTTTGGCATCTGAAGAGCACCCAGTCGCTCTACAGTGAGTGCCCAGTCGCTTGCCAGGTGCTCGCCTGGGCGTTACGACTTCGAGGGTAGAGCGTCTAGGCACCAAACTTTCATATTTTTTAAAGTTTTACATTTTAGGGAAGTTCTTGGGCTACAAGTTTTTAAAATTCTATAAATTGGGATGTCACAACAGCCCTAAGCACGAAATACCATAGCCTAAAGGTGTTTTAATACCAACTTGAGAGAAAAGTGTTGAAGAGTTGGAGGCCATTTGAGATCCCGAGGTGTCGACCAAGTGAAGATTGACAAAGTTCAACATAGGGAAGCAATTCGAGAGTCTTGTCTTCCTAAATTTCTTTTTCCCTTTAACTTTATGCTTGAAAATTCATATGAGAGTAGATATTTGGGCTATGTGTGGCTAAACTCTTAGTTTTAGGGTGTTGGATGGTTTAATTATGGAATTTAAGTTAATGTTTTAGTGTTTTTCATGAATGTTGTTGAATGATATGTTTTTCAATGCTATTGTACTTTATTATTTGTTGATTATTGGCCTTCAATTAATGTTCGGTTAGATGTATGGTTGAGTACTTGTATGCCTAATTTGATCTATGGCATTGAATCTTTATTAATCTTTCATGAAAATAGCTAGGGTTAATAGAAATAGTTGTAAATGACTATGCTTAATGCTATGCTTATTAACTTGGTTTCAAGAAATTAGTAATTAATTAAGTTTCATGAGAAAGGGTTACTTTTTAGAGAAAATGATCCGAATAATAGTTTCTAGACTTAAACATATTGTTTGCACATAATTTCAGGAAGCCTAAAGCATAACTGAATAAAGTAATTAATGAAATCAACACCTTAGAACGCTTTTGTCTCTTGATTTTTAACTTGTCTTTACTTTCTTTACTAGTTTTCAAAGTTCAATTACAAACTCGATTTTAATTGCTTAGATAAAGTTGATTCAATTCTAGGATAGCTAAGCAATTAAACCGCACACTAGTCCTCAATGGAACACTACTCGATATTAATCGTTTTATATTATAATTTGACCCGTGCACTTGCGGTTATAGCGCATCACGTTTTTGACGCCTAATATCACCGTAAAAGTGTTATTTTCCTTAGCTTAATTTAGGATCGTTTTGCTATTTAATGTGTTAAATATGTTATTTTGTAGATATCAAGCACCCAAGAAATAGAACCAGGCATTAGGGAACTAATAGAGCTTAAACATACCAAATTGAAGCCCTAACGAAGCAATCAGGTCAAACGGAAGAGAATGAGCACAAAAAGACCAAAATTGCCCCTGAAGAGCGTAGCTGCACCCTGTCAAGCCGATTTTCTTTTCATTTTCTCTCTTTCATTTATATTTTCTTTATTTTTCTCTTATAATCGATCGAGACGGTGTCGGATTTTAGCTTCTTCATAACTATGGGAAGGTAAGATTTATAGATTTTGTAGTTTAGATGATTTTGGAAAAACCTAAGGTATTTCTTGGGAAGATTTTGTGAGCTTAATGTATATATTTCTATCTCTTATTTTCATTCTTTAGCATGTATGAATGTATAGAATTGACAACCCAATCGTTTATATATGCTAAACGCTAAAACCTAACACATAAACCAGTATGTGTTGGTTGCCAAGTAGCACGGGTCATCTATTGGGTATATGGTCTCTTTCATGGTGTTTCCAGAAATGCCATATAGTTGTCTTGAGTGGCTTAGGGGTAGAGAGTAATCAAGAGAGCTAATCAACGTTTCCATTAGCAAATTCGACATGGCTTAGCCCAAAAACTTAATGCATGTGTTGGTTGATATTTGAATGCGGTCATTCTTAATTAATCGGGACATAGTTTAATTAAGATGTTGATAGCTCTCAAATCAAGTTGTCTTCCTCATTCTAAATCATGCTAGTTCTAGGTTATTTAATGTTTTATTTAGTGTTTTTGACAGCAAAATGAGCAAAGGAGACTCTCGGAATGTTTTGGGAGTAATTTGGACCAAATTGGCGCATTCGGTAGCAAACTTAAACAAAATGACAAAATTTCCCTTGGAGTGTAGCGGCATTGTGCCTAGCGTCACGCTACGCTCCAAGGCAGTAGCATGGGAGCTCAAAGGATCAAGGGACCATAACTATGTTGTCCTGGGAGCGTAGCTACAGTCCTATTTTGACGGAAGGCTGCCCTGCGCACACGCGTGAGTGTAACGTCCAGCGTTGCTGCGCTTGGGGGTGGTGCTACGACAACGTCAGCAGTGTCACTGTGCTCGACGCTCTCACTAGAATTTAAATAGAAGCTTCATACTAGGGCAAAAAGGAGGATGGAGAACTCAGCCACTAGCAAAATTTTCTCTTTTCCTTCATCTTTTAGCTTAAGATTTTATTTCCTTTGGGTTGCAAGTATGAATTGGAGCATCTTCTCTCTTCTTTCTTTGTCTATAAAGATGTTGAGGTAAGTAGTTTTTCTTGTTCTTGGGAAGTAAAACCCATGTAATAACTTGAGGATTGGTCTTGTATTAATTTCATATTGTAGTTATGCATCTTTGAATATGTTTTTATCCTTGATGTATATTTTGTGGATGAATTGACGACCTTACCCTCGAATGTATATTATTTCTAAATAATTTAAGCTTGCACGTTTCTTTTATGTTTGCTTAACTTAGTTCGCTTAGTAGCAATTAATAATCGACTCTTGCATATTAGGATTTATAACTATCTTGGATCTTCTTATGCACGTTCCGATTAGGTTTAAAGTAACTTGGTTAATTACTCAAACTATCTTACTAATTAATCAACACAATAGAATTCTAAAGCTTAATACAGATGTACTCGTCTTAATTGATCGCTATTGAACCTACTTAAAATGTAAAAGCGTAGTCAAATATGATTAATAATTAGGATGAATAATTAGTTTAATTGGATGTGGTTGTTGCCTTAGCGTCGATGGATTTGGATAAACTAGTTATGTTGTTGTGAAAGTGTAGTTAAATATAAAGTTAATTGAAGCAATCCCATGATTGAAATTACATACGAATCCAATTTACTCCCAAGGCAAGAATTTCTAATCCCTATTTACCTTTTCCCACTTTATCTTTACTTTCTTCCCCCCTCTCCCTGCATATCTCTATAATTAGAGAATTAGCTTAACGAAACAATACGTACATTCCCTATGATTCAACCCAGACTTACCATTGTTGTTACGCCATCGTAGTAATAGGAGTAGGATTTAGTTTATAAATTTCTTTTGATTAGTTGAAGTTTGGTAACGACGACAATATTTCCTTGACTAACAGGTGCAAATCTCAATTAATAATTTAGGATGCTTAATGTGGTGTTTCCACTTAAGGTTGCCATGTGTTTAAGATGATTGAGTGATATCCTAGGATCAAGATTGCATTGGGTGATTTCATTCCTCTAAGCTAGAACGTTTCAGTTGATTGCACTTCTATCCTTTATTTTTCTATACTGCAATTCTCAACAGGGGTGTACTAAAAAATTGACGGTCGGGCCGGTTGGTTGGTTTTGTCGGGTTTTTTTTTTTTTAAATGACCTCATCTCTTTAGAACTTCCTTCTTCATGGACCTATGGATTCCTTCTTTCATAGATTTGTCGCTTGTGGATATGGAAAAAATAAATGAATAATATTTTATAAAAAAAATGGAAAAAGGGAGGGAAAAAAACTCACACACCTTATAGTCGGTCGGTCGGTCAGTCAGGGGTATCAGTTTTTTGTTGAAAAATTGACCAACAATTGGCCATGGCACACCCCTGACCGATCATGGTGGATTTGGTCGGTTTCAGCCGACCGGATAAGTTTTCGATGCCTTCATGTATACCCTTAATTCTCAATTCCACAACAAACTCCCACATTTAATGCTTTAACTAAAAATGAGCTTTGAGAAACTAATATTCACGCTTCCCTGTGGATCGACTCGGTCTTGTCGTTAATACTACACTTTAGTAGTAACAGTTGTTTGATCGGTAAATGTATTTGATCGATTAAATGGCCAAAACATCATTCGATCCTTCAGCACTCAAAGGCAACATCGTGGCGCTGCTATGCATCTTTGCTCTCTGGAAACAGCACTGGGCAGTGCAACTATGCCAGACCTCTTGGGAGTATTTTTGTCTTTTCGCATCCTTCGAAGCCTCGGGTGCTTGATATCACACATAATAACTACAAATTAATCCTGAATCGCTTGCAAAGCTCTGGAATGCATGGTTTGCTCCAGAATCTACAAAATAAACATATAAACAGATTAATCATCACAAATAAGTGAGATTAGAGGCATAAAATTAGCTATTCTCAAGAGCTAACATATGTATTTCATTTTTTCCCATTTGTTGCATGATTTCTTTATTAATGATAAAATTTGGAAATAACGTTCCTAGACTTAGGATAAAGTTTGAGGTCGTTACAATGGGCCCCACATTTCATTACGATTATGAAATATAGGTAAACAGCAATAAACATAATCAAATGGAACCCGCTTTTCAGATTACAATTCATTTATTACGTTTCCTCAGTAGATAAATATGGCCTTAACTTTTCTTTAAGTCAAATATTAAATTTAACTTTATATGAAAATAATTGTTGACTAATATTCTCAACCATTAAGAAAACACAAATATAAATAAAATTGATCAAATTTAGTTAAAGGTTAAAATACACAAAATATATCTTTTTAAAAAAATTTAAAACTATTTTCATCGCCTTTATCATGGACCAAAAAGAATATAAACTTCAAGTCGTTGTTTTCTTTTAAAGGTATGGAAGATTCATATTGAAGATTTTCTTTTTCTTCATTTTTGTAGATTTATTCTTAACGTTTTAATTCAAATCTCATACAAAGAATGCAAAGAGAGAACATATTCTCATAAAATATCCATCTATATCAATATTTCAAGAGAAATTACTATAAACAGAAAAAAAATATCAAACTATTTACAAATGTAGAAAAATTTTACTGTCTATCAGTCATAGACTGCGATAGAATTCTATCACTTTCTATTAATTTATCAACCAATTATTATTAATTAAGTACAATAGAATGGGATAATATAATTGAATTATGTTAATATAATATCTTATCGTCGACTAAATTTTAGATAATTTATTTGGTCATAAGATTGATTTAAGCCTTTCAAATTTTAAATTAAACCCTAATATATCCAAAAAAAAAAAAAAAAAAATTCTCAGATGTTAAAAAACAGTAGTCCTTAAGAAAGGACGGGAGGGAGAAGGTTTTGTACGAAATCCGTACTTTCAAAAGGGTATCAAATACCCTTATACACTTGCCTACAAAAGAATAAAAGGAACATACGGACGATTTCAAAACGATATATTTTTATTTCCTGAGTTCAATTTCAATTTAGTCCATACATTTTAAAATATTATAATTGAGATTTAAGTTTTATTTCAATTTGGCTCCTAGATTTTAATATTTACACTTTTAACCTTGATTTTCACTAAATACCCACTTTCAGTCTTTGACCTTAATTTCAATTAAATAATTTAGAATAATTGTAAAGTGAAATTTTAAAATTAATTTTAATACCGATGAAATAGTGAAACTTAATTAATTATAATTCATTTAATTCTTTTAGACTAATTAATAGACATTAACACTAATGACTAACTTTATATTTAGTAAAAATTTTAAGTTAGAAGTGTAAACATTGAAACATAGGGATCAAATTGGGACAACACTCAAACCTTAAGGATAAAATCGTAAGATTTTGAAATTTAAAAAGCTAAATTAAAATCAAATTCAAAATTTAAAGAATAAATGTGTAACATTTTGAAATTTAGGGATGAAATGAAAAGTAGGCTCAAACCTTATAGACTAAAAAGATTTTTTTTCTAAAATAAAAATTAAAAAAGGAAAAGAAAAGAAAAGAAAATGTATGGGAATGGATAATTTTTATGCCACACCTTTCAAATATTCTGCCAAACAAGAGGTTATATATATATATCACTTCTTTATTTCCATTTTTATACACAATCCAATTTGCTTCAATCAAAATAGCTTGGAAATGGACCCTGAAGAGATTGAAGCACGAAAGTATTTAGGAGTACATGAACAGTTTGCCCATTGCTTAAATTATATTTTACCGCAAGCAAGTGAACCAATACAACACGCATCCTACATTCCTTTATGGGATCAACTCCAATATGGGATCGCCTTGAACAAGGGGAGCTCAGGCAAGTATAACCATAGTATTAAATTCCTATCGATATATCGATATTTTCACGTTTCTATGGTTCGATATCTATATGATAAGTAAATCGATATTTCCATTATATCGTAAAAAATTCATAAAACAAAAAAAAAAAGTATTAGAATGCCACTAATATAAATAATAGACATGTTTACTTATTTGAAAATAATGTTTATTTACTTATTTAAATTTATTTTTGATTTTTTTAATTTTTATAATTTTTTCAGAAATATCCATCGAAATTGATATTTTATTGATATTTCCATAAAATCAAGATCTCGATATTTTAAACCTTGAATATAACAAAATTTATTTTTGGTTATATATAATTTAGGACTGTTTTCAATTATAGCAAAATGAGCCAAATTATTTATAAATATACAAAATTTTCACTGTCTATTACAATAGACCGTGATAGACTGCAATAGATTTCTATCGCTTAGTGATAGAAGTTTATCGCAGTCTATCACAATTTACGTTGATAGACAGTAAAATTTTTCTATATTTGTAAATAATTTGATATTTTTTCATTTATAATAATTTCTTTATAATTTATTCTACTTTATTTACTTATTGGAATGCAAAAAATGACTTTAATTTCATTAATTTGAATGCAGAAGTTCTATATTAATAAGAAGACGAACAGTAATCGAGTGTTTGTACCACCGAAATTCCTCAAAATAGTTCAGGGCGATAATCCAAAGTACTGGAAATGGGTACTTCTTCGAGAGTGGGAGTATGATCTTAACCCTATATTTTCTTTCTTCATTGATTTAAAATTTTTTGTTGCAAACCAAAATTATTACTAATTTCATTTCAAAGCATATAAAAGCCTTGTGCAGTATTAAATTATTCTGAGATTAAATAATATATGTTTAGGTTTTGACTATGAATGAGCTTAATTTTCTTTTTTTTTTTTTTTCCATGAAGAGGTTGTTCGGTATAGTTTTAAAGAAAAATTCCTTTTTGGTCCATGGATTTTGAGTCTAATGTCCATTTGGTCTCTAACTTTTAAAACGTTATACATTTAGTCCTTATTTGGTCTCCTAATTTTAAAATGTTAAGTTTTGAGTACGGTTTCAATTTAGTCCATAAGTTTCAAAATGTTACAGTTTTACCTTTGAGATTTTAGTTTGTTTCAATTTGGTCCTTAGATTTCAATATTTACAATTTTAACCTTGAATTTCGTTAAAGACTCATATCCAATCATTGACATTAATATTGATTAATGAATTTTAAATAATTATAAAGTCAAATTTTAAATTTAATTTTAATACTGATTGAAAAATAATGAAACTTAATTAATTATAATTTTTATAATTCTTTAAATTAATTTATAAACATTAAAACTAAATATGAAAAATGAATATTTAGTGAAAAATTGAGGTTCAAAGTGTAAATCTTGAAACCTAGGGCTGAAATTAAAATAAAATACAAATCTAAAGGGTAAAATTATAACCTTTTGAAACCTAGGAACTTAATTGAAACAAAACTCAAAACTTAAAAGCTAAATGTGTAATATTTAGAAATAGAGACCAAATAGAAACTAGACCCCAAACCTGAGACCAAAAAATATAGTTTTCCAAACAAATTAATAGACCAAACTCAAAAACATATGACAACTTCTAACTAATTTGAGGTTAGCTCAACTGGTTAAAACATTATATCGGTAATCATCTCATTATGGTGTCTAAAAACGTGCAGTAAGGAAGTGCTCCTCGCTATGCTTATAAATGGTAGTTTTTTGGATGTTCGTGGATCAGCGAGGACATCTTTGCTCTCACCAAATGTATTATATTTAGTAGCATTTGTGGTAATGCTCATTGGGAATTCTTCCGGATGGAATGTTCCTGTAAACCTAATACTGAAGAAGCCCGATGGGAGCGTAATAGAGAGCAAACTAATCCTAGAGGGGAAGCCAATAGGAGAATATTTCGAGGTAGATGCGGGGGAACTCACACTCGATAACCACGGATGTCGCGATAACGGCGTGATCGAGTTTGGCATGTTTGAACACAACACTCAAGGGAAAAGCGGGTTGATCTTGAAAGGTGTTGTGGTTCGATCAAAGGCCTCAGAAGGATGCCCCCATGGTGATGCCTAGTAGTTGTTGTCTTGGATGACACAAATTCTCTCTTTCAAACTCTAAGTACTTGTAACTCAAAGAATAAGAGGCACCCAACTATGTTTTCTAATAAAATATGTATAAAATAGTATGTAATAATAAGCATACAAAGATAAATAATATAGACTGTTTGCATACTAGCAAGACGGTTATGTTTTAAACACTTAGTTGTCTTACATATTATAAAAGTGTTTTTTATTTTGCTAACAATAGTTTAGCTCAACCGACATCTGAATGTGTTAGTAACTATGAGGTTTGTAGTTTTAATTTTCCTATCCTCAATTATTGTAAAAAAAAAATATAAAAGTATTTTTCAAACTCAATTAACTCTTTTGTAATTGTAAAAGAGTAAATCAAGGTTATTACATGTGTAGTCTTGAACAATTGACATACAGATGGATCATGTTAAAGAAATAACCTAAAGGTTAAGGATGATCATGTGTGACTTGATCTTAATCCTAAGTGATTTATGAAATCTTGTCTGTGAGATCAATCATTTGATTTGCATGGGTGAGAGTGTCCGAGTTGCTGACTCAATAAGTCAACCATTTTGGGAATTTGACTAAATGGGAAGCTGGAAACATAATTTCACAAGATGGAATTTACTCCTTCCCGCATAGGATAAATAGATGAGTAGTTCCCTCAAGTGTAAAGACTCCAAGTTTCAACACTAAAACTAGGGACTATTAGTAAGATTTAACCTTCATTCACTTTACTAACTTTTATACTTTAGAAAAATTTTGGCAGCATATATAACAGCGCTGCCACAAAAAAACCAAAAGTTATTTCAAAACTTGTTTCAAAAGAACACACTTCCAATAGCATTCAACATCAAACTCCTTCTCATCAGATTTACCAGAGTTTCTAGAAAACTAATATTTAAAGTATCTACTTAATTTGATTCAACAAAAGCTACGATAACTAATAGACTTAACTAATGTCAACTCAAACATAATAAACCACTAAATACCCAAAAAATTGAACTCCTGACAAGCCAAAATAACACATGCGGCCTCAAAAGAAGATTTAGACATCAAATCCTTAAACCAACAAAACAAAAGAAAGCTCATAAGAGAAAATTAACAAAATGTATTTTCATGAGTTCCTAGTCTCTCGTGTATTGGGATTAGTGCCCTAAATCTCGTGGGTCTCGTAGGTTGTATGTTGTAAATGATAGATTATTTTATTTAGTAAAATAAGAAGTATTTTATTTGACATTTAGATCGCATTAACTCAATTCAATAAACTAAGATCCTAAGTTATTTAATGTAGCTTGAACAAGTATGTAGTAGACATACAAGTGGATCGTGTTCAAGTAATAACTTAAAAGGTCTGTAGTATATGGATAAGATTAGGTGTCTTATCTGGGTAACACTGCAGATATGACCCACTTTGTAAATATTACAAGAGTTGTAACTGTTACAAACGATTTGATCTAAATCATTCATATGGAGACATGTGAGTGGGGGTATCTGATGCGTAATTTCTGCAAGTGCACGGGTCAAGTTATAATATAAAACGGTTAAGACCGAGTATCGTTCCACTGAGGACTATGGTACGGTTTAATTACTAAGTCATACTTTAGGTTTTCATGGAATCATAAGCAAACAATATGTTTAAGTCTAGAAACTATTATCCGGATTATTTTCTCTAAAAAATAACTCTTTCTTATGCAACTTAAGTGATTACTAATTTCTTGAAACCAAATTAAGAAGCATAGCATTAAGCATAATCAATAACAACTTCCTCTATCAACCTAACTATTTTCATGAAAGATTGATAAAAGTTCAATACCATAGATTCAATTAGACATATAATTACTCAATCATACATCTAACATAACAATCATTGATAATCAATCAATAGAGAATGAAGCACAATAATATTGAAAAACATATCATTCAACAACATCCATGAAAAACACTAAAACATTAAATTAATCCATAATTAAATTATTGAACACCCTAAAACTAAGAGTTTCGCCACACATAGCCATCAAATACATATTATCATATGATTTCTCAAGCATAAGAGTAAAGAGAAAGAGAAAACTTAGGAAGAAGAACTCTCGAATTGCTTTCCGACATTGAATTCCTTCGATCTCCACTTGGCCGACACCTCGGGATCTCGAACAACCTTCAACTCTTCTCTAATCACTTTCCTCTCTTTTTAGTAGCAAAAGCACACTTTGAGGCTCTATTCTTCCATGATTAGGCTTGCTGAGCACCTCCCAATATGTAGAAGAAATTTTCTAAAAATTGCACAAAAAGTAAAAAAGGAAAGCCAGTGTCGCGACACTGTGTCTAATTCCAGCAGCGCAGCACTACGCTGCCTCAGCTACTAAAATTTGTTGCTCTCAGGTCTAGAGCGTAAAAGGGTAGCGTAGTGATGCTCATGCTCTATTCTCCCGTGTTTTCTAGGGTTTTAAACTTGTTTTCATCTTGTTTTGGCTCGATTTGCTTCCTTTGGTTCCCGAAATTGAATTTCTTTATTAATTACCTAAAAACCACTAGCAAACACATTAAATCCAATAAAAATATCCCTAAATAAATAGTAAATAACGCACGATTAAGGTGTGTTTCAGTATCCTATATAAAGAGTTTGAATAAGACTGGACTACGGGATGGTTAGTTTCTCTTTATAACATCGTTAATTGAAAAAACAAACATTTCACAGGATGATTATAGATAACTCGATCTTAATCCTGAGTGTGTTTGGACTCATGTGTATGAGGACATTCCTTTGATTTGTATGGGTGAGAGTGGCTCGAGTTGCCATCTCAATATGCCTACCACTTTGGGAATTTGTCTAAGTAGAGAACTGGGAACATAACTACACAAGATGGAGTTCACTCCTTTCCACTTTTAGGGAAAGTAGATAAATTGCTCCTTAAGTGTGACTCCAGGTCTTGAACAAGGGGCCCCTCCCTCTCATTGGCCCGAGAGGGATTTATTTATAGTTGGACCATAAACAGGTTATTCATTAGAGAATTAGTGAGACTTAAGGAAAAAGAAGTAACTACAGAGGTAAAACAATAATTTTAACTCAACTGTAATTACGAGCAATTTGAAGGATCGACTTATTGATGACTGGTTATATCCATGGACACAGAAATATATCTATAGTGCAAAGAGTGCAGCTGTAGGTTTTTAGTGGAGTGACACACAGTTAATAAATGTTGATTTAATTAATTAAAAAGTTTAATTAATTTAACCCCGAATTGAGCTTCTAATTTATACGTCTATTGGGTCCCCTACTAGCTCACTAAGGGTAAAACAAGGATCAATTATTTTTAGAATAATTTGAATTGTTAAAATTATTTAAAGGGAGTATTATATTAATAAGGATTGAAAAAGCGATAAGCTACCTCACCACTCAAACCACGGATGTTAAACGAAAAGCATTAACACACACTATAACAACTGAAAAACCAACAGCAAGTAAAATAGTAATTGCACATAGAAGTTGGTAACCTAGTTCAACGATAAACCACTTACGTTTGAGGGGTAGTGTGTCCAGGAAACATAATCCACTAATATTGAATGAGTTAAGCGTTTACAACAAAATACTTATCTGTAAAGTAACCACTTCTACAGTGACTTTTGCAAAGCTTAACTTGTGATGCACCTAGGCTCCCCTAGATGTGAAACTCCCTTTCAATAGTACTTAGGCTCCCCCTAAGTCTGGTAATATTAGTGATGAACACTTCGGCTTCTGATAGCATGTGAGACTCCCTCTCAGCTTGACCATGTTCCTCGTGACTCAGTGAATTCTCTTCTTAATTTGCAATGCCTCAGGCTCCCCCTAAGGCTTGAAAAATCTGTTCTCAATGGTGATGTCTTAGGTTCCTCCTAAGATAGTGAATATCTTCAGAGTTTCAACAATCTTCAACAAATGAACTTACAGCGGATTACAATAAGCAAATCTTGAAATACAATTAAGCACAACTTCGGCCACCAAGAACAAAACTCTTTCCAATAAATAAACAAATGTGGCAGCCCTACCAGATGACATGACTTCTCCTTTTAACACACAGTTTCAAATAAGGAAAGAGTTCCTGTACAAAATATTTTCCTTTGCTACAAAATACGCTTCGCCATAAAAGGAAAATATCTTTTAATAAGTTTCTGCCGAGATTCCAGATTAGGAAATACAAATATTCCACTTTAAAATTCCAGATTAGCAAAGTCAAATATTCTTCCAAAAATATGATATGCCAGAAATAGATGTTAAAACATTATTTGAAACATTCGAGAAAACTACATTATAGTATATCATTAATTATAAATATGATTTATAATTAAAATCATATAAAAGAGAGAATAATATATGGATAACATTCCAGTATTAATTTAATATGAATTAGATTCATATTGAAAGTATAGAGTAAAATTAATATGAATGAGATTCGTATTAAAACTAGAGGTTATGAGAGAGATATGCATTGTGATGCATAATAAATATGTGATATTTATTTCTTAATTAATTAATTGTTAATTAATTAATCAATTATATATATATATATATATATATATATATTAAATTTGATTTGATTTAATATATATATTTATATATTTAAGTTAAATAAATAAATAAATAATATTATTAAGGGTTAACTCCCCTACAATTTTGCAAGGAAGTGGGAACGTGAAGTGAGGGGAGTTATCCCCTCACGTATTATCTTCTTCAAAAATTGAGAACAGAAGTGTTCTATTGTTCAAGCTTTTGTTTTTTCAAGAGATCTCTTTCCCAGAAAAAAAAAATCTCTCTCTAGTGGGTGGTGTCTATTTGTTGGTTTTTTGCACAGAGAAGAAAGAATAGGAATTGAGTGAAGAATTATTTTTCAAAAATATAAAATTTCTTAAACTTTAATTCTCTGTATGCTTAATTTAATTACTGTAAATTAATTTTGATTTTTCCCTGATAGATGTATAAACATGCAGCGGAAGTTAATTGAATCATATTACACTTTAACATGGTTAAAAATAAGGACAAACATGCATAATAAAAAGGGGAAAACTGAGTTTAGAACAACAAACTTTATAGTTCAAATTCTCTTTTATTCTTCCACGAAATTGATCATGATCAGCTTTAGGACCACTACGAGAGTCTTCTCCACTATTGATAACTTGTAGAAATACAAGTTATCTTATTCGATTCTTTAAAACAATTAGAGGAATTCGCAAGGAAATAAGTGAAATATGGTATAAATCGTAGCTAATAAGCATGTTTTGCGATCAGATATTTACATATGCCATAAGAAGGGAAATTATGAAAAATTCTTGATTTCATCGCAGGAATTCAAAGATAAGTATAAAAGCTGAAAGCACTGCTGCATCCATGATCGCATAACCACAGAAGAGGCGACCAACATGAACCATGCGATGAAAGATAAAGGTCTGACATGCTCAGGCGGCGACTGTCAAATCCATAGAACTAGTTGGTAACTGATTAGACAGATTCATGGCAGAGCCAATGTACTTGCAACAAAGCAAGCGGCGCAGCAGGGCATGAAATTTAATGCATGCGTCAGGAAATCATTAGAGAGAAACTGCAATGACGCCTATAAATAGTCAGCTTAAAAACTGAAGAAGGGGTTAGTTGACTTGAAAGATCAACTTCCCCGAGAGAGAGACGAGCATCGCCATCAAACCTCAAGCTTTTCTCTGCAGAATTTCGAAGACAAATTTTAGAATTCTTCTTGGAAAAGCTTGAATCATCTTCAACCTTATATTATCATCAAGCAGCCAATCCTAAGTTAGCGAGATCAAGAGACTGACTCAACGGCCCGACATCTTTGTCCTAGTTCTTTCTCTTACTTATATTTGTATTATGAATTGATTTTGAGAGATTTCTGATTCAAATATTAATATAAGTCCATATGTTTCATCCATCTACCTGCTTGTTTGCATTTTATTCTTTTGATGTGCTGGAAGATCTAATCTAAGTGTGAATCTACGCATGTTTAGTGGTTTTACTAGTTAATGCATCAGTAATCCTTGCTTTAAGCCATTGAGAAACACGTTTAAAGCTTGAGTTCTTGCCTGAGAGGGTATAGAAAGTGTAAAAAGCACTAAGTAGTGAGAATTAGCATCTTAGAAATAAGGTGAGCCAATTCATCAGTCGATTATTGCATGTACCTTAGAGATAAGGAAAGTGTAGATTATGAACTGAGAGGTTGCTACCGAGCGTATATAATCGACACCGCTAAGAAAGCATAGATGCATGCTATAGAGATTCTTGGCTGTTATTAAGATTAATTTACAAATGCCATCGCATGCTACTTGCATAGAAAAATACTTCATTGACAAACATCACAAATCTCTTTGCTCGTCACCTAGCTCTCTCGTCTTGTAATTAATATTGTAGGTTAGTAACATATTTCTTCCCCCCTATGTATAAAGCATTCATCGCATAAGTATTCATCGCATGGTTAAAAACACAAAAGCACAAAAGTTCCTGAGTTCGACCCTGGACTCACTAGGTTACTGATTTAAGTTTATACTTGGACTCAAATCAGATAAAGCTTGTGTTCATCGCATAAAAATTCATAACATCAGTCAGTTTGTGACGAAGTACGCATGTATACATTGTCTATGCGTTGCACTTTATGAACGCAACAACTATTCTCCGAGCTTAGAATAGAGTGGTGGGACTCCGTGAATGATGAATTTAAGAGTAAATTTGAGTTTTTGAAGCTTGGTTTACTTTAGATTGCATGTATTTTATCTCTAAAATTTGTAGTTTTTACATCACTGATTTATGAATTTTATATTTCTATCAAAGCTTCTTTTAATAAAACCACCACTCACTGGCTTGTTAGCTCAATCTTTCTTCCTATATTTTTCCTACAAGGTAGTACTTCCTGAGTTTTCCGCTATTTACATGACGTTTGCCACATGTCTCATATAGTTCTACACGTCTTCTTTTATATGTAATCATGTTCATGCTAAAGTAAAAGTATTGTAAATAATTGAGGTTTTAAAGTGTTGTTTACATTTGTCAACAGTTTAATGTGCTATATGAGTTATAATAAAGATATATTTTGAAGTTTAAATCAGGGCCACGCATTATGTTATATTTTAAGCATGTAATTTGACGGTAGACTTCATTGTACGTTCGGGGTCTATTATCGTCACATCTCGTCTCAGGTGGTCTATAGAGTAATCTGGGGTGGAGTGTGATATCAAATCTCAGCAATTTTCATCCCGTTTATAAAACACTAAATACATCAGAGATTAAACCTTCAATTGATAGCAAAATGCATGAAATGAGAGTGGATTTGGTGGCTAGAAATGGTGATTACACCAAATTAAGGATAAAACCACTACTACAGTGGATTTTTCCAATATAATTAAAAATGAATTTAAAACTAATTTTAAAAAAAAATTTAATTTTAACCATTAATTAATTAAAATAATTTTAATTAATTATATTATTATTATTATTTTAATATTATATATTAAAATATTAAATCCATTCCAAATTCGACTTTTTTGAAAGATTTTTCCGTATATGAATAGTCATTCATATTTTAATATTTAAATTATATTTTAATATTATTTCCAACTCCCTTAACTTGTTCAATTCGTAATTAATCAACGAGACACTAAATATATGGTATATATTTCATGTTTACTCCCTAAACCGAATTTGAATGTTTCAAATTCATTCATCACACTGTTTTAAGGTTTTATCCGATGTGAGCTAGCTGAGGGACCTAATGGACTTACCGATCATGAGCTCCAACGATCCAAGATTAACCAGTCAAACTCTTTAACCTAGTTAACCAACATTCCTTAACTAATGGGTCACTCCACTAAAACCCGTAGCTGCACTCTTCTCACTGTAGATATATTTCTATCCATTTGATATAACCATAAATAGTAAGTCAATCCTTCACAGGTTGTTCGTAATCTCAGCTGGGTCAATTACCATTTTACCCCTAGATTATATTTTGTTTCTCAAGTACCACTGACCCTCTAATGAACAATTGGTTTGTGATGCAACTAACAAACCGAGTCCCTCTTGGGCCAATGAGAGGATGTGGCCCCTTGTTCAAGACCTGGAATCAGCACTTAAGGGAACAACCTCTCTACTATCCCTAAAGTCGGGTAGGAGTGAATTTCGTCTTGCAGATCTATGTCCCCAGCTATCTATTCGGTCTTACCCCTAAAATGGGAGGCTTATTGAGTCGGCGTACTCTGGCCACTCTCACCCATGTAGATCTAAGGATAATCCTGAATAAACAGGAGTTCATAGCTAGCTCAGGATTGAGATCGAGTTACCCATGTCAACTAATTGAAATAGTTAGTGTTAACAGTAAACAACATTATAAAGTAATAGTGACTATTTTGTGGCCTGATCTTATGCAAACTCATTGCATAGAACGCCCCCATTCACATGTCTCCACATGAACGATTCAGGATCACATCGTTTGTATCAAATACAAAGTGAGCTGCATCCAATAGTGTCCCCAGGATAAGATACTTGAACTTGATCGTTTTGACTATATACTTGAACTTGATCTACTTTATGTCTTTACATATAGTCCAAGTGTTCATACTATAGTCACGAGTTCTTATTTTATTGGAGTTAGGATTCTATTGACAATAATTCACATATTCAATAACAACTTTATAGATAATAAAAATGTTAAAAGTTTATAAACCACAAGTTTTAGGACATAAAACCCAACATTCCCTTCTCAATTTCAAAGAAAAAAGTGATCAATCGCTTCTGCAATTGGTATTCAATCCCTTCAATTGGTATCAGAGCCCAATGAATTTGTCTTTGATTTTAGTTTAGAGAAATCAGAATTGATTTAGTGTGTGCAAATTCCGTCAAATTCATGTGATGAATGTTGTAGACTTTTAATTTGGGTTTTGCATAATAGATGTTTCGATATTTGACATTTAGACTCGAATTGCAGTTTGATTTGATCAGTTGTGTATGGGTCAAGTTGTATATTTAGGCATTTAAATTTCACAATCGAGTTTGTATTCAAGTTCGGGTCATTTGTGTAATGGTTTGTTGTGAAGAACACTGGAAAATAGAGGCGAAATTGCCATAAATTGCTAGGATTTGGACATTCTGGAAATGGTGCCGCAGTATTGTGCCCTACGCTGCGGCACTCCGACGCGAAGGGGGGCAGAATTTGTTTTCTGTAGAGCCACGACGCTTTAAACATCAGGTGCGTGCGCGTGAAATAAATCGTCTGTTCAAGTCCAGCTGGCATGTTTTTTCTGTTTTCTAATGTAATTTCTTTATTTTATAATTAAATTATTTTTTATAGGGTGCCAAATATTGGTTTATTAATGCTTATAATATAGTTTAATGTGCATGTGATGTATGTTTAAATTATATTTTTATATTTTTATTCGATTTCGAACAATTCAAAATCTTTCACCACACTATTCTAAGGTTTAGTCCATTATGAGCTAGCAGAGGGACCTAATGGACCTACAGATCATGATCTCTAATGATTCGAGATTAACCGGCCAAACTCTTTAACCTAGTTAACCAACATTCATTAACTAACGAGACACTTTACTAAAGTCCGTAGCCATACTCTCCTCACTGTAGATATATTTTTGTCCATTTAATATTACCATAATTAGTAAGTCGATCCTTCACATATTGTTCGTAATCACAGTTGAGTCAAAATACCGTTTTACCCCTGTAATTACTTCTTGCTCCTTAAGTTCCATTGATCCTCTAATAAACAATTGGTTTATGGTCTAACCACTAAATCGAGTCCCTCTCGAGCCAATAAGAGGGTGAGGCTCCTTATTCAAGGCCCGGAATCAGCACTTATGAGAACAACCTATCTACTATGCCTAGACATGGGTAAGAGTGAATTCTGTCTTGCAGGACTACATCCCCAACTATCTATCCGGTCTTACCCCTGAAATGGGAGGCTTATTGAGTCAGTGAATTCGAGCCGCTCTCACCCATGAAGATTTAAGGATAGTCTTGAATAAATAGAAGTTCATGGTTAGCTCAAGATTAAGATCGAGTTACCTAGGTCATCGAATTGAAATAGTCAGTGTTAACAGTAAACGGCGTTATAGAGTATCAGTGACTATTTCATAGTTTGGTCTTTATGCAAACTCATTGCATAGGACGCCCCCACTCGCATGGCTCCACATGAATGATTCAAGATCACATCGTTTATATCAAATACAAAGCGGGCTACATCTATAGTGTCCCCAGAACAAGGTACCCAACCTATCCTTATACTATAGACCATTTTGGCTATTTACCTAAACTTGATCCACTTTTATGTCTCCACATAGAATTCAAGTATTCAGTCTAATAGTCATGGGTTCTTATTAGTCTACTAGATTTAGAGTCACTTAACTGCACAATTCACTTTATTCAATAACAATTTTACTGAATAAACTTCAATAACATTTTATATGAATAAGTTCATTGTTTACAAACTACGAATTTTAGGACATACAACCTAACAAGTTGCTAACTTAGGTCTAGGTGAAACTCATGGATCCATTGTAAGGATTTTTATTCTAAATCTATATTTCTCTTTGATTTTCTATGTTTCTTGAATGTATATTAACTTCTATGCTTAGATTTATGGTTGGCTTGATCAACCATCATTCATTCTTTGATTGCTAGTGATTAGGAATGCTCTAATGTATTTTTAGTCTCAAAGGGACAAAAGTCCAGAGCATGCTTGTTGTGAATTCTAGGTTATTTAGAGTATCTCCTTTTACACATTGCGTGACTAGGATAATTCAAGAACACAATCGATTAGTAACTTAGGGCTATCCGGGTTATTAATCGTCTTAGTTGAACCTATCGAGCTTAATGTGATTGTTTGCTTGTTATAGACGCTAGCGATCCCAAACAACTAAGCAATTAGTCTAATTAAGAATTAATTAAAGTAGATGTAAGATTTCTATGGACGCTATCGAACCCAATTAATTGAGCATCTGTTTTAATTAAGTTATTAATTAGTAATTAGGGCGCTTGCCCTGGGCTATCCGGGCAAGTTGACTAAGCACATTAAATCAAGAGATATAACCCCTAGTAATCCTATGATCAATAGAACATAGGTGGATCCTAAGTCCTGAGCTAGGCGTTTCTTTTACTTTTTTTGTACTTTTACTTTCTTGCAATTTAAATTTCGCAATTTACATTCCTGCATTCTATCCAATCAAAAACCCTCTGTTTTTACTGCTTTCCATAGACTAATTTAATATAGAGAGATTCTATCTTTGGTTCCCTATGATTCGACTACGGACTTGCCGCTTGTGTTACTCAGTAGTATAAATAGTTGTTTCGGTGAATTATAAATTTTATTTGATTGTCGAAGAAAGGTTAACGACACCTATTTTTCGGTCACTTTCATCTATGGATAAGGTTGGGTATCTTATCCTATAACACTATGGATACAGCCCACTTTGTAATTGTTACAAACGATTTGATCCAAGTCGTTAATGTAGAGACGTGCGAGTGGGGGTATCCTATACAATGAGATTGTATAAGATCGAACCACGAAATATAGTTTTATTGTAACACCGTTAAGTGAAGAGATTAATATTTCAAACGATGATTATGTAACTAAATCTCAATCCTGAGTTAGTTATGAACTTCTGCTCATGAGAGTCATCCTTTGATTTGTATGGGTGAGAGTGACCCTAGTCACCAACTTAATAAGCCCACCATTTTAAGGACGATACCAACTGGGGAGCTGGGAACATAGCTACACAAGATGGAATTCATTCCTTCCCGCCTTTAGGGTAAGTGGATAGGTTGTTCCCTTAAGTGCTGACTTCAGGACTTGAACAATGAGATCTCGCCCTCTCACTGGCCTGAGAAGAATTTTGTTTATGGTTTGACCATAAATAGATTGTTCATTAGAGGATCAGTGGTACTTAAGGAGCAACAGGTAATTACAGGGGTAAAAGAGTAATTTAACCCAACTATAATTATGAACAACTTATAAAGGGTTGACTTACGTATAGTGGTTAAATCAACGGACACAGAAATATTCTACAATTTATAAGAATGCATCTATAGGTCTTTAGTGGAATGCTCTAAAGTTAATGAAAGTTGATTAATTAATTAAATTAAATTAATTAAAGATTTTTATTAATTAATCATGAATCGTTGGAGCTTAGGTCCATTAGGTCCCTCTACTAGCTCTCACAGCGGGTTAAACAAGAATATTTAGTATTGAAAGAATTTGAGATTATCAAATTATTTTAAGGGAATTTATGTTAATTGTATGTGATACAATTAATATAATGTATAAGAAACATTATAATATAAAGTTAATTTTGAATTAGATTCAAAATTAAACTATATAATATGAGAGTATTAATATTTGAATAAAGATTCAAATATTAAATTAATATGAATTTGATTCATATTAAATCTATAGGTTAAAATTAATGTGGATGAGATTCATATTAAAACTATATAGGTTATGAGAGAAAATGTATGTTGAAATATGATTCATTTATACATTAAATTAAATATATGATATTTAATTAATTAACTAATTAAATTCGATTTAATTAATTAATATTTAAATTTTAATTAAATCTCTTTTTACTAAATTAAATTAAATGACTCCCCTGCCGTTGCAAGGGAGTGGTGAGTGGGTGAAGGAAGCACGTATTTCTTTTTGGCAGATAAAAGATCTAAAATCAGAAAAACTCTTTGACTCTCTCTGTTTGTTTTTTTTTTTTTTTTTTTGTGAAAGAAACACTTAAGCTTTTTCTCTAAAATTCTCTCTCAAAATTAATAGAGAAGTGTTCTCTGTTAAGAAATCAAACATTCCCTTCTCTGTCAAGTGGTTCCCACAAACCTTCCTTGTCCAAGAGAATAGCAGAGAAGACCAATTGGTGGTGTCCAGTACGTGAATTCTGTTCGTGCTGTGAAGTTTAATAAGGTCGGGAGAAAACTTGAAGAAGAGTTCTATAAAGGTAACTTGCTCTTCTCCATAGTAATTTGAAAAATCATGTTTAATCTATTTATGTTTTCTCTATTCTGTGAATTTATTTTGTAACAAAATTTGGGACAAAGCAATCACACGTTCTCGGTAGGAATTCAATTCCTTCACCATCCGCATTGATTTTCTATAAGGGGAGTCTATCCAACATTGTTGGATAGTCAATTAGGCTTGATAATTAGATAACTCATCAACTCAATTCATATGATAAATCAATGAACTAATCCATAGATAGCCCAACAGTCTCTTAATGTGCGAAGATAATCTCATGCTATCGCTCTCTCTCTCTCAATTTATCTTACTTTTTGCACTCTAAATTTCCTATTTTAGCTTATCTTGTCAAACAAAACCCTCGATCTTTACTGATTTCCAAAGGTAAATTTAGCTTAGAGAGATTCTATCTTAAGCTCCTTATAATTCGACCTGGTCTTGCTACTGAGATTACCTAATAGTTTAAGATGATCGGTAATCTATAAATGTATTTGATCGATTGAAGGCTTCGAATAGATCAGACAATTACTCAAACATCAATATTGAAGGAGAAAAAACGATAAAGAGAACTCTAAAACAACTAGATTTGGAGTCTTTTTGCATTACTTTTCCTAAAATTAAAGGTGATTTAGAGTTAAAATTATTCTCCTTATTTCCTATTTTGTCTAGACATGTAGGAGAAGATCCACACATGCATCTAAAGAAATTCCATGTTGTTTGCTTTGAAATCAAACCACATGGAGTGACTGAAGAGCTAATCAGCCATAGAGCTTTTTCCTTCTCTTTGAAGGATCAAGCAAAAGATTGGTTCTACTATCTATCTACCTTCTAGTTGAATCGTCAAACGACCGAGGAAATTCTTTATTGCATCATGGGCTACAAACATAAGGAATGAGATCTACGGGATAACTCAAATCACTGAGAAGACATTGTACGAGTATTGGAAAAGATTAAAGAGATCATATGACAGTTTCCCACATCATTAAATTTCTGACCAACTCTGAATCCAACATTTTTACGGTTAATATCAATCAATAAGGTGTATGATTGATATAGTAAGTGGAAAAGCTCTAGTGAACAAGACACCTAAAGCAAAGCTACCAAACAATTGGCAGAAAATTACCAACAATTTGTTACAATAACTTGATGAGTTGTCAAGCAAGTTAATAAGGTAAGTGAACTCAAAAGTCAAATTTCTAATTTAACTGCTTCGGTTCAACCAAATATGTTCGCTTCCAAGACATTATATAGATGCATGTTCTCTGGTTGTTACAATATTCCAAGCAAATTCCTGGCCAATCTAAAAGGAAGTATGGGAACTATTCTAATCACTAGAATCGTGGATGGAGGGATATATTTGCTTGGACACTTCTAAAAAACTCCAATCCTATTAGGCTTTTCCTGTGTCTGCCATCTTTACAAGAATTCTTTTGCTACTTTTACCCTCAAATGGTCCCAATTCCGAAAGATAAAGAGTTTTCTTGTTATAATGAATTCCAGAGAGACAAAAAAAAAAAAAAAAAAAAAAAATACTAGCTGCACAGAGAAGATAGAAATTTAAATGGGAATCCATTAGTGATGATATAAAAGTGTCACCTTAAGAAGCACGGACACTCTTAAAATGGCCAAGTGTCAATATCGGACACGCTCCCAACACGTGTCTGACACGCCAGCTGGCATGTCGATTATTTTATTATTAAGTTTGTAATGTCCGACACGGCCAGACACGCCCCCAACACAGCCAAACACGATGGGCAACACCTCATGACACGACAAGCTGCAATTTTAAAAAAAAACCAATTAAAACGTTGCATTTTCTATCCGACTGAGCGATGGCAAAGGGAGGGGAGGTCGGCCATTTTGGAGAGGGGAAGTCGACATCGGCAACATTAAACGGCTAAGCAACGGCGAAGAGAAGGATCGGCATCGAGAACTTTGACAGTGGTGGTGAAGGTTGAGAAGAACCAAGGAAGAAAGAGGAAAAAGCAGAGGAGAGAGGAGGGGGTTGTTCGTGGATGTCAAAAATAGAATAGTGGAGGGAAAGAGAAACATCATCAGTGTTAGAGTTTTTACTCCTAATGGGCTTTTGAGCTTCTTTACATCCCTTCAACGATGGGGCTTTTCTAAATGCCCTTTCCTTCTTCTTTTTTATTTTTTATTATTATTTTTTTTAAATTTCTACTTTGTTATTTATTATTTTTTTAAAAAAATATTATTTTTAATAATTAATTAAAGAAAATTACTATAAACAGAAAAAAAAATATCAAACTACTATTGTCTATCGCTTAAGTGATAGAATTTGATAGACAATAAAATTTCTCTATATTTGTAAAAGTTTGATTCATTTTTTCTATATTTGAAAACAGCCTTAAAAAGACCTTAAATATTTTAGGTTTGATCTTTTAATATAAATACATATTAAAAAATTAAATGTCCTCAACATGTCGTGTTCTAAATTATCAAAAATTAGCATGTCGCCGTATCGTGTCGTGTCCCGTATCGGTGTCCGAGCTTCTTAGGTATCACCAAATCTAAATATAATTAAGCCTAGAAAATCAGATTGTCATCTCAAACCTAAAGCCTCAACAGTCAAGATGAAGCAGGCTCCTCAAAATGCCCATTAACCACACAAGAAGAAAATATTTTAGCAATGAAAGATCAACCAAAAAGATTCGACGAATAAACTCGTAGTTCATCGACTTTCTTTGTCACCAGAAGCCTCAATATATGGGACCAGTAATATATGTTTTTTTTCTTCCTTTTCAAAAAAACATGCTTGTGAGTGAATAAAAGAATATAGAAACCACTGAAGCATCCTTAGTTTTTGCTCATACAGGAGAATTGCCAAAATCTCAAACCATTTCCACACTTCCAAGTAGGCAAGTACCATGACTTCAATTGCTCCAATCAGATTGACCTCAAACAACATATCTATAAGTCACATATCTTCCTGCAGTTTCACTTGGTCGGATGATCTTTACTACTTGTCCACGCTTCAGCCCATAATATCTAGCAATTGGATCGGAAACCTGAATGCGAGGTAGCTGAGACAAAATACAAAATCACTTGAGGAACTAACAGAAACACATCTCAATATGTATCCAAGAGTGTCAAAAACTCAGCATGTGCGCATCTCGACTATTCAAACGAAACAGCCACCTAACTCTACGATATTTGATTGTCAATGTAACTTGTAGGGTATTAAATCTTAAGTAGGTGATCATCATGGCTTGAACTCATTCCCTAAAACCTATATTATTTACATAGCCCTTATTCACCACAGGCCAATCTACAATGATTATTTCAACATATTTGTGGAAGATAAATTCTTATAATATTCGTGTTTTTAAAGAAAATACGATCAAATAAAATGAAACTCACTTGTGTTTCTTTCACTGTATACCTCTCCAACAACGTCTTCTTCTCTTCATTTGTCAGAGACACGTGCTCGGGAATGAGAACATGATTTTTAATGTTAACCATCAATTCTGCTTCCTGCATCAAAAAGTGACAAAGAGGTAAACATGAACTTCAGTAAAATAAGAATGTAGGCATAATTATGTGAAAAATGGAAATCACATAAGTAATTACAAACTAACATTACCATTCTTTACACCCCCCCCCCCCCCTCCCTTTTCATTCTCGCTGTTGATGTGAGAGACAAAAAAAAGTATGAGAACTAGTTTTAGGATAGGAGCATAGAAGATCCTCTCTAGTTCTCATCAAATTTTTAGCCTATGATAATATTACTGTATCTATCCGACATTAAAAGACTCCAGAAACCATTTAGGGTGTGTTTGGCCCAAAGATTTTGAAAGTAGAGTGGGGAAGTAGGAGGTTATGAACTCCACTCCTCATTTGGCCCAAAGAGTTGGTGGATCTCACTACTAAAAAAACATCAATTTTATATCTTATTAACTCCTTACATTGTGAGCCCCAAGACTTTACAACTCTCTAGACTTCATAACTCTTTACTCCTCACTATTCCACTTCTTACCCCAAACACCCCCTTAGAGATTTAAGTTTTACCTGGAAAACCTCCAAATGGACTTTAGAGGATATTTCGCCAATAGAAGTACGAGCAAAGGGGGTCAAGTTCTGTTGAACAACCAATATTGCTCTAAAAACATTCTCTGATTTCATACGTTTTTTATAAGTATCCAATGTCTTGATACCAACCTTCGGCTCTTCAGGAAAGAAAATATATATCTGTGTAAAAGACTCATAAATAAGAGGAGGGGAATAAATAAAAAAGGGTTAACAAATAACATGTACATCCCTATAACCAAACTTTATAAAAGTTTGGGAAATATTTATCAAATAATATTATATACTACTCAACGATCGATGGTTAAGTATTTTCCATGTCAAAGTACTTGAAAATGACTCAAATATAAACTTCTCCGGAGGAAATTTACTGCAACATTTTAACAAGTTAAAGTTTAAACATGTTCAAATACGCAACTAATTGCATGAGTCAATGAGACCCCATTTTATAACCATTTGGTTTTTAGTTCTTAAAAATTTTCTAAATACTACTTCCACTTATTAGTTTCTTTATTTTATTATCTATGTTTTATAAGAGTTTTCAAAACCTAAACAAAATTTTGAAAACTAAAGAAAAATAGTTTTTTAAATTTCATTTTCTTTTTGTTGGAACTTGCTAAGAATTTGATGTTTACTTAAGAAAATGAACATCATGGTAAATAAGTTGGGAGACAACAAACACAATTTTATTTTGTTTGGATAAGAACAACAAACACAATTTTCAGAAACTAAAAACCAAAAACTAAATAGTAATGAAAAGGAGGCTAAATAAATGATATTATCATTGTATAGCATGAGATTATACCTGGTCAGAGCTATTATTTCTCATGGATTTATTGATAACAAGATCTTCTCTTTTCATGCTCTCGCCGAACTTATGCTTAAATTGTCCTCTTGACATATCAAGCTCGAAGTCTCCAACAAAGTAGCCTCTGTCTTTCAACATCTGCAATACAGTTTTCCGGACTCTAAAGAGTCTGGTGATTTCCTCCTCTGACAACACCATCTCTTTCAGCCGAAACCTATTTTCAAGAAATTCACTACTCAATCATTATTCTAAACAAGATGCACACAGAAGAGTATAAAACCCAATTCCCAAACCAAAAACAGAGGAAAAAAGGGAAAGCAAAACGAAAAAAAAAAAAAAGAAGATAAAATCTATCCACATTTCCCTCAACTCGCTTCATCCTAAAGCATATGGGAATATGAAAGCCAAATAAATCATTCGACATAGACATCGTGTTGAGACAAATCAATTTCCCGAAATGCAAACATTCGTGATTTACATATAAATCATTCCAATGGGTATTGATTCACAATTGCTAGAAGGGGGAAAATGCACATTCAACAAAGAAATATCAACAAAATCACAGACCCGAAAACAAGAGCGGTACAAATTTCTAAGAGGAAAATGTATCGAAAGAACCTGATTAGAAGGAGATTCTCGTTAAATTGATAATTCGGAAGAAAGAAATCTTCGTTTCAGAACTCAGTATTTTCGTTTACGTCCTCTCGTTGTGGAAGGTTTTATACATGTCTTGAAATAAAACATGTATGCTAATAGAATGTATGTCTCTAAATCAAACATATTTAAATTGAGTAATTTATAATTAAAATTAACGAGTTAATATATTTAATTAATAGGAAAATTTTAAAAAATAGAAAAATAAGGAAAACTATTTATACAAAATAGCAAAATTTTTAGAAAATTGTGATAGACCTAATAGAAGTCTATCAAGGTTTATCAATGATAGAAATGATAGAAGTTTATCACCAATAGATGCTAATAGAAGTCTATCAATGTTTATCAGAATAGTTTGACATTTTTTCTATCTGTGAAAATTTTCTAAATTAATATCATATTAGTTATAATCTAATGTTTAATCACTTTTATAATTAATTGGGTTCAATATTAGTAATTTTTATTTTAATAAAATAATATATTATATAAAAAGTGAAAAATTAAGATAAAAATATGATATGTTATTTGTTGTGGGTGAATTTGGACCATAGGGTACGTAGGTAAAAGTCAGGACCATACAAGACTAAAAGAAGGCAAGCGGCTTGAGCCAGACGCTCAAACTGTCGACTCTGCCTCGAGCCGAGTCGAGTAGAGGCCGAGCTGAGCAGAGGGCGAGCCGAGTTGAGCCGACCATTTGATCCTAATTTGGTATTAGGAAACTTATATCCTAACCCTAGTAGAGTCATAGTAAAACTCTAGGTCCAACCCTTATAAATAGATCGTCATGATCCCATCAAAGGTATCTTAAAAGTTTTGATACTTAGGCGTTGGAGCCATTTTTCTTTATTTTGCAGGTCCTCTCCGGTCCCAAATTTTGCATCAACATTATTAATGAATGAAGTAATAAAAATTAATCACAATAAATAATTAATTGATTATAAATTATCAAGAATGATTATATATTCATAATAAAAGATCAAATTAAAATTAATCTCAACAAATAATTGTTTGTTTATTAAAAAAATAATAATAGTGAAATTTTCCTATATTTGTAAATAGTTTAGCTCATTTTTTAATATTTGAAAACAACCCCTTAACTAATCCTAATTTACTAATTAAATATATTTAAGATATTCTTAACAATTTAATTAATAATTTATGTAAATAAGTTATTGCATTCATTTAATAAATTTTATTGTAAAAATAAATTAAGTAAATATTTTACTAAATTATTATTAGTTCTGTTCGCACGAGATTTCCGAAGAAATTTAATTCGTGGAATTTGAACTTTATATTTGTATTAATTTAAGTATAGGATAGTGAGTACAATCTCTAATACATAATCCTTTGATGTTTTCTCTAAAAAAAAATAAACTTTGCTTCTTGGGCTTGTTGATCTTCTTGAATGATGATCTTCTTGAAGGATCGACCTTTGGGCTTGATGATCTTCTTAGAGGATCGACTTTTAGGCTTGATGATCTTCTTGGATGATCGGCCTTTGGACTTGATGATCTTCTTGGAGGATCGACTTTTAGGCTTGATGATCTTCTTGGATGATCGGCCTTTGGGGTTGATGATCAACTTCGATCGACCTACGGCTTGTTGATCAGCTTGGATCGGCCTATGGCTTGTTTTTTACTTTAAGAGCTTACAGGAGTTTTAGCCTCCTAAGTCTTCAGTCTTCAGGTCTTTAGAACTTTTAGAGTGTTGAGAACTTTGATCTTCAGTTCTTTGGAACTTAAGAGCTTCAATCTTCAGAACTTGTGAGCTTGGGAGCTTCGGTCTTCAGATCTTGAGAGCTTTGATCTTCAGTTCTTTAGAACTTGAGAGCTCCAACATTCAAACTTGAGATCGATTAGAGTTTCAGTCTTCTATCTTGAGGTTGACCAGAGCTTCAGAGTCTTGAAATCTTCATAGCTTCAGTTTCAAGTCTTCCGCACTTCGTTGCCAAATGCTTCCAACTTTCTTAAATAAAGGAGAATGACCTCTATTTATAGAGGATTTTCATGGGTCTTTAGATGGGCTTGGGCCCAACTGTTTTTGGGTTTGGGCTTGGGCTTAGGCCCAATATCTTCTTTGGCCCAAAATGTTACAATGGGCTTGAATTGTTTTGGACTTTAGACCCGAATGATTTTAATTACTCGGTCCGATCCAATTTATAATTTTCACATTGGGCTCGGGCTTTCATTCTGATGACATGGCAAAATTTGGTTGGCCAAAATTTCTCATTCAACAGGTTCATTAAAACAAAAATTTATATTAATTTTGTTAAATTAATATTAAGTAATTAATTAATTAATTAATTAACTATATTTAAAATAAAATTATATATAAAATGAAAAAAATGGGGGAAATAGAAAACTCATAGTTTTGGAAATAAACCAAAACTTTTGTCTATGAGAAATGAGTATGCTTGAGAATAGCTTATTCAAAGGCAAAGTATTGCAAACGGTAAAACAACCATGGATTTTGAATGTCTGTGTCAATTCTCATCATGAAAACTTCCAATCAAACGACTTCTTAAGGAACGTTTGGCCGATGAAGAGGGTGGCTTATTAATTTTTTAGCAAATTTGAATTTATACCTCCAAACTTATAGCTTTGAGCCTTTATTGTATTGATTTAGATCCTGTTTGGTGATCATATGATTTTATTTTTTAGTTTTTGAAAATTAAGACAAATTTCTTGTTTTTATTATCTATTTTTTTATTAATGTTTTCAAAACCAAACCAATTTTTTAAAATTAAAAAAATGTTTTAAAAAATTAATTTTTCTTTTTGAAATTTAGCTAAGAATTCAACTCTTTTATTCACAAACCATCATTATAAGAAACAAAGAGGAAATAAGATTAATATTCACTAACCAAAAATACAAAACGAAATGTCAAACGGGACCTTAAAATTTGAACTTATATAAGTGTATCAATTTAACACTCTCCTTCATAATTCGAAAAATAACATGCAAAATATATAATTGTTTCAATTAAACTTTTAAATTGTTATAAATGAATCAATTTTGCCTCTTTGTGAGATTATATTTGAAAATCGTCTATATATTCAATTATTGTATTGCCTAAAAAAATGTTAAATTTGCCCCTCAAAATTAAATTTGGTCCATATACTTTCAAGTTTGTTCAATTTTAGTCCCTATACTTTCAATTGTTCAATTTTAGTCCTCATACTTTCAATAAATTTTAAATTTAGTCTCTCAAAGTTAATTTTTTCGAAATTGATTGAATAATAATAATAATTTTCATACAAAAAAATAAAATATGTGAATATGTGTTCAAAATTTATAGCAAAAATGTTATAGAAAACAAAAAAACTTTTTTTTAAAAAAATTTAACAATAAACTAGCATTAGGGAATAAATTTAAGATTTATTAAAAGTATAAGGACTAAAATTAAAAAATTTAAATTATAGGGACCAAAATGGTATTTTAACCACACTAATATGATTAAAAAAGTGTATATTAGTTATATTTTACCATTTTTCTTTCTTTTAGTGGTTGTTATGCATGCTCGTTTATTCTATCGTCAATATATTATATCAAAAGATTAAAAATTGTTAATTCGTGATAACTTACGCCTCGTTTGGTAACCATTTGATTTTTTTTAGTTTCTTAAAATTAAGCCTATAAACACTCTTTCCACCTCTAAATTTCTTGCTTTGATACCTATTTCTTACCCATGTTTTAAAAAACCAAGTCAATTTTTTAAAACTTATTTTGTTTTTAGAATTTAGTTAAGAATTCAACTCTTCCACTTAAGATTGATACAAAAGGTTAAGAAATGAGAAGAAATAAGTTTGATTTTCAAAAATAAAAAACAAAAAACAGAACAGTTAGCAAATGGAGCTTAATATTAATAATAAAACAATTAATAACAAATAACGATAAATTATTACTAGCAATGTATCACCAATATACCATTTATTTAATACATGTATATAAATATTAAAAAAATTACTATAGTTACTAATTATTTAATTTGACATATTTGCAAATATGACAACCTTTTTAATTTGCTTTTAAAATCAAACATTGAATGGGGGTTCTCTATAGAAGGTATCTTGAGCATTGCCACTAAAAAAAGATAATAGCTTGTTAAATCAAATTAAAATATACAATGAATTTTTTGGACAAAAAAAATAAAATTTTAACAAATTTCCAAATTTATTAAAGAAAGAAAATATTTCATGTTACATTTTATTCAACAAAATTAAGTTATCAAAAAAAAAAAAAAAAAAAAATCCATCATAATAATAATAACAACTATATTTATTTACATAACTAAATTCTTCCATTATTATAACAACACTTCGAGAAACAATCATTCGGATACATTTCATTTGTTATATACATAAGGGGAAAAAATGTATCTAAATTTAAATATACATTTTTCATGACATAAACAAATACAAATGACTGTACAAATTGTTCATCAATAGCACAGCTCGTGAGGCTGATTGCAACCGTTACCTGACAATTAATTTCATGCATCAACTGACACGCTAAGAGCATTCAGTTCGACGTGTTGCTTACCCTCTTGCTGCGGATGAACTATAACAGTAGCGCAAGCCTCAGCCCTAGAGGATGGAGAGTCCCCGACAACTCGAGATAGCATTATCGAACTCACCAATGGCTTCCCATTACACAACTCGTCTGGTTTATTTTGGTCGTTGGAGATGATCTCCCATTCCTCTTTCAGAGCTGCTACTTCCAGACCCTTCTCCACGTGACTTTCGATCTCGAAACCTGTTGGCAAGATCACGTAGTCGTTCAGTGGGTCGTAGAAGGGGTCAGGGTCGCCTGCTTTGAGCCAATGCTTGAGGCTTCGGAACAAACGGTGGTCTCTAAGAACGCGCTGGTGCTCACCAGGGACCCCAATCCTTGCTACTGCATCCAGTCCATCGGCCTGAAAGGAAAAAGCATCATGGCTTCTGAGAGTTTATTTTACTCATTTTACTACTTTGGTAAACACGACCAAAATGAGCAAAAAGAAGCGGCAACACAACATATCAGAAGGCTACATGACTAGAAAATGGATCGTATATGTATTCACATGATAGAAAATTGTATAAACGATTGGCGAAAAGTACATCCTAAGTTACAAACTTGATAGATAACTTCTAACAATCGGCAGAAAAACATCTGATTATTAATTTAGAAGCTAGGATAGAACTTTAAGAGGCTCTTAGTAAAAAGGATTTGGGGATATTTCAGGATTCTATCAAAAATACTAGATCTACGTCCAGGATAAAAACTTGATAACTTGTCTGAACAATTAGCAAAATGCATCCGATCATCATTTCACAAGAGAAACGAGGGATAGACCTCCAAGAGATGGATAATGCAAGAAGCGGAATCTCAATCTGCTTCATTATTAATTTAAAAAAAAAAAAAAAAAAAAAAAGGTAAAATAACAAACCATTGCCGATTCCACCGGAACTGTCCCATCACCATCAACGTAAACATACTTGGGCTGAAAATGAAATTATGAAAAATTCAAGTCAGCTTTCCATCTTCATGTTCACAACTTCAAAGATAGGAAAAAGAGAGAGAATCGTCATAGCAGAAAGTTATATGACAATATTTCTTCAAGGTTTCACACCTTGAGTATGTAAGATTATAATTGAAAAGATGCTATAGAAAGACAACAGTGACCTCAGTGTATCGCAGTTTATGTAAATCAGCGACAGGATTTTCTGCATCTCCATAGCTGTAGAATGAATAATACATCATTTTCAGAAGCCAAGTAAAATTTGGCATATCATAAAATAACATGACGAAGCAAACATGAAAATAATCAAAAGGTTTTGCCTATAATAAATTCCCTGAATATCGGCAAACATCATTTAGCAAAATGAAGGCTTACCAAACAGTATGCGGTGTCTCAACACCAGTTGCATATATATTGTAAAACTTGACCTGAGGAGGTAGTTTAGCACTCTTTAAAATTTCCCTTGTCTCGTTTGCCCATTTCAAAATCTCCAAATTAAATGGCAGGGGAATATCCACTCCGTCATGAAGAATCTAATTCAAATACATAGAACTTAATAGTTTGAAAACGCAGACCAAAATCAGACACCAAAAAAGTGTAATATCTTTGATCTCCCTACATCAAACAGTAACATCTCATAGACAAGAGGTGTGTGTAATTTATCTACAGTCACTCATATAACATGCATAACGGTGCCAAAAACCACTAGCTTTACAAACCTTACCAAATTATTAATCATTTATTTCGAGAAATTTCTATGTAGAATAATCTATGAGAAATAATGTTCTTATTTAATAATGTACTCATTTGAAAAATGAAGCCTAAGGAAAAAAATATAGAAGACTTGTTTGATAACTTATTTTTCTTTTGGAAAGGAAATGGAACTTGTTTGATAAAATTCTCGTTTCTTGTATCTCATTTCTAGTTTCCTCATTTAAAGAAACAAAAACATAACTACGCATAATAACTGTTGGTATTTCTCATTCCTTCAAATATTAGATTAAAAAAAAAAAAAAGTTGACATGAAAATTAATTTTTTAATCAAACATTAAAAAGGAGTTGTATTCATTTTAATTATTCAATATTTATTATGCATTCTATAGGTAAACATTTGGAAATAATGTTTTCCTTCATATGTTTGAAAAACTGGAAACTGAACTGAAAAAAAAAAGTACTATTTCTAAAATTTTAATTACAATGAGAAACAAGAGATGGGAACAATTGTCAAACGCTTGTGTTCTCAAAACTGAAAATAAAAAACAATTGAAAGAAAAAGTAAGAAATACCAACGGACCACTAAAATCTAGCACACACTATATTGGTGACTTCAATCTTTAGATGTGATGTATATGACAACATAGCAATTAGAACTCACCGCGTTTGTTGAAAGAGATTCTGTCAGTATTTCAACACTTTCTTTAAGTGGGTAAGATTCCAACACATTATGAGGGTTCCCATCCTTGTCATGTCTCTCTCTCCAAACTTCTAGAAGAGGGATGTGTTGCCAATTAAAGTCTGGGGAGCCCATTAGTTCGTAAATGGATGGGCATTCAATAAGCTGAGTGGAAAAGACAGTCTTAGTTATAGAGAAACTAAAAACAGGATGAGTTAACCAAACTAACTAAGCCAGAAGAGTATCCATAGTGAGTTTTAATACAATTTAACAACTAAAATACACAAAATCTGCATAAAGAACAACATATTGAAAAATCAGAAATCTGTTAAATTTCCACATACACACACACACACAAAAGAAAGAAAAGAAAAGAAAAAAAAGATTGATCCTTAAATTTCTTTAAATGAGAAGCATCAGACACGATTGAAAGAAAAGAAATCAAAACAACCTTCTCCTGTTCAATCTACCATAAGCATTAAACAACTCCAAAGCTAAAATCCAAAGAGGAACCAAATCTTAGAAGGAATTCTCTTCAATTGTATTTTACTAGAAGAACCAAGCTCAACTGAAGAGTTGGAAGATAGAAACAAAAGAAAAAATGTGTTTGACACTGCCATATCAATTACAAGACCAAATTTCTCCATCTTCAAAAATGAAATAAATATGACCACGTGAATAATTCTTAGAAGGGAAGAAAATGCAATAAAGTGAATGTCATTCAGTTTCACATTCCTCCTACAAAATTGTTTAAGCCCCGTTTGGTAACTATTTGATTTTTAGTTTTGTAGTTTTTAAAAATTAAGCCTACAAACACTCCTCCCACTTCTAAATTTTTTTGCTTTCTTATCTACTTTTTATGCATGTTTTAAAAAACCAAGCCGAATTTTGAAAACTTAAAAAAGTAGGTTTTAAGAACTTATTTTCGGAATTTGGAATTTGGCTAAGAATTCAACTCTTTTACTCAAGAAATATGCAAATCATTGTAAGAAAATGTAAGGAAATTGGCTTAATTTTGAAAAACCAAAAACCAAAAACGAAATGGTTATCAAACGGGGCCTTAACAATTCACTCAACGTGAAAACATATAATGGATACTGTCATTTTGTCTCATACCAGTTGGTGCATGCTCCACTTTGATATGAAGAAGTTCTGTCTCCATCCACTAACGAATGACATTCCACTCACAAAGGTTGATGTAACATATCCAGGTGCGCCTGTTAAACACATACTTCAATCATTAAATTGAGTGCATTTCTAACATCACTTTTAGGATCCGTATTCCGACTAGCAATAGCATAAATCAACTACCACAAATAGAAAAAAAAAATGAAGGATTGGAGAACATGTAAACCACCTTATAACCTTTTCACTCAAGCAATAAACATCAGAGAACAGTCAATTATGGAAAGATATTATTCAATCTTAAATACTTCTGAACTCTCACCCTGGAATGGCGCAGCAATTGCAATCCAATTCTGCACATACTTCTCAAAAATCTGCAAACAAATGAAAGAATCTATTAAAATAAGAATCTGAATATGTGCCAAGAGACATGGAACAGAATTTAAAAACTCCACCCTTCACCTAAGAAAACAGTAAAATGAAATAAATAAACAAAATAAACTTGGAAAGTGTTTGATGTGAATCAAGGGGTGACAGCAGGTATGTTGTGGATGAAGTTGTTGAGAGGAGGGCTTGCCGGCTCCTTCCCCTCTCACCAGATTTTTGAAAATAATTTATGGGAATAAATTGAGTGGCTAATATTTTCCTACTAATCTGCCCTCTTTCTCTATTAGAATAGGCTTTGTAAGATTTTTGCGCCATGATTGTACATAAGAATGTGGAGAATGAGAATGTTTACTTTGCTGCGCAAGCCCATGAAGCACTTCACTAAAAGACCACCCATCGAATGACTTATGAGATTAATCTTTTTCCCTCCCGAAGCATTATATACAGCCTCCAGTTTTGCAGCTAAGAGATCCAATGTTTCTGGCAACCTAGAAAAACAGGCAAAGCAGAAGTGTTAAAGACCCAGAACCACAAACCTTCTCTTCTAGTTTACTTTCGACCCAGAACCACAAACCTAGAAGGAAATATAAAGATAAACAATCTATATGAAAAACTGAATAAGGAAAATCAAAAAACAACTTCATCATTTACATTTTTTCTATACTTTCAAAGCAGGAATAAATGAAGTATTGATAAAATAATCTGAATTTTAGTTGATACCTGTTACTTTGGCGAAAATCATATCCAAATCCAAAAAGTGTTTTTCCTTCTTGAAAACCCCACTTGGTCATTTCAACAATCATGTCATGGAAATAGTAAATAGAATCGCATCCAATGATCTATGGTGCAAATCAAAAATAAAAATCTTGTCAGTCCATTACGTACAAGTTTCTGTTAGTTAATTGAATAAAAACATTCTGAAAAATATTTCTATCCTGAAGTGAATTTTTCAAGAATTTGAAATAGCTCAAAGTTTTGGGGTAAAATATTAACACATACATGTATATATACATAGATACTATATTTACAAAACAAACATTTATCTATGCTTGAACATAATCATATACAAACTACCGTGAAAAATAAATAATGTACATGTGTTAGTGTGGACATGCATGTGAAAAGGAAGAGGAAATTATTAGATTTTCCAGTCAATAACTTCATCCGAATTGCAAAAAAATTCAGAAGTAAATATTTTAAAGCAGAAATCAGTATATAAATAAGACTTAAGAGTATACCATGTCAGGGTCCAGAGTATCTATCGCATATAATCCATTTCTCTCATCCGGGACTCTAATTTTGATCTTTGGATCAAAACATACAGACTCACCTGTTTCACTAGAAGATGTTAGTGACTGGAAAAAGAAATGGAACAACACCAAACTTTTCTCTTTTATGGACGATGGGAAATTTTATAATGGACAGAGAATGTCAGATTTCAGAATAACAATATACATCATAATTCAAACTGGATACTTTGAGTTAACAATTGAAAGCATTTCTCATCCCACATCACAAGCACCAGGGCACACGGGAAAAAATTGTTTCAGGAATTTTGGAGGAGAACTGCATCATAAACGCGACTAAGATAGATGAAAAGTTAGCAGCTTAAACCTTCATGTTGCATGTTTGTTAAGGCACAATAAACATTGCACCTTAATCACAATTTAGAATTAACCATCACTCAATTTTGCTAGCTGTTTATTAATGTGATATCCACTTGCTCCCAATTCCAATAACAGCAGACTAGACAAGCTTAGCAAAACTAAATCAGTTCCCAGCTAACTGCTTGACCAGTTCACTCAATCAATTTGTGTAAAACTGGATAAAGCCAGTACCGAATTATACACATATATTCATTTCAAATAGCATCTAATTAACAATACATCCTTGCAAGATCTCTTGAAGTCTGTCAGACCACCATGCGACCATCTCAGCAGGACGAGCCTGTTGCAAGATCTCTTGAAGACAAATTAATATGAGCTTGTGACCAGAATCCATTTCTCCTTAAACCCAAAATTGAATATATCTGTATTATTTATTAAAGATGTTCTCATAACACAATTGATCATAAGGCCATCTAAATAGGCTAAATCTTGAATCTGAGCTAAGTTTGAACACCGTGATAAATTGTAACTACATTGATAACTTCTATCTCCTTGTTTTCCCTCAAATTTTGAGCATCTACTCGGTCTCAAATCGTCATTTTCTAAGTGACGGTGCTGAACTCATTTTCCCAGGAAACCCAAAGCCTAAAGCAAGAGTACAAAAGCAGAAAAACAAAGAAACGAGCCCTAATCACCAAAGCTACCTAAAATTTTGCAAAGAAAACTAGTGCAACAAGATGTAGAAAGCAAATATTATTACCAGAAGTGGGATCATAAAAAGACCAGAGCTCGGTTCGGAATTTAGAATCAGCCCCCAATATCCTGACCCAAACTCGCTCCTCTTTGCCGGTATCTTCATTAACCGCATTCAAGATCGAACCAGCAACCCCCGGCACCAAAAGAACAGGATCGAGATTCGGATCGACGAACGGCTCAGGCTTCTTGATCAGCTTCAACCACAACTCAACGGACTTCACTATCTCCTCTAAAAGCACAGCCATAGCAATTAAACCCTCCTTCCGTGCGTGAAATTGGAACCCAAGAAGAACGATCTGAGGCAAGAAATCTGGTCAACGGACCCCCAATACTTAGAAGACGAAGACGGCGACGGCGACGGCGAGGAGGAGAAAGAGGATAGGATAAGGATTTGAAAATGTTTGAACCGGAACAGACCGAAGGTAATCTGAAAGGGGGGATTAAGGTTTGTCCTGATTTGCAAATGATTGAATGAAGGTCATGTGTCGATGGCCTCCACGGCTCCACCTGCTCTCCTTCTCCATTGTCTCTATTTACAAGCCTTCAAACAAATGCAGTCAATCAATGCGAAGTTTGACCCATTTTCTCTAATGTTATCTGTTTTTTTTTTTTTTTCTTTATATTCATTAGTGTCTCTACCTAATTTACGTGCATCTTGACTAATTTCATTCAACAACTAATATTTAGATATTAACTAAACTCGTAAAAATTAATTCTAGCCACCATGGATTAAACTCGTGACCTCTTAACCATTTAGGACCTCTTTGAGAGTGATTTTAAAATTATTAAAATCATTTTTATCATCTTTAAAATAACTCAAAAACACACCGTAATCAGTCAAAATTAATTTAATTTTCAATATTACACTTTTAAATACAATTTTCAATCATCAAAATTAGTTTTAAAGGATTAAAAACATATTTCACGGTGATTTTGAAAATGACAAAAGTAATTTTAGCCATTTTAAAATCACTCTCAAACATACCCTTAATGTTGTCTATTTTCTATTATTTTGGTCTCTCTATTTTGAAATTTATTCAATTTTAGTCATATACTCTAAAATGTTCAATTTTAATTTATATACTTTCATTAAATCTTAAATTTAATATCTCGAAGTTAAATTTTATCAAAATTAATTAAATAACTCTAAAAATTTTCATACAAAGAAACACGAACGTCTTCTCAAATTTTAAAGTGAAATGCTAATAAAAAATAAAATGTAATGAAGAAATTTATAATGGACTAACATTTTATTAATTATTATATTTACATTAATAACACTTGGTTGTTACTTTTTTTATTTTATAAATCTTCTTACTATTTAATGAAAATTTAGATTCACTTTTATGTCAATGCCTAATTTATGAAAGTGTGAACATGTTGACAAAAAAAAATCAATTTGATTACTACCTAGTACATTTGGGATTACTCAAAATATTTAACTAAAATTAAAGTACAAAATGAAATTAAAAATTATCTTCAATTTGGCAATGTCTCGATTTTATCCTACACTTCCAATTTTCGTTGAATTGCATTTTAAAACTTTAATCAATGTTGCAAAATTTACCTTATGATAGACTTTCATTTGAAAGAAAAGTATAAATAAAAATATTTCCATGTGCATTTAAGGAATATGAATATTATATGTATGACATTAACAAAGCTTCAAAGAAAGATGAAATTTACGGATTTTGTTAGATTTATTGTCATCAATTTTGTTGCATTATGGTGTCTTGATTTTATGTGCTAGTTGGGAGAGATTTCTGCTCTTTTTTTTTTTTTTAGGGTTCTTCCAAACAAGGTCCAAACCTATGAGCAAGCCTTAGTCTAAGAAAAATTGGGAGGCTGCATGAGTAAATACATTCTAAAAGAGGAAAATTAATGCTTCGAGTTTTGAGCTAACCAGCCGAGTTGGTAAATATATACCAATAAAAAAAATAATCAAGTTGTGCTAGCTCTTGCACCCTATAGCCACGAGCACCGTAAACTTCTCTGATATTGCTGGAGTTACATATAATCATATGCGAATATCAGAGGAAATGAATTATAAATAGCCTTATTTGACTACTACCTAAAAGAGGAAGAGTAAGTTTTCTCCCAAAGAGATCCTTGACCTCACTTCTATGTGCGAACTATATACTCTCTATACTGACTTAGGCATCGGAGGGTGGTAGGCTCGGCACCACACTGCTGCAAGGAGCTTTTACGCAAGGTAGTTTGGAAAGTGAGACCTAACCAAGAGAAGTGGGTTAGTGGACAAGCCCATAAGAGGCTCGTGTCAAGACGACAAACACGTGCAAATTTATCACGCCAACATCTTTTGTTATAAACATGTGGAATGTCCCTGATATAGCCTTTGTTTTTGTCATTAAAAAGAGACAAATTATAAATTCATACACGTGTGATGCATGTGAAATGAATAGTTTTTTTTCTTTTTAGTTTATACAAAACCTTAAAGGGAAATTTTTAAAAATAGAAAAATAAGGGAAACTATTTACACAAAATAACAAATTTTCTAAATAGTTGTGATAGACGCTGATAGAAGTTTATCAGGGTCTATCATCGATAGAAATAATAGGAGTATATCACTGATAGAAGTCTATCAATGTCTATCAATGTTTTTTTTTTACTATTTTCTGTAAATAGTTTGACATTTTTTCTAGGAAATTACTATAAACAGAAAAAGTATCAAATTATTTACAAATATAGAAAATTTTCACTGTCTATCAATGATAGACTGCGATAGAATTTTATCGTTTTCTATCGTTCAAACAAATAAATTTTATCGCTTGAGCGATAGAATTTTATCGTTTTCTATCGTTCAAACAAATAAATTTTATCGCTTGAGCGATAGAAAGCGATAGAATTCTATCGCGGTCTATCACTGATAGACGGTAAAATTTGTCTATATTTGTAAATAATTTGGCTCTTTTTTGTATATGTGAAAATTTTCCAAACTTAAAAGATTCTTTTTTATTTTTTGAGTTTAACAATATGTAAAGTGGAAAATTTTAACATTTAACCACTTGGTCAATTGCATTCTTTACATCAGTTGAGGGCTATGTTTATGTTGGCAAAACAAATTGAAAGATTATAATAATAAAATAATACTTTATATTGTTTGACCTGAATAGTTTTAAATATTTGAAGAGAAAACAAAATAAAAATTTATGAAATTCCAAAGAGCAAATAACGTTGTAACTATGGTTGTAATATAAAGGTCACTACTATGATTCAAATGAATGATTGAATATATACAAATAATTTTTTTCCCTAAAATCACAATATAATAACCAAAACAAAAACGGATTCATAAATTTAAATAAAAAAACCCCACATTATGGTATTGAATAAAGCATAAGCCCAAGTTAAAACATATAAGAAAATTATTTAGGTTATATTTAAGGAGAATTTTTAAAAATAAAAAAATTAAGATAAACTATTTACACAAACTAGCAAAATTTTTAGATAGTAGTGATAGACGCGGATAGAAATGTGATAGAAATGATAGAAGTCTATCACTGATAAATGTTGATAGAAGTCTATCAATAACTATCAATATTTTTTTTTGCTATTTTTTAAAAATAGTTTGACCTTTTTTCTATGTGTGAAAATTTCTCTATAACTAAGCATCATAAAGGGATGTTTTTAAATATAGAAAAATGAGTCAAACTATTTACAAATATAGAAAATTTTTACAATCTATCAATGATAGACCGCGATAGTATTCTATCGTTTTCTATCGCTCAAGCGATAGAATTTATTTGCTTAAGCGATAGAAAGCGATAGAATTCTATCGCGGTCTATCACTAACTGTGAAATTTTTCTATATTTGTAAATAGTTTGATATTTTTTCTGTTTAGAATAATTTACTCATCATAAATTCCAAACATAACTAGATTTTTTTTTTTTTTTTTTTGAAGATAAACCAAATGTACCTAGAATGAATGTGGAACGCAAAAAATATTTGACGATACAAGAATTTTTCTATAAAAAAAGTACAAATAAAAATAACTAAAATATATTAAGGGGATTTTTAAAAATAGAAAAACAAGGAAAAATATTTACACAAAATAGCAAAATTTTTAGATAGTTGTGATAGACGCTGATAGAAGTCTATCAGGGTCTATCAGTAATAAAAATGATAGAAGTCTATCACTGATAGATGCTGATAGAAGTCTATCAATGTCTATCAGTATTTTTTTTGCTATTTTCTATAAATAGTTTGAAATTTTTTCTATTTATGAAAATTTCCCGCTAACTTTTTTCTCTCTCTCACTTTAAGTTTTATGTAGTTTCCCCCCCTTTATTTATCTTTTTGTATCTGTTTTTATAATTGTTTGAGTTTTTGTTCTCTCTCTTTCTAACTATGTTTCTCTTTTTAAAATGGTTTATTTAAAACTTTTGTCACTCTCTATATTCAAAATTTGTTAATAATTCTTTTCTCTAAAATATATATTTCACTCTATTTTCCCCCTATAAATTTATTGGGTTAACAATCTATGAACTTATTCTAAAGTTTACTCACAAATTCAGAAAGAAATTTGAAAACTTGTTTATCATATGTAAATTTGTTATCAAAATATTTTTTATTTCTAAATTTATTTTATTTGCAAAGTTTCGTGTCTTTAAAATTTTTCTTCATGATATCATTTTTTTAAGAAGGTAAACACACATGTTAATTTTTTCTATTATGCATGTATCTCACTCATATGCAAAAGGATGCACCGTGGGATGTATAACCACCTCCACCCTAAAAAGTGGCATACCATTGACATCAATGGCATCTATTGGACTTAATAGACATATACACTCAAAGAATCATGTCTCATCTGTTGGGATTTGTGCCCTAAAAACCTTGTAGTTAATTTAATTATATAATATACAATAATAAAGTATTCATTATAGTAAAAATTCAATGTTATTAGATGTCATCTTGAACTATATGTGGTTAGCATACAAGTGGATCATGTTCAAGTAATAACCTAAAGGGTCTATAATATATGGGTAAGGTTGGGTGTCTTATCTCGATAACATTATAGATATGACACACTTTGTAATTGTTACAAATTATTTGATCCAAATCGTTCATGTAGAGACATGTGAGTGGAGGTATCCTATACAAAGAGTTTGTATAAGATTGGACTGCGAAATATTTAATCTCTCTATGTAAATCTGTTAATTGTAGAGATTAATATTTCACAGGATGATCATATGTGACTCGATCTTAATCTTGAGTGAAATATGAACTTTTGTTTGTGAGGGTTCAACCTTTGATTTACATGGGGGAGAGTGGCCCAAGTTGCCGACTCAATATGCCTTCCATTTGGGAGACATGATCGAATAGAGAGCTGAAAACATAATTTCACACATGGAATTCATTCATTTCCATATAGGATAAGTAAATGAGTAGTTCCATTAATTTCGAGACTTGAACAAGGGGCTCCACTCTCTCATTGGCTTAAAAGGGACTCAGTTTATGGTTGAACCATAAACAACTTGTTCACTAGAGAATCATGGGTACTTAAGGAGATATATAAGTAATTGCAAGGGTAAAATGAAATTTTGACCCAGTTGTGGTTATATTCATGGACGCAAATTTATCCTGCAGTGCAAAAGAGTGCAACTATAGGTCTATAATGGTCTGCGCTATAGTTAATGATTGAAGGTTAATAAATTAAAGAGTTTAGTTAGTTAATCTTGGATCATTGAAACTTAGAATTTATAGGTCCATAAGGTCCTTTGTTAGCTCACACGAACCAACAAGGATCAAATATATTGAAAGAAAAATTTGAAATGTTCAAATTTATGAAGGAAAATATATTCATTGTATTAGATACAATAATTAATATAATTATTGATGTATTATTCCTCAAAAAAAATTATTGATGTATTAAGATACATTAGTAGAAAGTTAATTTGAATGAGACTCAAATTAGAACTATATAGTATGAGAGAATTAATTTATTCGAATATGATTCAAATATTTAATCATTTTAATATGAGATATTAAAAGGGATAATTTTAAGTTTAATTTTAATGTGAGATATTAAAATAGATCATTATAATTAAATAGGTTTATCCTAATTAGATTAGGCTTAACCTAATTGAGTCCTATATAAAGAGGTTTAGAGAGAGTCCTCATGCATGGACTGCGCCTATACAATTATTCTGTAGAGAATTCTCATAATAGTTCTCCAAAAAATATTGAGAATAGTTCCCGAGAAACTCTCCCTCCCTAATTCCTTCACATCTTTCAAATGAGACTCCCACAAGCCAAATCCTTGCCAGAATCATAGCAAGAAAGACCTTGTGGTGGTAGATTGATTGGTTGAAGGAGATTCAAGGAGAGATCTTATTACAATTTTGTATCGACAAATGTAAGTTATTTCTCTTGTGTTCAACCAATTTACTGATTTTTTTAATTCGAACCAATAATCAAAGTAAGGTATCAGATGTTGTATCTATTCGGCTCAATAGATATGTACACATGAAAAATTGCATCTTTTCCTTAGCTCCATTGTATGTATATAATATATATGATAGTGACTCGTGGTGTGACAAAGGTCTGATTGCATCAAGACTCTCACCCTCTTCAACGCCTCCTTCTAGGGGACTTGTGTCAAGTCCATCTCTAATGACGCTTTTCTAGACTAAAATTCGGACATCGAAAGTGCTAGATTCTCAAGTTAGGTTGTTCCCGGTTCACTCTACATTACTAAGGGAATCCTTGTATATATATGTTAATAGATTAATGGGCAAATCTAGTAAAAATTTTGGTACAATAAAGTGGGGTATATGGATTTGGATCTTCAATCTCAAGGTAATTTGATGAACTTAAAATTAAAGTTTATGCTCAAAATTATTACAACTTACAAATATTATTTATAGGTAAAATTTTATTTATCTTTTCATAATATTTTCTTAATGAAGTAATAGTAGTATAGACTCAAAGTATAATTTAAAGTTGAGAATTTTGATTGAAAATATATAAATTTAGGTAGACTACATTTACAATTTACTCCTAATTTATATACTACTTAACACGTGGCATCAAATGTTTTTTTTTTTTTTTGTATTAATAAAATATATGTGGACGTGAGGGTCCAATAAAATTGATTTCGATAGAAAAACTATTACATTTTTTAATGTCAAAGTAATTCAAATTTTTAATGCAAGAAATATAGCAATAATTCAAGATGTTCACGTAATGTTTTAGTTGACTTTCATTGAGCAAACGTAGCTTTTAAGTCTTTCTTTAAAACTGGGATATATATTAATTGTTTTCGTATAATTTATATATTGTGGATTCAATTCTTTTTTATCCACGGAATGTTTAATTCAATGGAAGATTAAAATAATGAAATTTTCTTTAGTTGTATATTTTATCGACGACTCTTTTCAAATATAGAAAAATGAACAAAATTATTTACAAATATAGAAAATTTTTACTGTCTATCAACAATAGATCGCGATAGAATTCTATCGCTTGAGCAATAGACAGCGATAGCATTCTATCGTGATCTATCGCGGATAGCCAGTGAAATTTTTCTATATTTATAAATATATCGATATTTTTTTCTGTTTATAATAATTTCTCTTTTATTTCAAAGTATATGTAATTTTGATTTTAAAATAAATGATGCGTGCACAAAGAGGAGATACTTATTTCTAGAATTAAAAAATGGTCATTTTGCTTCACGATAGAACCCCAACTTTTGATATAAATAGTATTATTTTCAATTTTTTTTTATATAAATCTGAATTTTATTTGTAATAGGATTAAAAAATTGCTTTTACTATTGTAAATTAAGAGAATAAAGAACAAACTAGGGAGAAGAGAAAGTAGAGAGTGAATATATTCTTTATTCAATTGTGTATCTCAAAAGTTTCAGTGACCACTATTTATAGAGTTTACAAGATATGGAAAAGGTAAATATATAGAGAAGATAATGGGAAAAAATTTGGAAATAATATTTGGGGATATATAATATTCTATGGACATCTATATCTATCTCAAATATTTATAACATCCTTAGATGTCCATAGTATATAGAATATGTTTCGTTAAAACTTTACTAGGAAAAATCCAGTGGGATAAAAGCCTAGTGAAGGAAAAAAAATACATTATTCATATACTTTAATAATTGCCTCATTAAAAACCTTGCTAGGAAAACCTAGTGGAACAAAACCATACTCAAGGGAAAAAGAGCGCAACACATTTACTCCCCCTCATGAAAACATCACTTGATACTCTTAGTTGTTACATACAAATGTTGTGTGTTAACTTCTCAAATGTTGTTGCAGGTAAAACATTCGTCAATAAGTCTTCCAAGTTGTCTTTTGAAGAAATTCGCTGAGTAGTGATGTCGGTACTTTATGCTTTATCATCTTTATATAAGAACACTATTGGCTAGTCTCGTACATCATCAAGATTTTAACATGATTTAAAGTAGTTGTCATGATTTGCTTCCTAAGCTGCCATAATATAAGAATTCTTCTCTCTATACTAAGTAACATATTTAAGATCTAGTTCTTATGAGTTAGATAAGTAACTTGCATCTTCACAATCAACTAGATCACAATTAGATTTATGAGAATAAAATAAATCTATACAAACTAATTCTCAAATTAAAACATAACATACGTTTAACTCTACTTTAATATCTTTCTATGAAGGAATATTATAATTATGCTACGATATGTAGCATATAAACTAGTAAAGATATTAGTGCACTTATTTATCAAAATTATGGTTCTTCAGGACATAAAGTTCTTCATTGTCTTTCTGATATCAGATGTTATAACTTTTTCACACCAAGTGAATGAACCATCGTAGGAATGTTCAATGGTAGAACTAGTTCATATATGATCTTATATGTATAAATTGATGCAATTTCATCTGCTTTATGCTTTATTTGCAAGCTAAGACTAAACTTATCATTTCAATTTATTTCTTAAGAAACTCTATGATATGAAAACCCTAGCAATTTGATAATTAGGAACCCAATTGTTGAACCCCTAACAACAAATCCTAAAACCCCCAAATCAATTGACGTCAATCCAAAGGAAAAAACTAGAATTGGATTACTTTTTGATCGAAGACCAAGAGATAAGGAGAACTAGTTCCTTACTCCAAGTTCGAACACTCCACAAGCAAGATGATCAAACTTACCTAAATGTTCTTGGCATGCAACCCTAATTCAAGAATTGCAAAAGTGGCGGGATGAAACTCTGTCATCTACCAAAAAATACTCATTCAAGAAAACCCTAAAGTTCTAAAAACATCAAAACTCTGTTCTAAACAACCTAAAGGCAAGGCTTTAAATAACCTCCCAATAAAACCCTAATGGCTTATCATAATTCATAGTAAAATATCTAAAATAACCCTACTCAAAATGTATTAACAAGGATAAATTTGGAAAATAATTAAATTACATCAAAATTATTAAATAATAATTTGATGCCTTGGGCGGTTCATATCATCCTCTCCTCCTTTTGAAGGATTCGTCCTTGAATCCAAATCAAAGCTTTGTAAAGCAGTGTTGAAGTCATGGAAAGAAAATGATGTCAATTTCCTAGCACCTCTCTTGGATGGTCTCCCTTGTAAAGCAACCATGTAGTCATGAGATGTCAAAAGTTGGCACTGTCTTGGATTCCATCTATATTGGAAAGAATATCGGTCCTTCCAATCTTCATTCAATTTGTGACAAACAAAAGAACTTGGGACATTCTTTGAGCTTTGCTTCAAAGTCAATACTTTAACCTCCTGCAAAAACTCAAAAGAGAAACTAGGCAAACTTGGTTGAAGCTCACCTGTTAGGAAACAAACTCTTTTGTTTAAAAAGTCTTCAATGCTTTGTTTTGTAAACAAGAACCGTGTAATCTCACAAATTTTCAAACTTGTATTCTTGGCTTTTCTCTCATTGTTATCTCTAGACCGAGTATTCTTCACATGCTTTTCTCTCACATCTATGTTTGCACACTTTTCTTCTTCATATATTTCTATTGCTTTTGCTTCAGTCTCATGCCTTTTGTTTTTCAACTCACACACATCAAATTTTTCTTCTCTAGGAAGCATTGATACAATAGTAGGATCAATTGTTACTTTGGGCTCTAATGAACTAGTAATGTTAGCACAAAGTATTCTAGTTTCAAGTTCACTACCATCTACTTCCTTTACCCCACTACTACTAACACCTATTTCTCCATAAATAAATGGTTCGACAATAGTAGTAAGATTACAACCATGTAATTCCTTGCTATCTAATGACCTACAAGGCGAAACATCATTATCATGTGTAGATGCAATATAAGCAAGCTTTTCTTTACTACTATCCACCTTCTCAAAATGCTCGTATATGGTAGGTACATTTTTTTTCCACTAATGTGTTGAGATTGAAATTAGACCTAGATTTAGTGTACCTTGATGATCTTCTTTCGAGTTATATTTCTATTTTGATGGCAACATGCACCATTTCTTCCAAGTCTGCACAAGGTCAAATTTCTTCTTGATCAGCAAGCCTATCAACGATCTCCTCATTAAGTCCTTTGTAGAATCGATCCATGAGAGTTTCTTCATCTTCATACAAGTTAACCTTCTCAAGTAACAAAAGCATCTCTTCATAGTATTTTTTTCACACTTTTGGTCCCTTGCCTCAAAGTTTCTAATTTGTGAAAAGACTTAGGAACAAAATGTTTCCTCATAAGAATCTTGACCTCTTTCCATGAAGGCGTTCCTTGATTTTCACTCCTCCTTTTTGATAACATATTATTCCACCATGTTAAAGCATAATCTTCAAATGTAGAAATAATAAGTTTTACCTTTCCCT